>CM032760.1:11783980-12401298 GCA_019155195.1 Avicennia marina
ACAGTTGAGAACATGCATCTTTTTCAATCTTGTAGAAGGAAGGCCCTCTTCAGGAAAGAATTCGATGCTTGGGCACCCATCAAGCTCTAGATAGTCGAGACACACGAGTGTATGCAAGCCAGAGGGTAAGTGTTTAAGCTTTGCACAATTCCCAATACGCAGGGATTTGAGAGAACTTGTCTGTGGTATAATATCTACAAGTGACTCTAGATTGGAGCAATTCCAAATTATGAGTGTTTCTAATGTTTTCGGCAACTGTCCCTCTGGAAAAGATGTGACAGAAGAACAGTCCAATATCTCTAGCAGTTCAAGAAAAATGTTGCTGCTATGCATTATCCCCTCAGGAAGAAACTCCAAATTGGGACAACTATCGATTGTGAGTTGCTTGAGGGTGGTTGGGATTGCCATGTTGTCTCTAGGAAAGGAAGTGAGAACTAAGCACCCTCTGATGTAAAAATACTCAAGGGAAGAGATGTTGTTGATCATATATTCTGGCAATGACTCCAAACCACATCCTCGGAGGACGAGGCCTTTGATGTTTGATGGAAAGATGGTTCCAGAAAAAGGTTCTAGCTTTGGGCAGTCAGTGATTACCAATTCTCGCAGTGATCCAAGCTTGTGAAAACCAAGTGGTAGCCTCTCCAAACTGTGGCAACAGTCTAATTCCAAATATTCAACACACTCAGGCAGTTGTTGAAGTTCCTCACTCATGGAAATCATTGAGGAACAATTTCTGATAATAAGATGCCGTAGAGATGTCAGATGCTGCAATCCATTTTTAGTTCTAGCCAAATGCACAAGCTCAAAACAATCACTTATTATCAACCGCTCGAGCCTTTTGAGATACAGTAGCCACCCTTCTTGTAGATATACCAGATTCTTGATGTTCTGTATTTCCAAAGATGTAAGTGAGTTCATCTCAGATGTACCAGACAGCAACATATGATGACTTCCTTTTATTTCCATTTCATGAAGTTGAGGAAGCCTTGGAAGTGAAAAAGATAGAAGCTTACATTCACGTATCACAAGCTTTGTCAGAGAAGAAAGGTGGCAAGGCAAACATCCCTGGAGTTTGGGGCATTTTTCTAGATGAAGCTCCAATAGAGAAGGAAAAACTTCGATGTTTGTGTCACAAGTGGAAAAGGACCACAGCTGCCACTCTAGCATCTCCTTGAAACTTAACTTCTCAAGTGCAGGAAAAGATCTGAAGGAAGAACTCCCACGCCCATAAAACTCAGCACCAATGCTTTTTACTCCGGGCATGCCCTTGATGTAGAGCCTTTTTAGTGAAGGCAGCTGACCAGCTGGTGGCAAATATTCACATCTTTTGCAATCCATGAGAGTGAGTGAAGATAGGTTGGAGAATGTTGGATCTCCCATCCAAGTGGGAAATATTTTACCAGGGTAATTATTTATTTTCACCTTTTCCAGATTTCGGTTAGGTTCTAGCATCTCGAGGACTTCTGTTACAACCTTTTCATCAAGAAACTCATCTGAATTGGTGCTCCACTCAAGAACTATTTCATTTAACCCATTTTTCCCGAGTAAGTTAGCTCTCCTTGCATCCCAAGAATTGGTCACATTTTCTAATCTGGAAATCAAAAGCGATCCCTGAAGATGTGACAACTTTCTCAAGTCTCCAATGCTGGAGCAAGTGCTACTCACAGTAGACTGTTGCAACACCCTAAGTAAGACTAAATTGAGTGGAAGAGGAGATAAGTTTCTCAAGTTTTCAGTGCTAGAACCAGAGCCACCCACAATATATTGTGGTAACATTCGGAGGTTCACTAAATTACCTACTTCCAGTGGCATCTCTTGTACTTTGCTTCCACTAATATCTAAGTATCTTAGGTTTATTAACCTTCCCATATCAGCTGGCAACTCAGTGAGACAATCACAGTTACTTAATAGTAGTGTTTGCAGATTGATCAGACTGCAAAGTGATTCCGGAAGGCCTTTAATTTCAGTGTTGGAGAGATTGATGTACCGAAGATGTTTCAGGTTTCCGATGGAGTTTGGAAGCTCCATAATGCAATAACCATTGAAAGATAATACCCTAAGGCATCTCAAATTCGGTAACAGATCAAAAGGAACCTTTCTAGTTAGATAGCAAAATTCATTTTCCTGTGGAGATGGCAATGGTAAGAAGGTGCGGAGCCACTTGGCCTCATTTAGAAACTCAAATTTTCTGTAGACATCATACTTGCTGCGAAGACATGAGAAATGACGAACCTTTTCAAAGTTCTCATGCTGGCTCTTTTCCCAATTCTCCTCCAAATGGAAACACATTTTCCTCGAGACACTTTTTGCTAAATCATTAAGCAGATCATGCATTACATATCGAGTCTTGTCTTGCACTGATTCTTGGAAAAATGATCTTGATAATAACTCAGAAAAATATTCTTCCCCAACTTCTTCCAAAGTATTGTTTCCAGCAGACTGCACAAAACCTTCTGCCATCCATAGCAAGATCAAGTTTTTCTTATCAAATTCATAGCCCTTTGGGAAAATTGAACAGTATGCAAAGCACCGTTTTAGGTTTGAAGGAAGATGGTGATAACTCAATCTCAGAGATGGTAGTATCGCATTCTTCCTCGGAGGCATATCCCATAAATTGCTGTTCAAGACCTCACTCCAATAAGCATAATCAAGCTTAGAAACCAGAACACTTGCCAAAGTCTTCACCGCCAGAGGCAAGCCTTTGCACTTTTTCATGATCTTTCTTCCAGTTTCTCTCAAACTGGGGTACATTTCTGAGCCCTCAACTCCAAACACATGATGCTCAAACAGAGACCAACATGCTTCATCAGACAGTTCCTTGAGATGGTAAGGAGGAAAGGCATCCATGACTGACAGAACCTTTTCATTACGGGTTGTTATGATAATTTTGCTTCCGGGGCTCCCAACCATGAATGGAACAGACAAGTTATTCCAGTTATCAGGATTCTCGTTCCATACATCATCCAAGACAACTAAAAACTTTTTCCTGTCAAATCTCTCTTTCAAGCCATTCTGCAGAAGCTCAAGGTTCATGGTATCAAAAGTTTTACCAGTGGTTGATTCAAGCAGGGATTTGGTAATGTGGATCAAGCTAAAATCATCAGAAACATAAGCCCAGGCCTTAACATCAAAAACCTCATCCACTCTCTTGTCATTGTAGATAACCTGGACAAGAGCAGTCTTTCCAATCCCACCCATACCAAAAATGGGTACTACGGATGGGTTAGTATGATTGGTTTCACTATCTCCAAGAAGCAACTTCATTATTTCTTCTTTCTCAAAAGTCCTGGCATAAACTTCAGAGTCATTCAAGAGAGGAGTAGTCGGGCATCTTTGCACCATTCCATTCACCCTCCTCACTCCACTTCTTAAACCGAGAAAATCTCTTTGTTTTGCAATGTATTCAAGCTTCTCAATAAGTATCTCTATTCTTAAATTTACGCTTTCACAGAAATGACCAAAATTTCTAACGAGGTTATGCACTGGATACGTAAAGATCTGAGTGGAATTCATTTCCAACCTACATTGCAAGGCCTCTGTGGCCAACTCATCCAATGTGTCTTCGGCTTCATACACAACATTCTTAAGCATGTCTAACCATGCTTCAATAGCTGGGTCGTCATATTGCTTCTTTTCTGCATCATCAAGCAAGGCAGCATTCGTGAAATAAGCAATTTTCAGCTTCTCCAGCCACAAATCATTAAGGTTATTTCTCCTGAGAAATTCTACTATATCTCCTGATGCTAATTTGTCAAAGACAACCTGAAGTGCTGGTGATAAAACTGCTTCCCACAGAACCATGGTGTCCTTAGGAATGTACACCGGAAAATATATCCAAAACTGCAACTGCAGAAATGTTAATTTAGTGATTTCTAAAGTTCAGACACTTCAAAATTCCTAGCAATTACTCTTGCGGGAGGAAGGTAAGGCCAAAAACTTGGACAATTTCTCCACCAAAAACCTTTCCATATTCTTAAGTTCTCACGATTCCACACCAAATTTCACAATGATGAAGCACCATTAAGACGCAGCAAAAGAAAAATTGGAGTAATGAAAATCAGCTAGAAAAAATATACAGAAACTTATAGCTGCGGCCAAAATATAAAAAAGAAAAATAAATAAAAATAAAAACTTACTTTATTCACAGATACTTGTGTTGTTTGGAGTTAAGAGCTGAAGCCCATAACCTACGATGACAGTTTGTCTGAAAAATTTGCATACCAGTGTATTCCACGTCTGAGGCTACTTGAGATCGAGTCTTCCATGTGCAATCACTTGAATTTTCCACGATACAGTTCATTGAGTGGCCACATTCAAATAATTGACGTTGGGCCACACCCCGCTGATCGATTCGTCGATCCCAAAAAGCAAGTCAACTGTGAACTAGAAACACACAAATAAGGTTCAGACCATTTTGCCCCTTTCTATTTCTATCAACGCACGGGACAACCAAGGCAATAGGAAAATTTTCAGTGATTTGAGCCGGTATAAAAATAATATTTAATTTGTAAGATTTAGTTTGACAGAACTTTTATATATATCATGTTTGATAATAATTGAATAACGTGAAATATGTATATTTATAAGATAATAAAAATTAAATATAAATAAAAAAAATTATTAAATTAAGTATGAATTTATAATTCTTAAAAAATTATTAGTTATAAAAAAATTTAGAGAATAAAAATTTTTAATTTAAATTTAAATAAAAATTTATATAGTAAAATAATTAGTTTGTAATATTTTTTGAAAATAATAAAAATTTTGAAAACAGTTACATACTACTTGCATAGTGTTTTTGGGGATCTAGTTGACCTGGGAGAAGACGTAGGCATTATTACAGACCAATCCATTGGAGATAAATTAAAATCTATTCTTCAATATCAAGGAGTCTCTTGGTTTTTTTAAGTTTGAAATAAAAGATTCTTTTGCATATGTATTTATAAATTATAAAATTATTATATTTTAATTAAATAAAATATTTAATTTTATAAATATAAAAATATCTAAAATAATACAATAAAGAAATTTCAA
Organism: Avicennia marina; assembly: GCA_019155195.1. Classification (NCBI taxonomy): domain Eukaryota; kingdom Viridiplantae; phylum Streptophyta; class Magnoliopsida; order Lamiales; family Acanthaceae; genus Avicennia; species Avicennia marina. Next base: position 11,789,015 of record CM032760.1, read on the forward strand.
AATAATTTGAAAAAAGAAAGAAAATTAAGAAAAAAACAAATAAAAATAAGTTAAAAGAAAATAAAAATATGAAAATTTAAAATAAGAAAATTATGTGATTCACATTACACAAAATATTTAATATGAAAAATATGAAAAAAGATTAAAAGAATTTAAAAATGATAAATTTGAGAAGAAATATAAATGTAAATTATAAGTTACATGAAAAAAAGAAAAGAACATGATAAAAAGAACAAAAAATTTCAATATAAAAATAGTTGTGTCAAAAAAATTAATGCTTAACAAAATAATATAGTATAGATATTAAAGTGTCAAATGGTAGCAGTTCAATTGTGAACTAGTGTTTAGAAGAGCTTATAAACTCTTTAAAACATCTTATAAAATATTTAAAAACTTATAAACTTTTATTTAATGGTTGGTAATTTTTTTTTGTAATAGAACTTATAAACTCAAAAATAAAATGTTTGTAACTATAAGCTATTTAAAAATAAGTTGGATATTCTCAATTTATTTTTAAACATCTTATAAGTTATTTCATTTTATATTTTAAAAATAATGTAAATATCATTAAATTACATTCTATTAATATTATTTAATTTATTTTCATTATTATTACATTAAAAAAATTATATTCAATTATAATTATAAATTTCAATAAAATTTTATAATTTGATTTTATTAAACACTTTTGTATAATTTGTGTTTAAAATAAAATTTATAAATTTATAAGCTCTAAAAATATTTTATAAACTATTTGATATCATAAATTATAAAAAATAAGCTTAGACAGTTGAACTTATGAGTTCGTTAAAAGTATTTGATAAAGTTTTTAATAAAAAAATTTATAAACTCTCAAAATAAAATACTTAGACCTTATAAGTTTCTTAAAAATAAGTTATTTTTTTTCAACTTATTTTTAAATATTTTATAAACTACTTCGTTATACGTATTAAAAATAATATAAATATCTTTTATTATATTATATTTATAATATTTAATTTATTGTTATCATTATTATATAAAAAAATTATAATCAATTATAATGATAAATTTTAACACAATCTTATAAGATGTTCTATTTAAACACTTTATGAACTTATTTTTAAAATAAGATGTATGAATTTATAAACTTTTAAAATATTTTATAAAGTTGCATAACCTTATAATTTATTTAAAATAAGTTTAGCCAACACCCTGTAAAGGCAACTCAGGTGATGAGCCGAAAACACACTTATAAATTGCTTTATGCAAGCCATATATTGCTTGTGATTTGCTTAGAAGTTTGGATATGCAAATCACTAAGAAACTTAATTTAGAGGAGCAACTGACTAGAGTTGAGAAAAGGTAAACACTAAGTATGGAGTTTTTTTTTTTTTTATTGAAAAATTATTATTATGTAGTTTTATAATTTTTGTTTTAGTTTTATTTATTTGCAGAGAATAATATGTAAATCAGAAATTTGAGAGAACAAATTTGTACTCTACTGTATGTCCTGAATTCTATGAACATAGAAGAGTATTTATACAAGTTTAAAGTCAACATGGATAAGGAAAAACTATATGATGAGAAAAATCCATATGAAGAAAAAACAATATAGGAACAAATTTTACGAAGACTTGAAGATATGATGTTGCACAAAATAATAAGTATTCTTGACATTGATGTGATCATAGAAAACATTATTACAAGCAACAGCAATTTAATTATCACAACAAAGATGGATAGTAGATGATAAGATAATACTTGTATTTTCAAATAACTATTGTAATTAAAAGAGTTTTGAGATAGTATTTACGAGAGTTTGACACTCAACTTGTGTACTAGAGTGTGAGGCAAATGTTTGTTTCTTGATATGTCAAGAGATAAGAGATGAGTCAAAAAAAATAAAAAAGAAAGAAAGAAATCATAACTATTAGTGGAATGACATTTAGTTATATCTTTGACCCATTTAGTCTTAAGACGTGTTTGTAACCCTAGTGGAGACAAGCAAGAGAAATGAAAACCATGGAGTAAAGTCACGTACTGAAAAATGTGAAGAATTGTAAAGTGAAAGGTATGAGATGTGGTCATGAATTGGTTTACAATACATGTATAACTCACAATATCAAAATAGTAAATAGAGTAATATCTTGAAATTCGGATTGAATTGGTTGGTTCAACTGGAAGCCAACCAATTTTCTAGTTCAATCATATCATAAAACCAGCCCCTTTCAATAATCGATGAAAATCGATCAAAACTAGAAAAAAAAATTGGTAAAAACTGATTTTGTATTTTTTATTGATAACAAATTAAAAACAATTTTAAAAAAATTTACTAAAAATCTTTAAAATAATTTAACTAGTTGACTTGTTTTTATTTTACAAAACTAATATTTAATATTTATATTATATTTTTGCACTAAATTTAACTAAGTTTCTTTTATATTTGTACAATAATTTTTCTTACTTGTTAAATAGTAGATTTTTAATGTTATGTTAGTATTATCATTAGACATGTTAGTGAATTGAATTGAATTGAATTGAATTGAATTTATTTAATAAAATTGATTTAATACTACTATATGTTTGTACATATATAATATTTTATATAATTTAAAATAACTGATCTTTGAAAAACAATTGAAGCATTCAAATTAGTAGCTTAGTTACTGAGTTAGCATTCTAGTTCAATCACCCATCTAATTTTAAAAATATTAAATAGAGTAATAGATGAGGCTTTCAGCCAATTAACAAAGAGAATACTCTCATTGAGAGGGGTTTCGTTAGTAGCCAAACGACAAAATTTGGGTTCAAATAGAGTGTTCAATGTTTTATTGTTAGTGATAACAACATAAGACATAAGATTAGCAGCGTATTTGAACCTGACAAAATAATATCTAGTGGAATTAGAGGAGATTTCAAAGCCTAATAGGTAACTATGATTAAGGAAGTGTTTTATCACAAATTATTAGTACAAAAAGAATTTGAGACGAGAGGTTCCTAGATTGTCATTGCTAGGGATTATTATTGCATCAACGTAGAAAATAAGAAGTATGTCCCCTTTATCTATTTTACAAAAGTACAAGACATGATCAAGGAAGTTGGCATGAAATCCAAGAAAATGGTAGAACCAAATGTGGCAAATCAAGGTCTAGGTGCTTGTTTAAATATATATATATATATATATATATATATATTTATTTATATATATATAAAGCTTTGCCACGACAACAAATCTAGTTTGGTAGACAATCATAACTTGAAGGAGGTTGCATGTGTACATTTTTTATAAGATCCCCATTAACAAAGGCATTCTTGACATCAATTTGAAATAATTATCAATTCGTATTAGCAACAACGACAAGAATAGTAGAAACTAAAATTAAGTGAGTTATAGGAGCAAATATTTCCTCATATTCAATCTCATATTTTTGTGCAAAGTCCTTAGCAAAAAGATAATTTTAACACCTTTTAGAAAATGTACCACATTTGGTTTTGATTTTATAAACCCATCTACAACCAACAATAGATCTATCTAGAAGAAAGTCTAGTCAATTTCAAGTTTGGGTGTTGGTGAGTGCCTATAATTCCTCCACATCATTTCTACCGCTGAGGGTTAGAGCTTGTCAAACAATACGTGAGAAGATTATAAAGAGAAACAATAATATCATATATATGATTGAGAAAGATAAAAGATTGACATACTTTGCACAAAAATGGGAATAACATTAAATGATAGGAGGGTTTGAAAAGTCTTTAGGTGAAGAGTGAGAAGAATCAATTGGTGCAAGTGATTGCAAGAATTGTTACATTAAGAGTGCGGAGGAGAAATATGAGTAAACAAGTCTATATTCAAATCAAAGAAAAATTGATTATTAGGATCACGAACTTCAAATTTGGAGATTATTGATAACATCTCATATTCCTAAAAAGTCACTTGTCACGAGATATAAAATCTTTGAAACAAGTGATCCGAATATCGATATTATTTTATTTTATGCCATATCCTAAAAAGTGATGTACTCATACATGTGGCTCAAGTTTAGTATATTCATGTGATTGAAGAAGCACAAAATAGGCAAACCAATGACTTTGAGAATTTTGTAATTAGGATCATGACTATGTAATTGTTTATACGGAATGACATTGCATATGATTTATAGTGTAAATGGCAATAAAAGTGGCTTTTCTTCAAATGACTTCAAGACAAAAAGAAAGCATGAGAAAAGCATGAATGGTATTTGGAATACATCTACACTTTCATTCAACTTGACCATTTTGTTAAAAGGTACTTATACAAGATCTTTGAAGTATGATTCCTTATTTATCACGAAAGTGATGAGTAAATGATGTATCTTTATATTGCTATCAGTGTACAAAAATTTAATTTTATATGAAAATCAAATATGAATTATTTTCAAAATGGGAATAAATAAAATATAATTTAGACTTATGACACACAAGATAAATTCATGTATATTTAGAATAATTGTCCACAATGTAACAAAGTATCATGAACCTCCTGTAGTGTCATAAGAAGTAAGTCCCTTATACTAGAATGAATCAAGTTAAAACGTGCTACGGAAATGGAATTATTGTTAAGAAGGGAAATCTATATGGTTCGTAGAAATTTGACAAGAGACATTTTCAAAGTGTTCAAATTTAACATGACCCAAAGAATTATTAGAAATTGAATATGACATTAGAAATGTAACCAAGATGAGAATGTTAGATATAAGAAGTGATAGGACCAATAACTAGTTCATATTAAAGGTAATGAGGAGTAAATTTGAAAATTTATCTGACCTTACACCTTGTTCTAAAGGGATATTGCTTTGTTTATAGGTCTGCTTAGTATAATCATAACTCATGAAAAATAAATTAATACCTAATCCACAAAACTAATCAATAGAGGTGATATTTAAAGATAGTTTGGGAACAATAAAAGCATTGGGCAATGATATATTAAATATTTAAATTTGAGCTAAAATTTTTAATTTGAATAGAGGAATTGTCAACAATATGAATAGCATGTGAATTGGAAGGGATGGTTGTGAAATTAAATGTAGACAAATTCCATGCCGTGCAATTACAAGTAGAATAAAAAATCATATAGAAGTATCTAAAATCACAGACAAGAAGATGAGGAGAAAATATAAGAATCTGGTTAGAGTCGTTAAAGTCCATAAAGATCTTTCAATGAGAACTTAAGAGATGTATTTTTTACTTGATCCTCAATGGTACATATTATAATGGCTATAGTAGGCTAATTTTGAGGATTTGAAAAAATTACTTTAATTAGAGATTTGTTTAGGTCACACTCTTCATCCAAAAATGTGATGCCCACCTTTTTTACAATAGTTCCCATATTTTATGTGAGATTTCTTAATTGAATTCTAAATTGTAGAAGTTTGATGAAACATTGATTGAGTGACAATTACAAGATCAATATATGGTGTATACTTCTCTTGGTGGGGGGACATAGTCTCTTCTATAATTACCTTTCTAATCATAGTGTTAAAATTGAAAAGAGCTCCTCTTCATTGACAGAGGACATTGAGTTAGGTCTCTTCTATAACTAATTCTTTAATCGCAGTGTGAATATTGATAAGATCTCGCTGAGGAGGGAACTGCAAAATAAATTCATCTTTAGGAGTCGTCCATGAGTGCCAAATATACTATTGACCACAAAGATTAGCGTAGACAATAGTTGTGTTTGTTGTAGGCCATATAGGATCTCCAATGGCTAATTGATCCCAAAACCCTAATAAAAACACACAGCCATGAATATTTTGGCCAAATTGGCACGCCATAACGATGTCCAAGCAATTGAAATCACCATTAGTTTGCATAATTTAGAAAAATAAAGTACAAAACTTCCTGCATTGCATAAGGCATGTTCCAAGAAATTTTTCAATTCAATTTCCACTGTTGTGATCATTTTGAAAATTAGATGAGTGTGGTGTGAACCAAATTGCTAATAAAAGTAGAATAATTTAGGGGAAACGAAATGGTGATTAAAATTAACTTCTAATAATTAAAATAGGAAGTCAAGGTTCCTAAAGCTTTGGTACCACGTAGAGAAGAATATATGTGTGTGTGTGAAATGACTTCGAGAGAATAGAATTTGTATTCCCATATATTTTTTATATTCTACGAGAATGGGATAGTTATATGAGTTTAGAACACATGCAAATAAGTAAAATCTGTACATATGTGGAAAATCTATACAAGTAAAGAAATTGATATCTTAACTTGTATAGAACTTAGATATGTCTACACTATATTATTAATTGAACTATATTTAAACAAATGCCAAATTTGTTTTAATAACTTAATATTGTTATTAATTAATTAATATTTTAAAAATGATTTTGGTTCCTACCAAATTTTAAACGCATTAAAAGATAAAAAATATATTTGATTTATGCTTACAATATTTAATAAATTCAAGTAAACAAGTTTTAAGTAGTGGATTCCAATTTGAAAACATTGATTATGTTTGGCAGAGGGCTTTAGTGGGAGATGATGTTTAATAGAAGTTACGTTAAAATAAATAGTATGTTTAGCTATAAAATTTTGATATTTTAAAAATTTTAATTTGTTTAAATATATATAAAAATATAATAATTGTTAGATAATATGATAGTATATAGAGTTAATAATTAATTTTTAGAATATGAATATATATATAAGTGAGTGCATGCATATACAGATATTATTGTTAATTTAATTGTGGATAAGCGTAAATATTAATTAGTTAATTATACATGTAAGAAAGAAAAAATTTAAATTTAAATTTAAATAAAATATTATTGAGTTTTATATTTAATGCTGTTAAGTTTAATGAGTGGTGAAAGTCAATTTGAATTAAAATTTTTTTTTACTTACCTCTTATATCTAATTAATTATTTTAAATTATTATATATATGTATTCATAATAAAATTAAATACTTATTTGTATAATTTTTCTACTCACATTTATTTTTTATACAGTATAAACCCATATATCAAATCTTAATATCAAATTTAAATTTCTCTCACAAAAATCACCAAAAGTTTCTATCCACTCTATAAGGAAACAAACATACCTATATATATTTATTTGTAAACTTATTGAGTAGCTTTTCCACGGTCATTGTTGACTTATAAATAAATTCAAGAAAAACAACCAGTCTATTATTTTACCAAAAATTATTGTTATTAACATTGAATTTGGTTTGAGGAGTCAGATAAAAAAGAAAATGAAAGAAAAATAATTTTAGTTATTTGATTATTAAGAAAAAGATACAAGGAAAAGAATAATTGAAAAATATGTCATTTAAACAAAGAAAATTAATTTTCTTGAAAAATTGATGACTAAAATAAGAGAAAAACTATTTAATTCTCTTTATTATTCCAAACAAATCCATTATTTTTATTATTTCTAACAATAAAAAAATCTTAAAATTCATTTCTTTTATCTGATTTTTCTCCCTTCTTTCATTCAACCAAATAATATAAGAAATTTTGATTTTTTAATATTTTTTCACTTTACATTTTCTTCTTTCACAAGATCTTAAAACCAAATATGGCGCAAGAGAAAGAGCACCGTCACACAGTGACGGTGACGGAAACGAAGGGCGTTTGAAGGGTGATTTGGCCGTCTCGTAGCACGTCGGAATTCCGTCCTACGTGGACACCGTTCCGTCTTTTTACCCGACTTAAATTCCCATTCTGCCCCTATCCTCGCGTGAAATAAAAAGCCTGGCCCCCTTTCTCTCTCTCCTGAAAACTGTTAACAGGAGTAAGAGTGCGAAGCTACAAACCTAAATTAACAAAATTCAAGAAAAAAGAAAATCCCTGGGGAGAGGAACGCACTCTCTCTCGATCCAAGTTCGTTTCTCCTTTGGACCTAGATCTACACTCGCGATTCTTTGATTCATATATGAAAAATCCCCCTAGATACATCTAGATTGAGAGAATTGCTGGTTTCTGTAATGGCGGGCTATATAAAGTGGGTGAACAGATCCGCATCGACTGCGTTCGCGCCGGGTGGTGCGTACTTCGCTGCTGGGACGATGGCAGGGGCGGTGGATCTGCAATTCAGCTCTTCCGCCAATCTCGACATATTCGAACTTGACTTCGTGTCTGATGATCCGCAGCTTACTCTGGCGGGCACTGCCCCGAGCTCAGAGCGCTTTAATCGACTTTCCTGGGAGAAGGGACCCGCGAATTCGGATGAGTATTGTCTTGGACTCATCGCCGGTGGCCTGGTCGATGGCAACATTGGGCTTTGGAATCCGAAGCCCCTGATCTGGTGAATTTCAGTCACTTGGGGTTTTTTGGCTTTCTTTTTATCCCTATTTGCAACGTATTAAGGACGACTGGACGATTTGTATTTTTGAGTGTTGAATGTGGCTGCATTTTGATGATTGTTATGGTTGAGCTTGTAGATTATCAATATTCTGAGTTATTGTGATTGATTAATTCAATAAAACTGGGATTGTATATAAGCTAAATAATCTGACTTTTGATTGCTTCTTTTCTTTGTATAGTTCCTCCACAAAATATAGTAAGCTTCCAACATTTGGTGATTAATTTTATTTATTCAATTGAACAACCATTTGCAATAAATATAATAGTGGTTTGTTTGGTTGTTGCTAGTTTTGTTTATAGTTTTGAAATGGTAATTTATGTTTTATTGAATTCACATTGAGCGAAGTCATGGCATTTGTGCATAGATTTGAGATGGATTATTAATTTAATTGAATGAAATAGATTATTATTTTGCATGTTTGGCATGTGATTTTAAAATTTAATAATTTCAATCACTTTACTGTTGTTGATATCTCTTCTAGTAGTATTTTTATTTTCTACGCTTGGTCGCTTACATTATGTAGAAGTGCTGCCCTTAGTTCAAAAAATATTGTTCGGTTTGACTATTTGCCTGAATTTGCATGCATCGTTATTGTCTTTTCAAACTGGATGCTCTGATGGAGTGTTTGGATTAGGATGGAATGTTTGGTTCCTTAGATGTCTTGGGAAGCCCTTTAAACCTCATTGGTAGAGGAAGGATAAAAGATCAGGTAAAATCTTGGATTTTTCATGAAAAAAACTTGTTGATGTGAGTAGTATCTTGAGTAAGGAAGACATTATTTTTCAGACAAATACTCGACAATTCTGTATATGTGAACTTTTTATTAACTGTGTATTGCTTAAAGTTGAAGACAATTTTCTTCCCCGTTAAATTATTTTTATGATTTTTATTGGTCAATATTGATTTCTGAAAATTTTTTACTCAGTGAAGAACTCTGATTAATAAAAATTGTTGAATTGTGTGTGTGTGTATTACATTTTCTAGTTAAAATGAATTTTTTTGATTTCTTATTTGAGTGCATCTGAAATAAATTTAAAATTTTGTAGTGGTTTCAAAATTTGAATTGTTAATTCATGCAAGCATTTTGAACTCCGACAATAGTTATCATGTTTAGTTAGTGTCTTGTGTTGGTCTTGTAGCGTTTGCTCCATCAGTTTGATTCAGTGCATGATTTGTTGCTGTGTATTTTTCTGATATTCTTTATGCTTACTGTAACGTGCTATTCTCATTCCCAGAATATTGGCTTGGTCATGCCTCTAGTCATGTACTCTTATTTCAGATTTGTATCCTGTTTTAAAATTGCTAATATAATTGACTGCCCTTTTTCTCTTTCTGCTATTTTTTGGCACCTCAGTTTCATTCTGTAAGATGTTTAATTTGCTGCTGCTGTAATTTGTTACCTTGATATATTGAATTCATGTTATGGTGTTTTTCTTGGTTTCAATTTGGACACCAGTAAAAAGGATTCTGCGACAAGTGAGAATGCTTTTGTTGCGAATCTTTCAAAACACAGAGGACCTGTAAGCTCCTGTTGTCTGTATTTTGCATTTTTATGCGTTTTTACCATTTGAGTTTAGTAATGTGATTGAGGAATTGCATTTATTTATTTTCTCTTATTTGGTTCAGGTTCATGGCTTGGAGTTTAATTCTCTCTCACCGAATCTTCTTGCCTCTGGTGCCGATGAAGGTGAGATTTGTATATGGGATATATTAAGACCATCAGAGCCAAGCCACTTTCCGCCACTCAAGGTATGCATTTATTAATGGCTGTAGCATCAGTTTTTAGGATTATAAACTAGTTCAGTAGAAAATTATTGCAAACTTTATTCTGCGTGTCTTTATATACTATTTGTTAAGACATAACATGTATGAGGACCATGCGTGCGAGGGAGATGTGAAGAGAGGACTTGTTATGGCTCTTATGAGAGATGCGTGGCTTGTTGTTTTATAGAGCAGCAAAATATCTGTTGCTTGAGAAGGATTGATTGATATATTTATTTATTTTTAAACCAGCAAAAAAGCTCTAAATTGCTGTCTAGAAATGAGGGACAGGAAAAGTTCCTGCATAAAATGAATGGAATGAAGGATGACCAACAGCATGTTTAGGTTACTTTGCCAATTACTATCCCCTAAATGTGTCCTTTGTGTGAGCAAGGAGCCATGATGTGAAGAGCATGTCAATCTGGGAGCCTTAGCAATTCCAGATATCAACTAGATTATGTGGCCAGAAGCCAGTGAATGGATTGTACCTGTTTAAACAAATGTGACATTCGTGCATTTTATGTTTGTGGTTGTATCTGATCGTGACTTTATTAAAGAATAACCAGAATAATCTATGAAAAGCTGCATGTGGTTAATTGTAATTCAGTTTATGTGGTAGAAAACATATTCCTAAAAGATTTTAAAGGAAGGATTGATTTTCTTCTCCAGAGCTACTGATAAATTGTGTAACGGACTTTAGTTTTCCTTTGCCTCCTGATATTCTTAAAACCATTGCTTTATGATTCCTTTGGACATACTTGCACAACACAAACATGATTACTATAAAAAATACTGTATTTGTTCATTACAATACTCACCAAACACGAGAAACTTACACATTTCCGAAACCATTTGGTAATTGTAATAATCTTTCACTATGAGTTGGCTAGACTAATGACCTGCTTTATTGATACTGCACTGCTTTCAGATTATGACTTAACATAGCGGTAGTGAAACTGAGATTAAATCATCAGAATAAACTAGTTAACTGAGATTAAATCATCGGAGTAAACTAGTTACTAATATATAGCAGAAGCCTTAATTTTATGAGCCCAATTGGAGAAAACATATCCCAATCTTATTTAGCTGGGGTAAGTTGTTTTCGCAAAAATATAAGATTAGGTTAGAAGTTAATGACCCACAAATACCGAAAACACATAAAATAGAAGATTATCAGTTGTGGTCAGAACCCAAGGAGATGGGATAAGTAAAAACATGACTAAAGGAAAACCAGTGAAAGAAATAAAGAACTGAAGAGGAAAGAAGAAGAGAGGCTAAGAAGACACGGGTAGTCTATGGCTTTCTTAGAATCATTTGCTTGATTTCTATCACACTTAATTTATTTATTGTTATTTTTTAGGGAATGACATGTCATAAAACTGTAATTAAAAGATATGGACAATGTTCATTTTTGGTTTTTAAGTGTGTTTTTTGTTGAAAATGGTGTAAAAGTAAGAGAGAAAATTTAAAAAGTTTAATGATCGAAGTGTGTGTTTTATTGTGGTTGCAAAAACAAAGACAAACAGAGCCATTATTTCCTTCAACAATCACTTAATGAAAACTGTTAATCATAGCATTTTGGATGTCAAGTCATCACATCCTTCATTTCACAAAATCGTACATTCTTCTCATGATTTTTCTTTAAACCTGTGAAGTGCTTTAGTAAATAATAACCAACTTCTACCACAAACTGGCAGAGATCAATTGTTGAAAATAGTTAATTTTGCCTATAGATCAATTGTTAGTCTCTCATGCTCCAGGAATTCCAGCCCTTTTTTTTCTGAAAATTTTCCGTTCACTTGTCAATTATTTTCAAACTCAAATCAGGATGGGGACTCAAAAATTTTCAACTGTTACACAGGGTGGTGGATCTGCAACACAAGGGGAAATTTCATTTTTATCATGGAACAGCAAGGTTCAGCATATACTGGCCTCCACTTCATTGAATGGGACAACAGGTAAGGGATGTGTTTAGTGAGATTTTGTAAGCTTGAATCTTGCTTTTTCAGTGGAATAATAAAAAGTTTCTGTAACTTCAGTGGTGTGGGATCTGAAGAAACAAAAGCCAGTCATAAGGTAAATAATTTGCTGTTAAATATGAGCTGGGTTGTTATACTTAAAACCAACTAGTGGTATTTGATTCTCCCCTCATCTGACTTGCAGTTTCTCAGATTCTACTAGAAGGAGGTGTTCTGTTTTACAGTGGAATCCTGATGTTGCCACTCAGCTTATTGTTGCTTCAGATGAAGATAGTTCACCTTCTCTCAGGGTAACGAATACATTTGCTCTTTGTTGAGCTTCTTGCTACACATGTTATATACCAAACTTTGTTTAAATTTATGATTATTGTCATTGACCTGTCTTTATATTCAGCTGTGGGATATGCGGAATATAATGACTCCAGTTAAAGAGTTTGTTGGGCACACTAAAGGTATGTTATGTCTCACAGGTTCACTTCTTACAGTTCACAATTTCTGTCCGAATTTTAAATTAATTTTTCTAGCTGTTTTTCTTTTTAAATAATTTTTGATTTCTTAATTGGTTATTAATTATCCTCATTTTATTATCATTTGAAAGTGAAGTGTTTTGTTTTATGATGCATATGGCTGGCTGATGCTTTTGATTAACTATGCTGATACATCATTTGATTGTTGATTGCTCATCCTATGTTCTCCAATCCCTGTCATTCATTGATTATGAAGTTTCCTGTTTTACATGAAATGATCAAGTTTTAATGTCTGATCTATTTCTTCCTCGCAGAATTTGTTGAACTTTTGGCTCTCACAAGATTTGTCTTGGCCTTTTTTATATTTTAACAATCATAAAACGTTTTGCAGAAAAAGCACATGGAAAATTTAGCCTGTGACTGGGGGCATAGCTTTTTCCTGAAAAATGATTTTGAGATAAAATGAGAAAAAATAAATTTGGAGAAATGTGAAATAATTTATTCTCTGTTAGATGACTTGATTTTTAGAAAAAAATCTAATGATTATTACTGAAGTGATATATTTTTAGTGTTTAGGATGGATGGAAGGAAGATGGTTTGAAAATTCAAAAATTTTATACTTAGATTTAGGGATAGATGGAAATCAGTTGAGAAACAAAAATTTGAAGTCAAATCCAAGCAAATAGGCATGTTTGTTTTTGCATTTTGAGGGTTAAAAATATTGTTTTTTTGTTTGAAAAGTTTATGAATACTGTAAAGGTAATTTGGTTGTCTATTTGATTTGATTGTTCTTGTATGTTATATATATAATAATTTTTTTTTGTATTTTTTGTATTCGATTTGATTGTTTTGTCTTTTTTATACAATATTATTTAGTGATTTGATGATGTGATGTTATGATGGTTATTTTTTTAGTATAAATATATAGAAGTGTTTACATGTGATGTGTATTTGTATGTAACTATAGACGGTGATTTGATTTTGAATAGAAGTAATGATTGAATTTTAAATATTTATGTGTGTAAGAGAGAAATAGAAAATGTCATTTTTGGGATGTTTTATGTTTGGAGTATGTACTTTTTAGGGTTCAAAAAAACTAAGTCTATGTTTTTTGGTGCGTGTTTTTCGTGTTTTTTTGAGAATTGTGTAAAAGTAAGGGAGCCCATACTTGAACAATGTAATGATCAAAGTGTGTTTTATTGTGTAAAATAAAAAAAAACATAGCCCAAAAAATAAAACAAACATAGCCATAATCTCTTTTTGAAAATTTTTCCTCAACCAAATTTTCAGATAAGAGCATTTCATCCAATTGCAATGTTTGCATCGATCTATGGATTACCCTTGGATAGATTCGTGAACTAGTTTCTTCTTGTGGATACTGATTGTGGGTTTAGTTGGTATTGAAAGAATTTTCAGTGTCCAATGGTGCTGGAAACAGATTGGATTAGGACTAAAGTCCACTTGTTAATGGAAATGGTAAAACTTGCGAATAATCCGTTAACTTGTAAGATAGAATGATCTAGGTTAATTTAATTCTTCCTACGGGAGATAATGTTTGCTGTTCTTGTGTGTACTACTGTGTAGTGCAAGGTTGACACTTTACCTTACCTCAACGGTACAGGTTAGGTGAATGATTGGTTGCCTTTAAACTTACACGAGCTTAATTAGTGGGGAGAAGTTTCAATGAACTGGACTGTAGCTACTCAATGAGATTTTTGGTTGTTTTAGTTTAGGAAAAGCTTGTAGGTGTCGGGCTAGAAACAAACTTGAATTATCTGCTCTATGTTAAGATTAGAATTTGATCATCAATTGTAGATACAGGTTTCACATATTCCCAAAATTTGATGCTGAATGAATGAACACTTTAATGTTCATTTTCCAACAGGGAATGGAATGATTATATTCATGTAAGAAATTATTGTTACAGAGTTATTTCCAAGTACATTTCTGGAAGTTGTTTATGCGTTGTGTTTCATGGGCTTTTCTGCTGGAAAATAAATTTATAATTCGCCTTATAAGTGCTAGCTGGTAGAAACTGTAAATATTTTAAAACTATATATGACCTGCAAAGGTCCAGGGAGCAATTGCTGTTCTTGCAATGCACTCGCCTTACCCATTACCATATTCATTTACACTCCACACTTTGGTCAACTGATGGGATCAAATTTCCTAATGCATCAGCATCTCTCAACTTTTGTTTTTCGTGCATATATATGCTGTTTCATTTACTTTTACATTTTAATTGTTTCTTTGGTATTCCGATGCCTGTGACTTTGAGTCACTAATAATTACGTATACGTTTTTTGAAATTGCATTAATTTATACAACACTGTCACTTGCATCAGGTGTGATAGCTATGTCATGGTGCCCTATTGACAGTTCATATCTGCTTACCTGTGCCAAAGATAACCGTACGATTTGCTGGGACACAGTTACTGGAGAGGTGATTATTTTGGTTGCTAATATTTTTCCTTGAACTGAATCTATTATCATTTTAATTCTTTTTGGAGATTTCCTTCTCTTACTCCATTCTCCGAGTCATCATTTCAGTGGTTGTGACAGTTTTGATATGAATTATCTTAATAGATTGTGGCTGAATTACCTACTGGAACGAATTGGAATTTTGATGTCCACTGGTATCCTAAGATTCCTGGAGTCATATCAGCATCTTCATTTGATGGGAAAGTTGGCATCTATAATATCGAGGTTATTCTTATTGCATGGACTTATTTCAGTTCTATGATTTGTTCATAGACATAGTAAAATACGAGCAGTTTTTTGGGAGGTTTTGGCCTGCTGATGGAGGTGATATTTATTTCTAGAGGCTTATGGAGTCATAATCTTGAGATGTTCATAATTGAATTTCTGCTCAAATTTCGGAATATATACACAATGAGACACATGCAACAGTAATTCAAAATACCTTAAAATTGATTCTCCTTTTCTTGTATTTGTGGTCTTGATTGGTAGCCTTTCCTATATTTGTTGATTTGGCTTTCTGTTGTGTGACTTGTTCTGTTCTTAACTCCAGGGTTCTGGTCGATATGGTGTTGGAGATGGTGTTTTTGGGGCAGGTATCATCATGTCTCTTAGACGGTAAAGAGTTTGCAATGGGAAAGATGCATAATAATTGTTCAGGCTAAAAATTGTTTATCACTGCATTGTACCATTTCATTTTCCACCCCAGATTGAATGTGGGAGATACTTGATGGTTGAGATTAGATGTAGCTTCACTCAATGGTCACTGTGTTTCTCCTTGCACTTAATTAATTACTTTGTGTTATGTGTCCTGTTTCCTACAGAACCATTGAGGGCGCCAAAGTGGTATAAACGAAAAGCTGGAGTTTCATTTGGTTTTGGAGGCAAGCTTATATCATTTCGCACTGCTGAATCTCCGGCAGGATCTTCAGAGGTGCACTGAGTGACCTCTTCATTGTTGATTTCTCCTGGTGTATTTTACACTCTGACTATTTTTTCTATTTTTAGGTTTATGTGCACAATTTAGTCACGGAACATGGTTTGATTAGTCGATCATCTGAATTTGAAGCTGCAATACAAAATGGAGACAGAGCAGCACTGAAACTTTTGTGTGAAAAGAAATCTCAAGAATCTGAGTCTGTCTACTTTATTCCAAATCTGTTGCCTAAAATGAAATAGGTTATCATAGCATTGATTGTTGTTTCCAAACTTGTGTTTAATTTATTATTTCCTGCTCAGATCTGAGGAGGAGCGGGAAACTTGGGGTTTCATGAAGGTTATGTTCAATGAGGATGGGACTGCAAGGTCAAAGCTGCTTGCTCATCTTGGTTTCAGTCTGCCTGCTGAAGAAAACAATACTTCACAAAAAGATGTCTCTGAGCAAGTGAACTCACTCTCGCTTGATGAGAGTACGACAATTGAAGGAAATTCTGGATACAAAGAATCTGCCTTATCTGCGATGGACAATGGGGAAGACTTCTTTAACAATCTTCCAAGTCCAAGGGTAGATACACCTTCATTGAATTCTAAAGATGAATTTGTTGTTGGAGATTCTATGAAGGAATCCCAGCAAGAAATTGATGGACAGGAGAAGAGTTCTGATTCTTCATTTGATGATTCTGTTCAACGCGCTTTGGTTGTTGGCGATTACAAAGGAGCAGTAGCACAATGCATTTCTGCAAATAGAATGGCAGATGCTTTGGTCATTGCTCATGTTGGTGGTTCTTCCTTGTGGGACAGAACTTGTGATCAGTTCCTCAAGACAAGCAGTTCTTCCTACTTAAAGGTGATGAAACATCATTGTTTGGATTGCTAATTTAGTGAATGTTTTTGCCTATATTTGCCCAAAACAAGGTCCATATATGCTTGCTGATTGTTTATACTGATATTTTGTATTCTTTTGTTGCATAAGGTTGTTTCTGCCATGGTAAACAATGATCTATTGAGCATAGCAAATACCAGACCTCTGAAGTATTGGAAGGAAACGGTTGCTCTCTTTTGTACTGTAAGTCTCCCCTTGATGGAAAACCAAGTTGGAGTTTATAACTGCTTCAAATTGCGGTTACAACCAGTGTGAATGGATAACCCAAGTTCGCAATGGGTTTTACTTACCTACTTCCTTGTTATTCTGTTTTATATTAAGTGCACCACACATGATGTCTCATGATATCCTATAGTATAAACCTACCCTCTCGTATTTATTCTTTTGCATTATCTGTTAAACAACTCATTAATCTTCAATGTTGTCAATTTTTTTATTGTAAAATTAAAAGTGTATGCGTTTTTATAGATATGGATGATGTTTCTGTATATATGGAGATGAATGAGTATTTGGGTAATAGGATTGGAATTTGTATTTGTTTGCAACTGTTCTATGTGATGGCTTAGCCTTTTGATGTGATCTTAACATGTTAAACTCTGAAACAGTGGATCATCACCTAAAATACAACAATATTGGAAATGCTGAGTTATCTTTGCTCAGGGCCTTTCATGCTTGTCTGTAAAATGAAGGCATGTCACAGACTCTGGCATTAGTAACTATTTAATACAAAATTAGGGGTCATTTATGTAGATTATTCTTTGAAATTTTGTCTCATTTGTTGCGTTCATAGTGATTAAAATAATCTTCTTAATCTTTGTATGCTCTTGACATTATCCATTCCAAGGACCATACTGACTATTTGTGTTTGACCAAATTGTTCCTGCTGTATGTATTTTCACATGATTGAAGAATTAATGTGACGTGTTTCTTTGTTTTTGGGATGTTCCTGGTGCTAGAATTAATGCATCTTGTTCTGTCTAGATCATTTCTAAACTTTGTTGATTGTCATCCAGTTTGCACAGACTGATGAGTGGACTTCATTATGTGACAACCTTGCTGCTAGACTAATGGCTGCTGGTGATACCACTGCTGCAACACTGTGTTATATATGTGCTGGAAATATTGACAAAACAGTGGAAATCTGGTCGAAGAACCTGTCAACAGAGCAAGAAGGAAAGCCCTATGTAGACCGCCTTCAGGTAAGTATGCATGAACTAAAGTTATTTGATGATGGTTTATGTCAGATGGAATATGGACTTATTTATCTATCTATCTATATATTTTAAGGATTTAATGGAGAAGACTATTGTCTTTGCTTTGGCTACTGGACAGAACCGATTTAGTGCTTCATTGTGTAAACTAGTTGAGAAATATGCTGAAATATTGGCAAGTCAAGGGCTTTTAACAACAGCAATGGAGTACTTGAAACTTCTTGGGACAGAAGAATTGTCTACTGAACTCATTATCCTGCGTGATCGTATAGCTCTTTCAACTGAGCAAGGTGTGCCTCTATGCCATATCTTTTGATGCACATATTTTTTTAGGATATTCAGCATTGAAAGGTCTGCAAATAGTGTTGAACTAATTTTGTTATAGATTGTTAAAATGTGCATTTGGTTGATCCGTGTGGTCACTTGTCGAGGCAAGGAGGATGCATTAAAAATATTTAAATTGTCTAAAGCCGCAGTCTTGCTGCTTTGTTCCTCTTTTGAGGTTGAAACAATCTTGTGTCATGGATTGACTAATTAAATTGCATACTTCATCACCACAGGACATTCAAGTTCTCAAAATTGAATGATTTTGTATCAAATTGTGCTGGAGTATTACTCAAAATTGTAATGTTCAAGAATCCTCGGAACCTTTGATTATGCCATTTCTGAACTCTTGACATGTCTTTAACTGTATGATAAGTTGTGCATAAATGCGGCACATTCTGTGCCAACAATGAAAAATTGGATCTTCTCTAAACAGGTTCTGCTTGAGTATTAGATTGTTATTGGACCTCTCTGTTTCTGGATGACACACGTAAGATCAACTCAAAAAATTTTGTCAGTTCTTATTTGCCTCCCACATTCCTCTTGAACTTATTTAGATTATGGAATGTGACACTGATGTCCAATGTAAGACAGATGAATATATCCAAACTTATTTTCTGACTACTTGTTACCCATTTGTTGCTGCGAATACTACCTGCATACCTGTTTAGAATCCAGTATTTCTATCTTGGGTAAATTACATCTACACTCCCTAAGGCTGAGCTGCACGCAGACATTGCTAGTGCAACTACCTCCGTTACCTCTGCTGTTCACGAAACTACATACACAAGCACACCATTCTGGTTAAAAATTGTAGTGAATTGTCAAAAATATCCCTCTGGGATTTTAATGTTGATCAAATGTGATGATTTTTTGTTGACACAAACACCTCTGTGGGTACATGTCATGAAAAATGTTACCCAATAAGGGCTCATTTGCAAAATTTTCTTATATGCATGGTCCTATTATAATTTTGCTGTAAACTGATTTAATCTGTTGTTTATAGTCATTTGTGGCCTTTTTTTTTTTTTTTTTCCTACAAATAACATCCAATTTCATGCAACTTTTGCTCCCATTTTTCCTTAAGTTTGTTTTCCCATTTGTATCATTGAGTGGCAGTGTACTATGGGAAATAGAGAAACGCAAAGTCGTAGTGGTCTTATTTTATTTTTATTTGCCAAAATTTATAAAGCGAAATTCTGTCTTTTTTCTCTGCTTGTGTGTGTGACACGTTTGGCTTAGCACATTCTTATTTTTCACATGATTAACTATTCACGTGCATTGTTGTGCTTAGCATGGAATTGTACATCGAAAAAGTATGCTATATAATTTCAAACTACATGGTCTAACATTATACTTATCTCGTATGGAATATATAATTTTGTCAGTTGGCAAAATGTGCACTCTCCAAGTTAAAAGCCATTTTTGAACAATATAGGCAGGAGGTGAGGAGAAAGTAGAGCCTTATTGTAGTTGTTAATGCATGCAAGCTGCCAACATGTAACTGATAACATAGCAGGGCGAGCTTCTTAAGATGTGCATGAGTACCTTTCTCCTGGGTGCTCAGACAAATGGCTAGAGCCTTCTTATATGTGCTACTTGTTCTTTTTTTAATATCTAAAACACATTTAGAAAGGAAAAACCTTCAAAACATAGTGTCGGTCTTCTGTGTCCTACATCTGTGTTCTTATCTTCTCCTGTTCTTCATGTTTGGCTGCTCCTGTGTGTGTACCCTTCACATTCCTGCATCTTGTCCACGTGTGGGAGTGGGTCTTGTCTTACCTGTGTCTCTTCCTTTGCTTTTGGGCATGGATATTCTTGCTGCATCTCCTTTACATACGGGACTCGTTCTTTCTTGGTGGTGATTTCATGCTGTGCTGTGTGTAATTTTATACTTTCATGGCTTGTGCATGCCCTTTGGGTCAGGGCTTCAACATTTTTATTGGCTTGGGTTTTCTTGCTTTTACGTGATACGATCACATTTGTTTTCTTCTCTCAGTAACTGAATCAGTTGTTTGCAATAATCGATTCAGATGTGGTAATTGCTTTAGAGAAGAACATAGCACAGTTGCTAATGTTTAATGCGTGGATCAATTACAATGATGCGAGCACTTACAATGACTACATGACATGTTTGTGCAATATTTGTTTATGATTGGATGACTCTTTTAATTGCATGATAAAATAGTTTGTGCTATGAAGTACTTGTGAGGATCACTCATATACAATAGGTTGTAATTGGTTTTTTTAAGAATAATTAGTTCTTTTATGTGTACTCTTTCATATAAATAGAAGTTGAAAATCATTTGCATTTGTTATTTACCATGTAAAATTAGTGCATTTTGTTTTTTGAAAATTACTTATACTATAAATATTAATTGTTTATTTATGTAATATTGCCCCATACTTTGATAGGGCACATGCTGTGTCGTGCATCATGACTCCATGAAGCCTTTGTTCCATGGTGCACCGTGAGTCATTAAGCACTATGAGGCTTCTTGCAATTTAGCTATGAAATGCTATTTAACCACAATCATTTGTGCTACTAAATGATGTTTTAATACAATTGGAAATCATTAATGGTACAAATGCTTTTTTTTTTTTTTTTTCGTAATGTCCCAAATCTATTTTAATTACTACAAGAACATTTTTTATTAAAGTCAAATATTCTGCTTTCTTATTTTCTCATTGGAGATCAGCAGGGAATTTTTGGTATTTCACTGGTTCTAACTTCTAATGATTTTTTGTGTTGCTTGTCAAACCAGAGAGCTGTCGATGTAATTTTAAAAAATGAGGGGTGATGGTAATTTAGCCGAACTTTAGGAGTGGATATAAGATGCCATATCAATTTTTTACTATTACAAGAGTGCTTTTCTCAATGCAAAAATTGCATATTTTTTTTTGTTGGGTGGGGGGGCGTGAATTCTCTTGTTGGAGCTCAGGGAGGCAGTTTGTCATTTCACAAGATCTGGCCAAATTTTTAATGTTCTTCGAACCTCTAGGATGTCGATGTTAATTACGCATACAATGTGGGGGCAGCTGTAGTTTAGGCAAATCCTGGGGGGTGCAGATTTAGTTTACCCTTTTGTTTATTTGCTATCATTCCTTGAGTTACAAAACAAGTATACTTTAGCTGTGTTTGTTTTAGTTTTTTAAGTATATGTTTTTTGGTGTCTTTGTTTCAAAAATCGTATAAAGGTAATATAGAGAAAATTTAAAAAGTGTAATGATTCAAGTGTTTTCTGTTTTGGTAAAAAGAATAACAAACATATCCTTTGTGTTTGGTGTCCCTGTAATTGCATTTGTTGCAAGTATTAATTTTAGACACTTGACTCTTTGTACCCTTTATGTTTTTAACTGTTGGTTTTTTAACACACACACACACACACACTCACACATATAAATGCAGGGAAAGAGGTTGAGAAGGCTGTGACTTATGATAACAGTCAATTGCAAATTGGACCTACATATGGTGATCAAACAAGTTATGGTGGTGTTGACACCTCTCATCGTTATTATCCGGTATTTTATTTCTGCTTCTTAGCATCTGAAATGATGAATTGATTTCTGATTCTCAATTTTGAATATTGTCTTCTTTATGTCTTTCTCAGGACGCTGCAGGATCCCAGATGCAACCAACTCTCCCAAGCAGTCCATACAATTCATATGGTGAAAATTATCAGCAGCCATCTGCTGTTTCATTTGGAAGGCATAATGCTCACCCCACATATCAGCCAGTCCCACAGCCTAATACACGGCAGCCTGGAATATTTGTCCCTTCAGCTCCAGCTCCAGCTCCAGCTCCAATGGTAATAATCTTATTTGATTTGTTCTGTATAATAAGTTGGTCTGAGTTTTGTAATGGAATCTGATTACAGAAAATATGACATCCTCACAGGGTAACTTTCCTCCACCTCCTGTTAATACTCAGCCTGCTGCAAAATTTGTTCCTGCAAACCCTCCTTTATTAAAAAATGTGGAGCAATACCAGCAGCCATCAACTTTGGGTTCTCAGTTATATCCAGTATGCTATCCATCCTTTCGTGTCTTTTTTCTTGTAAGCACGAACAGAACTCTGAGCTTGCCTAAAATTGATTATTTAGGGTGCTGCTAACCCTAGTTATCAAGCTGGTCCTCCTGGGGTTTCTTCACATGGTGCTAATACATCTCAAGTTGGCCCTACTACCGGGCAAAAGATGCCCCAGGTCTTGGCTCCTACACCATCTAGAGGATTCGTGCCAGGAAGTGGTTCAGGGTTTCAAAGACCTGGGATGAGTCCAGTGCAACCTTGCAGTCCAACTAAGACTGTTACAGTGCAGCCACCGGTTGCTCCTGCTGCTCCGCCACCTACTGTCCATACTGCTGATACTTCACATGTTCCTGGTAAATTCGCCCACCCTCGAATTGATATTTTGGGATTATAGGCAACCTATCAAAGAGCTGAAGATCCCTGTGCTTGGGATGATTTGTTTCTAATTATCTTATAAAGCTGTTGCTAAGTTATATTAAACCAAATGGGAAGATGGGTTGGACATAATCTCTTAATTTTCTTGCTCGTTTTTTGACTGTGGAGTGTGATTGGTGCTGTTGAGTGTGTGGTTCCTTTGCTGGCTGCTTGGTAATTCTGTGTGTTGGCATCACAGGACTCAACCAGATACGGACAATAGAAACATGCCCATCATAGTGAAGGATTAAAAATTCAATCATTACTGGCACAGTCATCAATAATTCAATTTCATGGGGCTGTCACAAATTAACACAGAAAGATGGTTGAAATCAGAACTATGTTTCTCTTTATATCTCCCATAATTCAGACGTGCAATCTCTCAACTGTTTCTGATTAATGGATCACAGAAAGAACTGTAAAATCCAGGATTATTTGACAATAATATCAAGAATCTATCTATATATATCTGTGTGTGTACTTTTCTTTTTGCTAGACACAAGCTTGTTTCTTTAAAGAATTACTAAATGATCATACTTATGCACTTCACTTAAAATGGAGTACGACCAGTATTCATGTTATTCATTGAAAATTGATTTTATGTTGACGGCTTTCTTTTGGAGGTAATGCTTGTTGGGATTAAAGTTCATCCTGGTTGTCCAGTTCTGTGGGTCAAGCTTGAGCTTGGCAAGTGAAACATAATCAAGAAAGCTGACTGAAGTACCACAGTTATAAAAGCACGGCCATATGTTTCGCTTGCCACATGGCCCTGCCAATTGGACTTTGTTTATGTGTGCTTCTTAGGGATAATGATTTTCTCAATTCTTGAAGCCAGGCAACAGAACGATGCCATCCATCCACCATCACCTTCTCCTTACATTTCCTAATTTTTGATGATTCCAGAACCAAACATATTCATGTTCTGTAGCACTTTTTCCATTCATGCTGCTAACTTGTGTTGTATTTTTGATATCTTCTCCAGCACATCAGAAGCCTGTTATTGCAACTTTAACAAGACTTTTTGATGAGACAAGTGAAGCGTGGGGAGGATCGCGAGCAAATCCAGCTAAGAAGCGGGAAATAGATGACAACTCAAAGAAGCTAGGTGCCTTGTTTGCAAAACTTAATAGTGGAGACATATCTAAAAACGCTGCAGAAAAGCTTGTACAACTGTGTCAGGCACTTGATAATGGTGATTTTGGGGCTGCCCTGCAAATCCAGGTATGTGAGAGGTCTCAAACATTTATCTTTCTCTTATCATATTTATGCACGTGCGATTGATTGCAGACTACACTTTTCATGCAAATGATGTCTTACAGGTGCTTCTCACAACAAGTGACTGGGATGAATGCAACTTCTGGCTAGCAACACTGAAAAGAATGATCAAGACAAGACAGAACTTAAGATAAATTATCAAATCAATTTTTGCTGCCAGAACTTGTGATTTAGCATCACTTTTTAGTTGTGGAATCAGTGTTGGAAGTGGTGTTTGTGCACGAGATTTTATATCATCGGATAACATGCAGGTTTTTTTCTCGTTTTACTCTTATTCTACTATTTTGCCCAGCTATATCGTTTTTGCCATGATTTCATTGGGATTCTTTGAGAACCGTAAAAAAAGAAAAAAAAAAAAAAAAAGGAGACAGATAGTTATGAGGACCACGATAGTTCGACTTCTGTTCTTCACACAATATTTTAACATTTATATAGTGCTGAGTTATAGGTGCATTTCAATTCTGAGTACGCACTGTTGTAATTTCCCGTTATGCGGCCATTGACATGTACGTTAGACATTGATTATAGTAATGGAACAATCTTGTTTGCTTTGATAATCTTGTACTGGTGACTTGGCTAGATCAACGTTGTTCACCTGTCCTACACAAGGGCGTATATATAATAATTGTTTGCGTTTGCATGCACTTTTCCTGCAACAAATTCGGGAGTCCAGGGCTCTCGGGTACATAGATTGGTATTTGTCTATGTATATGATTTCCCGTTAGTATTTATTTATTTATATTTATATACTAGAAAAAGAACATGCTTTGCTTGTATAGCACATTTGCGTAGTAATAAATACTATATTTAGTAATTACATTAACTATTAATTGTTAATTTTATTATATGATCCTAAAAAATTGAGATGGATTGATTTAGTTTATATTTAGCAATTGTTACATTGTTATGAATCTTTATGAATGTATGTATGCATGTATATTTTTATAATGAAAAATGATTATTTAAGTATAAATTACACATTTTTTTGGCTTTAAAATGAATTGCTTTCGTATCTTCCAATTTAGTAGTTATGGCCTTTTAATTTTAATTTTATTAATTTTTATTTTTATAGTATAGTTCTTTTTAAATATTGGGTAATGTATGCATTTTATTGCTTTTATCATATGACAAATACCATTAATATCTTACTTTTAAAAATAGATTAATTAATTAAATAAATTTATGAAATATTGTAATTGTACATTTTAGCGGTGGAACTTACATGTATTACTATATTATTTATAAAAATAATGTTTCTAATAGTTTCTTTTAATTGAGTAAAATAATAAGAAAAAAGATGTTAAATTTAATTTATATGAGTGAAATTTGATTAATAAAAAATATTATATGTTTTTATATTCCATCTCAAATGTCTTTAGTTAAGTTAAATGAGTAATCAAAAGGATTTTAAATTTTGATCTATACAATTAATTAAGAAAATACTTCTTAATTTATTTTATAAAGGAGGGAACTCAGTTTTTTTTTTTCGAATTTAAATAGTATTTTATTTAAAAGTATATTTGTGTTTTTAGGATTCTTGTTTAGAAAATAATAACCCTATTCATGATATTTACTAAAAGTTAGTGTGTTATATATATATAATTTTGTTTTAACTTTTGTTGCTACACTTTTGTATACCAAATTCATTATATATTTTAAAAAAATTTCTATAACCTTTGCATTCTAAATTCATAGTTCATATATTTAGATAACCTTATATAGTATTTTTGTCACATAAATTTATTAGTAAATTAATCCAAAGAAAAAACTCCTTATTACTGATATAATTGTATTTGATTTATAACATTCCATAAAAATGATATTTATACGGAGATTTACTGCTAGTATTCTTGATATATAGCTAAATTACACATATCTCTTGCTTTTTAAGAATTGCCATTTCCTTGGATTTCTAAAAAAATATTATGAGAACATGCTTAAAATTGTAAAATGTCATTATTGCTTTTAAATTTCTGGTGAAAAAATAAAAATTAAAAAAAGGTGAAAAGAGGAAATGGTAAAATTGTGTTAAAATTGTAAAATGTCATTATTGCTTTTAAATTTCTGGTGAAAAAAATAAAAATTAAAAAAAGGTGAAAAGAGGAAATGGTAAAATTGTGATTGAAATATATGAAGCATTAACTAATGATGAAAAGAGAGCAAGACGAAATTGACTTGAAGCGATTTCCAACGGCGAACATTGTCGACAATAGTTAAAAATTAAATTTGAAGAATTACAGTTTCACATTTCACAATAAAGAATTGTTGAGATGTGCCAAAATTTACTGATGGTAAAAAGAGAGTTGAGTGAAATTAATTTGAGAAATAAAAGTTATAAAATTCTAATCAGATAGGAGTTGTTTCTAACAACGATCGCTACTAGCAATGGTTGAACATTGAAAACTTAGGACTTTACTATTCTGAAGAAATAGTCATTGAGATATCGAAAAAAGAATTACTAATAATAGAGAGAGGGAGAGTAGACCGAAATAGATTTAAGAAAACAAAACCCATAAAAATCCAAGCACATGAGGGTGTCATGGCAAACATCGCAAGTAATTAACAAATTGAAGAAAAGATTGTTGTGTTCTTTATAATATATTACAATAAAATTCCTTATCTCTCTCTCTCTCTCTCTCTCCCTCTCTCTCTCTCTATATATATATATGTGTGTATGTATGTATGTATGTATGTATGTATATTATTTTACAAGTAGGTCGTCCTAACCATGAATAGAGGGATATTTTTGGTATTTCCAGCCTTTTCCTTGCTCAAAACCCTACCGGTGGACCACTATTATAATGTTTTTTTAAAAAAAATTAGGGAGTAACAATTATTTTTCAAAAACGGGAAGATTTATATTTGTAATATAAATCTCCCATTATTTATATTACATTTTAGTTGTTTTATATTAATATTATACATACTTATTTACAACAAAATAGTTTTAAAAAGTTTTTTATTTAATCATTTCTATATGACATATTATAGTAATGGGGTCTATTGACCTCAAATATAATTTGATCAAAATTCTATATTCTCAAAATATTGAAATTTTAAAATTCTTTGAAAATATATCTAGTAGATATTAATATTTTGATAATTTGAGATTAATTCATGCAACTTAAAGTTAAAAAGAAAGAATTTTATAACTTAAAAAACTTTTTGTTAAAGAATTTTAGGTAAAAGTAATGTATATGGTTTTATTATATAAATTTATTCCTTTGATATAAGTAAAATTACTTTCAATTATATTCCAAAAAGTGTTCAGTAAACAAAGGACTAAAATGAATGTATATATGTACAATATTTTGTCAATATTATTTCTTCAAATATTTTATTGAATAATATTATGTAGTGATTCATTTTTATAAATTCCTTATTTAGATTTTAGTAAATTGGGAAATCATGTTTTTAATTATTTTTGAGTAATCCTTTTTATGAATATATAATTTCTCTTAAATTTATATAGGATTTTCTTAATTATCTAGTTAAATTAATTATTTTTCCATGATTTATATATTAAATTATTTCTTTTAAATTGGTATAGTTGTATATAAGACAATTTTGCATTAATTTATGTATAAAAATTAAATTTTTTTATGTAATAATGTTTCATCTATGCATTGATAAATTTTACTTTTTATTTTTTCTTAATTTTTTTCATAATATCTTATCATCATAAATTTACTCAATATCTTTTATTAAATATGCATTATTTGATGCTAAATCAATATGTCTCATTTTTTATTATTGGATTTAGAAATTAATACATAATAATTTTTCATCTATGCGTTGCCTATTTTTACTTTTTATGTGTTGTTAGTTTTTCACAATATCTTATCATCATGAATTTACTTAATATCTTTTATTAAATATGCCTTATTATTTATTCAAAATTTCATATTGTCCATGTTACTGATTTAGATTTATAATATTGCATTGCTATTATCGAATGAATGCATTCATTTTAAAATTTTTAAAAGTAATTTCAGTTTGATAAAAATTATAATAATTTACTTGTAAGACTTATTATCTAATTATTCAACATTTATTTGCTAGTTTTTCTTTCAAATTATATTTTTTATCTCTTTAAGAAATCTAATTTCTTTTTAGATTTTTTAAATGAGTATTTACATTATAGATCATTATTTTATTTTACCTCATAACCATTATTTTTATTTTTTGACACATTAGTTTATATTATATTTTTTTCACAAGTTATATTTACAAAATTTGTGTGCAATAATATCATAATTTATCATTTATCTACCCATATAAACTAATCATTAAACATCGTCCTTTAACATTTATGTGATATTTTTTTAAAAATTTTTGCAACATTAATTTTATATTTGTAATATTTCATATGATTATACATTATTAATTTGTGTATGTTTATAATATATTATAGTGAATTACTTAAATATTAAATTTGACTATTTATTATAACATTTTTTTCATGTTTATGAATTCTCCTGTTTGTAGCATTCTTCCATAAAATTAGCATTTTACTACAAAATTACCTCGTATATTTAAAATATATTTTTAAACATTATATTCAAATAGATCTATTAACAAGTTTTCAAACAAATACTATATTTTACTGTTACAAGTAAAAGTTTCATTTTTTTATAATTGTTATTATGTCTCTATACTATTATATTACAGATAATTAAAGTTTTAAATAAAATTAATTTATATCAAATAAATATCTTACATTTTACAGTTGATTTCTACACATTTAAAATACTTTCAACATATTGTTAACAATATTTTTTTACAATAATTCGTTTCTTATTTGAATTTTGTACTTCTTGTACTATTATTTGTATTGGTTTTTGTTCTATATTTTTATAATTAGATTTATTTTTTTGATATTTAATGCATTAATTTATTTTATATTTATTAATTAAGTGGTGTAGTTATGAGTTAATGTACTACAAATTTATTATTATTTAATTAATAACAATTAAGTTCTTCACATATAATATAGATAATTAATATTTATAATAACGGTAGTTTTGATATTTTAGGATTTTGTTAATTTCTTGGATTTTGATTAATTTATAAATAACCACACAAGAAGTTCACATAAAGTTAGAATTATATTAGTATTCAACTATCAAAAGGTTTATATTTTAAGTAGAATTTTAATTTTACTTCACTAACCTTATTTTTAATAAATATAAATTTTTGATTAGGTATATTAAGGTATTTTCACAATTGCCAAAAACATATAAAAGGATACATACTTTTTGTATAGACTATAGATGTGGAAATCCTCTTGAACACATTTGGATGTCTACCAAATCAAAATAATTCGAAGAGGTTTAGGGTTTCTTTTTTAATTTTCATTTTATTCAACATAACATTACACATTTTAAATTATATTATTTTTTATATTTTCACATTATTTTGGAGAAGGACACACTTAAAAACATGCCTCTAAAAATCAAAATAAATGTGGCCTTGAGTTTGTCCCAACAGAAAGCTATTTTATATGGTTGGTATATGGATTACAAATTTTAAATTATAGTGTTTCCTCATATTTTTATATCATTTTCCAGAAAAGATATAATTAAAAACACGCCTCAAAAAATAAAACAAAAACTGCAGCCTTGAGTTTGTCCCACTATTGATTCAATTTAATGAGATTCATTAAAAATCTACTTAAGCCAATTGTTAGACAAGAGTGTTTGGATGAACTTGCAAGTCAAAATATTAGACAAGATATTTGGAAATTTTAAAATACAAGTTTTAAAGAGCTTGGTAAAAGTTAACGGAACGAGTCCATTAAAAGTTTATTTTAGAGAAAGCAAGTGCTAAGCAAATTTGATAGTATATTATAAATTATCATAATCGTAATTTTCTTATTCAAAGTTTGATGCGTGTGATGCAAGATGAGGTAAACCGACTTGTAGATTTGATAAGTTAGTTCAATAAAAATTCAATCCAATTTTGAATTGTTTTAAATTTCATTGAAGTTCGACTCAAATTGTTGTTGAGTTAAATTTGACAATGACTTTTCCTGTTTAAAAGGGTTCCCGAGCATCTTTTATTTTAATATAATAAACATTTTATTTGTTAAAGTATATTTACAATTATCAAGTTAATATGAGATATATAATGCATAACTTATTAAAGTTATATTTAGTAAAAGCTTTTTATTTTTAAATTGTATGATAATAATAATGGATTGTTTTTACTTATATTATGTGAAACATATAAATATATATATATATATATATATATAAAACCTTTGTCAAATGCGTGCTTTGTAAATATTTTATTTTTTAAAAAATAATTATTTACTATAACATCTATTTATTTTGTCTAATTCCATATCGATTTTCAACCTACTCTTAATATTTTTGTTTAAATTATATAATAATTTATACATAAAATTATATGTCCTTTTACAATCTAATTTGAAACCATATTCTAAAAAGTAAAATGAAAAAAAGTATAGTTTGATTGATAACTATATTTATTTAGAATAACATTTATACACTTATACAACTGCTGTGAACTACTTAAATAATTTAGTTCAAGTAAAATAATCATTTGATACACCTATTTATAAAATAACTATAAAATTAATTAAAAATTTTCGCATT
This sequence comes from Avicennia marina, assembly GCA_019155195.1. Classification (NCBI taxonomy): domain Eukaryota; kingdom Viridiplantae; phylum Streptophyta; class Magnoliopsida; order Lamiales; family Acanthaceae; genus Avicennia; species Avicennia marina. Next base: position 11,819,734 of record CM032760.1, read on the forward strand.
TATTTATTTTAAAAATTAATATATAAATAATTAGATTAAATTAATATGCTAATTTATAAGTATTAAATGGCTTAATTTGTGTGTGCGTGTATTTAATTTATTTGAAGTTCATTAACATTTATAAATTAATATTAAATTTAAAATTTTAAATAGTAAGTTGAATTAATACTTTATTGTGCTATACTTTTTGTAAAATGTTTTTTAAGTTTGTTAGAAATTTTTAACAACAGATAAATTTTTATTTAAAATGTTGAAAATTAATTAAAATGAATTTTAGTTTAAGTTCGTGTTGATTTATGCCAAAAAAATATTTGAACTGAAACTCGGTTGAACTTTTTTGAGAATTTAAAATTGATTGAACTTTTTTGAGAACTTAAACTTGAGGTTGACTTGAATTAATTAGTCAAGTTTGAATTTATGACTTTTACTGTGGATTTCAATTTATTTGTACCCCTGCTTATGACCTATTATTGAAAAGGTGTAGATATCTAATTTTATTTTATTTGATATAAAATTTATTTGGAACTTCAAAATATTTTAGCAGACGTGTTTAAGGAGATGGAATCTTTTTTAAAGATATAAAATTTAAAATAAATATATAAAATATTTTACCTTTAAAACTAAGCAAATTGAAAGGATATTTTTTAACCGAAGATAAATAAAAAATCCTTTCTGGTATGTTTGGTCTTAAGAATTGAAAGCAGAAAGGAAAATAATAGAGGAAGGAAAGAAATAAAAAAAGTTCAAAGTTTCATACATTATTTGGTTGAGAAGGATTTTAATAAAGAAAAGAGAATTTAAAAAAAGAAATAAAATAAAAAAAATTAAAATTAATTATTTTATAATTTGATAAAAAATAATGGGAAATTAATATAAGAAATAGAATAGGTGAAATTTTTGAAGGGAAACAAGAGTCACAAAAGTTATCCTTCCATTTTTCCTCACATTTTTGTGAAAAAAATGAATATTTCCTTTTTAAACTACAATTTCCTTCTAGTTTTCTTTTCTACAAAATTTTTCCTCATTAACCAAGTAATTAAAAATATTTTCCTTAACATTTTCATTTCTTTTCCTCAATAAATCTCAAGAAACAAACATAGTATTCAGGTTACTCATACTGTTATTGTAGGGATGGCCAGAGAACGTGCAATCAATTTTTAAAATTTTTACACCCCGTCGACTACTTGGTCCAGCCTTTCCAACAAGAAGCCAGGAGTTTGAATCTAATGGATTCGTTGGCTGGTTGCATGTGGGGTAAAAGAGAATGAAATAGACGAATTAATTACATAATTTCTATTGTTGATTAAATATATAGATTTCAAGTTTTTATTTTATCTAGATATTGGAAAGTTTACTTTTAAAATAAATTTTAATAACTAGTTGAGGAGCATTTTGTACATAAACTTCATTATATAAGCTTGCTCGAACGACCTCAGCGAAAGAACCAAAGCAAGTCAAAATCACAAAGAGAAACACAAAATACAATCAACAATATGGCTTCTGAACTTTAGTCATCTAAAAAAGGAATTATTTTTACCTGCATAAGATGCCGATTGGAACTGCGGTAAATATGGCAAAAAGTAATTCAAAACCTTAACAAATGGGCATCGGTTTTCTGGATTTTGGTCGATTTGGGATCCTAATGGATGCGCTTTGTTGACTAATAATTGAATTGCCATGATTAATTACTTAAAAGATAATGTGAAAATCGCATCCCACATTTACTTGGGAAGGCTTAATTAGTTGATTTCCAGGGTGTGGTCCTTGGGCAGTCTCCATCTTTGTTAACTCCCCAATATTTATATAGCATTATTTTTGAAACTCTCTTACTACCATAAAAAAAGGTCCCATTTAATTAACAAACGTTTCTTCAATCAGATGAGGGACGACATTTTTTTTTTCTTTCTTTTCTTTGGTAAGTGATGAAAATGGTTGAGAACCTTATGAATCTGGCCAATGCAACAATGGGCAGCATTTGAGAGTCTCATTAAGAATGAATTGATCAAAACAGCGGCTAAAACACGAAGTGACTGTCAAGGAATTGAATGAACACGATGAGAATGTGATCAAAGTTCCAGAACCTTAAGCCTTGAGAGAAATGAGATCAGATTGATGCTTCGATTACTGACCTTCTGCAGTCCTTCTCCCTTTTTAAGTCCCCTAGGAAAGTAACTACCTTATCTAATGTGCAGTTAATTAACTAACATAACTACAGCTTAGGCATATAACAGTTTTGAGATTAAGTTCACCATATCACTATCCAAGCAAGCTTGGTCAGCAATCTAGCGAACTCTCCAGCTCAGCTCGTCAGTCTTCATCTAGTCCTTAGCTTTAGCTTCATTCCATGAGCTTTAACGCCCCTTTCAAGATGAGCATGAATATCTTTCATGTTCATCTTGTGCAGCAGCTTAGTGAATTGAGAAATACTCAATTGTTCGGTTAGCAAATCTGTTGGCCGTTTATTGTTGGGTAATGCATCTCAATTGCTTTTTCCTCCACCTTTTCTCTCAAAAAGTAAACATCTAGGTCAAAATGCTTGATTCTTTCATGGTGTGCATGATTTTTGCTGACTTGGATAGCCCCTTCATTGTCACAAAAATTCTTCATAGGTTAAGTAACTTTGATCTCAAAAGTCCTTAGTAGATGTTTGATCCAAAGTACCTCACACACACAAGCTCCCACGGCTCTGCACTTAATTTTAGTGGAGCTCCTGGCCACCACTTGCTGCTTCTTATACTTCTAGTTCATTAACCCTTATTTCAAGTCAATTTTTGAGAATACTTTTGTCCATTTAAACTAATCAAACCAATCATCAATCCTTGTCAAGGAATATTTATTCTTGATCGTGAGCTAGATCCATGATGAAAATTCAAGGGGCAAATAATTATTACAGTAAAACGTTGAGGAAAATATAATACTTAATTTGTTTCGTTATTTTCAAATAATCAAGCGTAGCTAAAATTTTCAGAAAAAATGTGGATGGAACAACATCTAAATTATTTTACTGCAATATTAGCAATTGATTGTAGATATTATTATTACAGTTTATGTATTATCAAATCTTAATCAATAAACACACAATTTCTCTTCAATTGAAGAAATTAGATTAAGAAATTGAAATAATTACATGACGCGCCAAATATATCGTTCGCTGTAACAATTGATGTCCCAAATTTAAGTTTTGAACAACGCTTAACGTCTTGGGCTCAACCTTAATTGGGCAGTGCATAATGGTTACTAGAGTTTTGGGAATTCACATACTTTATAATGGGCCACGATTGGTTTGGATTCTATCCAGTTCCCGTTGATGTGTCTTAATGGGTCGGATTTGGGTGTTACCACCTACAGAGGATTAGACGGGAAACGAAACTAAGATCACGGATGTAGTTATTTTTATAGAAGAGATGATTGTGTCCCTTTTCACCAGTGTAAGTGATTGAGAATAAATAGATTTACCATAAAATGCTGAGATATAAATTGACTCATTTAATCAGTAAAATGCTAGCAATTTGATCTGATACATGAGACTGATTCAAATTCGCAAGACGCCTTTCATAATTGACATTGTCGGTCGGTTACCCAAGTGCCAGAAGGGATTGTGCTTTAAACCTTATAAATCAGTGGTGTCCATTAATCTGTCCTCTTCACTGTGAGTCACATTGGAAGTCACAAAATTTAATCTTTACCCCACCTGAACAATTTTCTTGATCCAAACAAACGGATGATTTGATGATCCTTTTGTTTCTACTTTAATCGTCTTGCCTGGGAGGAAGTGATTTCATGATGGAGTCGTGCACTTCGTCCGGTGTGGACGGCCACATTGCTGCATTTACTCTAATGCACGAGACTTTTCAAATGAAGTTGACGTTGATTTCCATTACATCAGTGCTCAAGAAAGTACAAAACTTCTCCTGTTACGATCACTTTTGTCCAAGTTGTTCCACCTAATACAGATTGGATTAATGATAAAATAACGACACTAGAGTTATTATTAAAGAAACGGAATTCCTCAGTCGTAGCGACGCAAGATAAAAATAACGACAAGGCTATCTCGTCACAACCTGTTTCTTCCGTGCTCTTCCACCTAATACAGATTACATTAGTTGTGATACACATTTTCACACTTAGTTCTTGTTGGGAAAATTTGACAATAAAGAGTAAAAGAATTAAAAAAAAAAAAATGTAGTACTTTGTGTCCAAGCGTGTATAATGCAAATGAAAATAGTTACAAGACGTGGGAGGGACTTTAAATTTTCAAAACAATTTCCATATTACTTTTTTTCTTTTAAAACTTTTGCACACATTCATACTCTAAATTTTTCAACTTAGACTGATGTCAAAGCCTTCTATAATTTTTTGTATTTATAGTTAAAAGTGCTGTAACCAATTAATTGAAATTTGAGCACCTACCTTCATTGCTTCCCTTAGTCGTACAAAGACTTTTCAAGAACAGTATAATTTAGAAAATGAAGTTGATATTGATTTCCGTTACATCTCTGCTTAACAAAGGACAAAGTTTATCTTGTTACACAGACTTTCTTCCACGTTGTTTTCCGTCTTCACTACCTTTAATAATTAAATTAGATATAAATTAAGAGCTTATTCACTTCGATATCTTAAAAATTATTTTACATGATAAATTAATCATATAATAATTTAGTATTGTGTTTAATAATATAGATTAGAATATAGCTTTTGATTAAATCCTTTTATATGATAAATTAATCAAGAGCTACTTCTCATTACTAATATGCTCTCTCCGTACCTAATAGCCAAAGCCAGGGGTCACATCTTCAAAATTTTAGTTCCCATAAGTATTTGTACTGTCCATATCCAAATTCCAGCCCATATAGAAAAATGAATTGGACCAGCGTAGAAGTGATCAGGCCCATGATAGGGTGTCAACACCAAAAAATTGATTAACCATTATCCAGTACCCAAAATACGATTGAGCCCAAGGAATTTCACAGTGTAATTAATTATTTGATCAATATACAGCAAAACAATTAAATATAAGACATAAATTCTTATATCAAATAACAAATCTTGTGTGTTATTTACTTACTTCAATTTTTGTATATTGTCTTCAATTGAAGAGAAATCGTATGCCTATTGACAAAGATTTGATAAAAAATAAATTTTATTTAAAAAAATGGTGAATCGTTGTAATAATATTTATAATACATTGGTTACATTGCTTTAAAAAAAAATTAATTGTTTTTATAGTTACTCTTTTTCCTCTTAAATTTTTTAGCTACATTTCATTATTTGAAAATAATGAGACAAAACAAGTTTTATATTTTCCACAATGCTTTACTATAATAATAATTATTTTACCCCTTAAATTGTCATCATTGATCTATCTTTATACTTAATCAATCCAGCAGAAATTTAATTATGTAAAAGGGTAAAAATTAGTTGAAGGTTATCACTTTTTCTGGTTTGTGCTGCTCTTAAAAATTTATTTTAAACATTTTTTAATAATTTATTTTTAAATAAAGAGTATATTTTCATAACTATTGCTTGTGTCACATCTCAAATTTTGGAACGCCGTGGAAAATAACGTAACTTGTATTCTATTATATCATTATCTTATTTATGAAATAATTGTAACTAAAGAATTTGCGTACCTCATACTAACATCTCCAAGTTTGCTCATCATCGCCAAGATTTTCAACAAAATAAATTTTGAAAATATGAGCGACTAATTACTTAATAAGTGGTTTATTACCTTTTTCACATGACGTTAACATAATAAAATCACTTATAAAATTCCCATATTAAGCTAGAATGCACTTTAAGATAAGCAAAAGGGAATTTAAATCATTTACTGGATCACATAACTACATAACAATTCTACTTGTACTTTCTTTTGACATGTTCAAGAATTCAAATAGTTCATTTATCATATTACTAATTAAGACCTTAATCTATAATTTCAGGTAATAAGGGCCACGTGTCACCTTGGAACTGTCTCCATTATTGAATCCAATTAAGAGGGTCATACATCTCAATTTATAACCTAAATTAAGTGAGTCACATGGGGTCAATCTTTTACCCTAATTGAAATAGCCATGTATATTACCTACAGCCCGATGAGTAGGTAGAACTTGTTCCTACACTAACATTTGGTGCCAAAGGATATTATATTACAATATTCCAATATTTCACAATTAAAATATCCTGAGTGATTAAAATATGAACAATCGGTGCCTGTTCACATACACAATACTTTTAGAAATAAATCATGCTAATGCAATCATGAAACTTTGCGGAAAATATTTCAAAGTAAGTTTCAACAGAATATAAATTTTCAAAAAATAATTTGAAATAATTTCAGTAAAATACAATATCTTTAGGAAAGACTTTCATTAAAGAGTAGGTTGTAAAAATAGCGTATAGATAAACCACTTATTTGATTTTAATCCTGTAACTCAATTTCTTCACCAATTAATACCGCTTGATTTTCTACTCAATTAGAATTATTTTTGTTTAATTCAAATTCATATCAAAAGTTCGATTCATTCGTGTTCCTTGATGCAACCTATTTGGTTTGTATTAACTCCATTTCAAAACTCAATTTACCTATTAAAGAGGTTTTTCTATTCAAAACTCAATCAATTGACATCCTTTATATCCTATCAGAATTTTAACGTTCATATTTGCATGTCTTTTTAGTCTTGAAATTAGTGAAATTGGGAATTAAATGCACAAAAAGAAGTTTTACCCATTTTCTAGGTTCTACCACAGCAAAAGCATCGCTCACAATTGTGAAAAATGGCTTTGTGACTGCACGATGAATCATAGTACATTATGGCCAGCATCTCAGTTTGTCTCATGACTATGAATAGGTCTGCAACCATGCTATCGATCATGTGACATTTTGTTTGTTCACGCATCGGCGGTTTGGTCTACACTCAAGTGGGCTCGCATCATAACCATGGAGCCTGGTCTTGCGATTATGACGTAGGATTGTGAGGCGCAAACTGCGCATAAGGACCTGTTTGGCTATTTGTTTACACTCTACACAATTTTAATCTCTTTCTTTTATGATTCCACGTACTTTATAGGTTCTTAGGATTTTTTTAAAACACATTTTAAGCATAAAAATCTTAACTTTATGGATTAATCAAGAATTTCTAGAAAAACGTAGGGATTACTTGTTTTACTTATACTTCATCTTTTATCCAAATTCCTATGCATAATCTCATGCTAACATAATTCTATTGTCCAACTACATTTTTGCATGCAAAGTTCTCATATTTCATGTTCCTAGGATGCGTGGACTATAATTCCTAACTACAAGCATGAAAGCTAGAAAATTGGATTAGGAATTTACCTCCAATCCAATGTGGTTCTCAATAGTGAGGCGTTTCCCTCTTCTTCCTCTTTTCCCGGACGACTGGTGGGTGTCTTAAACGTGGGGTGTGATTTTTTCCCCCACCCCTCTGTCCTATTTTTATTAGGAAAATCTAATGTTTGAGTTATACTTAGTTTCTCTTATTCTTGTTACTTATTTTTATGGCCATCTCAATTTATAACTTCACTTGTGAAGATTAGTGTATTTTCAGCAAAAGAGCCAGCTTCGGACAATCGGATTATTCCTTACACCACTGTTGATGCCATGAACATCATATCACAAGGTTTTGAGGCTGTCCTCCGTCGAGTGGATTCATTGCAGAATCAAGATGTGATCCGTGATTGACATGGTCGACAATCCCTGTACGCTTTAAACCTGTTAAATCAGTGGAACCCATTAATCTGTCTTCTCCAGAGTGAGGGCCAAGAAAAGTAACAAGAAATTATCTTTACCCCGCCTGAACGATTTTCTGGTTCCAAACTTAGGATTCGATGATCCTTTTGGAGGAAGTGCTTTAGTGGAGTCACATGCACCTAGTCCAAAGTGGAGGGCCGCACAGTGGCATTTACTTTGATGTACAAAGACTTTTCAAGAACAATACAATTTAAAAAAATGGTGAATCATTGTAATAATAGTTATAACACATTGGTTACATTGCTTTAAAATAAATTTAGTTGTTTTATATTTACTCTTTTTTTCCCTAAAGGCACGGATAAACCAAATGTCCTATTCATTGCAAAATACGAGTCAATAATATCACAGTAGAAAATAAAGCAACTTCTATTCTATTACATCCTTGTCTTATTTATGAAATAATAGTAACTAAATAATTCACGTTCCTTAGACGAACATTGACAACTTTGTTCATCCTCACTAAGATTTTCAGCAAAATGAATTTTAAAATATGATTGACTAATCACCTAATAAGCGATTTACTACCTTTTTAATAGGACATGAACATAATATAATCACTTATAAAATTCCCATATTCCGTTGGAATGCACTTTAAGATAAGTAGAAGGAAATTCAAATCATTTAATGGATCATATAATCACATAACAATTTTACTTGTATTTTCTTTTGACATGTTCGAGGGCAAATAGTTTGTGTATCATATTCATTGATCAAGACCTTAATCTATAATTTTAGCTAATGAGGGCCACGTACAACTTTATAGTTGTCTCAATTATTGAATCCAATTAAAAAGGTCATATATCTAAATCTATAACCTCGACTAAGTGGGTCATGTGGAGTTAATTTTTTACTTCAATTGATAAAGTTATGTATTTCACCTAAAGCCTTAGGAGTGGGTGGAACTTGTTGCTACACTACCGTTTGATCCTCAAGGATATCATATCACATTTTTCAATATATCACAGTTTGAATATCAAGAGTGATCAAAATACGAACAATTGGTACTTGTTCACATCTATCATACTTTCAAAAATAAATAATACCAATTCAATTAGGAAACTTTGCGAAAAACATTTCAAATTAAGTTGAAATATAATATAAATTTTCAAAAAATAATTTGAAATAGTTTTAGTAAAATACTAAATCTTTAAGAAAGAATTTCATTTAAAGAGTAGGTTGTAAAAATAACCTACAGGTAAACTACTTACTTGATTTTAATCTTGTGACTTAGTCCGTTCACTAGTTAATACTATTTGATTTACTATTCAATCAAAATTATTTTTGTTCAATTCCAATTCATGCTAAAAGTTCAATTCGTACATGTCCTTTGATGCAACATATATGGTTTGTATCAACTCCCTTTCAAATTTCAACTTACCTATTAAAGAAGTTTTTTTATTCAAGACTCACTCAATTGACATCCTTTATATTCTATCAAAGTTTTAACATTCATATTTATATGTATTTTAACTTTGAAATTAGTGAAATTAAGAATTATATATACAAAAATAAGTTTTACCCATTTTTTGGCTTTTACGACCGCAAAATCATAACTAACGACTGCACAAAGTGGCTCCACGACTACTAGATGAACTGCAGTACATTTTGTCTAGTTTGGCACTCTGTCTGGCAACCGCGAATAGATCCACGACCACACCGTTGACTACGTGACATTTTGTTTGTTCATGTAGTTGAGCTTCGCAACCACGAAGGCCTTCATCACAAATGTGAGGCTTCAAGTTGCGTGGCCATAACCACTCGACATTTTGCCTCCATCCACGGTTCGATCTACACTCATGTGCCCTCGCAATCGTGATGCAAGACTATGAAGCATAAGGCCCTATTGGGCTATTCTTTTACGCTCAACAAAATTTTAACTTTATGTTTTTGATGATTCCATTTACTTTACAACTTCTTAATATTTTTTAACATCTTTTAAATTTAAAAATCCTAACTTTACGAATTAATCAAGAATTTAAAAAAAAAAATGTAGGGATTTCTCATTTTACTTATACCTAGTCTTTTATCCAAATTCGTACCTATGATCTCATGCTTACATAATTTTCTTGTCCAACTATGCCTGTGCATGAAAAATTCTCATATTTCATGTTACTAAGATGTGTGGATTGTAATTTCTAACTACAAGCATGGATTGTAATTGTCCTTTCCGGTCCAAACTATTCTGATCTCCTTTTACGAACAAAATGTTTTACCAATTGGTCCACCATACTAGTGTTATAATCAAGACTATTACGACCAATTCAAAGTGCCCGAGTCACGAGGAGGCCTACCGCTGTCAGCAGTGAACCTTTTCCTTTCATGAATTTAATGACCTGCGCCCCTCCACATATTTGCGTACTCCGCTACTGGTACGCGGTCCAGGGAGCAGTCAAGCTCTCTACTCAGATCAAGTGCTTCTTGAAGATCCCTTCTCCCATTCCGTGATCCTGTGATTTGAAATCATAGGATTAAAAAAATAAAAAAATTACTGCTCTTCTATGTTTATTTATAATAAATATAATTTTTCACGTAATAAAAAATATAAAAATAAACATACTTTATCATCGATATATAAATATTTATGTTAGATAAATTTAATTGAAATTATTGTATAATTATTTTTTCAATTATTCTATTAAAGTATAATAATTGTGAATAATAAATTGACAGACTTTAATTAACCAAATAATTCGAGATAAATAGTAAAAAAACTCAATCTAAACAAACAAGACACTAACGGAATGCCGCAATTTGAGCTCACAGAAATCAATTCCATGAACTCAAAGCACAGCATGCTCCTTTTTTAGTTCCCAATTTCAGTTAGTGCCTTGTTTTGGTTGTATGCTTTGGTGTTCTAGAGTTTAGTTCATGGGACTGGCTGATGTTTCACAAATCATGAATAGTTTCCAAAGAATTGGAATTATTGGCTATGTTTGTTTCCCTTTTAACACCATTTATCAGTAATTAAAAATTTTACAAATTAAACATATTATCATATAAAATTTCTTTAAATTTAAATTTAAACTTTTCTCTTTAAATTTAAATTTTTCTCTATCTTATCTTTTACAATTAACTAATAAATTTTTAATCATTATATATATTCCTAATTAAATCAACACATATCTCTACAATTTTTTTACTCACGTTCATTTTTTTAATTATCTTATAAATCTATATACTATCACATCATTTAATCATTATTACATATTAAATATTAAAAAATAATAATTTTTATACCCACCCAAATCTTACAAACCAAATACGATTTTCATCACCGCTCAGATCACCTAATTCTAAATAGAAAACAGAAGTAGCCATTACGTTCTAGTTGTTAATTAGACACAACGGGAATTGTGTTTTCTGAAATGCCTCCTATATAATCTGAGTGTTGGTAAAGTTGAAAGATAGAACTTAAGTCACTAGTTTAATTGGTGATTTCATTTGGTTGAAGTTAACATGCACTCTAATCAAACAAAAAGACAGCCAATCAATATTTGATATTTTATCTCACTGGTCCAATTGAGCTCGTGAATCTTGTCCGTGTATAAACACATACGCATGTTATGGATATTTAAAAAATCTTTTAATTATCAATATCATGGTGGTATTAGCGATACTATACGTACTAATTGATACGTGAAGAAAACCATAAAGCATGTGCCCATTATTTGTAGGATTCCCCGCTAATGATATGGGTTATTAATTTGAAGACAAATATCAACAATTTTTAGTAATCAGTAAACTCTCCATATATCATGTCATACTGTCTTAGCAGTTCTCTTTATTGGAAAGAAAGTATGCGAAGAATTATTTTTGTTGAATATTTTCTAAACATGTCTTTTGCTAAATGTTATATCTTTCCCAACAACAGTGCCTTTTCTAACCGAGTTTCTTTTACTAGTTACTAACTCTTCAACCATTTGCTTTTCCAGTAGCCACAACTCTTCAAAAGATGTTCTTTGAAATTTATAAACCAAGTCCTCTAGATTCAAAGTGAAAAGGAGAAAACATCGTTCTTTCAAGAGCGTCTGCACAATTTCTGGCATTTAGTATCATTATATCTAGCATAATTGCGTCTACTTTGTTTAATTTTAAATTACTATTGTACATAAAAAAATTACTATCAATTACTATAAATTAATATTTTGTTTAATTACTATAAAAAATTAATCATGCCAATAAATTAATATTTTGTTTAATTTTTGCACATAGTAGCGTCTGCACAATCTCTAGCATTTAGTATCATTATTGTACTTAATTTAGTAATAATGAATAATATATGATAGATCGTTAGGTGATTTACGAAGTAATTAGTAATTAATGTATACTTGATAGAGCCTTCAAAAAAGATCAAACAATGCGAGCACAATGCAGCAACACAGTAGATAAAGTTGGGAGTGCAATTTAATTTGCAATTCCTATTGATAAAAAGGTGTCCCAAGTTGAAGAGTGTAGCCAATTTAAGCTAATCTATCAGTGAAGTTGAGGGTCCAACACTACGAGATTTTGACTTGAATTTTGCTATTTATTTCAAATTTAATCGTAGCTTTATTTTAAATTATCATTAATAACTAATGGTTTATAATTATAGTAATTATTTATAAATAATTGGGCCATAATAATTGCAGAAACCATTTAAAAATTCAAACCCCTCACGACTAGTTTTCTATTGAACTCAACTTAAGCTCTTTTTCTGTTTTAAATTTCTGTCCTAAGAAAGAGTCAAATTTCAAACTAATCTTTAATTACCTGTGATTACTATTGCAAGAGATGCAGTTTGTAGAACATCAACGTCGACTTTATATTAAATAATTGTTAGATAATCAATCTTGGAATTTTGATTAGGCGTTCATTGAGGTTCCAGCTTCCACACCCCGACATATAGCGTGGAGAGGAAGCGCCACAACTGGACCCAATGCCATCAAACAATGTGCAAACATGCACACGCGGATAAGCAAGAATAGTTAACCCAACCAAACCATTCTTACCGCAAACTACTATTTCCGTTGGCCTGGATTTTGCTGGTTTTCAGCCCACTTGTTTGCTTGTCCTGCCGCCTTTCAGGCCGCCACTTGTTTCAGGAAAGATACACCTAACTGCTGTATCATCTATAAATAAATAAATATATATATATATATATATATGTATATTAAAGGAAGATCACGCATAAGATGCCAAATCGCACAAAGAAATCAAAAACCATACCAAACTTTCTTGAATAATCATTTTCTTTCGCTACTGTAATCTCAGTACAGAAACTCGGGTGTTCCCTCAAGTTCCCTTCCCGGCAGGAACGCCAGGGCATGAATTCCGATACATTGTCGGCTTCTCTGCATGATTTTAGGTCGAAAATGTCTGATTCCATTAGTCGAATCTTGTCGGAACCTGCAGGTCCAGGATCAGGGTTTCTGTCGCTGACAGGGCTCCAGAAATGTTTCGAGCTGACAAGTGCCACCAACCGGGCTTTTGCGAAGCTGATGGAGGAAATAGACTACCCCATGAGTCGATGGGGTGGGAAAGACGCCGAGGAGTATCTCAACTACAGCCTCAACATGCTGGACCTGCTGAATTTAATTACCTCCTCTGTTTCTCATCTCAGCCAGGCCAGGGTTTCGATCTCCCATGCCCTGAGCGTGATCAGGAATTCTCCCACTTCTTCCCCAGCAAAGAACCTGCAGAAGATCCCGAGGAAAAAGTTTGGTGAGAGCTTCAAATTTGAAGGGTCGATCAGGATTGAGGAAAGGCCTGGTTCTGACAAGGAATTTGCAGTTCTCCAGGCTTTGATGGTATCCAGGAAAGTCGAATTCTTGGCGCTCGGTTTAGTGTTATCGGGTTTGTGCGGTGATGCTAAGCCATACATGGATATACGTAAATCCGAAGCGGGAGGATTTGAGGATCCCCTAATAAGAGAGCTGGATTTGCGACTGTGCAAACAGGTGGCAGAAATTCACCAGGGAATCATGGAGGAGGTGAAAGGGGTGAACATTGCGTCGGAGGACCTTTCTGCGGTTATATCTACTGGAAGGTATAGTGAAGCTGTGGAGGAATTAAAGAGGAGATTAGAGGTGCTGGAAAATTCAATCCAGGGAATAGAGAAACAAACAAATAATCTCTTCTCCGAAATTTTAAGTACAAGAAATAAGTTGCTAGACAATATTAGGCTCAGTACAAGACAAAATCCCGGAGCTTATTGTAGTTTCTTTAGCCGTACATAAAGTAGGATCGAAGTGACTCATTTGTACTTTCATCCGGGCCTATACAAGGCATGTCAAAGTTTGCATTTACAGTATATCACATAGGTTTCTTCTCTTAAGAGGGCTTGGGACTTTTCTAAACGTGCGAATACCTCATCACACTTTGGTGTCTCATCTTGGAAGCCGCCAAGAAATATTACTACAAAACTTCAAAATTAATCTTTATGAGTTCTATCAAAATCCATAGAGTAGGGAGTTCGTTGGATCAGTCCATAAAAATTGTAGCATACTAGCATGGCATAGTGGTCTTTAAGGAACCCACCTTACTATCATTCCTAGTTCGATTGTCAAGAAGAAGGCGTGGCTTTTGTGATGGATCGCTTCTCCATGGTGCAATCCAATACCAAAATTCCTGATTCGGCACTGGACCCATGATTAAGTCCAATATGCCCAAGCATGCAAATAGAGTCATGATAAGCTCTAGTTTCATTATTTTATGCTTCAAAGCGGGGAAATATATTACATATATATATATATATATATGGTAAGAATATAAAGGGTAAAAATCTGCACTTTCATCATCTCAGAATGATACGGGCGAATAAAAAAGAAAAAATATATGTGCAGCCCTAACAAACTTGTTATTCTTTTTTTGGGTCTTTCGGCAGACGAGGAGAGCAGACAGCAAGAAATATGAATGAACAAGCTTCACTTACGGCTGGCGTCTACTTTCGGACCAACAACAGATGGGGCAAATAGTCTTGTTATCTATTTTTCCTCGCATCAGTAGATGTAGCGCAAGCCCCAAACAATTATAAGGATACTTGGGACAAGTATCAATTTTGGCTCACTTTAATGGATAGAATTAGAATCCAATGTGATTGTTTTAATTGGTTATTTTTTCACACGTGGGATAGAATTATTTATCATATAATTTAGTTATATTATATCGAGTCTTTAATTAATCAAATACTTTATTCTTAAAAGTGAACATTATATTAGTTCATATTAAATTATTTATCCAGAATAATCTTCTAAAGTGGATAAGCCCTTTTCGTTTCTAGACTTTTTTCGCAACCTATATATACCTTGAATAGAATATATTACGGGATGCTTTACATGTTTTGTACCTGAGTAATACTACTTATAAGTTATATATTTTATAATTGTAATATCTATGTACATATATAATTTCAAAATAAAAGGCGCGGTATGAATTACAAAAGAAAAACGGAAATAAGTAGAAGATAACTGCAAGTGTAAGAGAAATAAGGGTGTCTTAACAAATTAATTTGAGAGCCAAAATTGAACATATTTATATATATCGATTTTGTATTATTTTCACTGATAAAAAAGATGTTTTATACTTCACTCTGCAGGCATATATGCCAAAACCGTTCTGGCACTTATGCAGAATATTTCAATTAAAATAATATTATTAGACAAATAAAGATAAAATATTAATACAAAATTTTGAACTGTGCAAACGTGATGATATTCTATAGTTAAATGATGCCTCTTGTAATAAGACAATTTTCACAAAGACAAACGCCCAAATGGTTTACAAGCAGCGACGCAAAGTACAGAAACGCCCCCAACAACCAAATGCGTTGTTGCGATGGTTGCTATGAGCCACTTCTTATCCCACAATTAGTGTTTCAAATATCATCAAATGTTGATCAGTTGAACCGCCAATCAGAAAAAGAAAAAAAAAAAAAAACAGCTTGATTAGAAGCAAATGATTTTTCTTATCCCACAAATTTGAGAAGCAAACTTAGCAAAGTGCAAAATATGTCTGAAGTTGAACTGGAAACAATATTAGAAGGACAATGTAATACAATAGAACTCGAGCTTACATAGTAACGATATGGACCATACACAAACTAGGATAATGACCCAAAAACCAACGGTGGGACAATCTAAGATTGCATATACCCTGACATCGAAGCAGAATTTTACAACCCCATAAACGACACGAATCAAAAGACACTTGTTTTTTTCTTCCTGATTTCCGTTTGGGTTACAAAAAGACACGTTTCCTTTGTAGCCTTCGTTGATAAGAATCTCAGTGTGGGCACTCCGCAAAATTCAACCCCTTTCCAACTCAAAAGTATTTCCACCACTTACATGGAAATGGAAATCATCTTCAACATATTCCTTTTAAGTCGAATACATTGTATAATGTAAAAGTAGGAAAAAGTATCTACATTTTAATGTTATTCCAATCAAAAAACATAATTGGCTCGAGTGTTATCTCCACTTTTGTCACGTGCCCAATCAACGACTATATCTTTACATAATCAATTCAGTTTTAAGCATCATATGGTACAATTATGATCTGTTCGATGCCTAAAACACTTATTAGCCCGTGACTGGGTATATGTACACAAATCTTGGCCTAGAGCTATCATTGGAATCTGCGTGGGACTCTAGGAGTTGGCCCAACCACGTCTCGACCTGATTTTATCGACTCCATGCGGCCCGGTATCGTTTCATCAAAAAACCTGTTGTCGGGATTCTCGGCATAGCAAACGTAGTAACAGCTCACACAGGCATGTGGCAATGCCATTGCAATCCTAGTCTGTCACGGTCGCCAAATAAACTATATGTTAGTCAAAAAGGCAATAATAATATAAGCAAATGTATCAACTTGATGGCCACGTGACCAACATGCGTTATTTTAATGGAAAAGATCAGAAAACTTGGTAGTGGTTTGTGTAAGGAGAGGCCACCAACCATTAGATAACCGATGAAGGCGGCCAGGACAGAGAGGGTAGCGACGTAGCCACGGTGAACGGTGGCTGTCCAGGCGGCCACGACTATGGTACAGATAGAGCCACTACAAACGCCGGTGAGAAAGCAAATGGCAGTTGTTATGTCCGAGTCGACAACTTTAACCATTCCTCTCTTATCAAAGAGCTCCCAAGTGTCTTGTGATGCCTTTACAAAGCCCTTTCCGTATGCAGCTATCTGGAAGATGTCGTTTATCAGATGGTTCAGTTAAGTTTCCATGATTAATATATACGCCAGTAAGTTTAATTCACTTGTGGATTGACTCGATACAACGTGCTGGACCACTTTGTATGAGAGGTTTTGCAAAGAAATAGTAGAAATGTAGCTTTGGATTGAAATAGAATATGAGACAAAGAAAGAAAGGGTGAAGGTCAATTAAAAAAGGGAAATAAGTATAAAGTAGTCATGAGCTTCAATAATATTTCTAACATAGTAAGAAACACAGAGGGGTTACAACTATCGAAAGAGCCTATATTTCCAGCATTGATAGTAGTACAAACTTTAAATGTCAAAAGTTTTCCCGTAAAAGGACTAGTGAGCTGCTAATGGAAAATTCAAGGAATATAATCGGAATATTGTGTGTGTGTGTGTGTGTGTCCGTCTGTCTGTCTGTCTGTTTTGTAATCTCAAGAACCACAAGATTACCTGAACATAAGCCCATCCATTGCCTCGTTTGAAGATGGATTCCATGACATGAAGACAGCAATGAGCACAAGAAAACATGAATTCATCTTCCCCCTCAAGCAGATTGAGCCCTCGTGCAACGATCCTCAGAGCTTCAATTGTAGGCACAAAAAGTGATCCAAGGCAAGCACTCCCTAGATTCTTGGACAACGCTCGTTGGAAGCAAAACTGAGTCCTAGGTTGCATTCCCCTGAGATAATAAAGAGCAATCACCCTACTGACCGTTAGATTAGCCACATTCCTCATCACCTCAGTAGTCCAAGCCAGGCTCAAAAACAATGCAATTATAATCAATGGCGGGACGTAGAAATTCAATGCCCCGATCACGCCTACACTCCAGAAAGACATCCACAAGAATCCGGCACCAAGCATGCAATAAGTAGGCTGATTTAGGTCCGGGAATTTCGACACTGGTTCAAGGGCTTTGAGAAAAATCGTGGAGCAAAAACTAGTCCTCTGCGTAACCCAACACGCGTACAATCCATTCCCAATGGCAAAACCAATAAACAGGGCTCCGATGCCACTGGTGGCTGGCGTTTGGTAACATATCAAAAGAATTCCGGCCGCTAAACTAAGGAGAAAAGAGCTCCAAATTATGAACTGAATCATGAACTTAGGCCACACTCTGACTGCCTTTTGCCAAACAAACGCCAGAGTTATGCTAAGGAAAGATGCAGCCTCAACCTGAGGAAGAAAATACCTCAACGCCCTCTTCTCAATTCTTCGAGCTCTCCCTTCTCCTATTAGGCCTTGAATGCCTTTAAATATCAAAAAACCCACAAGCCCAACAGCCACAACCATATGCACCATGAACAAAAACAGAGAAAACTTGTTTGTGTACGATCTTGAATTCAGCGAGGCAACTGATGGCTGTCGGTCGGGAAAAAAAAACCGCAAAATATATCCAACAAAAATTCAAGAAATAAATAAGCATTCCCATACAAGAATATATCCACAAAAGACCAACTTCTTTGGGGATTATTTACCTGCGGGGTAGGCGTAGACCGAGGCTGCGGGGGAGGCGTAGACCGAGGCTGCGGGGCAGGCGTAGACCGAGGCTGCGGGGCAAGCGTAGACAGAGGCTGCGGAGGCGTAGACCGCGGCAGCGGCTGCTGCTGCTGTTGCTGCAGAGGAGATGAAGAAGGGCGAGGAGGAGGGTGCTGCTGATAAGGAGAAGGAGAGGCAACTCTGGTTCCACTTTCCATGACAAGTCTTAAAGGGTTTGTAGCGGTCAATCTCTGCATTCTGGACATGTGAAAACTACTTGGAGGATGGGTCTGAACTGGTTGCTGGTCAATTTTCATCTCACCCTTTTCTAAATCCAGCATTTCTCCATCTTCTTCGGTTCCACGTCTTCTCTCCTCCGTATCCTCTCCCACTCCTTTTTCTTCTTCATTTCCTCTCTGCAAAACCATAAAGTCGCAACAAAACCATTAAATCTGGGGGGAAAATACGGGTAGTTTCGATAAACAGGATAAGCAGGAGGTGGTGGAGGTATGTGGGCTGACTCACGGGTTCTGCGGCGCCCATCGCCGGCGGCGGATTAAGGTGGCGTCTGGAAGTGACGAGGGTGGGGGGCGTCTGGCGTAAAGCGTTAGATTTTGTTAGTGCGTTGGACGACGCAACAATTGGCCCATAGCTTTCAACTCCCATCCATACTCATACTTTTCTGCATCTTACTTGAGCTTCGTTCAGACCACTCGTAACATTACATTTTCTCTACCACGCCCATTCGAGAGGGTCGTGGTGCCCACGCTCCAATGGCGCTGGATTTTAACGAAATGCGACGAATGTGAATCCGTGATCGCCAATTTGAACACGACAACAGTTTCGGTTGCTGAGTTGTGATACTGTGCTTGGAGGTCCACGGCGGCTGGCTCTTGTGTGCACGGATTTCGAAGAACACGTGGGATGTTCGCATCAGATTTGACGGAGGAATTACAGTTGAAGATAAATCTTCTGCGATTGGTGGATCGGATGACTGTTTCATTACCTCTTTCGTAAAATGGATGTCTCCTTTTTATGCTATTTATTAGATTGTTACTTTTCAAACTTCTAGTGGATGATCGTATTGTACGTCATATTAGTTTATATCAAGTAAATTGATAGAAACTGATATAATAATTTAGATAGTAGATGGAAAAAAAGATTATTCTTTTTATATTTTTTGCATTTTTACAATAAAAATATAATAGGGTTACAATTGCACTAAGATAAATATATATATATATAATATTAGTCTACAAAAGTTATATATTTACAATTTATGGATCAAAGTGATACCAGAATTGAAGGGTTTTACTGTAATTCAACCTAAAATAGGAAGGGGGCAGTTTGTAATTATGACTTGACCAGGTGACAATTTGAAAAAAAAAAAAAGGTAAATTTCACCCCATTTACGCCGGAAGAATTGCAGAAAGTTATCTCAATTAATTGTATTTGACTTTAATAGATGAGCTCTAAAGTTCTTTATCAATCGCAACAAATTTAATTTTCCTTGTCTCTTGCGGAAAAAGCGGAATAAAATTAATTACATTTTTAATACGAAACTAAGAGGGTAATTGGGTGAATTTATAATTTCTTTCATTTTTTTAATATGTATGACTTTATGAGAGTTAATATATAGTGTATGTTTGTATAATGGTGGGCAGAATTTCATTTTATGTTTTTGACAATAAAGGTCATACATAGGAATATTAAATCCTGTAAAGGGAAATACAAAAGAGGTAAGAGAACTTATCTTTGTTATATATAAAATCTCACCAAACTTTTTCTAAGTTTGATCATGCAATTGATTACGAAATCATAGTTATTGACTTACATCTTATAACTAGCATATCCTTGTCTAACAAAATACAAGAAGCTCTAATTACAAAATAAGTTAAATAAGCATAGCCAAAGACCCTCTAAGCAAGAGATACCTTGGCCCTAAACGAAACTACTTAAAAACCTCTGCCCTAGCATTAATATTTGCCTTTAAAGTAACAGATTATCAGCACTAGATATTCGCAACAATATTAAAAAATACACAGTTAATAGAATAATTAATGGGACGATGTGGTAAAGTCGACTGAGATCAATATGATGAACATGTTGGCTTGGGGCAGATGGCTGGCTGGTTCCAAGCAAATGCATCGTGAATGCTAGCACAGGCTATCCTCCATCATTGTTTGCTTTAATAAGGGAGATGTGACATCCTCCTAATCTAGATATCCATCCCATTCTTTGAGTGGGACACTTCACTTACTAATTCCTTCTCTCTGTTTAATTCCTTCTCTCTGTTTGTTTGTCGTCCATTAATTCTTAGGGAAGGCCTCATCCAAAAATTATGTCATTCTCAAGTGATACTGATGTATACTATTTGCGCATCCAGGGCAAGATAGTCATTTTATTAGAAATATTGACGGAAAGTTGATGTATACTTGTTTCCGCGTTAGGGATAAGGTAGTCAATTTCTTAGACTCGGTGGACGAGGAGGGAGTTTTTCAAGTCTTCGTCAATTGTTTGAGGAGTGAGTTTTTCAAGTCTCTGCGTAATTAAGTCTATATTTTTTATTATTTTTTAATGATTTTTATACATATTTTTTTAATATATATATATATATATATATAAATATAAGATAGAGAAAAAAAAATTAAAAATTTCATCCATTGGTGTGCCAGTGATGGCAAAAATGAAAACATAGTGTTGTCATGCTTTAAGTTGTAGTTGACAGTAACGAAACAATTTAAATCTTGGCCACGATAGCATTTTAAAAGTAAACTGCAATCGTGAAATAATAAAATAAAAAATGGGCATTTAAATCAAACCAACCGATAGGAAAAGAAAAACAATAAACTCCAGTTCAAATACGTATTAAAAATTTATTCAAACCAAGAATTTAGGTCATTAAAATTGATTTTTGATACCTTTATTTTGTATTTTATCAAACTCCTGCTCGTAATCTTTATGGTAGTGAAAGGCATTATAAAACCTACCAATCCATTACTCGCCCTTCTTTTATCTTATGTGGTCTAAAAGTAAAAAGGCAACTAATACTAATTATTGCTAAATGCTGAAAAAAGAAAAAGTAAAAATTTGTCTTCTCTAGTTCATGCTATATTTTCTGATCGTTCACTTTTTCAGACAAATAAATGAAAACACTACATATTTTATTTTATATATGTGCGTGTGAGCATCTGTGTTTATCCCCAACATTAAAAATAATTGTTCGAGCATATCATTTAGAATATGTATACGCATTTTTCTACTTGTACACTCATAAAATTACATTTGAAACCAATTTTTTATTGTGAAATATTAAGCAGTAAATTTGAAAGTCATTAAAAAACGAATTTAATTTAATGATAATGACGGGTGACTTTCTTATTGGTTAGAATTGTTGGTTGTACGACAGATATTGAAGCGTGTTAATTTACGTAAGTCACGCTATAAATATTTACTGGAGTTAGGGTTTCTACTTCGATAAGATTAATGCTCGAAAGTAATAATTTGATAGTTATTACCGAAAAGATAGTCATGTATTAAGAATTAAATAATTAATATATGGAAGCATCACATATATTAGTGAAAAGAGGCAGACTTGATCCGCAGCCTGAGAAGAAATAAGTAAATAACATTATTTATAGAACAAGAGATCAAAAGAATTCTTTTTAGAAAGAGAAAAATTAGAATAGATTATAACTGCGAAAAATAATTGGAAGAAAGCACAAAGAAACAAGATAAAGGACGGTTAATGCTTGTGCATACGAATAAAATAATAATATTTTTTAGAACATAAATTTTATATCATTCATAAAATTTATAAAATGATAAAATAAAGAAAAAAGTTTTAAAAAAGAAAATTATTATAAATTAAAATTGAAAGAAGTGAATGAAATAAAGAAAAAATCAAATAATTAAAACATTTTAATTACTTCATTGTTCCATCAAAATTTCCAATATCTTTAATATATTGTATAGATACATAAATATTGAATGAAATAATTTTCTTCCTTTTCTTAATGAAAGATAATTTTAACACATTCCAAATCAGAAAAGTACATTAATTAAAATCAGCATTTCGACTCTTTATTCCTAAAATAATGAAAATATTAAAATTCTTTCCACGACTTAAAGAAAGTAGAAAGTATCGAAAATATGGATACCAAAGTCGGATCTTTAAAAGGTCCTCTTTTTCGTTGAATCAATTTCTTGCTCATTTTGATTCAGTTTTAACATCACTCTTTAGTTGACAGCCATTGTTTGATACCTTGATTCTCAGTTTAAGAAACGCACCGCTACAGACTCACGTTTTTGCGTGCCCGCATAGATTAATATTTTGCGACATGTGTACATATTTATAATCAATGATGGATGCATTGGATGCTCGTTCGATCCATGTATATATAAAATTTAAAATATGTTTATTGGGTGAATGCATAGATTCATTTATATTATATATAAATTTTTAAAATTATATTACTCAAGCGTTTTATTTCATAATATATCATACAGTAGAAATTGTCCACTCTATGTATGTGAATAATTATCCAAATTATATATTATTGATAATAAAATATAATTTATCATAGTTTTAATGAGCTTTAACAATAAAAATAACTAATGAAAATTTATATAATAAAATGAGATAGAAATAAAGAAGTTCAGCAAAAAAGAAATGAAGAAGAAGAAGAAATAAAGTAAATCAAATTTTAGTTGAGAAGAATAAAGAAAGAAAAAATATTTAAAACAAGGTAAAAATGTAAAACATAAGATAGGGACAGTTTAATTTTAATACATCTAAGTACCAATTAAATTACAATCAAATCAATACCTCATATGTCCACATATACACTCACATTTTTACATATTTGTATCCTATATTTATCTATATGTTTAAATAAATCAATTTTTTAAAATATCTATATTTTATAATCAAATATATTATTTATTCCAACGTAACTTTCATAAAACCTCACTTTCCGACAAAACCCTTTCTTGAACATAACCTATGGATATGTTTAGAATCTAAACCGAAATTAATTTTTTTATTGTATTAAAATTTTACAATCAAATATACTACTCATTACAATAAAATTCCTACTAAACATCGTTCCTAACTAAACCCCCTCCCAAACATAGCCTATGCATTTTGTGTAGTACACGAACATAATTGCATAATATTTATTTTAAATTTGAAAATTTGTCAGACTTATCAGTAATTGTTAATTTGATATTAAGTAAATAACGAATCAAAATTTAATGACATATTAAAATATTAACTATAAGTCAAATAATATAATAAAACATGCAACATAATTGTCCTAATAAAACCATATTTTATTTCAAAACATACTAACGCAGATTGTACTTAATTCCGAATATATATATATATATATATTATTTTCTTATGTCCTCCCCTTAAATCTATAGATCTGTATAATTCTCATTTTAAAAAATTTCAGTCGAATTTGTATCATAACTTTGCTTAGTATGATTAAGTAAATATCCTTTGTTGAATGGCCATTCGGTAGGTTTTTATTTTTTTTACCGTTAGCATTTAACAACGATTGGAGAATGGCGTGCTGCCTCGGAGACAGGACGCAGTTGGCTGACTGTATTCCACTTCATATTGTCCTCTCTACACTCCAAATAATATAATAGTATATTAATTTTGATGGAAAACGTGCACACCTATGTAAAGTGTTAATGGCCACGTTTGGTAGGAAATTTTGTCGGAGAATCGAATATAAGGGAAATTTTGTTATAATGAAAATAATATTGTGTTGTAAAGTTGTAATAGGAATGAAAATTTTAATTTTTTGAACTTTTATAATTATGTATATATCATATAAAATAATAATTGAATGACAAAGATAATGTATTTGAACAATAATTAATTTTTATAATATATATATATATATATATGAGGATACACGTGTGTATTAGTATGAATTTAATTATAAATAAATGTATTTAATGAATTTCAATGTTTGTAAAATGTGCATATATAAGAGAAAATAGTTTAAATTTTAAATTTAAATAAAATTTTTGATGAGAATGTGCGTTTGAATTTTGGAAATTTGAAAGAGATAAAAATATTTCTAAATGTCCAACTAAACACAGTGATCATCATTTATGCATCTGTTTAATTTAATTTTTAAAATCATTTATCTAGACACGACATTTAAGATTAAAATTGTTTCATTATGTGATAAAAACGTCACGAAATATATATTATTTTCTGTCCTACGGAAAAGTCAAAAGAACCATAAACTAAAGCGTAAAAGCACGGCATTACTATTTTGATACAACTGCGGCTGTGGAAGGTTCTCATAATTCTTAAATTTGAAACTTAAAGCATGTCTCGAGAGTAGCATAATTGCATGAATCGCTGCCCTTAATTTTATCAATTTGTATTTCCAATTTTATTCAAGCTCTAGTCTTTGCCACTCAAGAGGGCTTTGAAATTTTTTGTTTTTGAATACGTTCTTTTAAGGGTGTTTTCAACGTGTGTTTTTAATTATGAAAATTTTTTGGAGGGTGCAGATACATGAAAAAAAAGTCTTTTATATACTTATTAATGACGTATTTTTCGTTAGATTTGGTGGTATTATTGTTCACATCAAGATATCACACTAAATGAGAAGATTTTGTAAATTGGACTACATGTCTAATTGTCAAGCCATGTAATTTTGCTGGTTTGGTAATATGCATCACTCGTAGTGTTGTTATCTAGAGTCTAAAGAACTTAATGCAATTCTCTCGGATCTAGAATTTCCTGAATGGAAAAATGGACTATGAGAGCCAATGGCCAGTGGCATCTTCTTTTGTAATAGATTGCTTTATTTTGAAACTGAACCATACATAAGTCCAAGATCAAGCAATTGCAATATAACCCTGATATGGGACACAGATGCTATAAGTGGAAATATCACAAATACCCTTAGAGTAGAGTTAATTTACTGGATTCTTCAAAATCCACATCTTTTAATTAAGTTGGATATCTATCTAAATCAATTTTTTTAAACATACCACATATTAAAATAGAACTTTTTATCTCTCTTTTTTTCCATACTTTTACACCATTCTTAAAGTTTCACATTTTTTACCTCAATTATTTGCATCCAAACAAAGCCTGTGACTCTATGTTTGGTGTTCTTTGGAAGATCTTTAGAACCACATATGTGAACAATATAAATCACTACACATACACAACCTCCATATTAGTTATGCATGTTACTGCACTCATTTGTGAATTTCATTTATTTAAATTCTCATTTTAATATTATGTGGTTGGCACAATTTCATGTACCTATTTCTATCTAGTTAGATCTCACATCTGCAATCTGATGCATTTAAGTAATTTGAGAATCCCATAATCAAAATGTGGACCCTATTTGAAGCTCGATTAAAACTCTTATATTCACTAATCAAATAAATTAAGAGAAAATGAATAAGTTTAGGAGAATCCATAATACCCCTGACTTGCCATAGTTGGATCAATGTGACTGGGCGAAACGTGACCAGCCTGTCAATAACAATTACAGGAATAAACTTGTTTTAAATACCCGACATTAAGAAAACAATTGCCTTCGATGTGGAATTTTGCAACGCAATGCACACAAAATTTCATCTCACTCCTCTTGAATATGAATGAATCAATGTTGATTAATCTGGGCTGGGCTCTATTCCCAAACTACAGACTGGGTCGTAAGTGGGCTGCATTGTCCAAACAATTCCCGATTTCCATCCTTAATGCCATCACTCATCAGTATTTCTCAACCTGCAATAAATGCATTCAGGATGGCTGTCGTGGTGGGGAAAGTTGACGGCTGGAAGAGGAACGGGAGAAATTTAAATGAGAATAAACAAAGTAAAAGAGAAAGAAATTAAAAGGAGTATAAATAATAGAGATAATATTGAAAAACAAAAAAATTAGAAAAAAAATAAATGAAATAGTAAAGTGAAATGGGAAAATGAAAAGAGAATTATTGTAATGAAAACAAACTAAAAATGGAAAAGAATCTTAAAAGGGAAAAAATAAGAGAGAAAAATGAAAAATTGGAGAAAACTAGGAAAAAAAAATGCCAACTTTGTTTTTGAAAGGAGAAAAAAGTGGCAAAATTTTTGAAGGAGGTAAAAATTATGTTTAAATGTAAATTTTCATTTCTTTAAATTTTTAGTTACATGTACATAAAATATATTGTAATGATTAGATAATATAATAATATAAAAAGATAACAATTAATTTTTACAGTGTTAATATATATATACACACACACATGCGTGTATATATATGAGAGTGTGTGTGTTTGTATATGTATAAATATTGATTTTATTATAAAAATGAATAATTATTGAATTTGAAATATTTGTTTCTATACAAGACTGAATAAGATAAATTTAAAATTTAGAAAGAGAGATAGAGTGGGAAACAGAACGAAAACTTTGGAGGATGACAACCATGAGTTGCAGCTTGCAAACTGACTAAGTGACCAAAACTTTTTATTACATCACACGCAAACTTTATGCACGTAAAAATTTATTTATACACTATAAACATATTTCATTTAAAATGTAATTATAAAATTAATAGTATAAATAATATTTAAATAAGAAAAAAAAAGAAAAGAACTCGATAATAGAGAGAGAATTTAAGAAAATAGATAAAATTAGTGATATAAAAAAAGAGAGAGAAAAGGAAAGTCATGAGTTAATAAAAAATAAACTTAAATAAAAAATAATTGTAGAATTGTACAATGTGCATCTAAATGCCTTATTTTTATAACAATATGGTGTTTATATGTATATTAAAAAAATGCAGAATATTTAAAATATAAAACGGATAAAAAAATTTGATGGAATAAATAAAATAACAAATCAAAAGAAAGGAAAAAAGTGATAGAAACAATTAAGGCTAGTTGTGTATTTTTACAATATGAAAACGAAAGGTCTTACTTTCATAATAATATTAGTATAGATATAGTTAATATAAAAGAAATAATAATATATCAGTAACTATATTAAGAGTGCTTAGTGTTTTTAATTAAATTAATAATATAAATATATTATATATATTCTTATAGATTCGAGAATTCTTTTTAAATAAGGCTATGATAGACATGCATTAATATAATAAAGTAGAAATTGAATGGATTTAAAAATTAAATTAAATTATGAAAAAAGTGAGATGATTTACTGTATTTTGCTTGGTGTGCATAAAAATGGCATTAAAAATAAAAATGAAATAAAATTGTCATTTTATTTTTTTATTTTATATTTAATAATGATAATTAAAAATAAATATAATAAATTAAAGATAATATTTTTAATAAAAAGGGCATTATTCGAAAATACTTAATTCATTATTATATCTTTGTTATATGATATATATATATATTTAAATATATAATAAATATTTAATATTTGTACAACCATGCAATATTTATGTTACATGCAAAAATTATATATTTGAATACATAGTAGGCACTTGAATAAGCATGTATAATTGATATTTAATTTATTCATTATAAAATAAATATTAATATAGTTTTATTTGTAACTTTATATGAATATTTATTATATGAAGAAGGTAAATATCCAATTAATATTACTATATTAACTACTTTATAAGTAATATACTAAAAATTTATGATGTGTATATATATATATATATATATATATATATGCACACACGCGTATTTCTCCTATATTGTATTTATTTATTAAGTATACCAACACTTACTATGTTTGAAAACCATTTTTATTATGGCTAAAAATTAATTTAGTACTTTTATTGGATGCATAAATATGAAAATATATTTTTACATATTTAGAATATATCTTAATTATATTATAAATTAAAATAAGATAATATATATTATTAATACATAAGTATGTATTTTATTTTAGGTATAGTGTATATATTTAATTTTAGGTATACTTGTGTAATATATATATATATATTTTCACATATGAAATTTTTATATTTCATTTATTTATTAATAATGTATAATATTTGTTGATATAAATCTTGTAAATTTAAAAAATTAATAAATTTATTTTAATAGTGTAAAATACAAGTCATTCTTAATAATATAGAAATGAGTAAATTTAGTGAGGTGGAGTTGAATGGATAGTCCTTCTTTTTTAGAATATTAATTCACAATGGAACGATGATTTTTTAATATCTAATCATGCTAATAATAAAAATATGAATGACATGGGAATCATAATTCCTTTTCTACCTTATTTGTGTATAACAATCATGCCGTAAATTTCTATAGGGGATAAAAAAAAATTATGCAGCACTCCTATTTTTTATTGTTGCTGTTAACCTACATTTTTTCTTTCCAAGTAATTTAATTTCCCTTTCTGCTTCGTCTAAATCTATATTATAATGTTAAGAGTTTGGAATTAAATAAATTACATATTTTAAATTTATAATATTACATTTAATATATAAATTTACAATTTTACTATTAAATATAAAGATCGAATACACTTAATAAAAATATTAGCATGCAATCCTTTTTCTATACTAGACATATATATTTATATTATTATGGAAGTAAGATTTTTTAATTACATGTTATTTATAGCACAATAACCTTCATTTTTTTTTTCATTTTTAATCATTTTTTCGCTTTTCGTTTAACTTATTATTTTTGATTTGTTCTCTTTCAAATTTTATTTCTTTTAAATATTCATTATACTTTTAATTTTCTCTATACTATATTATTATGAAAGTATTACTTTTTGGTTGCGTATTATAAAATTAAACAATTTTCTTTGCATTTTATATTTTTTCGGTAATTTTCTCTTTTATTTTAACTTATAATTTCATTCAAATATTCTATCTTTTTTTTTCTTATTTTAAATATAATTCGTATTTTAAATTTAATAATTTTTTATTTATTGAAAATATAATAATTTTGTCATTTATTGCACAGAGTGCTTTATTTTTATTAATTTTAATAATATTTATTTAATTTATGTTTTATTAATATATTTATCACGCATACTTCAATATTTAAAGCACACATAACAAATAGGCCTTAATTATTATTATCATGAGTTTGAGTCTACTTTAATTACATAATATAAATTTACACAATTATTTTTAATTTATATTATTTATCTATATTATTAAATGCAAAAGATTGATAATAACCAACTTTTCGTATCCAATATTAAATTACCAAAGAATCTTTATTTTTAAAAATTTTTCTCTTTTATCTCAATAAAAAATTGGTTTTTTTCTTCTCTACTCTCACCTTCAATTTATTTTCTCTATCTCTTATAAAAATTTTAAATAAATTTTATTTAAAAATAATTTATTTTATATTTAAATTCAAAAAATATAATAATTTTATTTTCACTGAAAATAATACAATTAATTAATTTTAAACACACACTAAAGTGTTAAATTTTTATTACTTAAAAATAACATTTTTAATTGAAAAATTACTTTATAAGATGTGACGAATTTCCACGGCAAACAATTACAAAGCAAAGGCAGTTGGCATGTGACTGTCATCTCGGGATACGTGGCGCAGGAAATGGCCGCCATTGGTCGGAACACCTTAACTGACTTGTTCAAAATCAGATCCCCAAACCGAACAGGCAACAGGTCAAAAGATACCCGATTCTGCACTTCTCACGTTGCTGATTCTCTGAAACAGAAAGGAATCAAATAGGCCTCAGGTCTGAAGAAAGGAAACGCTATGTGCGGGATCTTCGCGTACTCGAATTTCAACGTCAGCAGAGAGAGACGCTACATTTTGGAAGTCCTCTTCAATGGTCTCCGCCGCTTGGAGTACAGAGGCTATGATTCCGCCGGAATTTCTATTGATTCTTCCCTCAACTCCTCGAATTCTAGTGCTGCCCCTCCGCCTCTCGTATTTCGGCAGGAGGGAAAAATCGAGTCCCTTGTCAAATCTGTCTACCAAGGCGAGTTTCGCTCCCTTATTGTTGGATACATTTTTTGAATATGTTCATCTGTCCGCCTTCGCTTATTAATTTTACTATATGGTTTTATTACGATGTCGTGTCGTTGACTTTTTGTTGTTTAATATGGACGAATGTTAAACCAGAAATGTGTGGTTAGGTCTCATGGGATTGCATATTCTGAAAAAGGTTTATTCTTTAATTGATAGTTATGGCATATTTATGTGTGGAAAAAAGTGGTCGTGTGTTAAGGGATTTAGCGTTTATATCAACTTCATATGGCCGAGCCACAGAATTCGATGGGGATCAAAGGTTTATTAGTGGAATCTGATTCCTGCTGTTTCATATGCTTGGATTACTTGGGGTCGTTTTGTTGACCCTTTGCTTTATCTTTTCATGTTTTCTTATTCAATGATGTTTTATGTGCACCTAGTACAAGTTTGGTTTTCTTAGCATGTGAGAAGTTTCGGGTCCAGGCTAAAGGTAGACACTCGCTGCAAGTGAAACTAGACCTTGAGTCTGGTTGAGTCAAGTCTTTGAAAAGTGATTTTATTACGACTTATATCTGATATCTTTTGTTGTTGCATGTAAATAATTTTGTAGTGTTTAGTTTAGACTATGAATTTATGTTCATGCTTACTTTTACTTTTGGTGTTGTAACTATTCTCGATTCATATGTTCAGAGGTTGGTGATATTGGTTTAAATTTGGAAGAGTCATTCTCAATTCATGCTGGAATAGCACACACTCGCTGGGCTACACATGGAGAACCAGCTCCAAGGAACAGTCATCCTCAGACCTCTGATGCAGGAAATGAATTCTTGGTTGTTCATAATGGAGTGATAACCAATTATGAGGTTTGCATGCCCTTTCTGAGTGATGACCTTTTTCCTTTTCCCAAATGTGATCTAATTTTGCAATGAATATTCTTCTTTTTGACAGATTTGTTACATGACATAGTTTTTGCTGCAGCATATTTTATTAATGCCAATCATGGTTTGATATAAGATTCTGACATTGGTTAGGAATGATTTCCTATTTTAGTTTTGGATTTTGTAATTAATGTAGGCATGGAATCAGAATATTGTTGCTTTCAAATAGTTATGTTTTTTATGCTATGAGATATACTTGTTGAACTTCCAAATTTGAAATGTTGTTCCTTTCTGAAAATTTAATTCTCCCCTGTAATGGAGGCATAGCTTTTTTTAAGATTCTAACTTTGACTAGGAAATGATATCCTATTGTAGCTTTGGATTTTGTAATTAATGTAGGAATGGATCATAATATTACCATTTTCATATTGTTATGTACTTATGGAGATATAATTATCGAACTATGGGATTTGAAATATTGTTCCTTTCCAAAATAGTTAATTTCTTCCTGTAATGGAGGCACAGCTTTTAATTTTTAAAATTAACTCGAGAAGAGAGCTGAGGTTTAGGGTTTAAAGATACTAGCAACAAGAAGGGGAGCTAATAGGCTTCAACGAATGGGTATCATATGCGTAGATTTGATTGATAATAGATGGTTAACTCTGAAGGCCCTTGGGAAATAATTTTTATTATTCAATCGGCTATCTGAATTTTTGATCAATGCATATTGCTACGTAGCTTATCGTGATAGTGTTTCTAAAGCTTGTGATTTCATGTCCACTGGTTAAAATTGATTTTTATGTAACAAATGGCGGATTTGCTCTCTTGGGTTTTTTAACTATTTGATGTTAATTAAGTGTAATTAGATATTAAACTGTATATATTTTTAATAGAAGTTAGCAAATCAAGGCAAGTCCTCATCCTAGAAGATGAATTTATTAGTTTATTGTTAAAACTAAAGTTGCAGCTACCATCCGAGGTGGCGACTTTGATTATTAATCAAAGTTTTTACCAAAGAAATTTCAATTTTTAATACTTTGACAATATTGAATTGAAGTTGATTAAGTTTTTAAATTTTAAATGTAAGTTGTTTAACAAATTTGCTATTATAATTAACACAAGAAATATGCTTTGACTCAAAACTAGAAAGAAAGACCTATAATCTGAATGACTTACCCCAGCTAATTGTGTAGTAGAGGTTTCATGTTCAGGTTGGGATTATAATGTTTATCTCTTGGATTTCAGTCCATGTGTTGCTGGAAGTGGAATGACATGAAGTGGGTCTCACACGAGTGGAGCTATAAACTTCATAATGCTAGTGATGTCTCTCAATATTCTTTATAACGATGGTTAATTGGGATGATTGCAACAAAGTGGAAGCTAAACCCAAAGGCTCTTATATTAGGGCTGTTCTGAGGGAGAATTCTCTACAGATCTGGAGCCACTGTAGATATATCAAAAGAAAAAAAAAAGTCATATATAGAATTATTATCTCTACCCTTGAATACCTGGTTTTAGTGAAGACATAGCTCTAGTTATAGTCTGACCAAACACATGTAGGAGCATATCCTGAGCAGCTACACTTTGCGATCAGTTATCAATAAGGAAAGACACCTGACATAACTAAATGTCAAAGCAATGGGGTTCATATGTTCTTCAAGAATCATTAGGTACCAACTGAGAAGAATTTGGCCTTTAGTTCCACTGTTGCTCCCATACAAAAAAATCAGGGGTAAATTTATGCGTTTCTTTTGAAAATAAATGTTTTGCAAATAAAACTTCCTCTGTCTCCCTTATTGTCTAGTAAATAAATACATTGTCCTCTGATACTTTGACAAATACCCTTTTTCTAACTGCTTTCTTTTATATTCTTTACAGTTTTTGCCTTGATATGGTAGCTGATTTTCCCAATGGTCTTGCTTAAGTTGGGATTAGCTTTGAGATATTTTGAGATGCTTTTTTACCAGACTGTAAATGGTTGTTAAATAGTCATATATGGAATTGTTTAATGCTTACTTTTCCGTACATGTGCATGATATCTTTATTATACAGTAATGGTTCTTAAATAGTCTTATATGAAATTGTTTAATGCTTACTTTTCCTTAAATATGCCTGATATCCTTATGCTACAGTAATAAATGGTCTTATATGAAATTGTTTAACACTTACTTTTCCATACACATGCATGATGTCTTTATGCTACAGCAATGTTCGTCTTTCTTTATCATAATTTTTTAGATGTTATCTATTTGAATTCTTACGTGGTCATTCCAATTTTAGAAACCAATTACGTTCACATTTTAGAATACGATTTTTATTTCTTTGCACTTGTTAGATTGTTTGTTCTCAGTCATGCTTCTAATTCAGTTTTATATGCTTCAGGTGTTAAAAGAGACACTAGTTCGGCATGGTTTCACCTTTGAATCTGAAACTGATACAGAAGTCATTCCAAAGCTTGCAAAGTTTGTCTTTGATAATGCAAATGAAGAAGGTATCTTGCCATAGCAACTGTGGAAAGGACTAGAAATTGGCTTAATTTATAACAGTTTCCATCTAATTTCTCCTCTTACCAGTGTGCATACACATGACAAGTAACACTGAGTTGTAATTTGAATATTAACAATGTGTGATACTAAAATTCAGGAATTGATAATGATAAAAGGAATTTTGCACATACTAAGGGAGGCAGTTTCTTGATTACCACAGAAAACAAAATGCGGAAGCCAATTCAAGACACATGCTATGGAGTAGTAATTGATTTTGACATCAAAACAAGAAAGGTTCTATAGGAAAGATCCAGAGATGGCAGCAATTCGCTCTTTTTGGTGGCTGGGGTGGAGCAGGGACTAGGGAAATATTTCAGACATTGCATGAATGAGTAGGGAGTTTTTTAAAAGTTTGACGGTCTCTGTGTACAACAATATAATTTCTGTAAGCAAAAACATCTGCATCATTACATCAATTTTTGGAAAGAAGAACTAAGAAATTGGAGTTTCCTTGGGTTTCAGTGAAAGCAAAGGGTCTTATTGATGATGTTGGAGTAGAAGGCTCACTGCTAATGCATTAGGTAGGCGGCTGAAGTTTTCCCAAGAGGAACGCGAAAGTTGTGGCTGAGATGATCATAAATGGGGGGAAAAGGAATTAATTTGTGATTATATAGGAAGAAGAAACTGCCCTCTGAACCTCCCTCCTAAAGGAGGTATTGGTTTATCACAGTAAATGTCTATTATTTCTTTGAAATACTTAGTGTTGAAATTGCATTCAGGACTATAGAATTTTTCATGCAACCTCAGCACAAATATGGAGTTTTGCAGCTTTGTTTTTTCATCTCTATTGTCTTTGTCTATTGAACAACATGAGATACATCTGCATTTCCCTTATGTTATTCTCATTAGTTTTGCTGGATTACCTTAGTTTACTTGTAGAAGAAATCAATGTTTTACCTACTCAATATATTTTTTTTACTTCATCCCTTCATATGCTCCTGACCTGGTTGGAGGCGTGCAAGAAGGTGAAGTCTTTTGGTTCTGGTTCAGAGTGCCAATTATTCAACTATTTGGTGTAGGTGACAAGAGTGTGACATTTAGCCAAGTTGTGCTTGAAGTAATGAGGCAACTGGAAGGAGCATATGCACTTATTTTCAAAAGCCGGCATTATCCCAATGAATTGATTGCATGCAAACGTGGTAGTCCATTGCTCCTTGGCGTAAAAGTAAGTTCTGTCTTTTCTGAAGCATTTATCTTGTGATTTTTGTCAATTTTTCTAATCAAGTTTCACTTAGAATCTCTTTATTACCATTTTATGTTCTGGTGTAAGATTGCCCATATCTTCTATTCTGAAATTTCTAATCTGTTGTTCTTCTATTTAATAGTCTGAGCTGAGAGCAGTTAGTTTTTTTTTCTATATATTTTATCTAATTTATTTATCAGTAAGTAGCCCTTTATTACTCCCAGATGAATTGTGGGGACCAGCGAATTTCTTTGACTCAACCTTCCCCACTTACCAAAGGCCTCATTTCTCATGAAAAAGACTCACTTGAAGCCTTAGGCATGACCGCATGATTGTTGTAGTGAGGCTAGAAAGTTTTAATTGCTGAGTGGTTGAAGGGTGTCAGAGATAGGGAACTTTATGTGTTAGTGGAGACTGGGGTTCATCTAAAGTTGACTTCTACATTAGGATTTTAGTTGCAAGGAACACATCATGAATTTAGAGTAAACATCCCCAGTATTTCCCTATCACTGCTTGTTAAGGCTGCTGGATCTTTTTACAAATATTCTTATTTGATTTAAAATCGGAGCTAGAAAGGTTCGCTTGATTGATAAAATATGTTTTCGTCCGGTTTCACTTAAAAAGGTTGCATTGTCTCTTTCTTTTTCCTTAATTTGTTCTCTTGATAGATTTGGTAGGTTATTTTTATTTTTCCTTTATCATTATTGTATATATTTTAAAAGCCATGCAAAATTTTTGTTAAATTTATAATGGTTTTTTCATGTGCTTATAACTTTTGTATTACTCTTGCCAGAATGGAGGGGTGAAGAAGGCAAATTCTTGTAGTAGCATATGTGGCACTCTTTAACTGATGCAACGTTTCTCATAGAGTATCTTTCTTTAGGACTTTTAGTCTTTGTATCCTAGATTCTGCAGAAAGGAAGACAAAAAAGGTGACAATTGTAATCTTATGCTTGTTGGATTTGGAAAATGACTTCGCTCTTATTTCAGGAGTCAACAGAAAAGGCCAGCAGAGCATCTTTTGATGACACAAAATTTCTTTCAAGCAATGGGCAACCAAGGGAACTGCTTTTGTCAAGTGATGCCAGTGCTCTGGTGGAGCACACAAAAAAGGTTTTGGTGATTGAGGATGGTGAAGTTGTTCATATCAAGGTACTTCATTGTACTTGATCATGATATCCAATAGTTGATTTCAGTGGTTCCATTGACAATCAACGACTTAAGTTTTTAAAGATCATCATGGGGTGGTTATTGTGTTAAATATTTGGAAGGGCGTGAAAAACACGTTGTCTTTGTGATCATCTGATTCAGAATAGAAGACTGGTTAAATCTGAGAAGGCTGGCAAATTTGTCAAGTGATGAGGGTGATTCTTAATTAAATCTAACCACATATACCTTTTTTTTTAAAAAAAATTATGAGTATTTCCTTCCTATACTGAAGGAATCTGTATCTAGCGTTTGTCCTCCCCAACCCAACTGCCACCTCACTGACCCCCTTTTCCCTAGAAGAATTGGCCACTAAAACCACTTTTCAACTGTCAACAAGCCCCTGTTTCTACTCCAACCATTCTGGAATTGAAAAATAATTCTGCCTGTTGTTTTGCCATTGGGGAAAGGGATCAAGACAGTGTAATTAGATGACTTTGTTTATATTTATGTGTTTTGTTCACTGAAAAGCATTCAAACCTAGAACTTCTTTTAATGCTTTCTTTATATGAATGCTTGCTGTCTGGTAAATTTTCAAGAGTAAGAAGCACCATATTTCTGCAATTATTGATTTCGTGACAAGTATGGTTTCCGCAGAGATGTGAAAAGTCTTTTGGTTTTCTGTTCTTATTAGTGCTTTTGCAAGCATGCTATGTGTTGTCAATTGTAAAACAAAAGGCTTTCTTCTGATCTGTTAGACATGAAAGAATTATATTGAAATCTTTCCAGCTTGGACATTACCTTTATCGGTTTTTGTGGTCTTTTGGATGTTCAATTTCCAATAGTATCAAAGGTTAACTTTCTGTACACTTGTTACTTTTTGTATATGGTAGATTCTTGGTTCTATGAATGTTTCTGTTGATCTAGCTGATTTTGTAAATAGCATGATTGAAGGAGTTCGGTATTTAGATCTTCTGGGGAATATGTTGAACGTATATTTGGTATAAGTGAAGTGCCCCTTTTACCAAAGGCATATGAAAAATTAAGAATGACATTTTTACAAGTTTCATGAATCAGGATGGAGGTGCGTCCATTTTCAAGTTTGACCATGCTAAAGGTAAATGCAATGGAACTTTAGCAAGGCCTCCGTCTGTCCAACGTGCACTGTCAGTTCTGGAAATGGAGGTTGAGCAAATAAATAAAGGGAAGTACGAGCATTACATGCAGAAAGAAATTCATGAACAACCAGAATCCCTTAAAACAACAATGAGAGGAAGGCTCTTACGTGGAGGATCTTGTAAAGCCAAAAGTGTCCTTTTGGGAGGGATAAAGGATCACCTCAAAACCATTAGGAGAAGCAGAAGGATAGTATTCATTGGCTGTGGCACAAGTTATAATGCAGCTTTAGCTGCAAGGCCCATTTTAGAAGAGCTTTCTGGTTCGTATCATTGTCAATGTTTATGATAAACTAGAATGTCGCATTGATTTTATCACTAAATGAACATTGTGCGGCAGGTATCCCTGTAACAATGGAGATTGCTAGTGATCTTGTGGATAGGCAGGGGCCCATATACAGAGAAGATACTGCTGTCTTTGTTAGTCAATCAGGAGAAACAGCAGATACTTTGCAGGC
This sequence comes from Avicennia marina, assembly GCA_019155195.1. Taxonomy (NCBI): domain Eukaryota; kingdom Viridiplantae; phylum Streptophyta; class Magnoliopsida; order Lamiales; family Acanthaceae; genus Avicennia; species Avicennia marina. The sequence goes on from CM032760.1 coordinate 11,857,491, forward strand.
ATTAGAATATTCATTAGAAAATGGCGCATTATGTGTAGGCATCACGAACACTGTCGGCAGTGCAATTGCTAGGAATACACATTGCGGTGTTCACATAAATGCTGGCTGTGAGATTGGTGTAGCTAGTACCAAGGTAAACAAAATTGCACATGTTATCTTCATTTTTGCTTAGTCCTCGACTCCCGATTATTTTAGCTTGTTATACACTTTCACAAACAGGCATACACAAGCCAAATGGTAGTCATGGCTATGTTGGCTCTTGCAATTGGAGATGACACAATTTCTAGCCAAGCAAGACGCGAAGCGATAATAGATGGCCTATTTGATTTGCCAAGTATGTCTGATGTGGTTGCTTGCCCTGTATTATCATTTCAATAAATATTTTTAGATGTACTATTAATTTACATGAATATTCTTGTGTTAAATTTTTTTATTCTTTCTATCATTTTTCTCTTTTTATCCAATTTAAAATTTCTATTTGTATGCTCTTTCAAATTTTATCATTTTAAAATTCTTTTGATCTTTCATTAATTTTTACACCATGTAAAATCACATAAGTTTTTTATTTTTATTTTTTATTTATTTTCTTGTAACTGTTTTATTTGTGTATTCTCTTAAATTTTCTTTTATTTTTCAAATTCTTTTGATATTTCTCTATTTTATTATTTTAAATATTTTTATAATTTTTAATGTTAAATAATTTTATTTTTATTAATAAAAATAAAATATTTTATAATTTAATAATGCATATAGCATGCAATTTTACTAGTGTATATTATCACGAAATGCCTTGGCTTGGTAAATTGCAGATAAAGTGAAAGAGGTTCTCAAGCTTGACCAGGAAATGAAAGATCTAGCTAAATTACTGATTGCCGAACAGTCACTTCTCGTTTTTGGAAGAGGGTACAACTATGCAACAGCCTTGGAAGGTGCCCTGAAGGTAAAAGAAGTGTCGCTTATGCACAGTGAAGGAATACTTGCCGGTGAGATGAAACATGGTCCCTTGGCTTTAGTTGACGAAACTCTCCCAATTGTTGTTATTGCTACCCGTGATGCTTGTTTCAGGTTAGTCATTTTCTTTTTCGTATAAGGAAGTGATATTGCCCTGATGTGACTTTTATTGCTAGGCTCTTACATTTCTTCTCATGAACAGCAAACAGCAATCCGTCATTCAGCAACTTCATGCTCGTAAAGGTCGACTGATTGTAATGTGCACTGAAGGTGATGCAGCATCTGTGCGTGTTGATGGATCTAACCGCGTAATTGAAGTTCCTCAGGTGGAGGACTGCCTACAGCCCGTAATTAACATAGTCCCATTGCAGGTAATGCAGCTTGCTTTGAGCTTTAAAAGCACCTGCTGGTCTATTCATTACCCATTTCTTATGACTGCAGCTTTTGGCGTTTCATTTGACTGTTCTACGAGGATACAACGTTGATCAACCTCGAAATCTTGCAAAAAGTGTGACAACTCAGTGAGGAATCCAGACCACTCCATGGGATTACTGCTTTATTTCTTAACCTTGTAAAAAACAGATTCACCCCAGGAGACCCAGAGGTCATCTGCATTCTTCTATGGTGTTTCGACTTACCTCGAGTTCATCCCGATCGCCGGATCATTGATCTAATCTGAAAATGTGACCTGGTATTATTTGCCACCTTCTCTAACTTGTCTCCCCAAGGCAGTGAATATGTTCGTTGGTCTCTCTATTTTCTTGTGGAGGGAATGAGTTAGGAGTGGGACAAAGGGTCTTATCTTTGTGTGGACCATGTAGGCGTTCCCCAACTGGTCTGGTGGACAGATCCAGTAACAGCTTTGTAAAGTAACATTATCTGAAACTTGAGATTGGTTGCATTTTCCTTACTGGTTCCATTTGTGACAAATACGACAGTATTCTTGACAACTGTGTTTCCACTCTCAAAACTTCACTTGCATTGAGAGGAGAGTGGAAACAGAGCTGTCACTGTGAAAGGGGCAAGTAGGGGCTGTTTTGCATATAATAAATCATCTCTTTATTATGATTAGACCACAAGATGAAAATCGGCGAGAGTTCAGTTCTCCTTCTTGTTGGATTTGATCGTCCATTGCTTAGTAATTGACATTAGCTATTAGCACTTCATTTTTGCCAGATACACACACGTATTAGTAAGAATTGTACGCCCGATGTGTGTATATTTATTGAAAAAGCAAATTAAATTCATTAATAATAATAAAAATAAAATTGTAATATTTTTTAAGATTTAAATAATAAGAATAAAAATATTTATAAATTAAAATTATTTTAAAATGTTAGCGAGAGAGAGAGAGAGAGGTGAGAGATGAAAGAGAAACATGTTTTAAAAAAAATAAGTTTAAAGAGAGAAAATAAAGATTATTTAAGTTAATTATTATAAACTCATTACACTTAATATTAAGCTCGATAGTAATAGTACAAATTTATATTGTGCAATTAAAGTAGGTTCAAAATCTTAATAATAACAATGAAGGCACATTGAACGCTTTAAAAATTAAAAAATATATAATAAATAAAATAATAAAAGATAAATAAATTTAATATTATTAAAATTTAAAATGAAATAAAAAAAGAAATTAAGTTAGTAGAGGACAGACGTGGTGGGTTAATAACAAAAATAAAAAAATGGATAGTAGTAGAGAAATAGTTGCAATTAGAGGAGTATTTTGGGAATTTAATTAAAAATCCAAATGCATCCTCCCCAATTCTATAATTGTACACACACACACACTAGTAAAATATGGAACATACTATTTATGTGCATAATTAAAAAATTATATAAATTTACTAATATGGAAAAATATAATTATTGAACATATTTATTTGAAAATAAATTTATTTTAAAAAATATAAAAAAAACTTTGTATCAAATGAGATAAGGTAAAAAAATTTAAATAGAGAAAAATTAAAATAAATAAAATGAACTAAATATAAAAGGAATAAGAAGAAAAATAAATACAAAGAAGAGAGGGATATTTTAGTCAATTAACATTTGACTCAAAAAAAAAAAAAAAATGCGGTTACTTTAAACTCTCCAATACATAGTATAAGTACATAGATAAGCCCTTCCTTATTTAAGCATTGGAGAAAGAGAGTTACAAACTTTTTTAATAAAAAAATTAGAGAGAAGATAGAGAAAGTCGTGCAAGAAAAGATGAAGAAGAATCTTAAAAAAAATAAGAAAGAAAGAGAAGACGAAAAAAATTATAAAAAAAAGACAGAGATAACTATGATTTAAGATAGAGAAAATATACACAATTTTAAGTTGAATTAACAATGCTGGCCTAATACTATCTAAACTATTAGCAATTATTTTAAGATTTTCATTAGAAGACCAAAGTCCCCTTCGCCCTTCCTATACTAGCCTGGATTTGCTCCCATGGAGGTGTGATAGAGAGAATGAAAAATTGTTCAAACTGCTTTCATCGTATTCGTCCCAAAAAATATATATTCATACATATGTATATATGTTTAAATTTAATGGTAATTATAAATACCTTGTGAAAACATTCCAATTGCAAGTTTTAATGGAATTATGAATTATAAACATACCTATAGATGTTTTTGTAAAGAATATGTATTGGAAGGAATGCATTTGTAATTTTTATAAAGTTATACAGGCCCAATTTCATTTTTTCGAATTAATTTGAGTTAGCTTTAGAATCTTGATAACGCTCCAAAGAAATAGAATTTGTGAACTAACCAGTTTCTTTTGCTTTTATTGTAGTTAAAATTAATATCTTATTGCTTCTATTATATTTTTGTAGATGTTGTATATTATTTGAGGCAAATTGTATTAGATTGTGAACAAATCACTAAATCACAATTCAAACGGTTGTAATTCTATGACTTCATTATTTTGAAAATTACCCAAATAAAAATTTTATTATTATATTCATCATATGGACGAGATCTATGGATTGTATTCATGAATGGAGGATGCATGACAAGAGGATGATTGAAAATTTAAAAGTTCAATAGTGAAATTGATGGTTTAAAAATTTTAAAAGGCTATAATTTTAATTATTTTTTAAGTATAGAACACATTTTTAGTGGGGAATCAGTTGTAATTTCGAAAGTTTGAGGGGGAATCTAATAATTTGGAAAATTTTAATAGGAATTTAGTGTAATTAAACCACAAATATTATGTGTATTGATCATGACTTTAATTTGGATACTTAAATATTAATTATTTATATTAACTTTAGTAACTAAATCATTTGTAATCAGGATTTTAAATGTTTTGATTAGTTCATATAAGAAATTGCTTAATTCAAAAAATTATATACCACATTTTCTTTTAAAATTAATATAAAAATGAATATTATACCATAAAATAATTACCCCTACTTAGACGTGATAAAGATAAAAAGCGTATTTAGAACTATCAAAGCATCTCACTATTTATTTGTTTAGTAAAGATAAAGACTTCCACTTGCCCATTAATTAATTGAATAAAAGGCAATAAAAATGAGATATTAGCAATTATTGTATAATTTCTTGCTCCAAGTTTTGACAAACACATGTCATTAATTAAAAGGCTTAAATGAATTTCCCAGAAGACACCAATGGGTAATATTTTTGTGACGTACGGATTTTTTATATGGACCATTTCCACACTATTTGAATAGTGATTTTTTTTAATCAATTGATTAGTTAAAATTAAATATTAGGATGATCATCACAATATCATATGTAAGAGGAAATTAGAAAAACGTGTGGTGGGGGAAATACTTTTTTAATTATTGATATATGTTGGTTTCATGTGGGACTCATACTCAAGAATCATTAACTTAAAAGTTTTTCATATGAGTGGAACCTCTTAGAAGAATAATTTTTTTTTTTACACTTCTAAGAGATAATCATTTCATCAAACCATTGCTTTAAATGATATGTTTGAAAATAAAATTTACATCCTAAAACATAAGATCTTATCTAATGAAGTTCTTCAAAAAAGAATGAATTTAAGAAAAAAAAAATAATGCTCAATTCATTTAGTGTTATAATCTAACTATTTAAGTTGATAAAATTTTGCCCTAATGGTTGAAAGCGAAATCCCAAAATTATCTTTTAGCACGACAAAAATTTTGGTTCAAATTGCTCTAAACGAAGGAATGTTGTCCCAATTTTCCCTAAGCTTTTTATTTTTAAAAGGAAAAAGAATCTAATCTGCCTATGATTTTATATCAACAATTGACCGCAAAATTAGTCATTACTTAAACGATGAGGGATAAAAATGGTATTTCACAAGCAACGAAGGCAAGCGGGACACGGAAGCAACGGCTGTGGGCCAGTAAGCTTTCGAGTTCTGAAATGAAAAAAGACTGGTTTGCCAGATGAGGTCGTTTACCTCTAGTCTTGTTTGCCGACACTCGAGAAACTAAGGTAACAGCAACAATCATTAGCTCGCCAGAAGAATTACCTACTTACATTTTTCTTCGTTACTACAGTTTCCAAAGAGAAGCCAATCATTTGTAGCAGGTTATCTGTGTCCAAAAGAAGAATCCAGCTGAAGAGGAGAGAAGACCGCAGCTCAGCTCCGCAAGTTTGTAAGTAATTAAGCTGTTCTGCTTATTCTGATTATGTTTTTGCTAGATCTTTGCGTCGCTAAACTTCATATTATCGCATCATTTTTAAGCACTCGATTGCTTTCTCCATGAAACCCCGCCTGTTATTTGATTTCTGCAAGTTGATTTCTTCTCTCTTCCCCCCAGCGTATTCATACCACGTGTTAAATTTTATTTACTGTGCTGGGTGGTGGTTGTTTTTTCAATTTCTGTGCAAGAAGGGAAGCATTTAGAGCGTGTTAGGTATTTAATTCATTGCGAGCTACTGATTCGAATCCCTGGCATTCCTCCCCTGCTAGGGATTTTACTAGTGTTCAAACTTTTTATTGCAACTAAAGTGGCATAAATCTGAACAGAAAGTTTCCAGGTAAAATTCTAGATAGAGTCTAATACTTGAGCAAACAAAAGGAGTTGAGATTTTTAGAATCTCAATCCATAGAACTGCAATGTTTTAAGCCAGTGAAGCCTAGTTCAAGTGTCAAAGCTAAGGCTCTGAAACTTCAAGTTTGTGGGTTTGAATCCATTCAGATCTGTGCATATTAGTCTACTTTTGTTAGCAGTTGATTGTTGATGGTTGTTGCATGTAAATTATGAATTGGTGTTTGTTGATCTATTTATAATTAATACCTAACATAACACAGCACTAATTATCTCTTCACTTAAAATGAAAGAAATGCTATTTTAGTTCAATTGTATTTCACGCATCCAGACACATTGTTTCCAGCAATTTGTTGATTACTCTAATTGTTTCCATTTCCTGGTTCAGATCTTCTCTTCATTCTTAAATCTCTTCTTGTTGCTGTAAAGAAGAAACAGAAAAATGGCTATTGGAGAGATCATTTTATCTGCATTTATTGAGGCATTGTTTGAGCACTTGGTCTCTAGTGCAACTATGGCTTTGGCCCGTCGGGAGAAAGTTGAAAGTCATTTCAAGAAGTTGAGCCACAGCTTGTCAATTATCCAGGCTGTGCTTGATGATGCTGAGGAGAAGCAATTAATGGAGAAGTCCGTAAAAAAGTGGCTGGAGAGCCTCCGGGACTTGGCTTATGACTTGGATGATTTATTAGATGAGATCACCACTCGAGCTTTGATTCAAGATTCAAAGGGGGTCGAGCCCACTAAAACCAATTTGGTATGGAAATTCATCCCTACCTGCAGCAGTTTTACACCTGGTGCACTTGTGTCTAATTATAGGATCATGTCAAGGATAAAGGAGATCAATAATAGATTGCAATTCAAAGTGAAGGAGAGGATTGACTTGAACTTGAGGGAGAAACCGGTTGGTTTGTCGAGCCGATCGGTGGTAGCGAGGTTGCCAAGCACTTCTTTGGTAGATGAGTCTCATGTGTACGGAAGGCGTGAAGATAAAGAGGCAATAATTGAAAAGTTGATTAGTCCTGAGGTATGCCGAGATGATGTTTCTGTTATTCCAATAGTTGGAATGGCTGGTATTGGCAAAACGACTCTTGCCCAGCTGGTTTATAATGATAGAAATGTTCAGAAAAACTTCCATGTTAGAGCATGGGTGTGTGTTTCTGAAGAGTTTGATGTGATCTCTATCACCAAAACAATTTATGAGTCGGTGACTGAGACAAATTGCCTGCGCAATGACTTGGATACGCTTCAGGTGAGTCTAAAGGAGAAGTTAGCTAAGAGCAAGTTCCTTATTGTTTTAGACGATGTTTGGAATGAGAACTATGGAAAGTGGGATCATCTATGTCGCCCTTTCCAGTTTGGGCTACCTGGGAGCAGAATTATTGTTACAACTCGTAATGATAATGTCGCCTCAGTGGTGGGTTCCCCACGCGCAGCTTACCATATGAAACTCTTGACAAATGATGATTGCCTATCTCTACTGGCACTCCACGCTCGGAAATCTTTTGATGAGAATGCAGAGTTAGGAAAAGTTGGTTGGGGACTGGCAAAGAAGTGCAAAGGTTTGCCTTTGGCTGCTAAGGCACTAGGTGGCCTCCTACGCTCTAAAGAAACTAAGGAAGAGTGGGATGATGTGCTCAATAGCAAGATATGGGATTTACCAATTGAACCTGACATTCTTCCTGTCTTAAGATTGAGTTATCACCATCTTCCTTCAAATTTGAAGCATCTGTTTGCCTATTGCTCCATATTTCCGAAGGACTATGAGTTTGAAAAGAATGAGCTGGTACGTTTATGGATGGGGGAAGGATTTCTGGAGCATCCAAATGCGAGGAAAACAAAAGAAGAGTTAGGTCTTGAGTACTTCCATGAACTACTCTCAAGATCCTTTTTCCAACGCTTAAGTGACAGTGATAATTTCATGATGCATGATCTTATAAATGACTTGGCACAGTTTGTTGCTGGAGGGACATGCTATCGTCTGGAAGAGAAAATGGATACCAATCAGGAGTATCAAATGCCTGAGAAAACTCGCCATGGTTCATTTCTTCGTCACGAATATGAAGTTCTCAGAAAATTTAAGGCATTCTATCGAGTTCAAGGTTTGAGAACATTCTTGCCAATGCCAGTCCTAAATTCGCTGGTTTGGCCTCCTTTCTACTTATCAAACACGATCTTAGCTGAACTGGTGCCGAAATTGCAGCGCTTAAGAGTGCTATCTCTAAGTGGCTATTCCATCACGGAGCTGCCTAGTTCAATCTGCAACTTAATACTTTTACGGTACCTCAACCTATCTGGGACTTCAATTGTTACGCTGCCAGATTCTTTGAGTGATCTCTTCCATTTGCAGACTCTGTCTTTGAGTAACTGCCGGTTTATATGTAAGTTGCCACTGACATTGGGGGATCTGTCAAACTTGCGGCATCTTGACAACTCCAACACTGATCAACTGAAAGAAATGCCAGTTGAAATTGGTAACTTGAAGAATCTGCAGACATTGCCAAAAATTGTTTTGAGCAAAGATGGTGGCTTGGGATTAAGGGAATTAAGGGATCTTAAGCATTTGAGGGGAACTCTTGCCATTTTCGAATTGCAAAACGTGACAAACATTGAGGACGTAAAGGAGGCAAATCTGAGGCAAAAGCACAATCTTGAAGAGTTACAACTCACGTGGGGAAGTAAAATTGATGATTTCTATGATAGAAGTTTAGAAGAAGAGGTGATAGACCTGCTGCAACCTGATGAAAACTTGAGAAGTGTCAAAATTGAATTCTACAGAGGATTAAAGTTTCCAAGTTGGATTGGGAATCCTTCATTTTGCAGATTATCGAGCATAGGCATCAGCAACTGCTTGGAATGCACATCTTTACCACCTCTTGGACAGCTTCCAGATCTCAGACACCTTCGGATAGGAGACATGTTGAAAATCAAATGCATTGGAACTGAGTTCTATGGGAGTGTGGTGGTTCCATTTCCAAAACTGGAGACACTGAGATTTGATCACATGCCGCAGTGGGAGAAATGGACTGCTGCTGATGGTGTGGACGTCCAGATACAGTTCCCAAATCTTCGGCAGCTTGCAATGTTCAGATGCGGCAAATTAACGAACATTTCTCCGTTGAGCTTTCCCATTCTACGGGAGTTAGATCTCGAGGAATGCAGCAAAGTGTTGCTGGAAAGTTTCTGTAGTCTAGACTCCTTAAGTTACTTGAAAGTTGAGGCAATAACTGACCTCTCTCATCTTCCAAGTGAGCTTATGCGGTCCTTAGCAGCACTTGAAGTTTTAGAGTGTTGCAACTGCAGTGAGCTACTATCCGTGTGGCCAAATGAGATTACAGTTGAGCAACTGACTTGCCTAAAACGCCTTGTTGTTGCAGACTGCTCGCAGCTTGAATCCTTGGGTCAAGGAGAGCATCAGCTGCCTCGCAACCTTGAGATTCTTGAATTATTTCGCTGTGCGAATTTGATTTCCCTTTCTAATGATTTGAGCCATCTCATGTCGTTAAGAGAGCTGATTATCAAAAACTGTATCAAATTCATTGGCTTTCCAAATAATGGCATTCCTTCAATGCTTAGACGTCTTGAGATACTCAGTTGCAGCACCCTGGAGTCCCTGCCAAGTAACATTGATGGCCTCGAAAGACTGGAGATTAAGGAGTGTTCGTCTCTGAAGACATGGACAACAGCGAACTTCCCCATTGCCCTTAAAAAGCTTTCAATCAAAAATTGCCCTCAACTGGAGTCTGTTTCCGAGACAATGTTTCCCCAGAACTGCAGCATGTTGCTCGAAGATCTTAGTTTATGCAATTGGCTCAACTTTGCCAATCTACTTCAGCGTCTGCACGGATTTTCACATCTAGGTGAACTAAATCTGTCCGACTGTTATGGTCTAAAGCGTTTCCCCGAACATGGCCTGCCACCTTATCTGAGAGCCCTTTCTCTTGAAAATTGTACTACTCTCAAGTCCTTACCATCGAACATTCGAACCATGAGATCCATTGTGTCGCTTGAGATACGGAGTTGTCCCAGGCTCGATGATTTTCCAAGAGTTGATTTACCTCCGAACTTAACTTCACTTAGGATATGGGACTCGAAGAAATTTAAGCCCCTAACAGAGTGGGGCCTTCACAGACTCACTTCTCTCAGTGAATTCTCCATCTGTGGTGGTTTTAAAGAGCTTGAACTACTTGGAGAGGATGATAGTCTCTTTCCTCCTTCTCTCCGAAAATTTTCAATCGCTAGGTTTCCAAAGCTCACTTCACTCTCTAAGGTGCTTGAAAATCTCTCGTCGCTTCGACATCTGTCAATCATGAACTGTGGAAATCTTAATGTCTTGCCTAGCGAAGCCCTGCTTGAAAAGCTCTGGCATCTAGAAATAAGTGATTGTTCACTTCTGAAGCCACGGTGTCAGAAAGACAGTGGCGCATATTGGCCCAAGATCGCTGGAATTCCTTGCGTGGAGATAGATGGAACTTATGTGTATAGACAAAGTTCAGTTTGAGTTACATTGGCTCAAAACAACTTGCTTTGCTTGCTGCTGATCAGGTGCCCTCATTCACGAACCATAGTTGGCAAGATGAAACTCTTGAATTGTGGCCCAACTTAAATCCTTTTTCTCAAATGTCCTCTGGCAACAACAGGTGATATGTTGCAGAAGAAAGGAGTTCTCTTGTCTCTTATGTCTGGTAACCTTTCGTATGCTTGAAGTTTGCTATAAGAAGAGTGAAGCACCAGCCTTTGAATCTTGTTAAAGCCTCTTCATTTGACTGTAGCATCAAAGAATTTTTTTGTGGTGGCGGGAGAAGTGTTGGATATGTCTTAAGTGTAAGTCTCTGATTGCTTGTCTATAGTTGTATTATTGCTGGTTAAATGTTGCTTTTGCTATAAATATTTTGGATAATTTCTCCTATTGTTGCGGGACTCTCGAAACACTTGTTGTGCCAAGATTCTGTTGAAGCTCCTACCTACATTCAATTGCTATACATGTTCAAAATCATCTTTCGACAAACAAGTCCATTATTACAGCTCTGCTTACCATGTTGAGATGCCTTACATTCATTAATTTTTGCTCAGATGTGTTGCCCATTTGATAGGGTTCTGTTTTCAGAGAAATTACCAAATGGGGCCATTAACTCGTAGATTATCAGCCCACATAAGCGTTAGCGGGTATATTGGTAATTCTACAATTGTATGTAGCTCCACTTATAAATTAATATATTTAACTTTCATATTTAATTTTCATTTTTTTTTTTGCCTCGATTTATCCTTCTCAGTTAATTGCGGCCATTTCAATTAGTGAAACTTCTAAGGGGAATGTGATTAATTAGGGTTGTTCTAATTCCAATTGTAATAATTTTACAACTTTTGTAAGGAATTAAATAGAAGACTAGAAGAATACAAAGATCTGCAAAAAAAAATTACCGTTTTCCAATGTAGAAGTAATTATTGGATTGATTAATTGTTTTGTTTGACTTAAAATGTATCTCATTAGGGGGCATATAAATCTATTTCCTTCTGGCCGGAAAATTATAGATTTTGCTTGTTTGTGATTTTTAAACTTGTGTAAAAATTCAAAAAAGAAAGCTTAATATAAGTATAACGATGAGAATGTGCGTTTCATTGAAAAAATGTAAATAAACACAGCCACTAAGATCCTTATGAGAAAACATGAAATAAAATAATTGAAAATTTGATTTATTTTATAATATTGTGAAATAAGCTAAACATATACAAAAGAATCGGGTGTACATATAATTAACAGAATATAGGATCGCCAACAAGGGATTAAAACATTTCAAAGTTCATAATGTAAATTTTGTACAAGTTTGTACTGCGAATAAATGGATATGGTTAAAATTTTTATTCTGAAATTATATATATAATTGAAAAGTTTAAAAACATCGATCCTAGAGTAACTCAAAAATTTATTTTTATTATAACTCTCTCTATATTCGTAATCTTTATCATATTAATTGAAACACGTGTTAATGAGCGAAATATATATCTCTAAAAAATAAGATAATTTCACAACAAGAAAAAAATATAACGAAAATTGATTGTATCATTTGTGCACTGCCGCTGTTTACTCAATAAACAAACAAAAGGGGAAAATGAAGAGCAGAAAGCCAACTCCTCAATCTTTTACCCTTTAAAGCATTACAAACAAAGACTTCACGCAAGGAAGACGTTGGCTTGGAATTTGAACAGGTAAACAAATGGGAGCGCCTGTCTGTTGCCTCTGTTTCTTAATTTCTGTTCAGCGAGTTAGCATATCACAGAACAATCCAAGTTCTACGCAACTTTTTCTTTTTCTTTGCTTTTCTGGAAGGAGGCCTGCAAAGGAGAGGGAATTTACAGGAAACAGCTCCAAGAATTTCAGGTAATTTAATCTTCTTCAAGCCAAAAAAAAAAAGTTATGGTGTTTTTACATACTGTACGTCGAAATACTGTGCATTATATTGTTATGGGTTACTAGCTTTTTTAATTACTCTGTTTTCTTAGTATAAAACGCCATCGATCATTGGGTTCAGCAATTTTCTGTTTGCAAGTTTTTGTTCTGTTGCCAACCGTTGTTCCATATCTCCAAACCAATTAGTAGGTGGTATTGTGACATTCTTGAAAAATAGATTCAGCAAATTCTTTGCTTTGTCGATTCTATTCTGTGAACCATTTTCGTCTGATTCTTGGGTTTTTATCAGTTTTCACAAGGGGAAAAACTAAAAGATGTCGGTGGGGGAGCTCTTCCTTGTGGCGTTCGTTGAGGTGCTGTTAGAAAAATTGGCCTCTGGGCTGATATTGGCTTTTGCCCGCCGGGAGAGAGTACATTAGCTGCTCAAGACGTGGAGCCTAACACTGTCAATTTTTCTGGCGTACATCGATGACGCTGAGGACAAGCAGCTGACTGATAAATCAGTGAAATTGTGGCTGGAGCACCTCAGGGACTTGGCTTATGTCTTGGATGATGTATTGGATGAGATTGCTACTCAAGCTTTGATTCAGAAATCAGAGGGCGTCGGGCAAAGATCAGGAAAATTATGGAAATTCATCCCTACTTGCAAGGATTGCACACCTGGTGCCTTTATGTTCAAGAAAAGGATGGAGTCCAGGATTCAAGAGATCTCATCTAGATTAGAACATATTGCAAGAAATGGGAATGCCTTGAAACTGGGTCAGAGTGTTAGAGGTCCCTCAAACCAAGTAATAAATAGATTGCCTAGTACCTCGATAATCGAACCCTATGTCTATGGGAGAGATAAAAAGATACAGAGGAAGTATCTAAATTGATGATGAGCAATCATGAAAATGCTAGTGTCATTCCCATTGTGGGAATGGGTGGGATTGGCAAGACCACTCTTGCTCAGCGTATCTATAATGATGTAGTAATGGGAGCTGGCTTTAATCTGAAAGTTTGGGTTTGTGTTTCTGATTTTGATGTGTTCACCATTACCAAGATAATTTTCCATTATGTAACTAAGTATAGTGCTGAGTAAAAGGACCTAAATATGCTTCAAGTGAGTCCGCAGGAGAAATTTTCCAAGAGCAAGTTCCTTGTCATCTTAGATGATCTTTGGAATGAGGACTACTCAACGTGGGATGCTCTGCGTTGTCCTTTTCTAGTTGGGCTTGCCGGGAGCAAAGTTATAGTCACTACTCGAGATGACAGGATTGTGTCGATGGTTGGTTCTGTTTCATGTTATTATTTGAAGTTATTGGCTGATGGTGATTGTCTATCTCTGTTAGCTCAACACGCACTTGAGAAAAGTGATTTTTAAGGAACACTGAAATGTATTTGTCTATCTCTGTTAGCTCAACACGCACTTAAAGTGATTTTTAAGGAACACTGAAATGTATTTGTCTATCTCTGAAATGTATTTGTCCTACTGTGGTGGTCTGAAGTACTTCCCAGAACAAGGTTTGCCTCCCCACCTGAGAAAACTTTCTGTTGAATACTGTTCGAATCTCAGGTCCTTACCAGTGCTGATGAAAAATATGCCTTCCATTTTATGACTTGAGATATGTAGTTGCCGCAAGCTGAACACCTTTCCAAAATTTGACTTTCTGCCAAATTTATCTTCACCATGCATCTGGGATTCGAGGAAACTCAAGCCTTTGTCACGGTGGGGCTTGTGCAGACTCATTTCTCTCAGAGAATTCTCCATTTGTGGTGGATTTCCGGAGTTAGTTACTTGCTAATGCTCAGGGCCTTTTTCCTCCTTCTCTAATTAACTTTTCTACTGCAAGATTTCTCAAACTAACTTCACTCTCTAGGGTGCTTGATAATCTGCCTTCTCTGCAACATATGTCAATCATGAATTGCACAAGCCTTAATGTTTTACCAGTGAAAACCTTCTTGAAAAGCTTTGGCATCTAGAAGTAAGTGACTGTCCTCTTCTGAAACAACGATGTTTGAAAGACAGAGGTGATTATTGGCCCACGATAGCTGGAATCCCTTGCGTAAAGTTAGTGGCACTTACATCTACAGACAAAGTTGAGTTGGTGTGCATTCTAGTTCAAGAAGCCTCAGTGACCTTACTGTGATTGCTAAGCCAGGAATATGTACTGATGCAAGCAATATATTGTATGCATATTTTACATCTTTAGTTACTCAACTGTGCGTACCGTATAGCCTCTTTAATATGCAGTTTCCTGACATATTCTGAATATTTATTCCAGATTATTCAATACTCAAACAGCAATGAAGACTATGGCCTTGATTGGTATCTTAAGTTTCCCTGTTGGTGCTTTTGCATAACTCCTGGATCACTATCTAGTCTAAGGTGTATACCATTTCTATCCACCACATGTAAATTTCTGGATGGAACTTTCTTGTTATTGAATGCATTAAGGGACTCAAAGTCAAAATGTAGCTAACTTCAAGAAAGAGGCACTCAGATGACGGCAGTAGAAGCACTAAGACAGATCAGACTGATCTCACCTGTCTCTGAGGTCAACTGCAGGTTCAAACTACTCAGTCTTGTGAAAATTTCCTCATTTGATGTAAGGATCAACTTGTTGCTCTACATACGAAGATAACAGAAACGTAAATTTTTGGACGCAGACTTGTGATTTAGTTACTACACGAGTAGTGATTTATGGAAGGCTGCACTGTTCTTCTGCTTGCTGTTGTTGGTGCTTGAATTGGATTGAAGTTGCTTAATTTATCAATTTCAATGATTGAGTTGGTACTTTGTATGCTGATACTGGTCCTGTATAGGCTGCCTAGTGGTGATGTGCAAATAAGGATATTGTTTCATCTGGGTTGTTGCCTTCACGGGTTGCTTCTTAGTTGTTTCTTGTTAGTTTATATTCCTGCCAATTGAACCCCATCTGTAATATTCGGCCAGCACCGTGCTCATTTGTTTCTGATTCAGAATATCTTTTGGTTGAACTGGAAAAATGGGTATGTAATCCCTTCAGGTCAAAAGTATTCGAGATGGCTGGACTCTCAATTTATTTGGACTAAATGTTCTTGAAAGGTCTCCTTTTTAAACTTCAATGATCTGGTGAATGCTAAAATATCTGCACGTTTCTTCCATGGCTGAAGGGGTGTTTGGAACGGACTTGCCACACACTGTCAGAAGTTTATCATGAGTGAAGGACTTGCGGCCTCCAACAATGATAAGTTCTCCAACCTAAATGTAGACTCAGTACTCACACTTCAGATTACATCTTATTATTTACTTTGGTGCTACAGAGAGAAAGGAAACTGCATTGTGAAGCAACTGAACGTCTCAATCAACAACTAAAGAACTTAAGCAAACAGACGATTACAAAGCTTTCGCCCTTGACATTTAGGCTACGAACATTGTAAAATGAATAAAGACGCTGCGATGATGTCATTGTAAAGAATGCATTTCTCCCATCTGTTCTAGTCGCGAATCTTCTGGACTCCAACCCATCGGGCGTAATCCACCCACCTGCCGGGACAGAATGTGTGTGTTCTGAGAAGGTAAATAGAAAAACAGGAGGTTTGCTTGAAGTAAAGCACCAAAAGCTTACATTAATGACCCCAGGAATGTATTGCCAGTTCGCACAGCAAAGCAGACTGCACTGAGCATCAGCTTCTTGTTGTGCAGCAAGGGTTCTAAAATGCGTTGTTCGATAACCCCGGCAAGTACCTGGTACCTATACAGCCAACGTAGTATTAGATGAAATAAGCAGAAGAGGACATAAAAGGCAAGTGATTTCATATGGTAAAGTACATGGTGGCAATGAATTTTCCAGTCCTCCACCAATTTTTAATGTTCCAAGCTTTTTATGGCCTGCAATAGCAGAAGTATTGGGAAACTGCATACCTTAGGTTGCTGGAAACTGCCATGTAGACCCCATATGCGATGCTTGTAGACAAAACGGGCACATCCTCTGCTTCAACAGCAAAGGATTTATCAATGGCCTTGCGCGCCGAGATTAACAAGTTTGTCACGGCTGTGCCAATCTGTAAAAGAGTCAGTTCGGACATTATTATGAACGTCTCTCTCCGTGGTGTAGAAACGAAAAGAAATGAAAGGTTGGACGTCAGAACAAGATTCATGGCAGGCATTATTACAAGGTTCGTAGTAATCATATAATGTTTGATTGGTTTCTGTCATGGAAAAATCTTAGTGCGTGCGACGGTGGAATGTGCTGATTCTAAGGTGGCAATAAAGGAATTTCATAGCACTGAAGAGAAAGGGACAAAAATATACAGAAACAAAGTCCAGCAGTCACGTGGACGACTTCTGCATTAGGTGAAATGTCGACTTACCAAAGAAGCACCGGTCCCAACAACAAAGAGCTTTGCCCCATTTCTCTGCAGTGACAAATGAGAATGCTCGGAGACTCATCTTATCCACAATCCATTAGGCATTAGCTCTGAAATCTATTAAGTAAATTGATGAATTACTTACCACGATAGCTCCCATCCTCTGCAAGAATGAATAGGATGTACCTGCCAAGGCAACCTGCGGCAGAACCAAAAGTTACTTACACGAAGTTTTGCTTCCTTATTCCTGAAACAAGCCTTACACAGGACAAGCAGAACAGATGTCAACACATAACCTGAAATGCATTATCAGGGCATCCATAGAAGAACTTATCAAGACCTCCTGCAGTTATAGCTAAAGGCGGCCGGAGAGAAACGGTGGGGGCGGGGAGCCAGACAAGCATGAAATCAGCAATAATGGCCATTACCTGAAAATAAATTGTTAGAAACACACAAGAGAATTAACAAAAAATAAAAATAAAAATAAGGGAATGTAGAATCACACCATAGAAAGTGAGTCGGCCAGACAATGAAATTAACTATCAGAAACAATAGATAATGGCGGAAGTGTGTAATAATTTGGTTGAAAACGATACCATCTGCTCTAATCAAGGTCAATATTATACTAAATCTGATGGGAATTTAATTACGCGAATCGGCATTTGTTTTATCCACATGACAGATTATTTCATTCACAACAAAGGTTTATTAACCAATATTATCCTGCAAAATGTATAGCCATGCATAATATTGGCAGACAATTATAATTTGACAAGATCATGTTCCAATATGTCAAAGGTGTAAATAAGGAATGACAGAAGATAAGAAAACTTTGCCAAGGGATTCAGTATAATGACGTGCCTTCTTTATTGCTCAAGATAAGGTACATGAATACAACCATACCACATCAGCAAAGACAAAATCTAGCTCCTTGGTGAAGTTTTCCCTACGTCTTTCCAGCTCTGCTGCACTCTGTAAGACAGACATTTTACAGCAATAATCACTCACATTCATAGATTAATTATCGAGATATTACGAAGGTCTCAAGCATGCTTCTGAGCAGTTTCCAGCAATTATTACCCAAGAGGGAAATTACCGAACGCCACTACTAGAACCTGGATCTAACACGAGAACTTGAATTACCTCCACTTGTTACCTCAAGTTCAGCAGTCGATCTTGGACTTCTATAGAACCCTACTGATTTCATTAGGGAGCACACATTTTCATATCAATTTAAGTGGCATTTCATTTCACCAGCTCTGTCCAGGTTCTCACACGTCAAATTCAGATACTGAGCCATAAAACATTAACTTACCAAACACTAGAGTCAAATCAAGTCAAAATCACATACCTTGGTAAAAATCCCAACACCACACTCAATAGCAACTTTAGTCAGGAAAAGATCGTCTGCAAGCAACCTCTCCTTGAACCCTCCAAACCGGAGCAACCAACCGAGCACCGGCGTCTTCTCGAGCTCGAAGAACCGATGAACAATCGACCCCGGAATCTTTCCTGCCTCGATGGCAGATGCCAGGTCCTTGGGGATGCTATCCAACGATCTGCCCACTTCAGCCAAGACCATGATCGCCTCAGTCCTGTTCCTCTCCCCTGCATCTCCATCACTATCCTCTCCCTCACCACCACCGCCGCCGCCGCCGCCGATTCTGCCGCTTCCACCTCCACCAGCTACGTTGCCTCCTCCGTCGCTTCCAGAGAAGCTGACAAATGAACGCCGGCGATGGGAGTGAAGGAAACCAAGACCAAGTTTTGGCGAGGAAGTAAAGGAGAGACGGGTTTTACATAAAGGGGTAGTCAAGAACGGATAAGCGACGGACAAGCGGCTGTCGGGCCGGTGATGGTAGTGCCGTGCGGTGGGTGACACCACGAATTGGGTTGTCAGGTGTGAAAAAGTGGCGGTAGACATCAAGAAAGACAGAGGAGAGCTGGTGATTACTTTCACTCCCTCCTCTCGCTTGATTTTGGTCGTGTGTGTGCGTGCGCGTGAGGGAGAGCAAGAGAACAGAATGGGTGTTGGGTGGTGGAAAAGGGAAAGACGGACAAGCGGGTGCTGTGTTATGACAGTTGAGTTGACAGGATCTAAACGGAACTCCTCTGTAGCTGATTTGGAAAGTAGAGTAAACCTCAGCCTCGGATTACATCAAAACTGCCAAATTGCATCAACACAGCTGTATATTCACTTTTCTTTTATAGTAAAATTCTTCTTCCGAAAACAATCAACTATATCACCAACCAATCATCGGCAATCCCAGAGCACAGGAAGTAAGTTTAAAAAGGGTAGTGTGGTTAAGTTTGTTTCCCACTTTTAAACTCCAACATTCCATCAAATTTACGCAAACAAACATATAATTTAACAGAATTTATATTTAATTTTTTTTCATTCTTACGCATGCAACTAACTATTATTCTTACATTGTTATACAAATTTACAATGAAAAGCAATACAAATACATATACATGCACACATCAATGTTTAAAAACGAAACCGATAATCAAATTGAAAAAAATTACAGGTTTAAGGATTATGGGTTCAACTAATGATTCAACCATGGTGAAGAAAATGACATAATGTTTATATTATAAATTTCATCAATATGACAAAAATACATAAAATAATGAATATTAACAAAATACTTGAATCTCGTTTACAAATTTTTTAATTACTAGTAATAGTTAAATATATTGCACTAATACAATGAAAGTATCACAAAAATAAAAAATAAATATTAATTCAATAAATATTATGTAAATATATACAAAAAAATATAACTTTTTGATGAAAATATAATAGAAATTTAATAAGATTTTATATGCTCACAATGTGTTAAAATAAAAAAATTTTGGACATTTTGAAGGACAATTCTTTTGATTTATAAACTTTTCTTTATAGAAGCAAACAAATCGAAAATATATTATAATGGAGTAAACAAAAATTAAATTAAGAAGTAGAAAATTAGAATTTAAAAGTCTATACATTTATTAATTTAGATTGATTGATTTTCATGAAGCGTAATTGGGTATTTGATTTAGCAATCTAACCTCGATTTTACTTGATTTTATTGTAATTCTAATTTTTAAATTTTACTAAACGTTTCAACCGCTTAATTCATGTTGATTTTTAAAGTACTAACACACATGTATTTATATTTATACTTTAAAAATTAATCATTATCTGTATATATTAGTATATTATCCAAATATTATTTTATTCCATCAAAATTTTATAAGTAAATCAAAAATTTTATTCAATTATTAAATAAATTAAAATTTTTATCCTATCAAAATTTTATAAATAAATATATTACTATTCATCACGATCTCTTATGAAATCTTGTTCAACACTAACCCTTTCCCAAACATAGCCTGTGTTTATTGGGACAAGGGAAGATTAAATGAAAATTTATGGAAAAGTAATTTAATATTAGTAGAAATGAGAGTTGTGTTCAAGAAGATTAAACAAAAAGTGGAGACTTTTTTAAATGCTAGAAAACGAAGATGAACATATTAAATTAGGGAGTGACAGAAAGAATTGTTTTATTTATTATCATATAAAGAAGCAAAGATATTATGCTTACCTCATGATCCTGTATTCAATAATTAAATTGGTTTAGATGTGGTGGTGGTGGATGTTGGATGGATCATGGATTGAAAGGATGATATTCTCTATTGACTTTACTGAAACGTGTGGTCATTCTTCGTAAATGTCGACATCCCTTTTCATTGTTGTCCATTTCTATACTTGAAATTTCATTATTCGTATGTATTAATCAACATCGTTAAACCAAACTATATTTTTGATTGGATGCATATTTTGGTGGAATGCAAATTTGTGGGAAAATTTAAAAATAACATAAATGTAGGAGACAAGAAAATATAATTTTGATGATAGAAGGGTATATTTTAAAAGCTTGAAAAATTTGAATAATTTACATCCAGACATAGATAGCTCTGAGTTTATTTATTTATTTCTTTATTTTGGGATAAGAAATTAGGTTCGTTTTTGAGAAGGAAAATTGCAGATATCAAAATTTTGAAATCTAATGTCGAAATGTCGGTGTTTTTGATATGGTGATTAAATTCTATTTTTTTATAAAATAATTATTAATTAATAACTTTTATATTTTCATATTGACAGAAGAAAAATGTAATTTCTAATTTTACATAACATTCTGAAGAAATTAAAGGACACACACACACACAGAGACACATTATGTTTTGAAGTGGGCCATTAATTTTTTAGGCCCAACATTTTGGAGTGGATCAATTGCCAAACGTTTCCATTTTCCCTGTCTTATCAACCTTCTTTCATTTGGATAGCATGTATATAAACACCTTCCATCACATATCAATCACAACTCCAACAATGGCGTCTGCTGCTGCACCCTCCACTCTCAGCCTTCCCCCACCGCATCCGCAAGACACCCATCGCCCCTCTGCCACCGCATTTTCCCTTTCCTTCAGGAAACTCACCAAAGAAAATCCTCTCGTCTTTACTTCCCCCAAATTTTTCTCCACTTATCCGTGTGTTCTGCAGTGCGGCAGGTCTTATGACGAAAGTCGTTCGTCAAAATCAGTTGTTGTCGCTGCTTTGGCGGCTGA
Source organism: Avicennia marina (assembly GCA_019155195.1). Lineage (NCBI taxonomy): Eukaryota > Viridiplantae > Streptophyta > Magnoliopsida > Lamiales > Acanthaceae > Avicennia > Avicennia marina. The sequence goes on from CM032760.1 coordinate 11,878,802, forward strand.
AGCTGAGGTGGAGGAAAGGGAAATCGAGCAGCAGCAAGATGGAGGGGGTGTCGCTGTGGCAGTCGCGACGAAGCCTAAGAAAGGCAAGGCGGCGTTGCCTTTGAAGAGGGACAGAGTATGTGTGGGAATATTGTTCCTTTTATTTGGAAATACGATTTATCTTTTTGGAAACGTTTGGAATTTGCTTGAATTTTTAGTTGTACTTGTCCTTGAAGTACGGAATTTCTTTATTCTGATATGCAATAAATTGTGCCCTGATTTTATTTGTTGTTGACATAGCTATATAGTTGCTTTTTGATGTATACATTATTTGAAGTTTTTGTGGGTGATGAATTGTCGACAGATGGGCTTTTTCAATTATTTTTATGTCTTCAAGAGATAATTACTAATACTCACAGTTTGGATGTCATGAGGGAACATTTGGCTCTGTTTTGGTTGTTTGTTTCCCTGCAATACCTACAATTCATCCTCTTTCTGATATTGTACGGTAACTCAATGAATTCAGTTTTCTACAGAGTAGTTTGTCTCTGTTGATCATTACGCTCAAGAGGGTGAAACACTGCCTTTGTTGTTATTTAGTTATGTGATTGGGTTTTGCGGGAAGTTGTACTGCAGTGATTTTTGTTTAAATAAAATAAACAAATGGAGTTGCATATTTTAATCATGCTGGAAAAGATAAGTGTTATGCTATCTCTTATTATTCATAGTCCACCCAGGCGTTCATTTATGTATCTTTTCTTATTGGTTTAGACATATTTTCGTTGATCTTTGTCTGCAAATTTACAATTTGATTTTATGATTTCTTTTTTGTTTCATTGTGATATTATGGTGTAATTTTCTAGTATTAATTGTACTTGCAGAACTGTAATTATCAGGTACTCTACTGTTTTGCAGAACTGCATTACTTTTAATCTTATCTGTATATGAAATTATTAAATTTTTTCAATTTAAGCAACTTAGCTAAATTATAATATTCATCTTGTTTTAGTCATTTAGTGGTTAGTTGAAATTTGATTAGTATGTAGTATCAAATTTCTAATGCCCTGTAAGCAAAAGGAGCACATGATTTCTGTGTGTGTGTGTGTGTGTGTTTTGGTGTGAGCCTGCTTGCAGCCCTTTTCTTTTCTTTTCTCCATCACTTGATTTTGGATGCCATTCATATTTTCTTTTATTTGGTTGACTTGTGGTGATATCCTCTGGGGACATTGAAGTTTTGTAACATGAACTCAGGATTAATGGAACAACAAAATGATAGGTATATGAAAATTTTCTTCAGAAGTGCTGAACACATATCACTGCAAGCTGGCTTATTTGTTACTTTCTGGATCCTTAATGTATTCCTATTATCTCTAAGCTTTTGAGTACTCTGAACTCCTTGGCTTCCCTTTTGTTGAGCTTGTCACATCGTCGAATGAATTTCTTTCTGCTGTGATTGACAGACAAGGTCCAAGAGATTTTTGGAGATCCAAAAATTACGAGAAAACAAACAGGAGTGTGACCTAAAAACAGCAATATCATTGCTCAAGCAAACGGCAAACACAAAGTTTGTAGAAACTGTTGAAGCTCATTTCCGCCTCAATATTGATCCAAAATATAATGATCAACAACTGAGGGCAACTGTAAGTATGCTCAATAGTATCTATTGGTCAAATATGACAATATGTTTCAAGCTATTATTTTCTGATCAATTCTGATTAGAAATTTCATTTTGCAGGTAAATCTACCCAAGGGTACTGGTCAAACAGTTAAAGTTGCTGTTCTTACGCAAGGTAATTTGTGTATTTTTCCTGTTTGATGTATTGTATATCTTTTGGCATCACTATGAACGTTCTGGATCCTGTTCTTTTTATTTTCTTTCTCTCTCTCTTTATAATTAACTTTAACCTGACATTATCATCTTGTTAGCTTCATTTGCTGCAGTTGGTTTTCTTCTGTAGGGGAAAAGTTCGATGAGGCAAAAAATGCTGGAGCCGATCTAGTTGGTGGAGAGGACTTGATAGAACAAATAAAAGGAGGATTCATGGATTTTGATAAATTAATTGCAACACCAGATATGATGCCTAAGGTGCTAAATTGTCTATCTAATTTCCATTATTTACCTGCGAATGTGCAATGCATGTTCTTCTTCTAGCGTTATGATAATCGTTGAAAGAATTATGATGGCTGTTTTTCTCAGAAATTTTAGTACGGTTGCTGCTTCAGTGGCTATAGAGAAACTTTTAGCTGCAAATGTGCAATGCATGTTCTTCTAGTGTTATGATAATCATTGAAAGAATTATGATGGCTGTTTTTCTGATAAATTTTAGTACGGTTGCTGCTTCAGTGGCTATGGAGAAACTTTTAGTTTCAATTACAATGCACTATAAATTGTGTTTCTGTTCCTGTTTGGGTTAACTTCACTATCTATTTACCCAATTGTGCTTATGTTAGATTCTTTTATTTTTCTATACTTTTCTTCATCTTCTTTAATTTATTATTTGTTTGCATTTTCTCTCTTTTGAAATTCTTTATATCTTTCTTTTATTTTTTGTATTTTGAATATTTCAATAGTTTTATTTTTATTATTTAAAATACAATAATTTTTTAATTTCAAAATAAATTTGCACACATAGATCATGCAACTTTTACTGGTTAACATATTTTGTATGTAGCATTAATTTTACTGGTCAGATTTTGTATGCTTAAGAAACTGAAAGTGACGTCAGTATTGAATTATTGGATTGTATATCTCCCTCTGTGCAACCTTGAAATTTATCTTGTTAGAACTTCTTTTCTTAATTTCTTGGCTACCATTGAGATATCTTTGATCTGATGCTCCACTACCTGTAGTCTGTTACGTACTTATTCTCTTTTTCTTGTGTTAGGTTGCAAGTCTTGGAAAAATTCTAGGACCAAGAGGACTAATGCCAAATCCTAAAGCTGGTACAGTGACTACAAACATACCACAGGTGCAGCCACAGTTGCTTAATTATTTATTTTATTTTAGTGGGAAGCTAAAATTTAGAAACTACATTGTTCAGATTGTGACATAATTATTATTTTTAAACCATTAAGATCAAAGAAGCCTGTGTAGATCCATGCTTTTCACTTCAGTGGCATTTGGAAGATTTTACATTTATATTAAATGAAAATCAAATGCAGGCTATTGAAGAATTCAAGAAAGGAAAAGTTGAATACCGAGCTGATAAAACAGGAATCGTTCACTTGCCTTTTGGAAAGGTAGATTTTCCGGAGGAGGATCTTATTGAAAATTTTGTTGCTGCAGTGGTAAGTATAGTTTTTCCCTATTTAATATTTATTGTTGTGCTTTGCTGTATCTTGTATGTAAAAGATTTGAATTAATCCCATTAAACATGCAGAGATCAGTTGAAGCAAACAAGCCATCAGGGGCGAAGGGCGTGTACTGGAAAAGTGCCCATATATGCTCATCAATGGGGCCTTCTATTCGGTTAAACATTCGAGACATGCTCGATTACAAACTACCATGAAATGCCTGTGCCCGTGCTTGTAAAGTTTTTTAGGCGTCGATTTGGCTTCTTGGGAGCTGTCCGAAATGGTTATTCGCAGAAAATGGCAGCATACATAGGCTAAAAGGAGAGTACTGATCCTTTCTCGGTCAACATTAGCTGGGAAGCTCAAGTTCCCTACAGGACGTCTGAATATGTGGAGATCATATATCATATACTGTTATGGTTAGCTTTAACTAGTTTGCATTTCTTTGGTTCTGAGTGTATTGTTTCATCCAGTTTGATGTTTTTCAAACTTCCTGGGCTTCGACAAATGAATGCTTAATAATGTTTTAACGTATATAACTTTTTCTTTGGCTTGAAATTAGAAAGTGAAAACGCCAATAAAGAAAACATTAATAGAGATGTTATATATAGGAAGTACTAAGAACCCTGCTCCTGGCATTAAATGAACTCACCCATTACTAGAACTTGCCAAAGAACAATTCACGAGACTAAGCGGGATAAATTTTGTATAAAAAGTAACAAACGACTGAATGACAAGTTTGTAAAATCGTAGGATAAGAAAAAATTACAAGGCTAGGCAAGATTAACTATGCTGCATTGCCAAAGCGACGACAGACGAGCGCAACTGGAAGTCTCAAGTACTCGATATTTTGCATCAATGTACAAAGAACGAAACAGGAGAAAATGCAGAAATTCAAGTTCATCAGAGCATGAGTAACATTGTGAAAATGTGCTCAATTCTTTCCAATGGATTTGTTTGCTTTTCATTGTCTCAAACATAAGTTGAGCTTCCACGCAGAAAGTAAGTCCCATGGTACTGCATGTTACGTGCTTTTCATTTTCTCGTCATTCTTCATTTCTTTTGTACCTCTCCCGAGGAGGGATGGTGCAAAGGGGGTCAATAAGGTGAGTTTGCTGCAATATTGATGCGGAATGCGAATAGACAATGGCTAGCAACAAACAATTTGGTATAAGACATGCTGCAATGATGGGTCGAAACTTGTGGCACAAGATGCCAATAGTCTGTCAGCCAGAAATTGTCTGGCAGGATGTTGTGGCTGTTATAAGCAATTAGATATAATAATATTACAAAAACAAACCCACAAAGCGTTTGTAGTCCAACGGTTAGGATAATTGCCTTCCAAGCAATAGACCCGGGTTCGACTCCCGGCAAACGCATAATTACACCTTCGCATTTTCAATATATTTTCGCTCCGTTTCCTGCAATTTCTTACACAAATTGATGATTCTGTCGCAGTTTTGCCACCCAAAATTCAATGGTGTCAACTGTCGATAGAAGAGGACAAATTGCAGCACAATTTGAGGCAGCTAACCGTAGCCACTATTATAACAAGTTGTGACTTCCTGGCTTGCAGCATTGCATGACATTTTGCATCTTTCCAAAGTTCATATAGGAGTAGTAGAATGACATGGCTGCCAAGGCATTTTCCCACAAGAGAACCCTTTTCACTGAATGTGTACTTATATTATCAAGTTTGTAATGCTTTGCAGTTGGATCACCTTCAATTTTAATTCTTTTATTTTATTTTCTTTTTTCTCTTTTAACTTACCATTTTAATCTATAATTTCCCGCACATTTCCTCTCATTCAAATTCTTTTGATTTTTTTTCTTTTTTATTGCAAATATTTTTACATTTATAAGTTTTAAATAATTTTTTCTGTATTATTTAAAAGGCGATAATTTGATAATTTATAAACAAATTTACGTATTTATTTGTTATCGTGAACTAAAAAATTACATGGTTTGAACGTGTAGACCCGAAGTGGTAATAGCATGTTACTCCGACTTATGCAGGTTGTGAAGAATGTACAAGGAAGCCGAGGACAAGAATATGCATACAGAGTAGGTCAACAAGTCCATCCCAGTGGTGATAGTCACCATCTTGCTCCTCTCAAACATCTTGACCAGAAGGATCATCACAATGACATGCCCTACTTTTGTCTTCAGCTCGTCCAATGAACTGATCTTCATCCACTTTGGCCTCTCCTGCAGGTTCATTTCAAAGTAATAAATTCCCCTAACTGAACACTAAGACAACGATTAAATGCTTCTGAATTAAATGAAATCATTGAGAGCTTCCCCCAAGTCGTTATGCAGTAGGAGGATTTGAAAGCAGAGGGATAGCCGTGTAGTACCTTCAAAGCAAACATGCCAAACAGGGAAGACCCCTTGAGTGCACGATCGATGGCAGGAGGCAAGCCATGAGGCACGTTTGAGATAAATAATCCGTACAACCCCATGCCGAATATTAGCATGACAGTCCCAGCAAGATACACATCTGGATTAAGGAGAAACCAAACATCCTATTCCTATCAGAATAAGGGATTATAAACCAGCATGATACCAAAATTAATTCAAAAATGGCAGGTCCAAAGCCAATTTGCTTAAATGACTGCGACAGATCTTCAAGAAACTCACCAATAGCTTCAACCAATCTTAGAACCATTTTGCCAGTATGGATTCCCTTGACACAGTTCGTCCAGTATACTCTGTACGCATCGAATATGTAAACACATCCCTGCAAAAGTTCTACGTGTCATTTGAGACAGACTGTTGTCTGCAAAAGTTGCACATAAGACCATTAAGACAAGACACTCAAGAATTTCCTCATGTTGATTTAGGACAATTGGTTTTAGATTCCAGGAACCTTAAAAAAAAGGGTGCATTTCAGCTTCTATCAAAAATCAAAATCCATGCCGTCTCTAAAATGCTGATTGAAACCTGCCCTTCACATGAAGAAAAAAAAAAGGTTGAAGTCGTTAATTCATTTTGTCTAATGTACCTTAAACCATGGACACATTGCCTTCAGAGTTGTGCCAGAAGCACCCTATGCGAGTGTATGGAAAAAGACGCATGCAATAGATGGTGTTGTATTAATTCCAGAATCCTAAGTTGAACATCCAGATAAAGCTGTACTAAGATGGTTTATACTCAGGAATCAGGAATTCCTCTTTGATGTATAGACAAGAGAAGCACGGACTCCATTGCATGTTTAGAAATCAAACCTTCTACAGTAATACCAGCAGATAAGCTTCTGCATCGTTTCAAGGGAAAAAATGGAGAGAGAGAAGCACATATTCCCTTCCACACCAAATTTGATGTATATCCAAATAGTTCTCTTAGATGAGACCATTCATTGAGATAAAAGCCACCACATTGGAGCAACAAGTTAATAATAACTAAGAGATATGATGCTTCAACATTTCATGGGAAAAGCAGAGATACCGTCCTTCTTCTTGACCTAAACCTCATCAGAATGAGTTGACCTAACAGATTTCTCGGCTCAACATCAACTGCGAGACAAATATCAAAATTTCATGTCGCTTAAGTTCGGTAACCTATAATGATAAATCTTTCTACGCACCTTTCACATTTATGTGAATTAGAGTCAGTATTGCTCTTAATATATTAACATAGTTCACCAACAAATCGAATCTAGTGATTCAAATAAAAACAATTTCTGATGAAATTCAGATGATGGCTATCTATTGTAAAATATATACATTAAAGATGCCAGCAAACAGCGCAGATGAATTCAATTTCAAGGATAGCTGGAGAACTTGCTAGCCTACTATTTGAGCTGATGATTCAAAAATCAAATAGCTAAACGTAATTTCCAAAAGAGATATTACATTGAGAAAGCACAGCAAAGAACCTGCTAAGGAACCCCCAATCGCCAGAAGTGCCAAAAAGCGAAAGTTAAATATGACCTGCATTGGAAGAGAAAATCCACTTATTCTTTAAAAAGATTACATAATCAGTGAAGTAGATTAGATTAGTACTACGGAAAATGAGGTGCGTATCATCATATTAGGAAGGACTACCATAATCACAGATCAAATTTGAAAACATGATGTGCTGAATTATGTACTGAGGTCGCTTCTCCCACGATATTCTTCCAAACATGAACTATGTCCACGAACTAAACTCATTCATTCATCAGTTATCCCAATTTGATTTGAGCCCCTTTTGGCAATATTTATGTAAATTATCCTTTTTCCTAAATTCCTAATTGTTATGATCTCTTTAGTTTTTACAACTTCAAGTAGAATAAAGCGCCATTTCAACCCACAATCAGTTGGAACAATAGGAACCAAATGAACTTCATGACTACAGTTAACAGCCAAATCGGTCCCACCGGCGACCCAAACTCCCTCACAAAAGCATAAACCATAAACATCAAACACCAAAACTGAACTGCCAATAGCACAGGCCAGCAAAGCCAATAGCTTCTATGAAGGAATTGCACTTACTTTCTCAATATTAGACTCGGTAGACTGTACGAATTGCACGACTGGATTTCCATTTGAATCTGCCAGAGCATAATTGTGCGGGTTCGAGGACTCAATTAAGGGCGTTTTTAGAGATGACCCCTTTATGGAAGACGTGGGTTCTTGAGAAGCCGAAGAAGAAGGAGAAGAGGAAGAGGGGCTTAAAGAAGCAAGCGGAAGCGGTAGCGGAAGTGGAAGTGGAAGTTTTCTGGGAGTTCTTCTTAAAGAGGGTGAAGTGGATACGCTGAGGGAGAGAGGATAGGCTGGAACTGGGGAAGAGAGCGCAGCCATTGAAGACAGGAATTGTCCTGAAGTGGCAAAGGTGTTTCTGTGGACAACAGGAAAAGTCCCTGAATTTCTCATCATTATGTTTATGGTATGGCGGGTACTAACGGCAATTGGAAAATATAGTTGGCATTACTCCAAACCAATAAAGATATTAAATTACGTCTCACATAAAATTTTTATTCTTTTTATTACTGCACCAAAGAGAAACTATCTTTATTTGACTTCATTATTGTTGTTCAAGAATGTTTCAGGTAATTATCCTTACATGCACCCATGAACACCATGTAGTGTGTGGGAATATGCATGTAAGGATTATTCCAGTGATAATTACTAAATTCTTGTATATAAATATTTAAAATTCTTCATAAATTTTTTTCTATGCATTACTAAATTAGATCTCATTTTAACATTTGTTTTCATAATCCACAATGTCACATCAATATGGTTCTAATTTATATACTTCTTCAAAAATTTAGCACATTACTGTACTATATTTTGTTACAATTTATTTTGTATGATATTTTATAAAATATAATAACATTAAAGAATTATCACATATTTTATAAAATTAATGGTGAAGTATTGACTGGCTTTAGATATTTTATAATACGTTATTATAAGAATAGGGCTTTTTGTGTAAGAAATTTAATTTCTTTTTTATAATTTTAACTTATTACATATTTAATAATACTGATGCTCAAATATTTACTTTTACTTGTTTTAAATATTTAAGAACATAAATGAAATTTATTTATCTATTCAAAGTTTTATTTCATCATTATAACTTTATTTATTTTGCCATTTGTCTTTCTATCGTAGTTTAATTTAATTGATATTTATTTTTATCATTTTAAACAAATTATTCTATTTTATGTTTATTAGGTGATATAATCTTGAAGTCAATGTCTTCTAATAAATTTGTTGTTATGTTTTCAAAAATATAACTATGCAATAATATTATATAGGATAAAGTAGATTGTGATATATTCATTTGTTTTAAATTTTTTATAACATATTATTTTTTCACAAGGATATTGAATTCTTTTATATGTAATTTATTTATTTATTTAATACATTCTTATAGCTCTATTTTTCTTCCTATTTGTTCTCTTTAATATTTATTAAATATAATTAACTATGAGATCAAATAATAACATAAAATGAATTACCACATATTTAATAAATTTGATTATCAAGGGTTCACTCATTATAAATATTTTATAATGTATTTTTATAAAAATAGTGATGTCTTTACATATAAATTTTGTGTTTCTTTTAAATTTTAGGTCATTATTATAACTGTTTATTTTATCATTCAGTGTTTGATTAACTAATTTGATATCTACCTATGAATTTTTATCATATTTATTCATTTTCTATTTGTTAAGTTATATAGATAAAAAAGTCAATGCCCTCCAACAAATTAATTGTTATTTTTTAAATACGATTATAATTTAGTTTATTTTGAATGTAAACTAAAAAATATTTTTAAAAATTTAGGATTCTATTGTTTTTAATTTTGCTTAATTTATAAATAATTTAAAATTCAATTAGTTTTCTACTACTTAGTTATTTCTATTTAACATAACTTAGAAATAATTATATAAGTAGTTTAAATATGTTGGGATTGTTTTAATTTCTACTACTAATATATATATATATGTGTGTGTGTGTGTGTGTGTGTGTGTGTGTATTAAAATTTCTATTAGTTTCTTACAATTGAATGATTTCTATTTTACATAATTTAAAGATAACTACAAAAGTAATTTAGATATATTATGACTCTATTAATCTTCTATTACTAAAATTAAATATTGTAAATAGAATTTTATTTATATATATATAACCTTATTTATCATAATAAATATAGACATTTAATTAATGATATACACGTCTTTTTACAATTGATAAAAACATTCACACTTTTTTATATAGTATAGTGTAATATAGATGATAAGCATGTTTAGGTAAGTAAGAATAAAACTCATGAGTACGTAAGTATATAAGTACACAAATTTGGGTGATTGTTAAGGCATGATTTCAATCCATAGCCATAATTTGCTTCCCTTAAGATTCTGCTACAGGAAGGTAGGATTTTTATGAACTAATGTTTAGATTATGAATACACGTGCACACATATAAGGAAATGATGATATGAGATTCATGTTCTCAACCAAAAGTTTGTGGAATTTTCATGAAACTTCATGGACTCATTAGATAAACACGAAAAAAGATTAATTCATTCATAGAAAGGCCTTAGGATGTAAAGGAACTAAGCTTTTTCAGAAAAAAGTGTTGGAGTAAACAAGAAAATCGAACTAAGTTGGCACTGAAGTTGCATGCTAGCCTTGTGTTGCATCTTGCGATTGCGAGACCTTGTCTTGCATCTACAGCACGAATTCTCGCACTCATGAATTGACTACTGACACTTTTAATGTCTACGATAATTGGTTTTGCAGTTGTAAAATGAGGTATCACTGTCGCGATGGATTTCCATATGGCTGCAAGAAGAATTGAGGACAATTCTAGTAAAACCCCTACCCCGATTTGCACTTGCTAAAGGCTAGTTCGCGGTTGCAATTGATCAGTGCTAGAAAACCAAAAAACCTCATGAGTTTAACCTGCGGCAACTAGAAGGATTCTCACAATCGTGAATGAGGGGAAACGAACAAAAATTTTATTTTTCTAAGTTTTCAACCAATTGCTATGTTTTTAATATCGTAAACTACAATTATGCATTTGGGATTTATTAAAACAACCATTACATAAGTTGAAGACAAAAAACTTCTCAATTCAGTGGATTAATCCGAGACTATTATAATCTAGTATGGAACTATATAGGAAAATGATATATCATGATCCAAACAATTAGCGTATATATGTGCACGCGTATGTGTGTGTATAAGGGAAATGAATTTTTGTTAAGTTTGGATTTTTTGGCAATATGATGTTGGTACTTATGTGGCACACACATATGCACATGTGAGATCCATGTCATTATGTATATTTGATAAATTTAAATTTGTGTTTCATTGTCAAATTTTAGAGATATTGTAAGATCTCATATAATGGGAATGCAATCCTTGAACAAATGAAAGCATGGATCATTTGTTTAAGGGAAGGAAGATCATTTATAGTTGAAGAATCTCTGACAATCATGCCTAAAAAGAAGAAAGGGCAAAGGAGATGAATTTGTCAACATTAAGAGATTGAAAATCTCACCTAAGAAAGAAAGTCCAAAAAGATTGTTACAACAGTTGATTGATAAGTTGTGACAGCTGCTCAATTAATCAAGTCAAGTAGATACTGATAGATTATGTGAATTAGGAATTCAATGGAAAGTCATTATCAATGATCCACTTATGCGAGAACTACAACGTGGGATCATGAAGAGAGTAAACAATAGAGTGTGCACTGGAATAATAGTAAGAAAAAGTATATTAAGTGACTAGCTATGTAGAGTAGTAAAAGAGTTGTTGAGAGAGTTGATATACTTGCACCTGAAACTATGATTAGTATCTTAGAGTTTAGTGATAATTAGACTACTCACTTGGATGAAAGGGTGCATGAACCAAGGATAGGTTTGGATCTACTTGACAGAAGGAAGTGGATCAATACTTAGTTGTGAACCCTAAAAGGTGGATAAGTTGAGTTGAATCTGTTGAAAATCTTTTTGGAAGTTGTGTAATGTGTACAAACTCTTCACTTTAGTGGATACTTGAAATTAGGCTAGGTTGCGTAGACATAAGTGTTTAATTCATCGAATTGTGTAACCAATTTTGTGTACTCTCTCTCTCTGTTTCTTTTTTTTTTATCTTATTTGCATCTTAACATCGACAGACCAAAAGTCCAATTCACGAAGTTCATCAAGTTCAAGCCATACAATGCCACTACTCAAAAGACTATTGGTCTTCTGTCGGAATAATAGTTTCTCAACAGTTTGCTGAACTAATCAACACATACTTTTAGTGTTAAAGGGGAATTATTTTGATTGAATAGGAGGACGAGAAATTGAAATCGGGGAACCCTTTATTCGAGTGACTTAATTCCAAGTTAGTGGTTGACTTGAAAGTTTTATATAACTATTTGAAAAATTATGATTTCCATGTTATTCTGAATTTTAGGACATTATTTCTATACTTTGCAATTTAATTGTTTTCATGATAAAACTACATTTAGACAATTCGAACAACTTTATTGTGTAGTCTTGGATGTGAACTAGATTGTGGATATGCTCGCACAGAATTTTCTTTTGAACATGAAGTTTACAAAAAGTTTATGCTCATTGGAATGTTCACTAATGTAGAGAAACTAATTCTAATTATATCACGTGGGGTAGGAGTTTTGAACCCTTCAACCTGAATCAAGTTGATCATCTTAATCAAGATTAAAGATTGAGATAATCGTTCAGTTGCACGTGACTCTCAATTGAACTTATAGATTAAACCACGTGATCCTTTTAATTGGGGTTAAAAATTGAGATTAAGTGACTTTCTCAATTAAGATTATAGATTGATACAAATGTTTTGATTGAGACAGTCATTTTAGTTGCATGAGATCCTTCTTAATTAAAGTTATAAACTAAGATTTCAATAAATGGAATGGTATACAAATGTCCGAACCATGAGCAGGTTAGCATGATGTATTAACAATTGATTGGAACATTATTTGCAATGTAAGTGTCTTATTTTTTAAGATGAGCCTATGAATCTTTTATTGAGCAACTTATCACTTACAAAACCAATAAATTATTTTGTATGTGACAAAATTAGTGAGGATTACTCATGGGATTGGTAATGCCGCATTTGGCAATCAAAGACCTTAGCTTCATTTTATTATATCAAGAAATAAATAATGTAATTATAGAGTTTCGCAGCAATGACTGTATTGAGGATAGTGATAAAGTTTCTGTTAGCTTTTTTTTTTTTTTTCTTTTTAATTCAAGAGAAGTGAACTTTAATTTTGCAAACTGATTTTAAACACCCACTTCCAAATGAATTTGAACATAATACCTTTATAATAAAATATTGGTATTCAAACTACGCGGGTGTCCCCTAAGCAAACTTTGTTAACTTAAGGGAATAAAAATTCAAATGTTGGTTCAGATGTTTTGATGTATATAGCTTTTGATACCCTTGACAGGAATATTTGAAAGATATTGTCATATTGTATACCCGTTTGCAAGTGTGACGGGTTTTTTAACATCTTTCTTTTTTGGAGAAAAAGTATTTTATAAACTTTTGAAATTCTTATTTAGTTATGAAATATATAATGATATGCTAATAAGTAACTATAAAAATGCATTAATGTTCAAACCTAAAACCAAAAGGTCTTTTTAATGAAATAAATGTAGCGCCCGAAAAAAAATCTTATGTGCTTTCAATTCTAGGTTGGTATAAGTTATCATGGTTGTTTTGTACTGTCATTATAGTCTTTATTCTATTATTTCATATTCGTATTTTTGCCGTACCATATTATTTTAAAATTTTATTTTTATTATAAAATAGCCCGTACATTGCATTTAAAAGAACTTTAATGAAAGCCAGAATGTAGAAAATATTTAATATCTTGTAGTTTAAAATTATTAAATGTTTTTGTATTCAGCAATTGATGAATATAATTTTGCCATTTATGGCAAGAGATGTATCTCATTATCTCCTAGAAATTAACTTTCTAAATTTTGTGATATTATAATTTTTTAGGTGATGAACGGTCGTGCTTCTCTTTTTGAGTGGTTTTGTCATTAAAGCAGACATAAGAAACTCCAGTATAAATTTAACTAGAAAGCACTAAGAATGAATTTGCATCTTAAGGTATGATGATTTTGACTCGTCCATGATATCATTCAGTTAATTAATATATAAAAATGGTAATTACAATTCGATCTTCTGGCCTGCGGGATATTTGATTACTATAAAGAGATAATTACTCGAAATGTAATTCGTGAAAGACACTTAATTAGTGGCAAATTTCAAAATTAGTTCAAAAAGATTTTTCGTTATTCTTATATATATATATATGTGTGTGTGTGTGTGTATATATATATATATCAAATATTTAGTTTTATCTCAAAAAAATAAATAAACAAAGAAAGAAAGAAATCCAAGGAAACTGGCGGACATGCTTGCACAGTATCATCCGTTGACAAGGACTTAGAAAAAAAAGAAAGAAAAAAGAAAAAAGTCTGGATTATCATCAGCAAAAAAAGGGACTGTCTATCAAATTCCTGCAGTTATTCAGCTACAAATTGCACATACATCCAGAGACAGTATCGAGATGAGTTTTGTGGAGGGAAATGGGAAGGTTGTGTGTGTGACAGGAGCATCTGGCCACATTGCGTCATGGGTGGTGAAGCTTTTGCTCCAGCGTGGTTACACTGTTAATGGCACAGTCCGAAACCTCGGTAAGTAGTATACCTTTTTCCCTCAGGCTCTACCCCTTCAAGCTTGCAAATTTACCCATGGCAGACGTGTGTGCTGTGCTGTGGGAATTCCCCAGTAACCTCTTACACTGCCAATGGAATGCGTGTTTTAAAATGTCGCTAAATACTTCTAATTAATGCTCGCGAAAAATTCGTAGTGCAAAGTAAGTGGAAATTTGTTGCAAAAATTAGGAAGTGTCGAATAAGCCATACGAAATAAGATGTTGTCGAATGTAATCTTTTAGTTTATTCTACAATTGCAGGATTATGAACACTCTGTTAGTGACGACTATGAGAACTTGCTATACTCGAGAAAATATGCTTGCAAGTAAAAGTAATCGAATAGTATTTCATCAGCTTGAGATGTTAAGCCGATATTCTGCATAAAAAGAGGGGAAATTTGGAGATCAGAATGAGCCAAAAACTTCGTAAGCTTTATTTAGTTTTCTACCGCGATATTTAATAACACCAACTAAGGTTCTTGTTATGTGACGGTGTGTACACTGTCTATCAGTTATTTTCGAAGTTCATTTTCAGGATCAACTTTTCGGGCATATAAATTTAGGTCAAAAGTGTCAAAAATTAGACCATGGTTTTCAAGGCAGAGTTGCCAAGAGTAAAAGACTACATGCTCTCATTCCTACAGCTCTTCCCTTATATTTTCATCATTAATTCCAGCAGTTGGGAACGCCAAAAGATCCCACTTCTGGATATCACCATTTGTCAGTCACAACTAACGACACCAGTTGTGTACCGCATAGGAATTGTACTTGTTTCTATTTTAAGAAGTTGATACCAATACATTTCGTTCACACACATATGTGGCTGCACAAGGCGGATATGTTAATAGGATAAATCTGGTCTTACCTTCAAAATACTTTGATTCAGGTGATCTGAGAAAGGCCGCACACCTGATGGAACTTGAAGGAGCTGATGAGAGATTGCATTTGTTTGAAACTGATTTACTCAATTTAGGGTCTTTTGATCCCATAGTTGATGGCTGTGAAGGTGTCTTTCATACAGCATCACCTGTTTTTCTTTCAGTTTCTGATCCACTGGATCATTATTTAACTTTTTCATATATGTTTAGCGCTTGTTCAAAATCAATAACTGTGATCTATCTCGTTGTCTTGCCTTCTATTTTCCTGGAAATGTTCAAATTATACAATTTCCCTGTTAACTTTTGGTGAGGAAGGGGATGGTGCATTTGGTTAGAATCAATCATGTGGCAGTTGCTGTTACTTGTCTAAGTCCCCATTATGGTTTTTTATCTGGTCCATGCTTTCCAGAACTCCTCTTTTTCCATATTTTTTATTACTGCTATTATTTCTGCTGGTATTCTGTGGAGGTGTGGGGGTTGGCAGTGTATTTGCTCTCAGTGGGCTTGACACATTGAGAGTATCTAGTTTTCTAGATTCATCTCAGATAAGGATATATTTCTAGTTGATTTGAATATTTTACATTCTAAAATTCTACTTCATTTTGTACACATAAGTTTTTTTTCTTATAGATAAAATTTGGTAGATTCTCTACTTCTGCATTCTCAAATAATTTAAGTTAGTTTTAATCTAGAGCTGTACCTTTGGAACTGAAGAAATATAAAAACAAAAGTTACTTGTTTGCTACATTCTTATTCAGTTCTTTATACATTTATTTATAAATCAGTGGATGTTTCTAGCTCAACATCAGGGAAATGTAACTCGCTGACATCAAGCATTGATAGTAGTTCAGAGGATCCTAATTAAACAAAACGATTGCATTAACTAGCTAGATGTAGGTTTCTTGTTTTACTTGCTTTATATTTGTTTGATCTGCTTTTATCTGCTCAGTGTAAATTTCTCATGAAGATAGAGTAATTATCAACTACACTTGTTGTTTCATACCTCAGGTAGAACTCATAGATCCAGCGGTGAAGGGAACAATTAATGTTCTTACATCATGCAAGAAAGTACCTTCCATTAAAAGAATAGTTATAACATCTTCCATGGCTTCTGTTTCATACAACTATACTCCTCTAAAACCTGACATTATAGTCGATGAAACATGATTCTCAGATACCAACTTCTGTGAGGAAAATAAGGTATACACATGATGTTTCCAAGTATTAACACACACACACACACATATCAGGAGTTGGCATTCTTTCATCTAGGGGTAAGTTGTTCCTCAATAAACTGTGATACGGAGGAACTTAACTTCTATTTGCCTGTGTGAGAGTGTAAGAAGCAGACACATTGTTTTGTCCAATTTTATTTCCATGTAATTTGTTTATAAATCAAATGCAGGAAATGAGATTTCTTATCTTTAGAGGTTGTATAATCATCAACTTTTTATGACATTCTCCAGCCATTCTTTTTTTTTTCCCAGTTGATGTGCCACCGGGCATCCGATCCACTTATCTGATGTTTTCTACAGAAACTGTTGATACAAAGGTGATAACTGAAATGTGTGTCCCTCACTTGAGCTATTTTGTGCAAATTGATAGTATCTATTCAAACTAATCATCTAAATGAAGTAACAAATCATCTAAATGGCTAAAGCTACCTGTGGTTTTCTAGGTAGTTATGATTAGCACAGAATTGCTTGCCTTATAGATTAGTTACTTTACTGATAGGGTAAAACAGTACTCTACGTTCAGAAATGGTATGTTCTCTTGAAAACTTTGGCAGAGAAGACTGCATGGAAATTTGCGAAAGAAAATGGCCTGGACTTGGTAACATTGCTCGCGGGCTATGTGATCGGTCCTTTACTACAACGAACTCTCAATCTTAGCTCTGAAGCTCTTGTCAATCTTATTAAAGAAGGCATGCAATATTCTTCTATAGGTAATCTTGATCTCAAGTTAATTTTTGTGCCTGTTGAAAAGCAGAGAATCTCATGATTAGAGGAATGAGAAAAAAAAATGACTGAATTATATAGCAACTACACCTAATTGTAGAGATAAAGAATCTCAAGTTTTGTGGCCTATGCTACTTGGGAATCAACACAAAGTTTTTCTTCATACTACCACAAATCACACTGAATTTTTGATAACAGACCTATAATCACATAAGCGCTAGCTGTTGTTCCAGAAGGACCCTGTACTTTATGCAGAGGCACATAAAGATTGATATGATCATGAGTTGTCTTGTAAGAAAGCTATTTGTTGATGCCTTTTCATTAGTACTTTCTGCCATACCTTGGAGAATCAAGAGATAATATGGGCCCTCTACCTTTCCTTACTCTTACTGAAAAACTAAAGAGAACAGAGTGAGACCAGATGTACAAATTTTCCGCATATCAACTATAACGCAATCAAATTTACATAACCTGCAGGAAAACAGTTCATGCCTAATGGGACATCCCGATATGTTGATGTTAGAGATGTTGCTCTTGCACACATTCTAGAATTTGAAAATTCTTCTGCAAGTGGCAGATACTGTTTGGTTGAAAGAGTGGTTATTCGTTTGAAGCACTGGGCATATTGAATGGGATTTTCCCTTCTCTCAGCCTCTCTCTGGAGTGAGTTTTTAACGTCATTGTATGCTTTGGCTCGTGGAAATAGGATTGCCCATTTAGTTCCTTATCAGGAAAACTGTTGTTCGGTCTTTATATTTTCCCATGTACTATAGTGAAAATACAAAGATTCAGACTGGCAGCCCTCCTTACCATGTGTCCAAAGGGAGAGCAGAAAGCGTGGGCACCAGCTTCACCCCTCTTTGGTTGACCCTCAAGTATGCTGTTGAAAGCTTGAGGCAGAAAAACTTCCTCACTTTCTGAATTCATGATCATCATATCATTTGGGGACAAACTACTGCACCAAAGCTTCAGAAATTATGTAGCTTCGATTGACAAATTCCTCTCAGTTAATTTGCCAGAAATTTTATATCAACTTGAATTTGTTAATCTTGGGAACAGTAGGGATCATGTTGTCCCAAGAATGTTGATTAAGTACTCGCCTCTATGTTACATCAAAACCATGTGCAACAGGTTATTTTACCGATGCACAATTGGATCTGGAAGAATACTAGTAAACATCCATATACCCATTTGGAGTTTACCACCGGTTTGTTCCTTCCTAGTATTAAACGTGCATCATTGAATTAGGTGGACCTCGCGTGGAAGCATACATAAGAATGGTAAACGACAACTGCATTAATTAAGACAAATTTGGCATCTTTAATACGGCACGTATTTGCACCCAACGTGTCAAACTTCATGATATATGAAAGTCCACAGTCCTCGCCCATTTACGTAACTCAGCCACCACTATCTCAATCCAAAATTTAAATATGATAAAAAGAAAAGAACACACACATATATAGTATGATATTGTATATCTATGCATGTTTGAACCATTTAATCTATGTCAATTGCGATCAATAGTTGCTGTATCCAGTAACAGATAACATTATTCCTACTATTTGCGCGTTAGATAACTATCTATGAGTAAAGAGATGTAAACAAATTAAGACAAGTGATTTGTTAACTTGTTTTTGTTTAAATTTTCATCAAGTTTTTTCAAAAAATAAATTTAAACTTAATTTTATATATATATATATATATATATATATATATATGTACGTCGCTACATCTACAAAACTTTAAAAATGAAGTATAAGGTCATTGAATTCAAAAAATAGCTATTTGGTCAATTATGTTCCAATTATTTTATCTTATATACTTTCAAGGATACTTTATTTTAATGAAAAAAAATTTCAAATTTGGTTTAGAAAAAGGCAATTTGGAATTTTGCGCATTATTTTTGCTGGAACACTAATGAATGGTGTGACTTTCGGGCCATCTGATCATAATTTTTTATCGAATGAGACTTCTATATAATTTTTCCAAACTTGAGGGTCTGACTGTAGTTTGTTGTAAATGACATGCAATAATAGTGAAATCTATACCTATGTATATGTGTATGTATATACTAAATAAAAAGTACGTATCTTTTCTATTTATTTTTGCCCTATTGTGCAAAGACACACATATTCTTATTTAAATTTATATATTTAATAAAAATAAAGTTAATTAAGTAAAAACAAAATTTTATTTAAAATATAAATCTTTTAGTAGTTAAAAATTAATAGAGTTCTAACTGACCTAAACTACTTATGTAGTTACATGAATTAATCAAAATTAAGAAAACAAAAAGAATCCCAAGTTATATAAACTAATCATATAGTTATGAATAATTATCACTTAACTATACCGTGTAAGTGCTTAATTATTTGTCTAATGATAAATTTGTTTGAGTACATTGACTTCATAATTGTAACTCTTAATAAATACAAAATGGATTAATGTGATTTGAAAATCATAAAAATAAATATCAATAAAACAAAATTACAAAAGATAAAATGAATAGAAAACATAAATAAAGACATTTCAAATAAATAAATAAATTATATATTATTGAAAATCACTATTGCTGTGAAATAAATAAAATTAAATGTAAAATGCAAGTTTTTGGCTATAAATATTATTAAATATGTAATATCAGTTAATATTACTTTCTTTCATATGCAAAAGAAAATGCTCCATAGCTAAAGTAATGTATATATATATATATGTGTGAGCGCGTGTGTGTATTATGGTAATTTTTTAAAATAGTATGTATACATTCCATGTGTTTTGGGCCTATTGTGAAAAGACATGCATATCTTTATTAACTGAATATATTTAATAAAAAGAAAGTTAAGTAAAAACACAATTCTATTTAAAATATAAATTTTTTAGTAGTTAAAAACTAATATAGCTCTAATTTATCTAAAATACTTATATAGTTACATATATAATCAAAATTAAGAAAATTAATAGAATCCTAAATTACTTAAACTAATTATATAGTTGTTAATAATTATCACTTATCTATACCGTTTCAGTGCTTAATTATTTGTCTAATAGTAAATTTGTTGGAATATATTGACTTCATAATTGTAACTTAAATATAAAATGGGTCGATGTGATTGTAAATCATAAAAATAAATATCAATAAAACAAAATTACAAAAGATAAAATGAATGGAAAACATAAATAAAGTTACAGCAATGAGTGACTTTTCAAATAAATAAATAAATTACATATTATTGAAAATCACTATTGTTATGAAATAAATAAGATTAAATGTAAAATGCAAGTTATTGGCTATAAATTATTATTAAATATGTAATATCACTTAACATTACTTCAAATCATATCCAAATGAAAATATTTCATAGTTGATGTAATAAATTAATTATATATATATAAGAGTGTGTGTGTATTACAGTAATTTTTTAAAATTATGTCTTCAAATATTTTACATAATAATATTATATAATTATTCATTATATAATTCCTCTAGAGTGAAAAAAATATTTTGAATAAAAAACATTGACTAATATTTAAGAAACTCATTTTAACATATTATAAGTATTGTAGTAAATAGTCAAATTTAATATTCAAGCATTTCATTTTAACGTGCTACAAATATGCACTAATTAATAAAGTGAAACAATAGACAATATAATATAATAAAATTAACACAACAAAATTAAAACAAAACTTAAAAATTAGAATATAAATATTAAAGAATGATGTTTAATGATAAGCTTGTAATATGTTTATTTGGGTAAACTGATAATAAATTATATTATAATTGCATACCAACAAAAAATATAGAATAGAGTATTGAAATATAAAAGAGAATAAATAATTATACTACATAAACATAATGATATGTATTATAGTTATGTATGCAAAATATCTAAATAGAAAGTATATTTCCCAAAGAAATAAACTATAGTTTGAAAAGAAGAATAGAAAATAAATATTAAATAACTAAATGATAAACCCCACAAGTAAAATATTATAAATTTTTTAAATTGAAATTGCTTATAAAAAATACATATTTAATTAAAAATATAAAATAAATTCATGATGATAAGATTATGGAAGACAATATGAATAAATAAAAGTAAAACTTAGCAATTCTTAGATAAGAATTATTATAGTAAATTTTTTCTTTATATGCATAAAAACTAGAATGAATTTATCCTATACCCAAATTTATCAATTTTTTAAAAATAATTTAATACAGGAATCATGCTTAAAAATAATTAAGAAAAAATTAATTCAATAGATAACTGAAAAAACATATTATAAAATTTAACAGCAATTTTATATTGATAAAGGGGATAAATTTTTATTTCCTTCCCTCATTTCTATTTAAAATATAAATCTATCAGTAGTTGAAAACTAATAGAATTTTAACTTGTATAAGTTGCATATATGGCAATTCATAAACTAATTAAAATCAAACGAATTAATAGAACCCTAAATTGTATGAACTAATTATAAAGTTATTGATAATTATCAACCATCCCTACCATATAAAGTGCTTAATCATCTGTTTAAAATATGATACATTTGTGGAAACAAATCGATCAACTTCAAGATTGCAGCACCTGATAATTATAACATGGATCAACGTGATTGAAAATCATAAAAATAAATAGTAATGAGTTAAAATTTTGAATAAATAAATTACATATTATTGAAAATCACTATTTATGAGAAATAAATAATATTTTATGTAATATGCAAGTTTTTGACTATAATTATTATTAAATATTTGCATATATGGGTATATACTATTTCCATTTCAATTACTAGTTATAAATAATATAATACCATACTGATACATAAACAATAATTTAAATATTAAAACTTTTGATGGTAAGAATAATATATTATTTCTTTAAAATTTATTAATCGATCTAAAAAATATATAAAAATGAATTTAAAATATAAATTATAAATTAAGCATGTGATATATACATATACAAACTTACATAATTAAGAAAGATAAACATATGAAAGAATTCTGTAAGTTTGAAGTAGTATAAAAGTGTAAAAAAAAATCCCAATAAATTATCATGTTTTGTATTTAAGTGTTTATAAAAATATAAAAGATATCATAATAGAACAAAAATTGCAAAATTAAAACAAATTAAAACAAAACTTAATAAGTAGCCTATAAATATTGAAGAATAATGTTTGATGATAGCAGGCTGATGATAAACTATATCATAATTACATACCAACTTTGTAAGTATAATTTGTAGAAACATATAAAATAAATTAATGTGTTGAAAATATAATAAATAAATAAACAATTTGTGGTATGTATACGAAATGAGCTATACTATTTATATACATTTAAAGCATTTAAAGAGAAAAAAAATTTCCTTAATTAGCATAGTAAATCTTTCAAATAAAATGTCTTGTGATCCAAAAATTTCAACAATTTTTAAAGTGTGTGTAATTGGTTAAAGTTCAATAAAGAGATGCAACGTTTACGTAATTTAACCAAAATAGCCTACATGTATTGAGAGAGAGAGAGTTTCTTATCTCTGTAGATAGACAAGTACGAGAAAAAAATTATTTTCTTCCTTTCTCCTACACTAACCTCCCCTTTTGCAAATATATGCATTAGTATAACAACTATTTACAACATATTCAATATTTATAGACATATTTTTACTAATGTGGCAGTAGGCAACTGTAAGTTAAAGAGTAGCTGTATAACTATTCATTGTCATTTTAAGTTGTTCACAAATGCTTTCTTATTTGGTCAAGTTGGGACTTGTTATTCACAACATCCTTCTCTTGAGTAACTTGTGCTTCAAAATTCATGCTTTAAACCAGTGATTGAAAAATCTCCCTACCCAAGTTACTCTTTATTACAAGCCAAATGTCATCATAGGGGTATGGAAAATAAGTTGGCACATTAAAGGTATATCAAAATGTTATAAAATTTATTAAATTAAAATGAATTTATAAAAAATTCAAAATTGATGTATTCATATTAATTCTCTTTTGAAATTGGATAATCAACATATACGGCATAAACTTTTGAATAAAGGACAATAAATACTTAAAAGAATATTAGTTAAATTCAAAGCGATAAGTTATTGTGAAACATTATGAAAATATTATAAAGTAAAAGGTATAAATGCATAGACATAAACATTAATTTAAAAATTTTATTTCTATATACAAGAACTTACATAAATTTATCGGTTACATAGTTTGATTAATATTTAAAAATAATTTAATACATGAATTATAGTACAAGTAATTAAGGACAAATAGTGCAACTAGATAATTAAAAATATGCATTATAAATTTAAAGAGAGAATATAGATTGATAAACCTGAAATTAATTGAAACATGATTTCTTAATTTACTAAGATTTAAAGATGGATTTTATATAATAAATCATTATATAATATAATATTATAAAATATTTGATTATCTAATTTTTGACAACATATAATATATATATATATATATATATTATTTCTTCAATTAATATTTATATATTATCCAAACCTAATGAGGGAATTTATATGATAAATTAATATAATATTTTTTTACCTAAAATATTTGATACACAATTCTTAAGTTGTGGAATATTTTCTTTTGACCATATTAAGTTGTACTAATCGTTGTCAATTTATCAAGCTATTGTTAATCAATTGAATATTTTTAAAAATAAAATTTCCTGATATTTGATACTATAGAAGTGTAGGCATTATTTGTTATTTTACTCATCAAAAGAATTTATTAAAACATATTATTACTAAACGCATAGTAACATGAATAAGTCCAACGATTAAAAATTTTAAGATTACAATTTCCTGTATTATTATTTAAATAATTTATGTATTTTTTAAACTAACATAATAAATTATTTGTCATATGTGAAACATTATAAAATAAATATATAACTCTATATTTAAGACAGAACTTTTCTACAAAAAAAATTATAAGGTCATGACAATTGAATTTCGATATTAGAAAGTGGGTCAATTTTGAGAGGAAAAAGGCAACAAAAAAAACACCAATATAATTTAAATCAAATAATCACTTGTAGTCTATAAAACGTATAAGAAGGCTTTAAAACATGTAATAAAAAATATTATACATAAATAAGCCTCAAGTTTTTTAATTATTGTACATAGTAAATAAGAAATAGTATATTTACTCAATATAACAATTTTTTTCTAAATAAATATCCTAAAGAAAGAAAAGAAAAGAAAGAAAAGAACGAAAGAAAACTATCAACTTCACTACACTCGTGGACAACCATGTGATGCCAAATCCGTGGAAGAGTCAAGATTCCGCTGTCATCTTATCTGTAATTGCAGCAAATATCCTCGAATTATGCTCCCACCTCTTTCGTCGTCCCAACCAAGAATCTAAACTGCGCCAGACACCAGAAATTAAAACGCTACCAGAGAGATCGGGGGAGGATGGGTGAAGCAGGAAAGGTGGTGTGCGTGACGGGAGCATCAGGCTATGTAGCATCGTGGCTAGTTAAGATGCTGTTGCAGCGCGGTTATACTGTTAAAGCTACTGTTCGCAACCTCTGTCAGTTTCTCGATCGAGTTTTTTCTACTTTTTTATTTCCTTCCCCCGTTTGTTGTCTCACTTTGTGTGACACAGACGATCCAAAGAAAACTGTCCACCTGAAGGCACTGGAAGGAGCTGAGGAAAGATTACAGGTGTTCCAGGCCAACTTAACTGAAGATGGATCTTTCGATTCAGCGGTTGAGGGTTGTGAAGGTGTCTTTCATACAGCATCACCAGTCCGGTTTTCAGCTATCGACCCACAGGTCCACAATCTTACTTTTGACTGTCACATATATATATCTTGTTCATTTCTTGTCTCTTTCAAAATGCAACCCAAGGGGGGATTAAGGTAACTCATCTCTGCTTCAACTAAAGTATATGTAATGCAGTGAATTGTTGTCGTCGTCGTTGTGTTGTTGTTGTTGAGCCACTAGTGAAGGAATAGATAAAGCCTCACAATTTTGTGAAGGCTCGAAAGCATTAATGCCTACACACCTTAAATCAGAGTATAATCAATTAATTAGGCTCATCTTCATAAAATTTTAAGAGCATCTTCATCTGTCAAGAATGGATGCATGCATACAAAATAAAGTTTAGTTAGACACGTTTTCATCTTTCGTGGCTGGACTTTCTACATACTCAGATAATTGTTTAACTGTAGTTCTTTGATGTTATCACTTATGCGCATGTCTTAGGCGGAGCTGATCGAACCAGCAGTGAAAGGGACACTTAATGTGCTCAAATCATGCAGCAAAGTGCCATCCGTTAAACGAGTGGTGCTAACGTCCTCTATAGCTTCAGCTGTGATCAACCGACACCCCGAGGGTATCGGGGTTGTAGCCGACGAAACTTGGTTTTCAGATACAGAATTCTGCAAAGAAACCGAGGTTTGTGAGATCATATATATCAGAGTACCAGCACTTTTACTTGTGTTGAGTTTTGATCAGGCTGTCTTGAGTAATTTCTATTCTCCTTTGTTCTTGCACCATCCGATTCTGTTCCTAGGCCAAAAATAAGGGTTTTTTTTTTCCAAATTGAGCCGCCTTTGTGATTTTGATCGTGCTAACATTGGTCTATTTTAATGCTAATAGTGAGCACTTCAAAAATACTTTGATAACCACATAAAACTAGAAATCGCGCGCGCGCGCGT
Organism: Avicennia marina; assembly: GCA_019155195.1. Taxonomy (NCBI): domain Eukaryota; kingdom Viridiplantae; phylum Streptophyta; class Magnoliopsida; order Lamiales; family Acanthaceae; genus Avicennia; species Avicennia marina. The sequence goes on from CM032760.1 coordinate 11,904,810, forward strand.
GTGATGCATGCATTTGTTATGTTTCCTTGAACTTGGTATTGAATGAACTGAGAATGCTTCCAGCATTGGTATCCCCTTTCGAAAACCTTGGCGGAGAAAGCCGCATGGAAATTTGCAGAAGAAAAAGGCATCGACCTGGTAACGATGCTTCCTGGCCTGGTGATTGGTCCTCTCCTTCAGCCGACTCTCAATTCCACCTCTGCAACTGTTTTGGAGATCATTAAAGGTATCATGTCTGAAGCGTTATGTAAATATTATATAGATCGCACAATGTTATCACATCCATTACTATATCATACAGGTATCTATTTTAAGAAGATAAGCAACATATTTAATCCCTTGTCATGGCATGTTAATGGATACCAACGGAATTTTCCTTTCACAGGAAAGGAAATATTTCCGCGCTGTGCATTTGTTGACGTTAGAGATGTTGCTTGTGCACATATTATGGCTTTTGAGAATCCTTCAGCTAGTGGCAGATACTTGCTGGCTGGAACAATGTTACCTCATTCTGAAATTCTTAAAGTTCTGCATGAACTTTATCCTTCCATCAATGCTCCTGCAACGTAAGTTTTCTGTGCATATTCCTCAATATATATATATCATAGTCCTAACTGTTGATGTTTTCAATGTTCAGCTCCCACAGCCCATTATTTTGCAAAAGAATTAAGCGCTATAAATCTAGCATTTGCATTGGAAAATGCATTTATAAATTCCTGTTTCTCGCATTATCCTTGCTAATGCTGCTGTTACCAAATATATATCCGCATATGCATAGTCTTATTTTCAAACTTAATCGAATATACTGCTTCGGAAGGACAAAAGTGCTCACCAAATGTTTTGAAGAAAACATATTAACAACCAAACGAAAATTACCAGCCGGATTTCTCTCCTGCTGTATAAACTTATATAAATTGATGAATTCCAACTCTCTCTCTCTCTCTCTCTCTAACTTTAGCTGCATGTTTTACTTTTAGCTTACGTGTACAATGCAGCGCGGCAGAGAATCCACCGTTCCAGGTCTCCAAGAAAAAAGCAGAAAGCTTAGGCGTGAGTTTCACACCCTTGGAGGTGAGCATCAAGGATATTATTGAAAGCTTGAAGGAGAAGAACTTCCTTCGTTTATGAAACTACAGTGGCATAATTACGTTTTCATAAGGTGTTCAACCGTCGGGTCAATTCTTGCTTTATTCACAATGTTGTAGTTTACCAACTTCAAAACTCAAACTCAATAAGATCCAAGTTTATTAACGTTTAGCTTTGAGCTTTTTCTTTTTTCTTGGGGGGTTGTGTGTGTGTGTGTGTTTTTCTTCTTTTTCTTTCTTCTTTTATAAATAAGGGTGTTTTATAAACTTTTCCGTATAGAGCTGTGCTTAGGTAGGTGAAGGGTATTCTATGTCATTCATCACTATCATTAGTTAATTAATACTTATTGAGAGAGGGTTAGGGTGAGTTTATAACCCTTCTCAAATATTCGTTTAGGAGTTTATAAACTGCTAAAAAGTTTTTGATTATTTTTTTTGTCAAAAGAGTTTATGATTTTTAAAAATAAGATTTTTTAAATTTATAAATTTTTTAAAAATAAATTGATTATTTTGAAATTATTTTTAAATATCTTGTAAGTTATTTCATTTTATATATTAAAAATAATATAAATATCATTAAATTATATTTTATTAATAGTATTTAATTTATTATCATTACTATTACATAAAAAATTTATAATTAACTATAATTATAAATTTTAATAAAATCTTATATGATGATTTTATTATATATTTTCTTAATTTATTGTTAAAATAAGATTTACGGCATGAATCACAACAAAAGGTCCATTAAAATAAGTCACCAAGAAGCCATTTGGAATGGGCACAAAAGGTCCATTAAAATAAGCCACCAAGAAGCCATTTAGAACGGGCTGACAGAATCCCTTTAGACACAGTAAAATAGTCAATAACATTTTCTTGATTTAAATTCAAAATTTTTCTTTCACACATATGCATAAATATTTAAAATTTAATTACTATATTTATTTATAATCAAATCAATATCTATACATTTATACATATACACTCTCAATTATATGTATATACATCCTGCAAATTAATTATATTATTCTTATATATTATCATATATATCAACCAAGAAAAAAAAATGAAAAGGGCCAAATAATAGGCTCATTATGGTTGCTTAGTGGGTTGAAGAGGGTGATTAAGAGGGGGATGATCAATCGGCCAGGCAGATGGAGGAATGAAGGAAGACTAATGCGGTGTAAATATTGGTGTGGTGGTACAATAAACATCACACACACAAAAAAAAAAAAAAAAAAAAAAAATTCTCCACAAGAAGTATTCGACAGCCACATTTCTCATAAGGCTGCTGAAAGCTCATTTTTCTGAAGTAAGAGCAAAACTGGGTGTAGGAGAGAGAGAGAGAGAGACCGCTGGGCTGCTTAATGGTTTACGGTCACTAGGCACGAAAGGACAGTCATCCACCCCAAACTCGTCAGCAAGGTTAGTAAAAAACAATTTCTTGTTTAATTTCGGAACTACTTATTTCCATGGAAGACATGATTGTAATAGAAAGGAAACCTTGATTTTGATGTATGCATAGGATTAATTTTTGAGTGTGAATTCAAGGATTCATAAAAGAAAAGATGATACAAACATTAATTTGTGTTCAAATCGATCATAGTCATGGGAAGTGATTGTATCAAAACATTGGAATCTTAGGAAATAGACTTGTTAATTAGTAGACTTGTGAATGAAAGGAGTTCATGTATTGTTTAGAATTAAGGTTTGGCAAAAAAATAGAAACACGCTTGAGTAGGACGTTTAAGAAGTACTACATAGGAGTTGACACCATAAAAATATTAGGTGAAATTATGAACGGTAGATTGTATCTCAAATAGTGTAGACTATTAAATTATGTACGGTAGATTTTATCTCAACTTGAAGCTATTTTATTATAAAAATTTTGGATGTGAATGAGATTCTAAGATGGTTCTACTGAATTCTTACTGAATGCAAAGTACACAATAAGTTTTATACGATACTCATTGGAACGTTTATTAGTGGAGAGGAATTAGTTCTGATCCTTCTAAACGGGGTAAAAATTTTGAGCTCTTTAGCTAAGATTAAGCCAATCATTTCAATGGGAGTTAAAGATTGAGATAATTGTTTTGGTTAGAAACAATTATTCAGTTGCACGTACTTTCTCAATTGGAGTTAAAGATTAAATCACGTGACCCACTTAATAGGATTATAGGTTGAGACCAAATCACCATCTCAATCAAGTTATAGATTGAGACAACTTTTTTAGTTAAATAGCTGTTTCGGTTGTACGTGACCATTTTAGCCAGAGTTGTGGACTAAAGTCTTAATCCATGAAATACCATACGAAATGTCCAAACCATAAACAAACTTACACGATGGAAAGCAAATGACTAGAATGATGACTAACTTTGAAAATGATTTATTGAAGATAGGATTTATAAATGTTTTGAATTTTTTTATCTTGTTCACATCTCATAAAAATAGGTGGATCATTTACTAAGCATTTCATCACTCACAACAAGTAAATTATTTTGCAAATGACGAGGCTAACAAGGATTACACATGGGGTTGGTAATGGTGCACCTTGAAATAAGAGGATTTAGTTTGTTTTGTTTTATCAAAGTATTAAGCATAATGTAATCTAGAATTTTCTATTACAAGTGATGTATTGAGATTAATAATGATAAGTTAAGTTGGTTGCTTCAGATTCTCTTTTATTTATGGAGTATAAATTTCAGTTGTTGGTTTAGATGTTTTGATGCATGAGGGCTTTGGTATTTTTGAGATGAGAACTTGGGAATACAACTACGTTGTGTGCCCGAGTTGGAGGCATGACAATCTAATCTAATCATTATTATATATTTTATACATATAAAAATTTAAATAAATCAAATTTTTCATCCAAAAAAAATTTTACTACCAAACATAAATTTTTATCCCAACATAACTCTCATAATTTTCATCCCTCTGCAATATCACCATCCAAACAAATATTGTTTTAAGTTTTACATTGTATCTATGTAGTAAATTGTAGTTTCCATTTCAATATATAAGTGATTTTGAATATTAAAATCTGACCTTTTCGAATCTTTAATTGACAAATGAAATTCTCTAGTTTTATTTGATTAAGCATGTTAACTTGGTTCAAAGTCCATAGCTTTCTTATGATATGGGTGAACAATAGTGAACAACTTTTAAAAAGTTAAGAAGGATTTATTTTCAAACAATTTTTTTGAAGAAAAGAGCAAGACTTCAAATCTAGGACAAGGAAAATTAAATTAGCTATCACACTTCAAATTCGATACTATGACACGACAGTACCTACGAACGACCTGAGGGGATAACAAAACTAACAGAGCAACTAATCCATTAATTGTCATATAATGTCTAGAAAGTTAAAATTAGAAGTAACAATCATAATACTATTTTGTAGCGAAAAGAAAATCATCATACCTATTACATTAGCTACACCTTATTTTCCAATGAAAATTATAGAATATAATAAACTAATATAAAGATCTTCATCTCTCTCTAGATCTACCATCCCCATGTGAGTTCATCTTCATTTATCTTTTCTACAAAAATAACATCTAAAATATGTAAGTAATGAATCGTCTTGTAAATGGTTGCTTGCATTTTTGTTACTAGGATGTAAACTTAGTAAGACATTTATAGAAATTCAACATAAATACAAGCATTTATTTGGGAAATTCGTAAGAGAGTAATTAGATGAGAGTTTACACATAATGTGTCTGATAACCATTTCACATCAACTGTTCATTGGCATGCTTAGGGAGTCAAGCAATGCGTATACCATTTTTACTGATTAAGACCTTAGTTTATAACTTAAGCTAAAAAAGGTCACGTGCAACCTTCGCAATTGTCTCATTTTATGAACCCAAATGAGAGGGCTTAGTATTCAACCTATAATCTCGATTGAGTAGGCCATGCGATCTCAATATATTACCCTAATTGAGAGGGTCACGTATATCACTTATTGTTCTATGAGTGGGTGGAACTAACTTCTACTCTATTTACTTGGTCCCCATGGGCATCATACTATTCATTCCAATATTTCATAATTTATATCCAAAAATAATTAACAACACAAACATCGATACTTGTTCACATTCAAAGTATTTCCAAGTGAAGCATTTTGAACCAAAAAAGAATTCTCCCACATCCTAAAGTGCAGCAGCTATCCAAGAAGCGTGAGGAAGAGAGGGAGATGAATTTCAGCCTAAGAACACATAAAAATTCAAGGTAATCTTCCCACCCGATGCCATATAATTCATGAATGTCCTTAGAGATTTCATTCTACATGTTCTAGGCACATAAAGCATGTAATTTTATAGACATCACATGAACAAAAGTTGGGACATGATATTGAGACCATCTTGGTTGAACCATGCATAGGAAATTTGAACAAAAATCACATATAAGAGAAACATGGTGGTTTTGGTGCGTTTGTGGGTTTTCTTGAACTACCTCTCAAGATTAAATTTTTATGATGAAAATGTGATTAAAAGGACCCTTAGAACCCTTAGATTATGTTTATGTAGTGAGAAAAGGGATTAAAATTAGATAGGAATGAGCTTAGACCAAACAACGCCTTATGCACAACACTGCCACAACCTGCAATCGCATCTGCAAGCATGAGATGCGGCTTGCAATTATAGTGGAAGAACATGTGAGCACGAATTGGGTTGTGGAGTTAGGTTGTATGCTTCTTGGCTGATGTTGGGGTAACAACGGGATACTAGAGGTCACTGTAGCTCTTCCTGCAAGCAGCATAAGTACAGGCTATGGCAAAAAGTAGAACGCACTATGGAAGATGGCACGGTTATGGATGGCCTCCTCGCGAGCGCGACACTTCTTCCCACAATTGCATGGCCGGGCACAGATGCGTATAGAACATCCTATGAATTGTTATATGGACAAGAAACCCATTTTTGCGTTTGTGAGTAACGTTCTTGCAAGGGCAAGATTAGGAAATTGGCCAAAATTCGGATGTAATGATTTTAATATCCAATTTTTTGACTTTTAAGCTTAAAATACATTGAATTAGTTGGAGTAAGATCTCACAGGTTATAGAGAATCGCAAATATAAAATTCCAAATAAGGAACTTCTTCGATAAGCAAATTTGTTTTTTGAAACTAGTAGAAGTTAGCATAAAATCTATAAGGAAGAATTAACATATAATTCAAGATGTAGGTTTTGCATCAAGAAGCATGTAGAGACTAAATTTCCGTAGAATTAAGAATTAAATTGGGGTTTGTTCTGACTTGCATAGAAAATTGAGAAAATCAAACCTACAAGCTTTAGAACTAGTAAGTGGGAATTAGGTAAGTAGTTATTTGCAATATTTCTTGATTTTGCCTTTAAAAATGATTTTGGTACATAATATAACTTTTACTGCATAAATGGTTTCACTGGAAGTTCAATTACAACTGCATTATGATCATTCCTGGAAGTATTGTCTATTGTTGAAATATCTTTCTAAAAATTCTATATTTTTACCACAATTATTTTGAAACATTTTCCACTGAATTTCTCCTGACCAGTTTATAAATTAACACGTTTTCTTTTAAAAAACTTTATCTTGAAAAATTTTTTGAATGTGAATGAGTTTCCTGTAAATTGTTTTCTATACATTGGACTATTGTAACGTAATATTTTGGAGATCGATTAGGATAGTATAATTAGTTTTACCCACTTACTGAGCAATATGTGATATATGACCTACTTAATTGAGGTTAAAAGTTGGGATATGATCTATTTAATTAGGGTTAAAAGTTGGGATATGACTTACTCAATTAGAGTTGAAGGTTGAGATATGACTGTCCTTAGTTGGGATAAAAGATTAATTCTGATTAGTAAAAATAGTACATGAATTACTTGAATTCTTGAGCATAGCAAAGAATAATATAAGTGAGATAAATATGTGGTACTTTACCTGTGAATTTTTAACTATTATCTTTTTTGCAAATTTTCACATAAATTTGAATATTGTTAAATGTTTTATTATGTTCACATTTCAACGAAAAGGTAGATAACCACTTATTGGGCACTTAGTTGCTCATGCATTTTTGAAATTCTTTTTGCAAAGAACCTAGTAAGGAAAAGCAAATGTGGGATAATATAAAGCTTGGGAAAGGAAGGAATTAGCCATAGGTTGCTTATAGAAAAGACTACAATGTAATAGCATAGGTTATCTTAATTTTTGCTGACATGTAAAAGACTTTCTTTTCATTTGCAATAAAGGAACTTGATAGTTTAGCTACATTGATATTTTTAGACTTTAGTATTTGTTAAAAAGTTGATCTCATGAGTACTGTCATGTTGCAGTCCTTATTTGGGGACGTGACAGAAGTAGTATTAGAGTATAAATTTTGATCCTAGACTCATAAAACACTTATCAAAGTGTGGCCTTAATTTTAACGACAGAAGTAATCTAAACTTAGACTTTAATTGTAACAATTATACTACTAGGGTTTAGAGTATAAAGCTTGACTATCATGACTTTAAATGTATATAAGGTCTTGATTTGAACTTAGACACAAAAGGCTTTTCAACTAACCTTGACCATAAGTGTAAAGATTTAAGTTATTAAATCTTCATACCTATCTTTATTAAACCACTACTACATGTACTTTTAAGTTCTTAACTTGGTTAGTGACTAATTTAAACTAACCATCCAATATAAATCATGGATAAAGTATAAATTTCGATTCTAGAAACATGAGATATGAAAACCTAGGCCTTAACCAATAAAACCTAAATTAGAATTAGTGACTAATATAAAGTACCATATTCAAATTAAATAATTTTTAGGTAATTGGATTGAAAAATGGCTATTTTGTCCATTTTGGTTGAATAATAATATAATAGCATACCTATACTTCTCATTTTAATTCAATTGACTCTTGGTTGTCTAGGCATCTAAAAATGATTTTTAATCTAATAAAAGTTTTATGTAATTTACCCTAACTTTAGGGTTTAATAGCAATCACTAATTATTCTGAATGCTATTTCGTAATATTGGAATAAATGATAATCAATAAAAAAAGGCACTCATATTTGTAGGATTTTAAGACGGGGATTTCGAATTCCTTGCGCTTATTTTGATGGTTTTTTTACAAAGCATATCAAATCGTTATTTTCTCATTTTGACCTATATTTTTAGTAATTACAGTGAATTTACGTTCATTTTATCTTGAGGCTGAATTTTTTATTTTTTGAAATCTTACTTGTTCTGAATCTAAAATTAATTTTATTCATTGATATTTGAAAACCCTTTTTGAAATTTAAATCATAAAAAAAAAAGCCTGTGGCCACGTGCTCCGAACTTGGGCAACCGGAACGACGTTCGTAAGGAATTGAAGACGCTCTGTTTGGTATTTTACTTTTAAAATATTACGAAACAAATATCTTATTATACAAAATTAGGGTTCAAATTATTATTATATTATATGTATATACACACACACACACAAAAATAAGTTTATTATCCATCCAAATTTTAATATTAAATATAAATTTTCTTCTCGCTCAAGTCATCTAGATAACTCTACCCACTGTGTCATTGCAGCAAAATCAAGAATTATGCCGTCACCTCAAGCTTCACGCACCACACAGCAATTTGACGAAAAAAGTATATCATTTATTAAAGAAAATAAAAAGAAAGATAAACAAAAAATATTAAATAAAGATATTTTATTAATTAAATATTTTTCAACTAAAGTAAATTTATATTATTAATATACTGATGATGAAACTCCTGCATAATTATATAAAAAATAATATTTTGAACAAATGATATCTAGATATAAATTTTTTATTATCTACAAATTAACAGAGAAAAAGAAATTTAACAATAAAGAAAGAAATAAATTTTAAAAAGTAAAAATTAGCATTAATTAATTAAGAAAAGTTAATAAGATAAACGGAAGTAAAAAGTAATTGTAAATAAGTTGTACAATTATACACAAGTAAAAAGTAAATACATAAAGAATAAGAATATATTATTAATTATACAATTGTAAGTTAAACTTATATGTTTAGTGTAAAGCACAAATATACACACACACATATGCACACACACACACACAGGTGGCCGTATAGCGAAAGAGATGTATAAAAGAACACCAACCAAATTTTCATTGACAGGAAAGGATGTTTCTCCAAACTATCCATTAGTTGATATTCGAGACGTTGCCCAACCACACATTTTAGCACTTGAGAACTGTTCTGCTGCCTGCAGACACTGTCTGGTTGGAACCAACTTAAGTTATTCTAAAGTTATGCACCTTCTGAATGAGCTTTATCCTTCACTCAACCTTCATGTAATTAATGCAAGTATCCTATGTGTGTTCATGTCTAACTTATCTTACTTATCGATTTTAATGTTTTCCTTTTTTCTTTTATTGTTTTCTTGGGCGCTAGCTATTTAATAGTCGTGTATACCATCGTTTCTCAGTTCCTCAACATTTTTATTTAATTAACATATACAAATGATGTTACAATTTACATATCACCACCTAAGTAAGTAGATTGCTTTCAATAAAAACTCAGTAGTGTGCAATTGTGCTTCTGCGTGTTTCAAATTTCTTTGATTTAAACTGCAGTTCCACAAAGAATCCAACCTTCAAAGTATCCAAGAAGAAAGCAGAAAGTTTGGGCATTACCTTTACACCCCTTGAGGTGAAAAACTTCCTCACAGTCTAAAATCCACAGTTATTTGCGAATGCAACAGCTCTTTCGGGCCAATTTATATATGCATCATTAATTGACTTCCTAATTTTGACTTTGCTTAAAGTTTGTCATATATATTACAATTATTTTTATTGATTCTTTCCCGCTTCAGTTTAGTCACGGTGGATCGTCTCAATAAATTTAATGAAGAAAAAGGACATGCAATTCTTTAGTTCTTTACTGTCTTCAAGTTTGTTTAACAAGCACTCCCTATGCAATCCATTTCTTAGTCATCTAAAATGAAAAATATTGATCCATAATTCAAGCATGGAATAACCGAAGGCCCATAGCAAGACATACCTTATCATATGAAGGTGAAAAGAGAGAGAACATCATTCATAGAAGAAATAAAACAGAGAGAGAAATGTACTCTTTTCCGCAGTAATTGTTATTTATTGCATCTTCTTCTGCTTTAAGCTATCATTAACTGAAGAACACCATGACCAGTATCTTATTCAATCAAGGGGGGACTTTACCAACTGAAATTTCACTTTGTAGGAAAGGATGTATGTCCATTCTATAAAGATGTTCGAGACGTTGCTTATACACATTTTTTTAGCATTTGAGAATCCTATTCCACCTGGCATTTCCTTTTATAAGAATTAATTCTTGAACCGCAAATAGTGTGATCCTCCCTCAACCTTTTTATAAAGCGAGTGTTTTTTTCTTTTTGTATATTTGCATGGGACAAGTCATATTTTCTAATAGTTTCAAGTTTTTTTCATTATAAAGAGGCTATTGATGACCTCTTCAAAATTACAATATATTGTATCCCAAAAAGAATATATACCTTACGGTTTTCTATTTTAGTGACCTCACCGTCAATCTAGGAGTGCGTTATTTTATTATTATTATTATTGCTTGGGTATTTTCTGTTTGTGGGCAAAGAAAGAAAATCATGCTTCCTAAACTAGCGAAGGGAGCTTAAGAGAATCAACTTTGAGGAGGGAAATCTTTGAGGAGGCCAATATTTTGGTTAAAATATTGTATTGTTGTTTTTGGACTTTTTTTTTTCTAATTGCAATGATGTAATAAATAAGAGAGAATGTGGATTATTTAGTACGTCCCTATTTCAAGAGGATTGACGGCTTTGAGTTCTGGTAGACTAATTGGGTAGACATACTGCTGAGTTATGTTTCAAATTTGTCCTGTAATAACAACGACATATTCATTGAGCTTCTAATAAGCTAAACACTCTTAGAAAAACTCCGGCGCAGCATTCATAAACTATTTTCTTCAAAGTATAATTTTACTGCATTTAAAAGAATAAACAAGTCAAATGGCCGATAGCATAGCTGTATCAGAGGGACAAAATTCTCAATAGCTAACATTGACAATTGGCAGCTACCTAAAATTTGAATGCAATGCGGAGTAACATTGCATAGCTGACGGCAAGCCTAGAAACACTACCTCATTAGGTAAGACTTACTGTAATTGCCCCGTTGATGCTGAGCATCTAAAAGTTGCGTATTTATGGAACAATAGTTTGGTCCCGCACCCTATAGAAATTAAACATGAGTAAATCTATATAAACATGAATGAGTTATCTCCATACTGTGTAAATCTCCGCTTTTCTTGCCTTTTTCCTCCCTTACTTTTGCATCCTAGAACATGAGTGGAGCAGAAAAAGTTGTATGCGTGACCGGAGCATCCGGCTACATAGGATCATGGCTAATTAAGCTTTTGCTTGAACATGGCTATACTGTTAGAGCTACCATTCGTAACCTCAGTCCGTTTCCTCTATCTGTCTTTCCATCTTTCTATCCATCTATTACTTTTGAACACTGATATCCGCAGAAAATTGGCGACCCTTGGGACTACAGCAACTAATGATTTCAAACTTTGTATAATACAGGTGATCCAAGGAAAATTCTCCACCTAAAGGCACTTAAAGGGGCGGAGGAAAGATTGCAATTGTTCCAAGCCAATTTAATGGAAGATGGATGCTTTGATTCGGTGGTTGATGGATGTGAAGGTGTTTTTCATGTAGCATCACCTGTTCTGATTCCAACTTCTGATCCACGGGTGCATACTCTCAACCGTGTCTGTCCAATACTTCGTCTCTAGATTTTGTCTGAAATTAAATTGATTAGTAGGGTGAAATACATATCTGATGATAAATTTGATTAAATAAACATTAGGTGAAGGCTTAGTGATTGCTTGAATTATGTGATCAACGCACGAATCCAGTCAATAACTTGTGCGCCTAGTGACTTACCTGTCCATCAGACACAAGAGTGGAAATTTTGAAAATAGAGGCTACGCATATTAACTTGCCTCTTTTCTTGGCATGAACTTGTAATTCTTCAACGATTAATTTGTACAATGGATACTTCCGTATATGCCTATTCGTGCATTTTAGGCTGAATTGGTCGAACCAGCAGTGAAGGGAACACTCAACATCCTCAGATCATGCAAGAAAGCATCATCTGTTACGCGAGTGGTGGTGACATCCTCTATAGCTTCAGTGTTGGTCAATCAAAACCCTAGAGGACCTGACGTTGTAGTAGATGAAACTTGGTTTTCAGATGCGGTATTATGTGAAGAATCCAAGGTTTGCTCCTTTCAGAGCGTCTTTATATCGTAATTATACATTTGTAAGTGCTTACTCCATTTCTTTTTTCATTTTAGAATGATCGAGAATGAATGAATTGGTGTTGAGAGCTAGATGAAGGACAGCCTTAGACAATAAAGACTGTTTGGTGAGCTTATAAATTTTTCAAAGTATTTTATAAAATATTTGAGATTTTATAAGTTTCTCAAAAGTGTTTGGTAAAATAAGATGTTTGAAGTTTATAACTTTCTTAAAAATAAGTTGACTTTTCTTAACTTATTTTAAAATATATTATAAGTTATTTCTTTATATATATATATATATATATATTAAAAATGACATAAATATCTTCAATTATATTATATTATTGATATTTAAATTATTTTTTTATTATTATTACATCAAAATATTATAATTAACTATGATAATAAATTCCTTTAAAACTGTAAGATTTCTTTATTCAAACACTTTATTAACTTATTTAAAAAAAAATTTATAAACATATAAACTTTCAAAATATTTTATAAATTACATGATCTTGTAAACTATTTAAAATAAGTTTAACGCAACACCCTTTAAGTATCCAGAACACTTATACAAATTTTGGGCACTAACTCTAAAATTTGATCATTGACATCTGTTACCGTGCCTTCCCCTACGTGAACATAGCTTATGATATGTATATATATACTTGCACGAAAAATTCATGTACACTTAATGCATTTGCATAAAATAATTAAAATATAATTTATCGTGTATAGGTATAAATGTTCTTATTATGTAATTATTTTGAATTATACGGATGTGAATTCTTCAATTAATTATCTAATAGTAATTGTTTAATTAAAATATAACAAAATTATATGATTTTATTAATAACAAAAAATACAATTTTTTTATTTTTAAAAATGCCCTAAAATTTTATATAAAATGAGATAAAAATTAAACAAATAGAAACAAAATTAATAAAATTGATTGGACATATGAAAAAAGATATATAAATGAAGGGAAAAGAGAAAATAAGTAAATAATAGGCATGTTAATCTTTCCATGAGGTTTAACCATATTAAATAGTACTGGCGACTTTGAACACTTCATATGTGTGCAAAAACGAAATAAAATTATTTGTTAGTATAATAAAAATATAAATAATTTAATAATAGGCACTATATAAATATTAAATTTATTTTACCTAATTTTAATAATAACATGAAAACTTTATCACGTGATATTTGAATTTAAATAAACTTTAAAAGTGATATTGACCTTTTAGTGATATACTTTTTATATATAATATGGCTATATGAGTCTCCAATAATTATTCCAATAATTACATATCCAATTTGACCCAAGGACAAATATGGAAGCATATGTTTCGTGCTTTTTTGAGTAATAGTAATGACATTTCTCAATATCTTGCTAAGAACAGCTAAGATGTCCGTAAGAAGATGCCATTCAATTGATGAAAAATGAAAAAGAGTATCGAAAATTCAACAACTCTTGAATAGAGTATTAGAACAGAAAGATCTATTAAATAGTTGATGAGTGAGAAAAAATTTTAAAAGGAAGTAGCAATATATAAAAAAACAATGTATAAAAAATGAAACTTATTTGATTGAAGTAAATTGTTTTCTTATTTAATTTTATACTGATTAATTAGGATAAAAAAAAAATTTGAAAACAAGGACTTGAAACACTAAAAATAATTATTAAAGGAATATTTGACAATACATTAAATAACCAAGAGGTCGTTGTCACTATTATGGGTTTAGACTTATTAATGTAGCAGAGATAGACACTAAAATCGTGACTTTATTCTATCCACATGTTATATCATATCATATGAGCCCATTGCTGTGTTGAATTCATTGTGAACTTATTCGAGATTCTAAGATAATTTTTTTAATACATACATACATATTTGTCTGTGTGTGTGTGTGTGTTCGTGCGTTTAAACAATTTATTTATTTATTTATTGTAGTAGGTGCTTAATTTAGTTGAAATGATTAGTACATTTCTTCTCGGATGCTGATTAACTCCCAATATTAACTTAGATTTATTATAAATTCTACCATATACATAGATTTATTGTTCCACATCAATTTTTAACTGTATCTGAACATCCAGTAAGCAGTGTAGTCGAACGAAGTTGACAGTAAATCCAACTTTTTACCATGTATTTTATTTTAACTCAGAAAACATTTCATTTTGATTACTGGTTAATAGGAGGACCACTAAAGTGCCATCATATCTGACCAACATAAGAACATTATAGTTAAGTCAAGCCTTTTGTTTCTTGAAGTAATTTGTTCTGTGTGTGTTTCCAAGCTCTTGGACTTTGAATTATATATTTAACTAACTAAGAATGTTTCCAGAAATGGTATCCACTTTCAAAAACCTTGGCAGAAACAGCCGCATGGACATTTGCAGAAGAAAATGGCTTGGACTTGGTGGTAATGAATCCTGGTTATGTGATTGGTCCTCTTCTTCAGCCTACGCTTAATCTCACTTCTGGATCTTTTTTGGAACTCATTAAAGGTATAATTCTAAAATGATCATTTTTTAGACTTTTAGAATCAATGAGCATGCTTATGATTTGTGCATGTAATCGGGTTCTTTGATTTACAGAATTAGTTACAAAGACTTTATTTTACTATAATTATTGACTGTAGCCACCAAAAAATAGAAGTTTAAAATGTTTACCATAATTTCCCCTCAATACATTCTTGTTGACAACATTCTAATTAAGAAAGAAAGAACTGATTCATATATAGCAGAAATAATAACACATCAGTCAGATTTGCCACGAACCCCAATCGATATATTAACGGACATGCAATAACCAATGTTGCTTGTGATAGCACATATGTATCTTTTGAGTTTCTATAGAACAACCATCAATATATCTAATCCACTCATGCCGGATTTCAAATACCAACCAAATTTTCACTTCATGACAGGAAAGGATGCATTCCCATTCTATCAATTAGTCGATGTCCGAGATGTAGCTCGAGCACACATTCTTGCATTTGAGAATCCTTCAGCCAGTGGCAGATATTGTCTGGTTGGGACGTCTTCATGTTATTCAGAAATTGCGCAGATTCTGAATAGGTTTTATCCTTCCCTCAACCTTCCAATAATGTAAGTCTCTGCTGTATGCACAAACATGTCTAAGTCATCACAGTGTTCATTTTCTTTCCCATCATTTTCCATTACTTAGTTTGTGCCCTATAAACTCCCTTACCATGCACATTGTTTCACTTGCATGTTTTTCACTCTCTTGGTTTAAACTACAGTTCCACAGACAAACCAACCTGCCAAGTATCCAAGGAGAAAGCAGACAGTTTAGGCATTAATTTCATACCAACTGAGGTGAGCCTCAAGCATGCTGTTGAAAGCTTGAAGGAGAAAAACTTCCTCACAATATAAATGCACAAATTATTTGTGCAAATTTCATAACTCTTTTGGGTCAATTGTTGGATCATTCCATGACCTTGCCTATGTTGTGAACTTAGCAAACTTGATATAAAATTCTGATCCTATTAAAATTATTTTTCTTTTGAATCTTTTCCATTATAATCTGATCCTCTCTGGATAAAGTTATGGATTATCTCTCAAACATTTAAAGACAGTTTGACCAAAATTTTCCAAATTTAAGTCTGACTCCTCCACACCCCAACATCAAGCTTGATGTCAAACCTCAAAAATAGCATTTATGGACTTACGCGGATGAAATATTGTTTGTTCAATATAAATTAAGCTTCCGAGCTGGATAGACCCTTTAAACTTTTAACTTGTTTACAAATTATCGTGTTTAATAAAAACTCTTATGTAATTTGTAGCTTTATTATAGGTGAATTAGTAGATCAATTCATTAGTATCAACCTGTATGTGATGGCAAGTTTTTGGGGAAAGTGATTAACAGGTCTACAGAAAACAACTAATATGGTTAGAATTGAAATTATAACTGCTAGCATTTGTAATGGGTTGACAGTTACGTGATACTAAATGGAAAAATATTAATGTGATCTTTACAAAATTGTTAAGATTTGATTTTTTTCATTTTCCTTAATAAAGAATCTATAAAAGTGCAAAAAATCACTCTGAGGTTTGTAACACCTGGATTTTTGGGACACAATAAACAATGGACATGCAGTAAACAATGTTTGGAGTAGCCTATTTAATGGACATGCAATAAACAATGTTTATAAAAATAATTTTGGTGAATGATTTATTAAGTTACTAGCCCTTTTTTTTTTTCACTTATTCTTTGTGGAATTTATGGGATAGCATTAAGTGACATACTATTATACTAGTTAAATTTTACCGAATTTTGGGAATTACCTAATGAAATTTTTAATTGATGTTTTATGGGCAAGTGCTTAAGGGAATAATTTAGGTCATGCTTTATTTTTATTTTAGATACAAAACACCAGCTAGTTAGCCATTAGATCTGTCACATGCAAAGGTCTGAAAACAAAACATTATAACCCCGCCTGTGATGGAAACTGTACTCTCACCCTGGTTAGCCATGGATTCTAGATCCTCGTGTTAGTTACCTCAGCTTCGGATCTCATTTTGAAGCCTCACGTCAGCCAATTTTGATGGTACAAAAAATGCTGAAATCATACTGAAGAAAGAGATTCAAGAGATCGTGAGTTTGAGTACAAGACAGAGATTTTGACTGTTGCTGAAATACTTAATCCAACTGCGTCTTGACAAAAGAACCACATACATGAATTTCAAACTGCAGCCCATCCACAGCCTGTAGTCGTGAATTGGTGACATAAGATGTATGTCTGTGAATTTCCTAGCACCACTCCAGAGAATACACGTTGTTATATATGATCTTTTATTTGCTTTGAGCGTACCCCTTCAGCAGTACGCTACTGTTGATTAAAGAAGTGATTGTCTTAGGTAATTGAAACATGTAAATTGTTTTATAGAATTACTCCACTGGCGCTATCAGTGTGAAGTCATTGCAGATCGTTTTCTATAGAATTCATCTACTGGTGTACTGAATTAGTTTGAACTCTCTGATATGTGGATATTAGGCTCGTGACTTAAGTTGTTAACACACAACTCCCATGTGTTTTTAACAATTCGCTACATAAAAATGGGAGAATTAAACATTGCATCCTTGCCTTAAGTTACAGATACATAATTAAATATTAGTACTGCTTACAAAACCAAATCCTTTCAGACAAGGTACATTCAACGTAGAGATGTTATGAACGCATTTGCATTATGAAATTTCTCTATTTGTAGATTTTTTAACTAATATAATTGTTAAAATTTGTCGCTATTTATACGTCAAGAGTCGCCCATTTCAACTAATAAGAATAAGCCAAATATTGTAATCAATCGAATGCAGAAGTATGTGCTTCCAAATATGACCAATTGGGTATAGAGGTCGGTGCCTCCAAACTTGGTCAATCAAGTGCAGGGATATGTATCTCCATTTTTGGCCAGTCAGGTGCAGGGTAAGTGCCTCCAAGCGTGGTCAATCGGGTGCAAAGCTTTCAACTATAAATAGAGTAGGCTTTGGCAAGCTTTTGAATCAGTTACAAGTTCAAGAATTGAGTGTGTGAATGTGTGTAAAAGAGTGTTCCTTGTGAGGTTGTTTTTGGAGAGTTCAAGTTCCTTCCTTACTTTTATTATTTGTTTTCTTTCTTTTGTATATTATACATACTCAAATATAAAGTGTCATGTTTTTAAAAGCTCTTTTTTATTTTTAGAGTTCATTTCTCCCAACAAAGTGGTACTAAAGCCGATGTTCTATCATTTTTTTTATTTAAGGAGCAATTGAGGAATTGATCGATACCATGATCAAATTGAATCACAACAACTATGCTATTTGGAAATCTCGAATGGCGAACTACTTGATCATACGAGACTTGTGGGATCTAGTGCTTGGAGATGCTGTAAAACCTGAAAGTAAGTTCCATGTCGAGTAGGAAAGGATGCACAGGAATACAGTAGGCCAAATTCGTACTTGAATTGATCAAAATGTTTTTAATCATATTTTTAAAGAAACAAAGGCTGATGTTTTATAGAAGAAACTTAAGCAATGCATAAAAGGAAACATGATTTAAACAAAATTTCACTGTTAAAGAAATTACTCATCTTCGTCATCAGGAGGGCTGTAGTATGTCAGAGCGTTTAAATGATTTTCAAGGATTAATTAATCATTGTACAATCTTAAAATTAAATTTGGATGATGAGGTTCTAACTCTTTTGATGTTTATTTCATTACCTGATAGTTGAAAAATCATGTTTGTTACTATTTTTAACTTTACTCCAAACGGAGTTTTGATCTTGGATATGGCGAAGGAAGCCCTACTCAACGAAGAAACAAGGAGGAAAGAGCTTGGACAAAAAGTTGAAAGTCAGGCATTGGTTTTTGAAAGATATAGAAAACGTGGACAAAGCTAAAGTCGAGGATCAAATCGAGGAAGAGGAATACTCAAAGGGTAAATCTATTAATAGAAAAGAAGTTGATTACTGTTACTATAAAAGGAAATGCCACATCAAAAGGAATTGTTGGAATTGAAAATGAATTTTTAACAAAGGAAAAGAGGAGTAAAAGAAACAAGAGAATATGCTTGATGAAACACCAACCACAACTTTAAATGGAGATGTGATAATTGTAAGTGATGAAAATTCCTTAAATTTTACCTTTCAAGATTACTCTTAGGTGATTGATTCTAGGAATTCTTACAATGTTACTCCACATGAGGAGTTCTTTTTTTCTTACCATCTTGTAGAAAATGGCTTTGTAAAAATAAGTGATAGTGGCACTTGTAAAATCTATGGTTTTGATAATGTTTTGATAACTACTGTATTGGGATGCAAATTAAAGCTGAAAGATGTGAAGCATGTACCAGATTTGAAGTTGAATTTAATTTTTACGGGAAAATTGAATGATGAAGGGTTCTCTATTCATTTTGCTGACAGAATTTGGAGGTTAACAAATGATAATTTGATTATTGCCAAAGGGAGAAAGGTAAATGCCATTTACATTACTGATGCAAAGAATTAATAGTAATGCTTATGCAGTGGTAGAATCATCAATGGAATTGTGACACAAAAGATGGGAGCATATAAGTGAAAAAGATATGTCAATTTTGGCTAAAAATAATTATTTGCCAAAAATTTAAAAAATTGGATTTCATACCTTGTACCAACTGTATAAAAGGGAAACAACAAAGAATTGCTTTAAAAAATTACCTCCTACAAGGGAAAAAAAAAATCTCTTGAGCTTGTATACCTGATGTTTGTCCAATGACTGAAAGAACTCTTGGTAGTGCTTTGTATTTGATGACTTTTATTGATGATTTTTCTAAAAAAATTTGGTCTTATGCATTAAAATCAGAGGATTAAGTTTTGGAGTCTTTCAAAAATTTTCATAAAATGATTAAAGGAGAAATGAGCATTAAATTAAAATGTGTTCGAACTGAAAATAGTGGAGAATACCGAGGACTGTTTGAAGAATATTGTAACAGCCATGAGATCTAATTGGAGAAGACCGTTCCAAAGACCCTGCAGCAAAACGACGTTGTTGAAAGAATAAATCGGACCATTACTGAAAGGATTCGAGCTATGCTATTACATGCAAAACTCTCAAATCCATTTTGAGGGTAGGCTATGAGGATATCTATTGATTTGATTTATCTTTCACCTTCAGTTCCTTTGAATGAAGATGTTTCAGAAAAAGTATGGTCCACTAAGTCTATTAATTTATAGCATTAAAAAGTCTTTGGGTGTCGGGTATTTATTCGTATCCCAAAGGATGAAAGGAATAAACTTGATCCTAAATCTAGAGATTGCATCTTTTTAGAATATAGGCATGAAAAATTTGGATATAGATTGTGGTACTCCAATTTGAAGAAAATAATAAGTCAGGATGTTATTTTGTTTGAAAATCAAACTATTGAAGATGTAAAGAAAGAAAATAAGAATAAGACTACTGAAAAAATTCCAGTAAATGATTCTCCCTCCCAGCAAGTTCAACAAGGAGTTGAAGCCCCCATAAGAAAACATAGAAAAAAGGCATAAAGTTGAAATTGCTCCAACTCCATCTCAGCCTACAAGGAGATCTAAACAAGAAAGGAGGCCGTCAACAAGGTATAATCTAACTAAATATCTAATGCTAACAGAAGATGGTGAATCATAGTCCTTTGAGGAAGTAGTGGATGATAAAGATAGGAAAGAATGGTGGAAGGTGATGGAAAAAGAAATAAAGTTCATCTATGAAAATCAGACTTATGATTTGATAAGTTTACCTCTGGAGAGAAAAGCACTCAAAAGCAAATGGGTATTCAAGTTAAAGACGATTGAAAGGAGTTCTCAAGCAAAGTATAAGGCAAGATTAGTAGTTAAAAGTTTTGAACAAAAATTTAGCATTGATTTTGATGAAATCTTCCTCCTATTGTGAAAATGGATTCTATTCAAATTATTCTTAGATTAGCTGCAAGTCCAAACTTAGAAATAGAACAATTTGATGTGAAAACAGCATTCTTAAATGGAGAACTTAAAGTAAAAAATTTTATGGAGCAATCAGAAGGCTTTCAAATGAAAGGTAAAGAAAATTTAGTCTGTTGACTTAAGAAAAGCCTTTATGGACTAAAGTAAGCCCTGAGGTAGTAGTACAAAAAATTTGACTCCTTCATGGCTAATCACAATTTTAGAAAAACAAGTGGTGATCATTATGTATACATTAAGAATTTTAATGATGATTTTATTATTCTTTTGTTATATGTTGATGATGTACTTATTATTAGCCATGAACTCAACAAGATCAATAAGTTGAAAAGAGAGTTGAATAAGTCTTCTAAAATGAAAGATTTGAAACCAGCAAAGAAACTCTTGTACATGCATATTCTACAAAATAGGCCAAATGATAAGATTTAGTTCTCTTAAGAAAGCTATATCAAACAGATGATTGGAAAGTTTAGGATGGAAAATATAAAGCTGGTGACAACTCCACTGGATAGATAGTTCAAGTTGAATTCGAAGAAATGCCAAAGCAATGAAAATGAAAAAAAAAATGTATGAATAAGATATCATATGACTCAGATGTTAGAAGCTTGATGTATGTAATGGTTTGCACTTGGCTAAACCTAACTTATGCAGTTAGACAAGTAAGTCGTTACATATTAAATACCGAAAAAGAACATTGAAATGTTGTCAAGTAGATCTTGAGATACTTAAAAGAAACAATCAAATTTGAACTTTGCTATATTTGAGGAAAGAATAAGCCTATTCTGAAATGATATTTTGATGCAGACATAGCAAGTGATGTTGATTTAAAAAAATCTACTTCTAGTTATTTAATAACTTTTACATGTGCTGCTGTGTCTTTGCAAAGTAAACTCTATAAATGTGTTGCACTTTCAAGCACAGAGGCAGAATACATTGCACTAATCGAGATGTGCAAAGAATTAATTTGGTTAAAGAAGTTCCTTCAAAGATTAAGATAAAGTTAAGAGAAGTATGCCATCAACTATGACAGTTAGAGTGAGATCCACCTGAGTAAGAATTCAACATTCCATTATCGGTCTAAGCATATTGATGTTCGTTATCATTAGGTTCGACAAGCTTTGGAAAAAAAGGAACTAAGTTTGCAAAAGATCCATACAGACGACAATGGAGTAGACATGTTAACTAAGGTGTTGCCCAAAGAGAAGACTGACACGTGCAAAGAAGTTGTTGGGTTACGATAAAGTATAAATAGCAACAAAAGTGAAGGAATGTTAATGTTTGTGGCTATTTATACACCAAGAGCCGCCCATTTCAACTAACAAGAATAAGTCAAAAATTGTGACCAATCGCATGCAGAGGTAGGTGCCTCTAAACATGACCAAGCGAGTACCGAAGTAGGTGCCTCAATTCTTGGCCAATCAAATGCAGGGGTAGGTGCCTCTAAAAATCGAGTGTAGAATTTTCAACTATAAATAGAAGAGGCTTTGACAAGCTTCTGAATTAATTAAAAGTTCATAAATTGAGTGTGTGTAAAAAGAGTGTTTCTTGTGAGGTTGTTTTTGGGGAGTTTAAGTTACTCCCTTACCTTTTTTGTTTGTATTCTTTCTTTTGTGTATTATATACACTCAAACATAAAGTGTCACATTTTTAAAATCTCTTTTCTATTTTTAGAGTCCATTTCTCCCAACAATAACAACAAGAAGTTAATTCTTCTTGCAGTTGAAATCAAGAAAGAGATGAAAATACTCTATGCCATTTACTGCCTTTGCCTAGCAATAGCGCTAGCTAGAGGGCCATCTATGTCGAAGCCTAGTTGCCTTGACAAGTGTGGAGACGTCACCATTCCTACCCTTTTAGGATTAGTTCAGAATGCAATGCTAATTCATGGTTCATAGTAGTATGTCAAAAAATTATACACCATAATGTAATTGAAAATTTGCAAATATTGGGTAGGCACCGTTATCATGAATGTCATGTTATTTTCTGAAATGATTGGTAAAATTAATTATTGAATTTAGTCACTTTATTTACATGTTGACTTTAATATTTGAATTAGTTCATAAATACTGCTACATTTTGGTTTCAAATTGAGAGTGTGACAAGGTTGATCAATCCAAAAGTATAAGAGTGGATTTGAGAAGAAAAAGAATGAAAATATTACCTTGGACACTGGTTCATTGACTGAGACATGACATACAACCTATATTTACAGAATTTGATTAATGGCGCACATAGATATTGAAGAGCCATTGTTAATAAATAAAATTATTGTGTAAATATATAAAAACCTAGTTTGTAACTGAATATATGAAAGTTGATTTTGTAGGCTGAATATCGTCATACTTACTATGAAGATATTTACAATAATATTTGTGAGACTAATTTCTAATTTTTACCATGTAAAATCAAACCCTACATTTTGATTTACAATGTAATTTTTTTTGCATTTACACAATCATTCTATTTATTAACAAATATTCTAACAACTTTCCTACATTTTTGTTCCATATATTTAAAAGAAAAATGAAAAAGGAAAGCAAAAAGGAACGCATAAAAAAATTATTTAAGAAGAAAGGAAAGAAAATGCGGAAGAGAAGAAGAAAAAGGTCGTCGTTTGACTTTTCTTGGAAGACGCATAGTACGTTGAAATTCACAACAAATAATTTTTTGAACTCATTCTTAATCTCCACACTGATAAAACCGAAAGAGCCGAGGAGAAATTGAACTGGTGAATGAAGGCCTAAACATGAAATACAACCGAAGTTCAGAGCTGTTGCTGGTAGCAGTTTCACTTGTCTCACTGTCACTATGTTCCTCATTGTCGATCCAAGAGTCCGAAGCTATGGAGTCTCTCGTTAACCGTTTGCACACCAAGAAACCATCTCCATCAGAGCAAGAATCTGCGGCCAGAGGTGTTCTTCGGAGGCTGCTTCCCACCCATCTGTCCAGTTTCAAGTTCGAGATTATCACGATGGTATTGTCATAAGAGTTAGTTGGAGTTTCAATTCTGGCCTTCTCTTTAACCTTATTCTTTTCCTCCATATGAAAGAGTAGGATTTTGTTGGTTAAACTTTACAGCTTCATTTCCTATCTCGAGTAATAAGAATGGGTTGATTTCTTATGGAACGGTTTGCTGAAAAATTATTTTGAAATTATTGGTTACTGGAACGTGTCAATACTCAACAGTTTCTAGATGTTTTTTAAGAGGATTCATTTTTATACTGAGTAGGTCTTGTTATTTGCATTTATCCGGACATTATTAGGAAGAAAGAGTTGGCTTCTTATTATTAGGAAGAAAGAGTTGGCTTCTTTTTATAAGCGTGAAGTTTATTGTCCGTTAGCAGCAGACCTTGAAGTTGCAGATTGTTTCTGTTGAATCTTTAAATTTCATCAGGTTCTTGATTCCTAACTGTTATATTACTTATTTCAATATTTTCTTGCTTTCAATATTTTTCATCCTTTTTATTCCGCTAATTCCAACTGACAATGAATTCAAAGGACTGCTCATTACTGGCTGATAAATCGTGCTTGTGTACCGTGAGAGATATATGATTTAAATGCTATGTGGCTCACTAAATGGCCGACATAGGACTAAAAACTTAGCACTCACCTGAAGAACTAATTAAAATTATAGAAGCTCTTTTTTTCTTCTTTTCTTTTTTTTATTTCATTGGTGCAGATGCAACATGTGAAATGATGGCTATAACTTTTCTACCAAAACATATTCAAGTTCTTCAAGTAACTATTAACAGGAATTTTATTTATGCTGATTAGCTTTTGATATTTATTTAACTATTTCTTAGAATTGTCTTTAATTGGTCTCAAATTTCAGGATGCCTGTGGTGGAAAAAGCTGCTTTCAAATTAAAAACTGCAAGCGTTCGGGAAAAGATTCGACTGAAATAATGTAGGTATTATCTGATTATGTTTCAGTCTTTTCTCGAAGTTTATTCACTTGAAGTCTTTTCCGTATTTTTCATTTGAGTAGTTTTGTTTTTCTTTAAACTTATTTGGTTGGAATAATAGTTTGAAATTTGATCCTTGTGAATGCGTTATTTTTTCCTAACAGTTAAAAAACCAAGGTATTCAACTGGAGTTTGATTACACTTGAAAATGTTTCTGCATTTTATTGAGTTTGAGCTCGAAGTTTGAATTTTTTTCAAACTCAATTTTACAACTTGACTCAATTTTGAGCTTGAATTAGATCATTACAAAATTGAGTTGAACTGAATTTGAGCAGATATCGACCTCGAGTTATTAATTGAACTTGATTTGTTAACTCCCCTACCATCAACAATGTAATTTGTAAAATGGGATTTTATTTTTCAAAAACGTAACATTGGGGTCATATATATTGCATTATCATAACAGGTTAACAGGATTGGACTTTTCAAGCTTGTAAAACTTCTCAATGCACCTTTTATGTAACTTTCGTATGAAAATGAATAGCTTTAATTGTAAAATTGATCTGCATAGCATTTAAGTATGTTATTGTATGGCTCTTATGCTTCCACATGTAAGAAAACTACTAAATGTAAAGCTCAAGCCATAAGGAATCACTTCAACATGCCACCTCATGCACGGAATCATAAACTTTGTTCTTATAAGCATGCACAGGTTTTAAATATGCAGACTTGATCTTATGACAGTGATTAATGCTGATGCCTTGATAAGCATTCAAATCAAAAACTAATTGGCAACTTGCATAGAGGCTGTCTTGGTTATGTGTTGGTTAAAAGAGTCTTTTATTATTGGAGAAGCTCTAACATACATCCTACATAAATTCATACTTTACTGTTGCCTTAACTGTGATGCAGTGGCATAAGGGAACAAGAAGCAGCATATGGTAATACTTGAAGTTTATAACTGGTCTAAAGTGACTTTTTGTATCTACTTTGACATTATTCTATTAAATGGCCATCTCATTTTAATGAGCAACTGCTAAGAAGCAACAAATTTTAAGTCTGAAATGCTTTTAACAATGAATTCAGTTTTATCCGCACCTTGCTAGATAGTTGATATGATCTCTTTTTGTTATTCTGTATTTTTCTTACCTCTTTACTCCTAACCTAGGATAAAAGGAACCACAGCAGTTGACATCACATCCGGACTCCACTGGTATTTGAAGTACTGGTGTGGGGCTCATGTTTCTTGGGACAAGACAGGTGGTGCACAACTTGGTTCAATTCCCAAGCCTGGGTCACTCCCTGCTGTGAAACATGAGGGTCTTAGAATTCAACGTCCAGTGCCATGGAACTACTACCAAAATGTTGTCACCTCAAGCTGTATGAATTTCCTTGGACCCTTTTATTTGTGATTACTATTGACTTCTATGACTGCTATCATTTGTTGGTTAACATGTCTCAAATATTTAGATGACAACTGAATTGAGTTTTATTACATTTAACAGTGATGAAGAAGTTAGGCACTTTATTACTTATATTATTTTCTGTCTGGTCTTTAGTTTATCTATTCCCTCATGAAGTTCTGAATTTGGCAGTGCTTTTTGCCGTTGGTGCAAAATGCTGTTCCCTTTTTTTTGCCTGTAATTCTTTTAACAGAAAACATATATTATTTTGATTTTGCCTCATTTAATTTCCACTTTTTCCATAAACTTTATTATGTAGAAGAAGTTTACAGTGTAATGACCGCGGGACAATATTTTGCCTACTGGAAAAAAAAAATGAAAGAAGAAAGAAGAATGGAGGGGTGTGCTTGTTGATGAGTGACTAAATCCATTGTGAAGTAATTCTTAGAAGCCGAAGTGTGATGTGCATAAAGAATTTTTTGCCTACATAATTACCCATTCGACCTTTGTTAGTAGTAAATATAAGGTCAATACTGCTTAATAGAAGAAAGAAAGTGGTTAGTACCATAGTTTGATAAAGGCACTTTTTGGGGCTGTCTTTACGAAATAATTTAGAAATTGCTCTTGGAGTATTTGGGGTAAGGAAACACTCCTTTGGCTACTTCCTTGCTTTGTTTTCAATTTTATTTTGGTTGATCATATTCTTATTTGTTGTTGCTATATGAATTTCTGTAGTTCAGGCGAGAATTATATGAATGTCACAGTATCTGAAACAATCATTTCTGTGTCTACAGAATTATTTTGGCTATGTTTGGTTAGTCTCCCCCCAACCCCCCGGTGCCCGCCCACCGCCCCCAAAAAAAAACAAAAATACATTACCATAATGGTGACTCTCAACATACTT
Source organism: Avicennia marina (assembly GCA_019155195.1). Lineage (NCBI taxonomy): Eukaryota > Viridiplantae > Streptophyta > Magnoliopsida > Lamiales > Acanthaceae > Avicennia > Avicennia marina. The sequence continues at coordinate 11,931,869 of CM032760.1, forward strand.
CACTCCAAAATCTACTTTCCTTTCTCTCTCTCACACAAACCAACTAATATCCAAAATGCAATTATTACCTTCATTCAAAATTAAATAATTCCCATGGATATGTATATTTGCTCACATAAGTATGCATTTAAACCTTGAAAAATAACCATTGTCCTTCTATGAAATCGCATTATCTAATCATTATATAGTATTATATACATACAGATTTATATGAAAAAAATCACACAAGCTGTGCGTGATTTGACATTTACTTACTATCCCACCAAAAAAAAAGGAAAAAGAAAAAGCTGAACATGCAATTTATCATTTTTACACTATTAATAAAAAGCATCCACACAAAAAGAATGCAAACAACAAAAACTCTGAGAAACAAGAACCAAATAAGGTCTTTCAATTTTTATCATTATAACTTATTTAATTATATGTGGTTAAACTATATTGCTGTAGTACTAAATAGTTATTTAGGGTTAGTAGTTTTATTGATTTTGGTTACAGTGTGAGATATTGAACTTGTTAGATTATGCTTCTTAGTCCATGTATTGTCTTTATTCCATTTAAACTCAAGTGAGCTATCTTTCTGATAAGCTGAGAGATATGAGATGCATTGTTGTATTTTCAAGTTAGTCTCTTCTATCTGTGGTTTAACTGATCTAACTGGCGATTTGCAGATTCCTATGTTTGGTGGGATTGGGAAAGATGGGAAAAAGAGATTGATTGGATGGCACTTCAAGGAATTAACCTGCCTCTCGCATTTACTGGACAAGAAACCATATGGCAAAAAGTTTTTGCAGTACGTTTTCCATAACCTTTTGAATTTCAATCCAGTTTTTCAATGACTGACTGTCAGCTGAGGCAAATACCTGTGGAATTTGCAGAACTCATTGAAAGCAATGATCTTTTGACATATTGAGAAGTTCTATTTATATGCATCACAAGACCTGAGGACCCTTCTTTTTTCCTTTCTGGGCCTATGACTAGTGTAGTGGATTTCAAAGTTGTTAACCTGTTTCTTTCGTGTGTCTCCATGTTGTATGCCTGGGTCCTTGATTGCTCATTAACTTGGCTTGACTTCACAAAAGTACAGTCTCACAAAGCACATGCATTCTAAATGTTGGAAAACTGCTGACTTCATTTGCAAAAGTACATTCTAATTAATACCTGTGGTAAATCTTGACAATTTTAATTATTCGTATGACTTAATAGTACTTACTTCAGCTTGGTCTATTCTGAAGCTAATATTGAAACTTAATAAGTTAGGTTCCTGAGCATACGTGATTGCCTTATTCTGTTCCGGAACTTCGTGTCCCTACTTCTGATTATCATTGTTTTACAGCAGGAATTTAATATTACAAAGCAGGACTTGAATAATTTCTTTGGTGGACCTGCCTTTCTTGCTTGGGCACGTATGGGCAACTTACACAGGTTTGTGTATCTCTTCCCTTCAGACTTATGGCTTTCGTTAACAGTATCAGCCATCACTGACATCCATGTGGTATGGCTGATTTTTGTGCACCTTTTCATGTGGCCGACAGTAGTAATTACGCTTACATTTAACTACTTAATGCTCTGCAGCTGTTCCCTACACTTAACTCCTTCCTTTTCTAGGCTGTCTAATTAGATTGTTTATTGTAAATAAGTTTCAAATATCACCCAATCAAACGAACCTTATCCATAATTTCATGGGAAAGTTATGCTGATTGTTTCAGCTTCTAGATCTTTTTCAGTCTGAAAATGAAAAATTTGCTTATTATCTTGTTATGTTATGAAGTAATTTTTTTGAAATATGTGGTTTTTTACTGTTAAATCTTTATAGCAAATCTCTCTCCTTATTAATTTTCCGAATGATAAAATTCAACTTTGACCTCGGCTAGTGGTAATTCTTAAAGAACCTTTGCCAGTTATGCCTTGTATACTCTCACTATTCCAAGAACTTGAGCTCCAGATCTTTTTTGTATTGCAGGTGGGGTGGGCCCTTGACTCAGAATTGGTTAAATAAACAGTTAATGTTGCAAAAACAAATATTATCTCGAATGATAGAGTTTGGAATGACGCCAGGTATCAATATCAAATTATGTGTGCTTTTTTTGTTCTATCTGCATTTTTTAACGTTGTTTGTGTAAAATTTTTGATTATGTAATCAACCAGCAAAACAATTGGGAACTTCTTTTTATGCATCTGAACTGATCAATCAAATAATGTTTTTTTATGATAGTCCTTCCATCATTTTCTGGGAATGTTCCAGCTGCACTAAAAGCTATTTTTCCCAAAGCAAACATAAGCAGACTTGGAGACTGGTATTTCTTTTCTTTCTACTCATTATATGACACTATTTTTTCATTTTGTTACGATATATGACATATTTAGTTTTATTACAATTATTGACATTCTAATGGAAACCAAAAGAATTTCAGATATTTGGATCAATTTTCTTGAAAGATGAGATTCTAGTAATTTAGCCAATATGGTAGAATGAACCAATGACAAATAAAAATATTTCCTGGCCAATTAGCTGCACTTTCAGTGTCATTATATCATTATGATATTATAAATAGACATCTTTGAAAAATCTGAGGAAAATCTTCTAGGCTTCTCTCAATGCTTTTCTAGGAGTATAAATGGCATCAAATGACCTGTGAGAAAACTTGAAACAATTATTTTCCTTTTCTATGTGAACAAATTGATTTTTTTTTATTATTTTTTTCTAGTTTTAATATTGAATTATTCTTTAATATTTGTTTTATTCTTTTTGGATGTTACAGAGTAATCTAACTGAAAGTTTATTTACTATTTTTGGCAAAGCAAGTTGTTTAGGTTGGTTTACCCTTTATTACAGGAACACTGTGAATGGCGATCTACAATGGTGCTGCACTTACCTTCTAGATCCCTCAGATCCTTTATTTATTGAAATTGGAGAAGCATTCATAAAATATCAGATTAAAGGTGAATTATTCATAAAGTATTGTTATTGTTATTTGTTAAGGATATTCTTTGGTTTCATTTGGCTCAAATTTTTATAGATTTCAAAAATTGTCATTTCATCTCCTTGGATTGCTCCTCACAGCCTCATTTGAGTATTTTCTGGCTGAAAATTTAAAAAGTGTTTGTGAATGACTCAAGTGTTGAAATTTTTACTTCACCAAGTAAACTTTATAAAGAAACTTTTGTCGTAAAACTTGAACTCCAAACTTGGTTGGTTGCAAATGATGCCCTAACCCTGACAATGGTGATCTAAATGATATTAAGAGGATCAATATTTCAAATGCTAAATTTTTATATATATTTCTACTCCACGTGAAATGCAGTAAATTATTATAAACTTTGATCCCTGCATTATGAGAAGATCGTTAGACCAAATTGAATTTTTAATATGATCAATATTGTTTACACTAATGTCTCTCATACCACAACTTTCATATTTTGGTTCTCTTATTATTTTTGTTCTCTAAACTTTAGTCAAAATTTTCAAATTACATTTTTTTGGGACTTATACTATCGATTGCAGTTTTGACTTATATTTCAAACTTATGATTCCCCATTCAGTGTTAGGATAACCCAAAATAAAGTTCTTTTTCTTAAAATTAATTGTTCTTCTCAAAATTGCCCTATAATTTATGTTTTAAACTAATTGAAGTTATAAGTATACGTGTTAAAAAGGATATTTTATTAAGTATTTGCTAATACGGAAATAGCATTTTATTAATATATATTTTAAATTTTATATTATTAATAAATTTCAAAATTTTGGTAATTGTCGCAAAGTTTCAAGAAATTTCAACAAATTTTGAAGAATTTTTGAAACTTGAATTTTTTTTTGAGTGCTCCATAAATGCAAAATCTCAATGGAGACGCACAACAGAATGTAATCCTGTAGAAATGGATATATCCTCTTTTCTCATAGAGTTTGCTTAAATTGAACAAGTCATTTGTGTAGACAAAACATTAAAGAAGTGCATCAACAAAGTATCTAAGAGTAAATTTCTAGAATGAGTCATGTAATTTCCAATCAACGTGTATGCACCTAAAAACTTAAGAGGAAAGAGAGAACAATTGTTGAGCTTGCTTTGTGAATCGCATCTTGATTAGATAGACTATATTTGCATGGCTTATGGAATTAGCGATGGCACATAAGTGATTGTTGAGAGTGGTGCCTGGTTAGTCAGTTGATTTAATTTCATTTATGCTCTTACAATCAGCTTTCTTATGTATTTAAAATCCACCATTTAAACATATTTTCGTATGTGTGTGTGTGCATAGCAAAAAATTAGATTAAGACTCAAGTATCAACATCTATTTATAAGATTGTCTAGATTGAGTTTGTATTTTAGTACGTGTGTGCTAAATTTTTTCTAGATTAATTAGGATTCTACTCGAAAAGTCTTGTAATCCCACTTTATAAATAGTGTATTGGAATATTTTAATTAATGGGGAAGATTAGTTTTGATCTTCCAATTTCTCAATAATACATACTATTGAAAATCACACACTTTATGTGTTTGCAAATTTATTTACAAATTGTAAAATTATTGTATTTTAAATAATAGAAATAAAAATATTCAAAATAATAAAACAAATAATGTCCTAAAGAATTTGAGAAAAGAGAAAATTTGACAAGAGACATAAATAAAAATAATAAGTTAAAGGAAAGAACAGAGAGAACGAAGGGATTAAAAAATAAAAGAATTAAAATAAGGAATAAGGATTATTGTGTAATCAAAACTCTATATTATTAAATAATATGGTATTGATAAGTTTAAAGAAAAGAGGAAAAGAAAATAATAGAAAAAATAAAAAATAATTAAATAAGGACAATTATGTAATTTAACATTGTGCAATCAATAATTTTTATTAACTTAATAATATAATATAGATATGTGTTTACTTAAATTTAGATGGCATCTCGCCTTCTTTAATAATGGTGTGTGCTTACCTGCAGGATGACAATTTTGGTATGTACCTTTATGTTCTGAATCTAATAACATTCATGGTCACATAATTATTGAGGCATGACATCTGATTATTTGAATAGACTTGCAGATGTGATGCATGCTCCAAAAGAAAATGTGTCATTTTATAGTTATGGATGTGGAAGAAAAAATACTAAGCTACCTACCAATAAATTCTTCATTGGAAAAGTAAAGTTCATTTAGTATGGAATTCCTTCATCACATTAGTGCAATAGGTGTTTTTAGGACATCATGTGATGGGATGCATGTTACAGGTAATGCAAATGCTTTCCACTTCTGACTAGTTCTTTATGGCATGCTGCAAGATATCAACAATGATTAGTAGTTCTGAATATTAAAGAATTAATGCTGAGGATTATTTAACTGAAAAAAGTGAGATCCTAAACCTGTGGGGTAAAACAGGATTCTCATCCATCACTTACATTCATTGGCAAGTCCTAATTTTGTCATGAGTAGTTTGTTGATCATTTAGCTTCCTATTATTGAACTCTCCCTTCAATACTTTAATTTTCTTGATGTTAAGGTTTTTGTTTAATAATGCATATCCCTTATTTAGCCATTAATTTCTTTTCTGGTTTATAAATTTATTGCAGAATATGGGGATGTCACAGACATTTACAGCTGGTACTTATTTTTAATTATATTTGATTATCTGTTTTATTTTTGAATGTATATTTAATTGAAGTGACTTATGTTAAGGCAACAACTAGTTAACCATCTCTCTGGGAATCTCTCTTCCTTTCCTCCATAGAAAATTTCGTGCTTCTTGCACATTCTAGACTGATATATTTATGCAGAAGTTTCTGAAGATGATGAAAATTGTATTTTCTAGTAAGTTTATTATAGCTGCGCAACCAAACCAATAGTCACCATCATTTAGTTGAATAGCTTGCTTAAGCTAGGGTGTAATTTCATTTGCATAACAGCAAGAAGAAAGCAAGACAATACAAGTGAGTGTAGCAATGTAATATAAAAGTGAAGTCAGTGCATACTCTAATTTTGTGAACTCTCCGACAACAAAATTGGTCATTTTTAATTAGCTGTTGGTTTTTAGCTTCGAATTATGGAACTTTTCATGTGATGACTGAAGATGATATGGTGGTGTGTTGATTTGGATGCTTGGAAGGGGGGCAAATTATAACCCACATTATTTCTGAAGTAATTTTAAGACCTAATCATGGTTAGTTGACAAAAAATGTTCAATATTGTAAATTCCTGGCAAAGTTCTGTGCAGGTTACAGTTTAGATGGTTGCTGAAGCATACTTGAGTTCTTCCTGATTTAACAAGAAGAGAGATCTTGAAATGTTAGGTGAATTCAATCCGGGGAGAGGAAAGACAATTGAAGCAAATGAGTTTTTAGGGTCTAATGAGTAAAATGTAGGGATTACAAGGAGACAAGTTATAAAGAAGTTTTCTATTTGATCCAGTGCTAAGCAGTGATGCCTAAAACTATGTTGAATTGACACTTATTTTTGAAAATACCAAAACTTAATAGGATTTAATAGGACATTTTTTTTATTTAAGTTTATATCAAATTATGATGACAAGTAAAAGATTTCTTGTTTATTGCTCACTGTATCCATCTAAAATATCTGATTGACGCACAGTTTGTACCCATCTTGAATGATGAATCATTATGATTGCAGTGATACATTCAATGAAAACACTCCACCAACTAGTGACCCAACATATATCTCCTCTCTTGGTTCTGCAGTATACAAGGCAATGTCCAAAGCTAATAAAGATGCAGTGTGGCTAATGCAAGTATGCTGCTGTCCCTGTCTCTTTAGCTCATCTTTTGGTCTGCATGTCTATTTTTTCCTGTTTCATACTATAACTTGTTTTCTTGATAATCATGTTCAAATCCATGCAATTACTATGGTTCTTTTACATTTTTTTAGAATATAAAAAGGGTAAAGTGAGACATTAAAACTGATTGGCCATTGAGCTTGCATTCACAAACAAAAGCCCAAAAGGCTAAATTATATATTATTATCTTTTGATTTGACAATGCAATGAACAACTATCCATAGGGGAGAGAAAAATTTTAAGATAAGAAGCAAATTAAGGCAATCATATCATATAAGCAAGCCAATATATCAAGGATTAGTTTTTAGTAATGTATTAATTATTTGTAAAATTTCTATTTTTATTAGCTTTGGATTCTGTGTCTTAATCTATTTGTTGAAATAGTAGGTAATTGTAAACTGATGCTTTTCATTTTTATTTTTTTGAGGTTACATTTTTGTAAAGCACTAGACAAAAGACTTGAAAGTTATGTCTTTTGACATTATATGTTTGACTTCATGTCCTGAATGCAGTCTGTGGGGCTTCAAATGGGATATCACACTAGATATTTGCATATGTCCTCTTATCCTGCCTAAGGATTACCTTACTATTGTGCTCTATTGTTCAATATATGACTAACGTAATTCCCATGCTGCTTAGTTTTAATCATTTGATTATTTTCAGGGCTGGCTATTCTATTCAGACTCATCATTTTGGAAACCACCACAAATGAAGGTATTAGCTACCGAATTGAACAAATTACCCTCACTTTCATCTTTTTATGTTTCCAGATTGAGGTTAATAACTCTTAGTGTCATGTATAGTAAATGAAAACTTTTGTGTTGAGTCTGTCAGGTTCTTGTTTAGTCTTGTAATTTAACTGCCTAGATAAGCTTGTGCAAATTGTGCTCTTTCCTTTTCAAACCAAGCTGATTTCTTGGAACGTCTGTGAAGGTTCATATATATTGCAATAACGTAAATGAAGAATTTGCCAAATGATCTTAAGTTATCCTCACAGAGTGCTTTTCTTTGTAGCTTATTTATAACTGTATTCAATCATCTTGTGCTTCATTTTCTTTTCAGTGGAATATTTAAATTTTGTATTATTTTTTTTTTCTTAGGGAACTCGTTTCACTGCTTTAAGAAGAAGAAACAAGTATATTAGTAAAGCTTCTGTTAAGAAAGCTAGTGGAGGGCTAGTGTCATACCCCCTCCGCCCACCTCTTTGATTCTGTACATAATAAATTAGATTGCATAATAATGAATAAACATAAGGAGTTTAAATGTTGTGCTTGTCTTTTGGCATGTCATAGTCTTCATAAGGAAAATAAATACTTCAACCATGACATGAAAATATGATACAACTATATGAATTCTAAGTTGCATGCAATCATTGATCTTAACAGGGTATAGCTACTTAGTGTAACAAATTCGATATGCGTTACATGTCAAGTTTATATCCAATTTTCATATGAGTTGGTGAAGCAGCCAGAAGAATGTCATACTATTTAAAAAATAATTTTATAATTATTTGCGCAAACAAGGAAAGCTGCAAGTGGAGTCAATCCCTGTTGTAGATGCTACAGATTGCAGAGGCATACTCAAACTACAGTGCTGTCTACTTGATTTATTTGAGCATGTTCTATAACTTATGCTCTGCAATCATCATTCCTTGTTTAATCTCTGTTTGATGAGAAATGAAGATTTCTGTTTGGATCTTTTTCCTACATAGCTATTATGGCTTCAAGGTTATGTTTCTCTTCCTTTAATGGCATCTATTATATTTTTGTTGTGTTGTCTGCTAATTTAACACACAGAAAGTTTTATGAAGCTAAATTGTCGTTCTTAACCTAGTTCATGTCTGACAGGCACTTCTGCATTCTGTTCCTTTTGGGAAGATGATAGTGCTTGATCTATTTGCTGATGTCAATCCAATCTGGAGATCATCCTCTCAATTTTATCACACTCCGTATATCTGGTATGTAACTGATTCAATGTACTTTAACTATCTTTTGCTAGAAGAAAGTCACTTTATGGCATTTTCCAGTTGCTTTGTCACCCATCAACTTTGGTTTTGGTTCCTTAGATCAATTCAAATTCCTTTTAATCATTTCTAATAGGTAGCATGCAACAGGTGTATGCTACATAACTTTGGTGGAAATATTGAAATGTATGGTGTATTGGATGCAGTGGCCTCAGGTCCAATTGATGCTCGTGTCAGCAATAATTCAACAATGGTAGGCTTTAGTTATTCTGTTAAAAAGCAATATATTTGACATGCTCACATTATGCACTTTTAAGAAGGCTCAAATGTGAATATGTTGATGTCAGAATGGCGAACTACATTCAATTGATGTATCATAATCACAACTATTAAAATAGCAAATTCTGTGGACCATGCCATGGATTTTTTGCAACCTTGAGCTTCACGCTATTGTGTCAATTTTATTCTAGATTTACTATATTCTTTTACTTTTCTATCTTACATGAATAATCTCAGAAGGCTACTTCATTTTAGCCCTCATAATACTGAAATTCTTATGCTTTAAAATGTGCACAGTGTAAGCATCCTCCATGGCTGAACTTTGATGGTGGGTATATTTTAGATTAAAGAAATTAGTCATGCTCTCCAATGTACTTCAATCTGATCTCCCCAAACACTGATTGAGCCTGAGCAGACAGGATTTAATTATAACCTTGCATTCTGAAACTTTGTCTGTAGAGTATTAATGACATTTTTATCATGCATAGTCCACATTTTTGTCTCGAAAGGGTCTCTTGGTTGTTGAGTATATTAATCTGATTCCCTTTCCAAAAGGAATTTCTATTGCCATCAATTCTTGCATTCTTGTAGAGCTATCTCAACCCTATATTGCAGTGTACCCAGACCCTGAGTCTGCTAATGGTGTTCATTTGATTTGAACAGTGTCTTGCTTAGGCTGTTGTTTATTGATCTACCCACTAAATAGCAGTTTCTAAGTAGCCAATTGCAAATGATCTAAAAATCTCATAGTTGGTCAATGATGGAGAGACCTTGCATTATTGCTTCAACCTTTGAGTCTGTATATAAGTGTTGGGTACTCTGTTGACTTGTTACGGTCAACTCATTAGTAAAAGATGTTTACCCTACTAAAACTCTTATTTTTGTTGCAAACCTGATCAAGAAAACAATTCAAGGAAGTTTATAATTATACCTTTATCTGGATTTCGAGGCCTTTGTCTCTTATCCTACATTCTTTTGCTTTCTTTTTCTATTTAGTATTCTCATTGTCTGCTCTCAGGACAGGTTGGCGTTGGAATGTGTATGGAAGGGATAGAACAAAATCCTGTTGTGTATGAGCTTATGTCTGAAATGGCTTTTCAAAGGGATCCATTGCAACTTGAGGTAATGGAAATGGTCTCAACTCACCAATTTGAATGCATTCAATTCCGGTATCTTAGTACCACGTAGTTCACTGGAGACCAGCTACAGTTTGCCCTGCTCAGAAAAGAAATTTGATTTTTGTTCCGTTTTCAGTCGCCATAAGCTGCTTAATTAATCATGCATGAAATACTGTGTTTTTCTATACAGAGTGGTTCAAATAGATGGCTTATGTAATGACACTTGTTCCATATATTGTGGTGAACGTGTTGGTAGACGTTCTAGCAAAGACAGCATCTCTTGCATGCAATAAGATCATCACTATGTTCATGAACTTTGAATCCTGATAAATAAGTGAACTTGTTTGGTCCATGTGACAGTATGCTGTCGGGAAGACATGAAACCAGAAAAAGAAACTTATTCTAGCCTAGCGTTGAACGATTCTAGCTCTTCCAGAACCTGGACAAAGTGAAAAATTCATGATGATTCGTAACTAAATTTTGTGTGCTTGAAATCTCAAATCACTTGATTCAATGTCCTTTTTATTCGTTTTTTTTGTTTCTTTGTTGATTAAACTGGGCTCTTGGATTATCTCTTCCTACATCTTTTGCTATTGTTTCTTTGTTGGATCACCTTAAGCACTATCTCCATGTAACTTGGGCACACTTTATCATTCTCCATTAATCATCACTTAAAGCAACTGATTTTACCGCCTTGCTTAGCTCTTTCACTTGTTCACTTCAGAATGTTCTCAACTTCACTTGCAGGAATGGTTAACTATCTACTCGCGTAGACGATATGGTAAATCTGTTAATCAAGTTGAGGATGCATGGAAAATTCTTCATCGCACAATATATAACTGCACTGATGGGATAGCGGTACATTTTTTCAGTTCCTCAATTCTCATACATTTAAAAGTTTCCATAGCATGCAATAAAGACAGCTGTGGCCATGCATATCCTTCAGACATAGTGATACTTATGCAGCTGCCTCACCTCTTTAATATGCTATCATGAGCCACCTACTTTTTGCATTGTTCAATATCTTGTAAATTAGATCAATCAGATGTTGCAGTTTATCGATTTGTTTATTTATTCTCATTGTTCACTTTTCTACGGTATCTCCATATCAAGAGAAAAGAGTAGGAGAATTTGAGAAATTTACCCCCTTCTGCAGTACTTGTACCCCATACATTTTGGTGCAAAGTAACTGGTCGCAGATGTTTTTGTAGTATTGCATTTTCACCAAAGTCAGAAAAAGTAGTGCAAGAAGATGATGTAGATACGCTTAATGTTTTATGTTTCATAACATAGACATGCACTTCATTTTCACTTTCTGCTGTTCCTTTTAGGAACTTGTTGGCTCTCTCTCTCTGACTTTGTTTTCTTGTTATTTAACAAGCAAAGCTGACATGTGCTTCCTTTTCCTAATATATATATATATATATATATGCTATATTATTAAGGGTTGGGGGGTAATTTGGTTGTGCATTGTGAATTTACAATATTGTCCTTAATTAGTTTATTTACACCATTACCCTTAATGAAAAGACCAAATACACTCAAATATAATGACTAATATATTATTACTTTTCCATGTTTTATATATGCAGATATAATATACTTATATTGTTATGAATGTTTGACTTTTTAGTTGTTAAACTACACAACTATCCCTAATTTTATTATTTTATTTTTCTATCCTTTTCTTTTTCTCTTTTCTTTTATTTTATTTAGTTCTCTCTCAAAATTTCATTTTCTAATTTTTTTACGTTTCTTTTTTCTTATTGTACATAATCTTTATATTTTTTATTTTAAATTTGTTTTTTATTTGAAAAACAATAATTTCATAATTCATAAATAAATTTGCACATATAAAGTGCGTCACTTTTACTAGTAAAGGAGAAAGCCAACGCTAGTGTATATTAAATTTGTATGGAATATAAGGACACGCACTTAACAAGTTGATTAGTTTTGCACAAATTTCTGCAGGATCAATTTGTTCTAAAATTCACTTCATGCAGGATCATAACACTGACTACATAGTAAAATTTCCTGATTGGGATCCATCAGGACATGACCAATCAGGAAATGAGGTAATTGGCACGACTGCAACAACTAAGAGGCATAGACTTGTTGAAATGCAACAAAAGAGGGGGTTCTTTCCCCATGACATAAGCTCTTCCTTGCCTCATCCTCATTTATGGTATAACAATCAAGATGCTATCAGTGGCTTGAAGCTATTCCTGGCTGCTGGAAATGAACTTGCTGAAAGTCCCACATACAGGTGAAACTTAGATTACATTTTTGTGTTCCTAAACCATGAATTATGAATTATTGTTCTAAATTCTGCTGCGAACTGAATTCCCAACCTTGTATTGAAAAGTTTAGAATGACATCATACACAGTATTTTTATTGTGTAATGAAATGATCGTCATAGGCTGCTGTGGAAAGAACTTTGTTTGAGGCACTAACCAAACGAATATGCTATATCACTTGCTCCTTTCCATTCAAAATTTGTGTATACAAACCTCTTGGCAACTTATGTTACCGATAGTTACACATGCAATGCTGAAAATTTTGTGTCTATGTAAATTCCTGAATCATTGTCAAGAAAAGACAGACAGCAAAGGGATATTGTTTACAATTAGTATTCTAGTCTTGCTAGACCATAGGCTGTTGCCATCCTGCTAGCCCAGTGAATCCAACCAAATGAATATGTGGTTGATGTTGGTGCTTGTTCTTGATTAACAAGTAATAGTAATAATATGACATTTTGGTGCATATAAAAGAGTCCAGGATATGTTGAACGAAAATTGCTATATTTATGGGCAAAATAGTCACACAGTGCGAGTTAACGTGTTACTCCAATGTTCCTGAAAATTAACTATTCATCTAAACTCTGACATATTCCTCTTCAAGTCAAATTTGGGTATGTTAGGAAAATTGCTTGTTTATGATCAAAATAGTCAAATGGTGCAAGTTTTACTTTGTTACTTAAGTATTGCTGAAATTTAACTTTTCATCTAAACTTTAACATAATCCTCTTCAAATGATTGAAGAAATGACTTAGTGGTGCGTGCAAGTAATTATAGATAGGTCCCATAGTACCAAAATTTTTAACATTTCTACTTGTTTCTTGTATTCCTCTTTTCTAAACCCAATTCCTGAATTTTTGTTGAAACATATGATCACAAACTTTAAAAGTTAGATAAGTTTCATGCCCTTGTGATAAAGGACATGTAAGATACTTTTAATTAAGCTACATGTCACTGACTTAGCTTCTTCAAGATCCCCCCTTGTGCCACACTTAGCTTCTTCAATAACTGAGACTGAGACATGTCTTTGTTCGGAGTTATTTGCAATTAGTGTGATATTTGCTGTGTATGCGACCATCGTTTGCAGATATGATTTGGTTGACTTAACAAGACAGATACTCTCAAAGTTTGCAAATGAGGTATATTTAAATGCAATAAATGCTTTCTGGGATAAGGATGTGAAAGCTTTAAGTTTTCATTCACTGAAATTCCTACAACTTATCAAAGACATCGATAAACTTCTGGCTGCGGATGATAACTTTCTACTTGGCACATGGCTCGAAAGTGCAAAAAAACTGTCACTGAATGCAGATGAGATGAAACAGGTTAGAATAATATTTTTTTGTCACCTCACACACTAGTTTTTCAATTAATCGATACTAGTTTATTATGCTTTGGCATGTAGTGGAGTCTGTGGATTACGTATTTTTAACTCTGCTCACTGTATTCTATTTCTCATTTACTTGTGATGGTAAACCGAAATAGAAATGCACTTTACGTTGTTGATATTTGAGGACACAAACTTTCAATTGCATTAAGGATGTTGATATTTGAGGACACAAACTTTCAATTGCATTAAGGATGAAATTACTAAGATTGTCACTAGACCAAGCAGAACTTCTCTTTCTGGTTGTCATTGCTCTATTAATGTGCATAGAATGTTTCATGACAAGTTGTTGGTTTCTCGACTTCAATCTTATTCTGTATTTAGTACGAGTGGAATGCGAGGACGCAAGTGACAATGTGGTATGACAACACTGAGGTTTTGCAGAGCAAGCTTCATGACTATGGTAGGTCAATTTCTTTCTATTTTTTCCTCTGAAGAACTTTTTCTCTATGGGATTTGGTCGTCACTTTTTCTTCATTCTGTTCTGATGTGGTGTGCCTCAGCAAATAAGTTTTGGAGCGGATTATTAGAAGGATATTATCTTCCACGGGCATCAATGTATTTCAAGCGTTTGTTAAGAAGCTTGCATGAAAACGAGGATTTTAAGTTGGTTGAATGGAGAAAAGAATGGATTGCATTCTCAAACAAGTGGCAAGCAGGTACAAACCTATACCCAGTGAAGGCCCAAGGTGATGCCCTCGCCATAGCAAAGGATCTGTATCAGAAATATTTCACGTAAAACATCCATATCAAGCGTCATGGATGAGCATGTGCCAACAGAAAGCTCTTTGCCGTCGCACAATAAAAATTCTAAAAGCCAGTCTATGATGTCTTTATTTATGGTACTTCTATTTTTTGGTATTACTGCATGCATAAACATGTAGCGTTTGTCTTTTTTATTCATCTTCACAAATTTGTGATACAAATTTATGATCATCACTATGCTTTCATCTTTAATTTCTTGTGAGTGTTATTTGTTAAATTTCATTTCTTGTTTTTTGCATTTTTCCTTTTTACCATTTATTATGACTTTATTAGTGCATTCTGTTTTTCCAAATATATCTTTTATGTGCATTGTTTTCGCAAATTTGCTAATAATTTTCACATATTTAAATAATTTTATTAGTTTTAGGTAGCTCTAATTTATATATATATATATATATATATGTGTGTGTGTGCGTGTGTGTGTGTGTGTGTGTGTGTGTGTGTGTGTATGTATGTATTAGGCATGCTGCCATAACAATTAGGTCCCGCATGCTAATTCGAATATTATTGACTTTTTTATGTTTTAAAGATATTGAATAACAAAAGAATAATAATACTGATGAGTGTGTTTAAGTGAGTTTACAAAGTCCTTTAATTATTTAATAATATTTGAATAAAATGGTTTATAAGTTTCAAAATTAAGATATTTTGATCTTATAAACTTTTTCAAAATAACATAATTATTACAAACTTATTTTCTAATATCTTATAAACTATTATATTTTATATATCAAAAATATCATAAATGTCCTTACTTGCTATTAATGATATTTAATTATTTTATAATAATAAATTTTAAGAAAATTTTATGAAATGATGCTATTATTTTGTTTTAAACACTTTATTAACTTATCTTAAAAATAAAATATATAAACTCATATCGCTAAAAAATATTTTATAAATTACGTGATTTTATAAGTTATAAAAAAATAAATTTAACAAAGCACCTTCTTATATAATTCATGATGAAAGTGTGCCGAATATCAAATTATAGGTTCAAAATAAAAATTGAAGAACTTATATCAAAGTAATGACTTAATATAAGTTTCTATCTAATATTCTTTAATATGAACTAATTATGCATATTTTATTTTATTTCTCACTTAGAAAGATTGAAAATAGATATCAAATTATATCAATCTTGATTACCAAAGAATAAAGTCATTCTATGTATATATTATCGTGTATTAATTTAATTATTTGATTCAAGTGTGATTCATGATTATTTCGGGGGAAGGGTTAAATTTTAGGTATTTTATGTGAAATCAAATAGCTGAAAAACCTTTTTAAACGCATAACCAAAATTGACTCAAATTTTATTTTGTTTTTGGGTCCGAATTACTTAACGTGTTAACCCCCACAAATGATTCTCTAACTTCTCACTTGAAACAATTTGAACAAAGGACTACCATAACCAAACGACCCTCCCAAATTAGATAGTGTGTTTGCACACACACACACACACACACACATATATATATTTGTAAATATGACAAAATGAAATGACACATAAAATTGACATAAGATTAAGTGATTACTGAACAAATCAATGTACGGACCTCCGAGTGCATGCATATGAAGATGATTGTCTTTTTTTCCGTTTCAAAGGTCAAAGAAAGTATTATTTTACTAGAACAAACTCTGGGTAGAGGAGATGGATCAACAACTGAAACCATTAATGGTCATGCAAGACAACAATAAGTGCAGGAATTCAAAGTTCAAACATCAGATCCACACGATAACCATCATGAGAACCAAATACTGGTATGCCAGGATACCACTCATCAGTGCCCATCTTCTTATTATGCATATAATGTAGATGTTGCATGCAATACGACAGTTATTACTATTCTTTGCAGCTGTAACTTTTTATTGGTATGAAGATCGACTAGCCTTGGACAAAATAAAGAAGAAACATCATCAACAAGCTCTTTTTGTGGCGCAATTTGGCGATGCGAAGGAGCAGGCACAGAGAGGGGTGATAGAACCATCTGAGCATATGGCCTCAACAGATTGACCGCAGTGATTGATGCATGCGGGCAAGCATTTTTGCTCCTCGTCAGAGCTGCCCGGAGCGCAGTCAATTGTCGGAGTAACGACGTAGTAGCAAGTTTCATCAGCATTTACCTGGAACTTCATCTCCGGAATCATCAACTCAACTGTATGCAAGGAAATAGTGACCCTTTTATTAACATATAATTTACACCACAATATGTTTTTTTTTTTTTTTTTCATCTTTAAACTGCAGTAGATAATTAGATAAAAAGGGGGCAATAAGAGTTGAAAATAATCGATTCAATTACTAGAAGTGGCGGTAAATATTAATGTATAGACTAGATTTTCGAGAAATGCATATTTCAACGTAGTGTATATAGTTCTTAAAACCATGTATGTTGAGTGATATTATTTGAAGTAGCTTGGAAATACAAAGCAAAGATCTAAGCCAATGACATGAAAGTAATACTTGTTAAATACAAACAAGAGAAAATATCTAAAAGAGTGTAAATAATTTGAACACCTGATTTAAGAGTATCAAGGAGAACCAAAGAAAAACAGGCTGAATACTTTGCCATTTTACAAATCCTCTCAAACGCTGTGACTTCAAAATATATCTTCCATTTCAATGTTTTCTATACCTCTCCTTGCCAACAAATTTGACGAAATCTACTATTGTTTTTTCATGATTATTAAATTTGAAACGATATGCATGTAAACTACAAACAATAAAAATTTAGGGCATAAATTATTTGAATACCCGAAAGAAGAGTAGTGAGGAGAACCGAACAAAAACATGCTGAAAACTTAGCCATCTTATCAATCCTCTCAAATGCTCATGCTTCAAAATAAATCTTCCATTTGAGTCCTTTTTGTACCTCTCCTTTTCAACAAAATTTGATGAAATCCACTTTTAATTTTTCTTGATTCTTAAAATCTGATTATATTTTCTTTGCAGCATTTTCAACGTAACAATTAATGCTAGCTAGTACCTATTTCCCATCCTTCTCTTTATAATTTCGACTTTTGGGAATGATCTGATTTAGTTATTTTTGTAACAAAAAATTATAAAATTTTAGTCTTAAATGGGTTTAACCGATTTCTATTAAAATTTAAATGGAGTACCGGTGTAAATATCAGAAACTAATGGTGCCAGTTATGTGTTTATTTTAGGCCAAGTTTCCAGTCAAAATTTGCCGGAAATTTAGCGCAAGATAATAAAGTCAGAAACACAGGAACTTCAAATATAAAATCCTACAAAAAACTAGCAATTTGTTACGCATATAAATATAAAGTTTCACACCACCATTATGTTTGGAATCCAACTTTGCCTTTTTAAACTTTACACTATCAAACATATTTTTTAACAAATTTTTCATCTAAATTAAATACCCAAACAAGTTCACAAATAAAAATTTCAGATGTAAAAGCCAATAGTGTAGACTATATTATTGACTCATTATGGACAACATTTAATTTGACTGGGTTTTTCTAATTTATTGGACTTTGCAAATTCACGTATTTGGAAGATTGGACAGAATATAATTGGATGAGAGTTTAAGGTGATTGAAATAAGATGGAAAAAAGTGTTGAAATAAGATGGAAAAAAGTGTTAGAGATATCCCTCAAACTGGAAGATCATCTAGATAAGTATGCTAGAGAGTTCAAGATTGATTCAATTCTATGTCCTTAGGCTATTGGCGACAAACACGAAACATTGGAGATAAATTCACCTAAAACTTAGCTGCATAGATGTTCACCCGCAAGAAGCAAGTGTGGCCTAGACCTTGAGTCTTTCACTCCATAAAAAGGCTGAACAAGACATGAGGAATTAACGAAGAGATAAGAGAGGCTAGAGAGAGTTTGAGATTGTTCTCAAGTGTCTAAGTCTCTTAGTTATTAGGCTAGAACTTGATTTATATTGTTTGTGTGAGTAAAGAGTGTTAGAGTCAAAATCTCTTATAAGAGATTCACTGTGATAGAATATTTAAGCCTAAAGCATATTTGGATTAGACACAGTCAAATTTGTATTGTGATTGTATTCTTAAAAGGTTAGAGATTTTGGCATTAAGATAGTAAATTAGGTAAGAGTTTTTGGCCATTGACTTTTTGCTTTTTGAGCTTAATAGAAAACTTTTATTTAGGCAAGACCTGCAAATGTAGGAAACATTATTTCGAATTGAGTTAACAAGTTTGATGCCTCACACTCTACTTCTGTTTTCATATGTGCAATTGTGTATTTGTGTTCCAAACCTCAAAACAAAATTTGTGAGTATATTGTGAACTTCAACTTAACTTACATGTGGTACTAGATCTTAGTTCACTAGGTTGGCTTGGTTTGTCAAAGCAGGTGAAATCCTAAAGAATTTAAGAATAAGTTATAAAGACAAAGCATCTATAACACGACCTCTGCTTCTCGCTAGATGCAATTAACCCAATTGGAAGTCACTTATGCCTACATTTATAAAATCACAAGATTAGAAGGCATAGCATACTATTTAGCATGGTTGGCATCTTCCCACAACTTGAACTAATAAAGGAATTAAAGTCCCTAAAGATATTAAACCTTGGAGTGTTGAAGAATAAAATGAAGCTTTAGGAAATTTCAAAGTGATTAATGCAATCTTCACCACACATGGAAGCAAGGCAAGCTGATATCTACTTGTAAGATGGCTAAAGAAACATGGGATATCCTTTAAGACGTCCATGAAGGAACTAGTGCTATTAGATTTTCAAAGCTCGAGATGTTTACAACATAATTTGAAACATTGAGGATGGGTGAAGATGAAACTATTACTGCGTTTAATGGTGAATTACAACACATTGCTAACCAAACATTCCACTTAGGGAAGAAATATTTAAACGTAAAGTTAATAAGGAAAACCTTGACATCCTTACCTAAGAAATTTGCTTCAAAAGTGACAGTAATAGAAGAAACTTAACATGAAAACATTTTTCGATTTGATGAACTCATGGATTCTTTAAAGGCTTATGAGATGAACATGAATATTATCAAGAAGGAAAAAAGAGCTTTCCTCCTACAGCAATAAACAAAGTGATAATGACGATGATGATGAATGTTGCAACACTAATGATGAGATAGCCTACTTTGCTAAGAAATTGAAGAAGTTGCGGAGGAGAAAATAGCCAAATCCTAAAAAAAAAATTGAAAATTTGCCTAAAAACCTTTCCACTTATTAGAAGAAGAATTTCAAGAAACGTGAGAAGGGTGACCCAGGAAAAAAAAAAGGCATACAATGTTATGAATGTAAAGGTTATGACTATATTTAAGTAAAGTGTGCCAATACACTTAAAAAGCAAAGAAAGTCTATGAATTCTACTTGGAGCGAAAAAGAGTTTGAAATTCAAATGATGAGACAAATTATATAAGCAATCGAGCTGCTTTCAATTCAGTCAATGGAAAAGAAAAGAATGTTATGATCCATGTTGCAACATCTGACGATAATCAATTAAAATATGAAAGCAATAGTGATATGGATGAAGAACTTTACTCCACCCATTAGCTTGCTTGTGATAAGATACTAGCACTCCAATCTAAAAATAAGGCCTTGAAAAAAGACATAAAATATTGCAAAGAACAAAATATGTGGTTGAATTATGAATGTTCAAAATTAAAGGTTGAATGCAAGATACTTGATAAGCAATGGCGTGAAGCTGAATCAACCTTGAAAAAGTTGAACATAGGAAAAGCAAATTTGGAAAATGCAATGTCCATTGGAAAGTTTGCAACTGATCATATGGGAATTGGCTAAGTTGAGCACGCAACAACTAACAATCCTAACAAAAAGAAAATTAAGTTTTTACATCAATTGTTCCTAACAATTATATAATATAGAACTGATCAAGCAAGAAGAAGAAGTTGAGAGGAAGTTCCTTCTATAGCTTTTACAAAAAGGTTGGTCAAAAGATAGCTAGGGGCTTTCACTTTTGAGGCATATGCTGTATGGATAACAAGTAGGAAACCATGTTAACAACACTTGTAGAAACAACAATCCAATCAAACAAGTGTAAGTTAAGAAGTCAAAACTCAAGAGCTTAGTATCTTATACATCATTGAGAGCATGTTTCAAAGAGACTTGGTGTTTTGATAATAGTTGCTCCAAGCATATGATGGGTAATAAACAAAATCTTTCCCATTACAAAAGTTTTTTTGGAAAGCATGTCACATTCAGTGATAATAAAAAATGTCAAGCGATTAAAAAATGTATCCTTAATGTCAATGAAATTCCAAAGTTAAGAAGTGTCATATATGTCAACGAACTAAAAGTAGATCTACTAAGTATTTGTCAACATTGTAATCAAAATCTATTCGTAAAGTTCACTAAGGATTAATGTCAAATGTACAGTAAAGATGATTATTGTGTTCTTGTTAGGAACAGGTGTAACGACAATTGCAAACTTTGGACAGTACTCAACTTATTTAAAGTTTAGCATTAAGGAGAGTGAAACACATCAACTATCGCGATTTGTTGAAGCTATCAAAGGATGGAATTGTCTGTAAGTTATCAACATTGTCAAACCTTAGCCTAAATGTTTGCATGCCATGTCAGTTGAGAAAACAATGAAGGAAGTCTTAAAAAGCTATGCAAAAGGTGCGTATAAGAAAAATCTTTGAACTACTTTCATATTGACTTGATGGGTCCTACCAATGTTATGAACATTTAAGGAAAAAGGTATATTTTCGTTTGTATTGATAATTAGTCAAAATTTTATTCAAGTGAATTTTTTGAAGGAGAAATCAAATACGTTTCAAGTATTTGAGAAGTTGTGTACTCAACTAGAGATTGAAAAATAAAAACCTATTGTTGGAATTTTAAGAATTTGAACGTATCATGGTAACGAATTTGATAGCTAACAATTTAACGGGTATTAAACAGCTCAAAAAATGGGGTGATCGAGCAAGAGAACCGAACTCTACAGGAAATTATAGAAGTTATGCCCAGTGCATAAAGATGAACACAAAATGGTGGATGGAAGTTATCAATACAACATGCTACATCATAAATAAAGTATATATTTGTAGCTTTTTGATGAAAACACCCTATGGGATTTGGAAAAATAGAAAGTCTAACGGGACTTACTTTCACACATTTGAAAGTAAGTGTTACATTTAGAGAGATTGTAACAATCTTAGAAAGTTTCCAACAAGTGCGATCAATGTTTCTTCTTTGAACACTCCTATACAAGTAAGGTGTATAGCGTTTAGAACTCTAGAAACATGAGAGTGACAGAAACTATTAATATTGTTATGGATGATGAAGAGATAGTGTTTAGAAAGTCATAAACTAAGAGGAACAAAAGAGGATGATGATGATCTTAGCATCAATAATCAAACTGATCAACATGTTGGTAACACTAAACAGAATGTAAAGGCAAATGTTACAACATCAACACAATGTGAGCAAGTGTCTACTTTAGATTGAAAACAGTCTTCAAAAATTCCCAAAAATCATCCCGTATAAGCAACTATTGATGATCTTAATAATCATTAAAGGACAAAAGATTTACTTAAGGTACATTATAGAGATTTAGCTAGTTATTCTTGTTTTTTTTACTACAATTAAGTCAAAAAATGTAGATGAAGCATTCAAGGATAAATATTTGGTAATGACCATGCAAGATGAGCCAAATCAATTCCATAAGAATGATGTGTAGAACCTTATTGAAAGACCACATAATACAAATGTAACTAGAATGAAATAAGTTTTCATAAACAAAATAGATGAAAATGGTGAAATCACACAAAACAAAACAAGACTAGTAGCACAAAGGTACTTAGGTTGAAGGGATCGATATTGAAGAAACTTCGACACCCATAGCCCACTTTAAGGCCATATGATTACTTTTAGGTATAGCATGTTTTCTAAATTTCAAGATATTTCAATTAGATGTAGAAAGTGCTTTCTTAAATATATTCTTGAAATAAGAGGTTTAAGCAACCTAAAGGGTTTATTAGCCCTCAACACCCAAATTATGTGTATAAATTGGATAAAGCCCTGTATGGATAGAAACAAGCACCATGTGCTGGGTATGCAAGGTTAGCAACATTTCTTGTTAAAGAAGGCTGCACTCAACAGAAAAGGAATAAATTTTTTTTTATGCAATATCACAACAATGATATCCTTGTTACACAAGTATATGTTGATGACATTATTTTTGAATCAACTTCTCGACATACGATAAACAAGTTCATCTCAAACATGTAAAACGAATTTGAGATGAGTATGATAAGTGAGTTGAAATATTTTCCAGAACTCCAAGTGAAATAGATAGATAATGGAATATTTCTTTTACAAACTAAATATATAAAGAATTTGATGAAAAAGTTTGGACTTAAAGGTTTAAGACATGTTACAACACTATTACCAACATCAGCAAAACTCAATTGTAATGAAAAAGGAAAATTGATGAAAACTAGTCTTTATAGAAGGATAATTGGATGTTTGCTTCATTTGATGGCTAGTAGGCTTGATATATACTTTAGTGTGAGTTAATGAGCTAGATATCAAACCACACCTAGGGAAAGCCACCTAACTGTCATAAAAAGAATTATCCACTATGTAAGTGATACAACTGAGTTGGGATTATGATATTCAAATGATTCTAACATTTTATTGATCAGTTATAGTGATGCAAATAGGGTTGCAAACATAGATGACAGAAAAATGTTACTAGTGCTTGTTTCCTTGTCGGCAACAATCTAACCTCTTGATATAGTAAAAAGCAAAATTCTATTTCTCTTTCAATTGCTAAGGTTGAGTACATTATGGCTAGAAGTTATGCACAATTGTTGTGTATAAGACAAATATTGAAGGATAGTAAGGTGAAAATTAAAGAATTTGTGATGCTATGTGACAACAACGATGCAACAAATCTATCCAGAAATCCTATCTAGTACTAAAGCACCAAACATATTAATATTAGATATTATTTTATATGTGAGCTGGTTGAAAAAAAAAAGACATTGTTATTAACTATGTTTCACCATATAGTTGATTCACTATTAACTAAAGGACTTAATGCTGCATGATTTGAAACTAGTTTAGTGTTAATTGTAAAACATAGTCCAAATTTTAGTAGGAAAAAATTTCTTTAAACTTTTGTTTGAATTGCAAAAATAAAATTACACTTAAGAAAATTTGAAAAAATAAATTATATAGGGGGAGTAAAAAGATATTGTTCTGTTAAACATTTAATCATTTAAAAACATTTTTCATTCTTCATTTGTATTATGTTCAGTTTATAAATGCACTTTATTCAACATAATTTTACTAAGAAATTTGAAAACATTTTATTATAAACATCAATATAAATTCAATTATCTATATTGAATGCACACTTATATTACAAATTAAAAAATGTTTTTGTACAAATCCCTATCTAATTCTCAGTCTTTGTCGTTATATTATTTCTTAATTATTAATTTCAACTTGTTGGTATCTATAGAAATATTTCGTGGGGACATAATTTAATTTGTTTCTTCTTTTGGCTGGATTTTTTACTTCCATTTGCAAATTCAACTGTTAATTTCAATTTCGTATATCTTTTAAAATATTTCATGAGATGACAGTTTGATTTGTTTTTCTGTCTCGACCAAATTTTATATTGTCTTTTTGAAACCTAATTACTAATTCCAAATTCTTGGTGTCTCTTCAAATATTTCATGTGGTGATGACATGATTGATCCTAAGTTCGTGCGTATCATACATTTCGTATTATGTATTAAAAGTCTGGTTCATGTTCAATACACAGATTATTAAATATATAAAAAAAATCTTTCAAAAAATTAAAAAAAAAACTATATATAGTAATTTTAGTGATATTTTATGATGACATAAATTTTGATTAAATTTTAAGTTGCTTAATTTTCACGAATTAAAAAGTCAAGAAAATAAATGAATAAAACATAGAAAAAGTAAAAAATCAGGGAAATCTTTCTGCTGTTAATTTTAAATATTTATTAAGTTATAATAACACTTAAATAAATGCTAAGATTTATTTTAGTGCATTTGAATGCGGTTTGATTACACAAATATTGTGTAGTATAATTTGGTTCGTTTCTTGTTTAAACCAAAGCTTGCGTTTTCCGAAATCACTTTCTGTTAGTTTCAAAATACTAATGCCTCTTGAAATATTTTCATTGTGATAATTGTTTCTTGTTTAATAATAGATTATGATTTTTTAATTTGCTATTAACTTCAAATTCAAGGTATATATTGGAATATTTTATGTGGTGACAATTTGATTTATTTCTTGTTTAGACCAAATTCTCTTTTATATATATATAAACTCGAGTAGGTAATTTCAAAATTTAGGTATCTCTTGGAATATTTCATGTGGTGAAACCTCTTTAAATATATGGATTGGTAAGAGTAAAATCTTAATTACATCGATTATTATAATGGTTACATTAAGTAAATTTACGTGTGTGTGTGTGTGTGTGTGTATATATATATATTCCTTTTTGGCTTAAATAATAAATTTATATTTGTTATTATTTGTATTTTTCTCTTTTTCTTTGTATTTATTTTTTTTAATTATATTATTTTGTGCATGACTATAAAAATAAATATTTAAGTACTGTTTATAAAGAAATTGGCACTTGAAGTAGTCGCCATAAATGACAATAAATTTTCACATATACTCTTTTTCAACTTCTTAATGATAAGATATATAAATACTGTATAGGTTAATTTAATAATTTTAATATGGTAATTTTCATACCCAACTTTTTAGATCTAATTGAAATGAATAACTCAATAAACTGGTGTGTTGTCTAAATTTATCATCCATTCAATTTTGAAAGAATTGCAAAAGTAAACAAACCTTATACACCAATGTTTTATTTTTCAACTATATAAGGATCAAAGAAAATAATAATGTAAAAGACATAAGCAAGGATGGAAACTAGCTTAGCTCGAAAGATGCTTTGAGAAACCTGCGTTGCCTTTGCTTAAAGGCAAATATTCCTTAAGAAGATATTTGAAAAATATATGTACCATCGAAAACAATCTTGCACCCTCTAATCTTCATTTCTTGTCAAGCTAAAACATCCACGTTCTCCACTTCCAACAGCTATGCAACTCCGGAAGCACAAATATCATCAGCAGCCATCACAGGTTTCCGGGCCTTTCCCACGATATATTTGTTGCATTTTTTTGTCACCAAGGGATCAACAGTTGTCACTGCCATCCACATGCATCTCTTGATTTACTTCATCGATCAGAATGTTATGTGTTCCCAAATATATATCATCTGAAGATTTTCCTCGTTACAAGATTGCTTCTGGAGCTCCCATCTTACTCGTATGAATGAAGAGCTGTCTGGGGATGTCGAACTTGTGGAGACTAGGCACAGCGTCTGGTTGGGCCGATGGTGCGGATCCCGTCAATGCAGGCAAAGGTTCTGTTAGAACAGATTGATTTTCACGTTTGCTCTCCTTTCCGGTCCCTATTTCTTCAAGTAAAGCTGTACCAGTGTCTATGCCTGTTCAATGTCCAAAATGCTTAAGGAAGTAAGAACTCATTTTTATTGAATACACAATCTTCTAAGTTAGAAGCTGCGAAATCTTTGTTATAGATTCTGAACTGGCATTAAATCTATGGACCACACCTATGTATTTCTTTGGGTCTCCCTGTGTGTGTGTAAAATCCTACCAATATACTGCATTATCAAGGGCATTGCAAAATTTCTAACCTGAAAGGTAGCCCCCATGCACGAAGGCACTAAATTTTTCACTTGTATGTTCACCTGTGAAAAATATCCGTCCTACTGGTGCCTGCAAGAAAATTTGTGAATAAGAAACAGGATAAGCTATGTAGCAATGGTAATAATAGTAATAACAACACAGGCACAAATTCTGTTGTTGAGTGTTCATCATTACTTGAGATATATAAACATACATTTGAGGTTTTACAATTAGCTTTGGAAGTGAGAATCAAGAACATCCAAACCTTTATATCATCTACAAGTTGAGGATTCCCATAGATTGGGTAATTACTATAGCTGCCGCATTGGAAGCGATTGTTCCACCAACGCGGCACAAGGATGTCAGTGGCATCAGGAGTATTGGGCCCAAACATGTTTCTGAGCACTTCCATCGCTTCTCTCATAGTTTCTTGATCTGATTGTCCTTCAATTCGTTTTGATTCTCCATTTGTCAAAGTTACTACAAGGATATTGGAGCCCGGATAAGCATTCTCCATGTGCTGATGACACACCAACAACAGAACAACAGGTGATTTAAGTTTCACAATCAGCCACACCGACCGAATCCTGTCATGGATGATATTCTAGATTTGCACTCCAGAGTTTGTCTATATTATTATGTGGCTAGAAGGCAAGATCATATGTGACGAAAATGATATGATCAATGTAATTAAGATAGGATCCTTTCCTAGAATAGATGGCAATGATCTTAAAATCAATCAAATAATAGTGAATTATAACTTTGAGCATCCGCTGATTTGCTAATGGTGACAGAAATATTTAAATATTATTAAAAAACAAACAAGATTCACGAAAGATAATGTACTTGACAAGATATTAAATCATTGCTTCAAGATGATCTGAAGTGGTAGGAAAAAGTTTGGCTACTCTGTATATAAGTCTTTGTCCAGAAAACCATAGGCGTAATGTATCGAAGGAAGCACATGATGAATAAAAAATATAAAATGTTGAAAAAAAATTTATAGCAGATTACTATTCAAAAAGAGGGCATGATTCATTTGTAATACTTTAAAAAAAAAAAAAAGAGCAAGTAATAGCGAACTGTTGTATGCTGAGCTTCAATTATTTGGAAATCTCACATACCATGGAGTTTGATCTATTAACCTTACATATCAGAAAATGACAACAGCATCAATTGATGAATATCAAATTATTTCACACACAACACTCACAGTGAAGCTAATCGTCAATCTGTATCTGATACGTGGAAACAAAAAGTTGAGCACACAGGATTTGTTTTATTAGGAATTTAAGATACACTAGTTTGACTTTCTCCTACACAATAAGCTTTATATATGAACCAAAAATGTGAGACTGAATGATTGGAACCATTCTAAAAGTTGGGCCTATGTTTGTTTTGATTTTTTGCTGTGTTTTTTAGATGTATTTTTCTTGAAAATTATGTAAAAGTAAGAAAGAGAAAGAGATAAAATTTAAAAAGTGTAATAATTAAGTATGTATTTTCTAGTGTGGAAGAATGAAACCAAACATAGGGTGCTTTTTTAGCTTCTGCTATATTTTTGAATTATCATTACTATTATGATCAGAAACAGTTCAAGTATTTCCTATATACTAAGCCATATCATCATGACAAAAATCTCTAATTAGTAGAAATCCAACACATGAAAGTTGCAATGCAAGTTAAAATATGAGCAGGGTTGTAGCACAACCATGTGAACAGATAACTAAACAAACCTGCCAAAATGTGTAGTAGCCTCTTCGCTCATGGGCATAAATGAAAAACTCTTTGCCAGGACCACAAGGCCAAAATTTGTGTGGAAACTTCAGGAAAACCTTTGTGTAAACCATTATATCACAGTTCAAGATGGCATCCATTTTCCATCTCTGTTGCATTATTTAAACATAGAATTAGTTTTTAATGCACAATTGCACCTCGAGTCAGATAAAAAAGTACGAACATGTGCAAGAATGTGCAACAGCCAAATAGGAACCTTGCTGAAATATTTGTTCAATACTGCAGCATAGTCTAAGATTCTTGGATTTACTATTGTTTTTCTTTACCCACTATATGCTTCGTATTGTTTCTGAAAAATCAGATTTTTTTTTAATAGTGCCTTCTTTGATATGCAAACTAACTTGTGCTCTTGACCATGTTCATATCATTTCAATTTCTGTCCCAAGTAATAAATCACTTATCACTAAACAGCTCAATCCACTAGATGATACTTTCAACTAGAGGGCAATATTAAACCACCCTCAAAAGCAGCTGCCTACTCATGCACATACACGCACACACACACACACACAACCTCAACCTATAGAAAATTGTAATATGAACTGGGTACAGGAAGACCACACTATTAGAAATGTACACCATTGCAGCATAACCTTCATCATATCATGATTCAAACGATTGAATATTTTCACATCCTAAATAAAGCGATGGTTTATGGAATATTGTACCGTGCACGTGTCAGGTGCCTTAATAATGCAACATGTGTTGTCATTTGGTGTAGCACCTTCTAGCCTCGAAACAACAGGCACAACATTGTACCTCAGCTTCTACCCCCTACACTTGGAACTTGTGTTTTGCCTTTCATTTGTCTTGAAATAGGCAAAATACTGTGTATTCATAAAGTGCTGCCCACTGTATTTGAAACGGGTGCAGTAAAGACTAATATGATACACATGTAGTCCATGTCTTCAGATTTAGGTTGTCAATCAAGCAAGTGCAGTTAATATGGTTGCCCCCAGTCCATGATCAATTATGATTTCCTCAAAACATTTTTTATTTAATATGAGGGCCAGATTCTACTCATCAATACCTGTGCAGCCAAACCAATTAGGTAATCCAATTCAAAAGGGACCCATGTCCTCCTATTCTATGGAAGACCAAATTATCTTGCAACTATTATTGGACCTCATTCAGCATTATGCTACATTGTCATTGCCAAATCATAGTGATTCACTGACGATGAAAAGGAAAAATGTCTAGTTAGTTTGCGAGCAAGAATATCCATCAAGATTATGATAATTACATAAAGAATGACAAGTCATTGAAATATGCATTGATGCTAGGGCCAAAAGCACCATAATTCAAACTCACAAACATCTTATGAACAGATGGGACTTGCAAATAGGAGCACAAAAACTATTTTTGCTGGCTAACAAAATAATTACACTCTCTATCCCAGCCATAAGCTTTATCAATGTAAAATATTTTCTTCAAGTTAAATGAATTGTTTTTTAATATCTCAAAGTAAGGCATCTAAAATATAATTTTGTCTCCAAAAATACCAGAGAAATCAAATTGGATATCCTTGTCACACACAAAGAAATATTTGTGATGTGATTTTCAACTTTTATTTTCTAATACAAGAAAGAGTTAAATTTGACATACAAGAGGAGGTAACGTACGGGCAAAGGTGGTGAGAAGGAGATTAGGTGGCTCTGGAGAACACCAATGCTAACAGATACAATCACGTAATTGGCTTCGTAGATGCAGCCGTCCTCCGTTTTTACAGAAACGCCGTCTCTTGACTGCTGCAATTCCCGAACCACCTGCCCCCCAATTTTTCATGAAAGCAACCTTTCATCAATCTACATTTACTCACATGCATCATCAATATCTATATATCATTCAGAAAACACAAAGTCCTAAGCACAATTGCTTCAATATAAGGGTTGATCTCTTCTAAGAGTCAACCAATAAAATCTGCGCAAATAATTTAACCCCATGAGATTTTCTTCACTGTCTTAGTGTGAAATTATTTTACGGGGTTCAAGTGGTATGTGTGTGTGTGTGTGTGTGTGTGTGTGTGTTCTTGTAAATTATTTGAAGGATGAATATTGATAAATATAGCAAAATATTGATATCAGTTTAGGAACAGTACTATTACCAGAAGACAAATTCCATCACCATAGCCTATAGTCTCAACAAAAAGTTTGGTTTGCTAAAACCCATCATAGAAGTAAGGCACTAAGACTTTAACTTATAATATTCTCCTGGAGAACTGGAAATTATTCGCTCATACTCACTGAAGGACTAAAGTTCAAATCAATTACCAAAACCTTCGTGATGTTAAGGTTGAACTTATGAATATTGTTGACTGCATCACATTTATGAAGTTTGAGTAGATTTGGAGAACTTGGGGTGCATTATTGCTTATATTTTATAGGGGGATATCAAAAAGTGGTGGCCACTATTTTCAGTAATACGCTATTTAATAACAAAACTGTTCTAATTTGTAAATATGAATATAACGTGGAGTCGTGGACACTGAATTATTTATTATTTAGGATATAAAATTAAGCCGCCAGCCATTGCCAAATTGTCGCCTTTCCATATTCTAAACAGCAAGGCAACAAACAAAAAACAAGAGAGAGACAACGAGAAAGACATTGCCTGGACAATACACTATCTAATTTCTCTCTGTTCTATTTTTTGCCCCCGTTTTTTGTTTTGTACCAGAAACTTGAATCTCTTTTCACGTGTTTCCATCCGATCCGATGGTTGGTTTGATAAGAAAAGACAAAAGTAAAATCAGGAAAAATCGTGCACGAAATCCAAAATTTATTTCCAGGAGTCAGATTCGTAATTTGTACTGTGTAAAATGTAACCAGATCACTTACCTTGTTGAGTTTTAACCTTGTGTCCAAGATTTCACCTTCCGCGGTAACAAGAAAAGTCTCTGCCATTTTGTGCAGCAAATGCTCGTACCCTCGTTCATCGGCAACCAGAAATTCCCACTCGCCAAAGTCCGCGTAAGTCGATATTGGTTCCACCTCTGTGAGTGACATACAAAAAAGAAACTACTTTCACAAATTTAAAAAAAAAAAAAATACATTTTTTAAAGAAGAAAATATCAGAAATCAAAATAAAATGACCTGCCATTTCAAAGTCATGCAGAATAAAGTCAATGGCCAGCTCAATTGGAGTCTTTGGAGCTCTGCAACCAGTAAAATTGAATACAGAATGGAAATTTGATCAGATATATTTTCTATTTGAAAAAACGAACGTAAAGTTGGCACCTTAAGTTCTTATATATTTTATTTTCCTATAATTTTGAGGGAAGAGAAAAGTGGTGTGCGTACGACGGTGTTTCATGAAGAGGAGAAGCATCAACATCTGGGTTAGACTCTTCGCTCCGCAGCTTCTGAATAGCCGATTCCACAGCCTTCTGGTATGAGTACGCCGCTACACCACTCGGAAATATCTTCCCACTACCGTCATAGAAAGAATAAAGATGTGAAAATTGTACTTAATTCATTGATTAATTAAGAATAGAAAATTCTCAGTTGAGTGTCGTTATCGGGAAAAGGACTACCTAATCAGATGGATTAATTAATAAATACAATATAACTAAACAGATTCTTGATTGAAACAAGAATTCTGTGGGCTTTCACTTGGTATTGCTAATTATGAAGAATTATGATAAAGAAAAGCAAAATCCCATAAAGAAAAAGGCAAAAACCATTAAATCCCATTGTCTACTTTAACAGAAAAATGATTGCTCTGTGCCCCACACCCCACGTCTTCATCTCAGTGCCATTCAACTAAAATCGAATTTGGGTTGATTTTCCATGAAATCATTACGCTGCAAAAATTGCCAGAAAAAATAAAAACAGAAAACGAACGTTGCGTCGAAATTAATGTCAAGCAAAACTGCATGCGGACTGTGTTTCTCTCTCTGCTAGTTTATTTTTATGTATGAGCGCGAGATATAGAGGATTTCTAATCTACATTAATTGATCCAGAAATTACACCTGTGATCGTATATATTGTAGCGAGCGTTGCTGTAGTCGGAGAAGCACGTGCGGAGATTGGACTGTCGTGCGAGTTCCCACACGGGGTTGGACTCTCCTCCACCGACGCCGGCGATCCAACCTGCTCCGAGCTCCACCGTGACACCGCCGAAATGCTCCTTCCTTATCCGCCCTCCAATCCTGTCCGCCGCCTCTAATATCAGCACGTCATCCACCCCATTATCCGCCAGCACTTTTGCCGCCGTAATACCTGCCCGAGTACATCAAATTAACCACTACCTAATCACTGAGTATGATACCGTTAACCATTACAATTTGCAAACAAACATAACAAAAGAAGAAACAATAAGATATAAACGAGAGACACGGCACGGTTACGCACCTGAAATACCAGCTCCTACTACGATAACAGAGCATCGAGTCGGGTTTGCCATGGAGATTGTTGCACAAAGAGAGTCGGGGGAGGGGAGAACGGAGAGACGGTGGAATTATTTGGTCGAGTAATTGTGTGTGGGCGAGAGAGACAGAATAACGGGAGCCAGTTTATATAGGTGGTGGCTGTGCAATGTTTGTTTTGCATCTGTCGCTGTATCCCCCTCCCCCTCTCTTACACGCACCTGTTTATCACTTCACTGTAATTTAAAAGATTATTTTTTACAGTAAGGAAATATGCATTAATTAATTAATCTTAGATAATTATGTTTGACAAACTCTAGCGTTTAAAAATTTATATTTATTTCTCATTATAATATTAATATGTACGTAATTCACTTAACAATATAAAGGTCAACATAATATTCAACTATCTATAAAAAAATTCAATTTGTTTATGAGTTAAACAGGTATTTTTAAATATATTTTTTAAAAAATTATGTAAAAATAAGATAAAGGAAGAGACAAAAGTTTTTTAAAAAATAATTATTGAAATGTATGTAGAGAATAGAAGTAAAACATATTCTTTGTTTGGATCCAAATTATCAACCTTTCAAATTAATTCTTTCAAACATATCACATGTTCTTTCCAAGTTTTTGTGCTAAATTTCCCACCTTCATAATTTAGATCCAAACATAATTATTTTGTCATAATTTTCGTGTAAAATTATTTTGTCCTACAATTTTATAATTTTATACTCAACATTTACTATATATTAAAAGTTTTAATCATTCAAAAGAAACATTTGACTAGCATAAATAAAATAATATATCTTACTTTAATATTCAAAGTCAACACGATCTAAATTTAATTTTTAACGATAAATTCACTTTATATTATGATTATAGATCTCTACTAACCAAATTTCAACAGATATTTCTGATATTACTCCAAATAAAAATATGTATTTATAGACAAAAGTGCCTCTAATAAATGTAGAAGAAAATTTTATTTTGCCCTTACAACGTAGGTGGTAATTTGCACCCTCCGATTACCAAAACTTAAATAATTAAATCCTATGTTGTATTTGACTATAATTAAATAGGTAAGTTTGAAGATAAATGTAAAGCTACCCAATTGCGAAGTTTGGTTACAATAATTACAAGAGGATTAATTAAATTTTATTCTAAACAAATATATACAATTTGAGCATATTGTTTTACATAACAATTATTTATTTCTTTTCTTCTGCTTTTGTCTTTAGGGCCGACCCTGCTGCATGAAATATAACTTTTTTACTGGCAAACACGGCACACTCTATGCCTATAAAAAAAAATTTATAAATTGTAAGATTATAGTATTTTTAAATAATAAATTTTATTAAAATTTAAAATTTAAAGAATATTTAAGGTAAGAAAAATTAAAAATAAAAAGATTTGAAAAGAGAGAAATTTTGAGAGAAAAACTAATAAAACTAATATGTTAAAATAAAAGAGAAAGATAAAATATATTGTAAATTTTGAGTTTCATCATATGTTAGTAATTATATTTGAAAGTGTAAGAATAATGATGTAATTAATAAGTAAGGGTAAAATTGTAAATTTATAATGTAGAACTAAATTAGATCCAAATTTTTTATAATATAGCATAGACAAATAAATATTCTAGTTTGAAGTACTGTGTTTAGTCACAGTTGGATAATAGGTTAGCCTATAAAATGAATATATAAAAGACATGACAAAATAAGCCCTAAAAATATAAATATACAGTGGAGAATAAGTGCCCAACATATGTTGAAGCTCAAGCCAAGGTTTGTTACTATTTGAGTGTTTCATTACCTTTTAATTTGTAGTATTAATATCTACAGCCAAGTTTAGAGTTCAAATGAGTGTTTTTAAGAAATAACTTCTTGGATCCTTACCATTATTTTCCTGAGCGATACCTTATCAATCTTTCACACCTACTTTTACCTGCAGTCCTCAATTTTAAAAGTATTAATTATTAAATCCATATTCAAGTGAACTTATTATTTTATATAAATTAGTAGAGAATAAGTGAAAGTAGTGTAAGTTTGTGCATCGTCATATATAAAATATATTTATATATGATTTTGAAATTAGAGTGAAAGGTTGAAGGGTCCTCTTGTTATTACAATAACCTTTTAAAGAGAAGTAATTACACATATATATACACCATATATATTTATATATATATATATATTATTATATACTGTTAACAGTCTGATTAAATATCCTTTATAAAAAATTTAATTCATATATTTGCTATCTATACTACATAATATGGCTCTATTTCTATAACAAATAATTTTAATAATTTAACTGATTTTTTAAAAAACTGCTCCCTCAATAAATCTATTTATATTATTTAATAACTCCATTTGGTCATAAATATAAATGAACTAATATATATTGAGTTCTTTCCTTTTTCTCTTTACCACTGTTAGTTTATATTATTTAGCCCTTTTCTTATTAATATTTAGTTTCTTCATTTTTTATCTTTTACATTACTTTAATTTTTTCTCTATCTTTAAAAACACCATTTAATTAATTAATTAATTAATTTTATTTCATTATTAATATATTAAAAA
Source organism: Avicennia marina (assembly GCA_019155195.1). Classification (NCBI taxonomy): domain Eukaryota; kingdom Viridiplantae; phylum Streptophyta; class Magnoliopsida; order Lamiales; family Acanthaceae; genus Avicennia; species Avicennia marina. Next base: position 11,966,906 of record CM032760.1, read on the forward strand.
TATTATAATTTTATACTTTATTATAGTTAATAAAATTATATAATTTTTTATAAATATGCACACGTGATGTATGCAAGTTTTACCAGTTACGCTTAAAAATTTGACATTACACTACAAATCAAGACGCCTTTTTTTACAATAATAAAAACAAAACAATAAAAAATCAAACAATGCCTAATATTTAGGGGTGAAATTTTTCTATACAAATTTAATACAAATTAATGAATTTAGATTGGATATTCAAGAATTCGACTCCAAACTGATTCGCAATTAATTAACTGGAAAAATAGAAGGGTGATTTGTTTAAAACACTTGTGTGCTAATTCAACTCATCAACCCACGACTCGGTCTGATTATCACTTCTAAATTACAATTTTCTACGCGAATCAAAAACATGACTTTAATATAATAAAAAAAAAGTTAATAAATTTGAATTAAACTTTCACAAATTCAAATTAATATTTGACCAAACCCAAATGAGTAGGAAAAAGAGTCAAATTCAAGTTTACAACTTTTAAGAATAGCCATTGGACTCAACTAGCATTAATGAATAGAGTTGGAACGCCGAATTGTGAGAAGTCAAAGTCTGAAGGTGAACAGAGACATATGTGGGTGGCCACGTCCGTGCGGCTGCACGTGACCTTTTTAAATGCCAAATCTTCGGTGTAAGAATCTGTTCCCAACTCATTCACAGAGATACCGCAATTTGGCCAGCTCATCAATAAATGCGACGTATGGACAAGAAGTTACAGTATTAATCTGACATCTGGCCAAGTTTTTCTTAGCTGGTTTTGTGACTTGAATCATACAAGCAATCCAACAAAATACCTTTATCATGTCGTGTACCTGAATGTATCATTCATTAAATTGTAACTTGTCATATAAATTGATGTTACCATTGTTTGTGTCTTGGAAAATATGATACATATTCCAGATGTTAGTAGATAGATACACTAATTCAAATGTGTTTTTTTTTTCGTGTAAATGTAAAGAAGAAAGAAGGGAGAAAAAATTTTGAAGCATATTGATTAAATGTGTATTTTTATTTGTGAAAAATGTAAATAAACAGGCTCCTACAAATATTTGAGGTTATGCTTGTTTTGATTTTGAGGTGTGCATGTTTTTTAATGTATTTTTTAAAAAATTATGTAAAAATAAAAGAGATAATAGAGATAAAAATTTAAAATATACAATAATTAAATTGTATATTTTCATTAATAAAAGGGAAACAAACGTGGCTTGAGGTTATGTTTGGAAAAGGGGTTTTGGTGGGAGATTATGTTAAGTAGAAATTGTATTGAGATGAATAATATACTTAACATGATTGTTTTGATAGGATTGAAAATATAATTTATTTAAATTTGTATATTTATATATATATATAATATATAATAATTATTAAATGATATAATAGTATATAGAAATAATAATTAATTTTTAGAGTATATATATAAGATAGTGTGTGTGTGTGTAAAAATATTAATTTGATTGTGATTAAGTATAATAATTAAATAATTATTAGGTAATTATATATATAGAAAAAAAATTAAATTTAAATTTAAATAAAATTTTTATTAAATAGTATGTTTGTTACTTTAAGGTTTGAGACGTTGCTGCCGACGAAGAAAAATTGGCTCAAACATAACCAGAGTGTCTTCTCAACAGACTTGCCACGTGACAGTGTAATAACCAATCAAATTTTACCACGTTGACCCAACACCATCGGTTGAACTTTTGTGCTATCCCTAGAATTAAATTTTCTAACAAACAATTAATTTTTGTACTTATCTTATGATTCCGGAGAAAGAGTGACACCCAAAAACATAGCCAGTTTTGTCGTGTACTGTTGTCATGAACATCTTTAAGAATTGTATGGATCCAAGGGGCTGTAAAATGAATTTATGAATTAGATAGAGTATTAGTCTATAGTTGCAAGCTGAAGCCTAAACTAAGAGGTTTGGGATTATAAGCCAATTTAAGTAGTTTTTGTTGGGTTAGGTCAGTTTCATATGTTTGATAGTTTCGACAGGGTTTTAATTCTAATTTGGACAATTTCTGTCGAGACTTAAATTTAACCTGAAATTAGCAAGTTTAAATCAAAATAAGTTGAACTTGAAAATTTAAAAAAATAAATAAGTTAATTTTGAATTACTTCACAGATCTTTGAATATATTTTAAATAATTTAATAAATATTTATATATATAAATTAATAATAAAATTATAAAATTATAAATATTCAAAATATTAAGTTTTAATTTTAATTAAAAGAATTCATTTTGGTTGACTAGTTGAGTTCAAGTCAATATATTTAACTTATGATCGAGTAGAATTCGGATCAATAGGTTATATATAATATTGAAATTTCAACTCGACCCACTAACTCAATTCATTGTCGCTCCTGTCTAAACCAATTCTTAGTCCAATACATAATAAATGAATAAAATTTTTATTAGAATTATTTTAAATTTGATTATTTTTTAAATAATATTTATATTCATCCTTAAATAAATTTTTAAAAGATGCAATACTAATAAAGAATAATTATTTTTCATGTATTTGACATAGACCGCCTTCAATACTAAGTTAGAATCCAATGATTTAATAAATATTTTGGTATTTAAACCATATGCGTTTTAATTTTGTCACTTAAACTTCATTTTTCTGGTAAAACACTTTTACATTTTATCAAATCTGAATGGAACATTCCATTTCGATTTCACCAACAACTATCGATTTTCAATTAAATTTTCTAAAAATTACAAAAATTTCTAAAGAACTGGCAAAGTGTAAAACATGTGAAATTTAGATGGTAATGTGTAAAAATAAATAAATAAGTTCAAATACTAAAATGTTTTTCCCCTTTTATGAATATACTTACATAAAGTATCAATTTGTTTATACCTTTCCAATACATTTACACACACACACACACACATATATATATATATATCTAATAAAATTTAAATTTATCACGTCATATAAAACGAGAGCCTCAAACCAACTATTGGAGCGAAGCCATGGGACAATTACGTCTCTTTTACGACGTGTTTCATCTCCCACTCAGATTTATACATTTTGAAAATGACTTACGTGATTGAGACTAATTAATGATAATAAATTCTTGGAACAAAGATGAGCTTAACTCGAAGATTAATGTCACAATTTAGTCATGCTCTGTGACATTAATTTTATCCTAATAATGATGTTGATGTTGCCAAATAATTAACATATAGACATAATGTCCATATTAGAAACGACGAGTAGTCATCTATCGAGAAGTATAATTACACGTTCAATGTCCAACTAAGAACAATTTTTAATTCCTCGGATTAATTGTTATAGCACGTACTAGAAGTTTTACGGCCTAGATCGATTCGTTAATTGTGACACTAATAATTCTAAGATTTAAGGAGCAATATACGAACCGTGTTGTAAAACCTTCACTACTAAAAACGTTATAAAAATATATCATAATGTAAATGACTTCAAAAAATAGTACGTGCATTTAACCACTTTTTTTTCTATTCGTCAAAAATATGAAATTATATATAAACCCCTTTAGAGTTTTGGGTTTGGTCCTTCACGAGGAACATCAATTGTAATCATTGTCTGCCATAGTCCACTTTGGCTGCAACAATTTGTCCATTTGATTTGTGGTCCTGTCTGCACTAATTTTTATTTACTTGTGTATTAATCTTTTTCTTTGGTACAGTCACATGTATAATTCATAATTAAATGAAATATTAATATTATAATATCCGATGCAAAATAAATGAACATTAGTAACAATATGTTGAGGAACAATTTTAGATGTCATTCCCGACACGCACACACACACAAACAAACGCATATATATATATATATATATGTAATTATGTGGGACTATTTTATTGTTTTGTCGCAATATAATTTGAAAATCTTACACGACAGTATAATGCTAAGTCATGATAATATTTGTTGCTAGAACTTTTTTATATGTTTCTTATCGCCATCAGAAAAAATAAATAAAAAGATATGTTGCTAATATTTTTAACATTATCCTTAATCTTCCTGTCACTAACATTCTCACTTTTTTAAAGTAAAAAGCTTGTACGAATGTGAAAATTTCCAAGTAGCCACATGTGGTTTTGGCAATTGCCTAATTTGTTTTACATATAGTGGGTAAGTAATTATATCACAAAGTGGCTGGTATCATGCGGAAAAAATATCTACTAATACCTAATTGCTACATTAATTTATATAGAAGGGCAAATTTGTAATTGTCTTTATTTATTTTACGTGTCCCCTCTGACAGCAACCATACAAAGAGGAGTGGGCTGTGAGTTTGGTACTCTAATTGTCTATTAGAAGTGATAATTTAAAATTTTAAGTTGGTTGATAGCAAGTAGTCTTGATTACTTTAATTAATCACAATGGTAAAGGACCATCGTTGACAGTGTGGGTTGGAATCAAGAAGTTGTATTTCTTTGTATTAATCAAATAGCCCAAAAAAATTATTAATTTGTCGTTTGAGAAAGAACCAATTCATCGATTATATAAATATAATTATTTGTTAAAAAATGAGTTTTTCAAAAGCTAGCTTCTTGTTAACCATAACCCTTAACTTTGGAATACTTATTTAACTAAATAGACATCCATCATGAATTAATAAGCCAAAGCAACAAGATATTTTTATTTCCAATTAACTTCTCCACCACCCACAATATACGTAAGAGTATAAGTAATCGAATAACAAAGCTACTATATTTTTATATTGTTTTAAAAAAGATTAAATAGAACAGTGAAAGTCATCTAGATATGTGTAAGGAAATTCAAAGTGAAAGCACTAAGAAAGGGCATCACTATTTATGTTGGTAGTACCAATAGCATACTGATACACTGTAAAAATTTTTATGACTTATAAAATTATATTCTTGTAACAAATTATAATAAAAATATAATTATTTTAAAACTAAAAATATATAAAAACTTTAAAGAATAATATATATATATATAAGTGAATTGAGAGATATATTAAATATGAAAAAATAGATAAAATGATATCAAAATATAATGGAAAAAAAAAAGAAAGAAATTATTTGGCCTTTAATCTTAACATATATAAGTAAATATGGAACGTAAATGGTTAAGGCTTGTAAAATAGGTTTTTAGCTTCATTATTTGAATGCCATTAAGAGAAAAATTAAAAGTCTGTTAGAAAAGGAATTAAAAGACTAAATAGGGGTCTCTTCCATTTTTAATATGTGTGTGTGTGTGTGTATAGTAGAGATAAAATACCAAATAATAATTTAAAAATTATAACTAGTGATATGCATCAAATGATTATAATCACTATTTTGCTAAAAAAATGGTTAAATTAACTATCCTAGTAACAAGGTTACAGACATTTGTAGTTTTTAAACTATTATTTGTGCTTAATAAGATTATTACCCTATAATTAAAGAGTTATAAATTTGAGCTTTATTCCATTAGTTGTGCTATATATAAATAAATTCGGACTTGATAATAAATCATGCATTGATTTACACACACACACATATATGTATAATTGTGTACGAAGAAAATATATTTAATCATCCTTTCTAAAGTCTTTGTAAATAATATAGAGCGACACTTGTATGATAATAAATATTATCAGTACAATTTCTTATTAGATTTTTATCGAGATTAGTTATCAACAATAACTACTTAAACACAAAAAATAATTCAATTAAATAATAAAAATCATTTTATCGTCAATACTTATCAATAATAACTTAAACATGATTGCCATTTTTATTATATTCTAAAGATAATTAATTAAGATAAAATAAAAATTCTTATCATTTATATTACCATTTTAACATTTCGTCACCTATGCTTCGGAATTTTTTATTTTTTTTCCATTATTGGTAAGGTAATTTTTGTTAACAAAAATAACAAAAACAGATCAATACCGAAACAAAGGACATGAATACGACTTCACAGTCGCTTCTGTCTTTTTTTTTTTTTTTTTTTTTTTGAAAATTTGACTGTTAATATGACTAAGTAAAACATGGCAAATTTTCATCCACTCAATATTAATAAAAATAATCATTGCTTTTAATTAGATTATAGGATCACCACATATTGGCATTAATAAAGATTCTGACAACATGCAAGCCCAAATCTTAGATTAGAATTGGTTCATTACCTTTAATTGCTAATTCTCTATCCGAAGTAAGAAGTATGTGCTCTATTTATGTCGTCCAATAGTTGTTTGCATGTGTATAAAATGTACTACATGACATATGCATGGTATCGTCCCTATAAGTTGCATATTGATCGCAGGTTTGAGAATCAATGTGTCATGTTTTTCACTATTGTTTTTTATATATTTTCAAATTTATTTTAATTTGCGTATAGAATAATTAAAGTTCACTATTAATTTGATTTTAGGCAAAGTTAATCTTCACGACGCGATAATAAAGTTCACACTCTCTATTTTAGTTCAGATCTTCGTATTTTCATGATAACCACGAAATAGGAAAATGCATGAAGTTCAACAAGAAGATACAAAAAGTATCAAAAAAAAAAAAAAAAGAAAGTAAGGAAAAAAAAAGAGAGAAAAGTGTAACAGTCGTGTGTGTAGTCTCCGTGCTGTAATGAAAGTAGATTGCGGATCTATATATTGTAAGAAAAATATTGTCCTGGATCAAATTATTATATTGTGCTACCAAAACTGCTACAATTAGGTCATGACAGCTACTTCTTCTTTATCTTTCAATCTTCCTTCTTTATTACAAAGCCTTTATTATTATTAGAAAATGCCATAGAAGATTAAGGCTATGGTTGTTTCTATTTTAAATATTATCCATCTCAATTTAAAAATTTTATAAATAAAATATCTCACTATATATATTTTATTCAAATTTATATTCCTCCATCTCTTATCTTTTACAACTAACTAATAATTTTTCAATTATTATGCATATTCAAAATCAAAATAATATATGTTCTTATAATTTTCTTACTCATATTCATTTTTTTATTATTTATAAACTTATATATTATCACATCATTTAATTATTATTATATATTAAATATATTAAAAAATAATTTTCCCACCAATTCAAATTTAACAAATCAAACATAATTTTTATCTATATTCAAATCATTCAAAATTTTCTCTGCCTTCTTAATTTGGAAACAGACATGGCTTAAATAACTGATTCATATTAATAATTCAACATTAATCGCATAAGCATATATGAACAATGATGAGAATCTCATGAGAAACTTTGTTTACATTTTTTTGTTTTTTAACTTGATTTATTTTTACTCAGTAGTTTATGTAAGTTGTCGGCATAAATGTGTCAATGTGAGGTGTCTACATGAGAAGATAAAACAGAGATCAAATAGAGCATTTTTCTTTTTCCTAAAAGTATAGACTTGAAGGGTCTTTTTTTTCTTTTGGGTTTTCATAATATTTTAATTTTTATTCATATTTTTCCCTGTTATTTAAAGAGAGATACCATCATCTTGCTCTTTCTAATTATTTATAGATTTGACAACTTCTAACATGAGTCTGTATCTTAATCTACTAAAGTCAAAAGTCCTCAATGCGATACACTCGAAGCTTAAAGAATTGCATCGATAATGATTAATGCAAATTTCATGGTTAACAAGCCATAATTTTTCATTACAATTCTAAAAAGAAAATACAAGCACTTGTCCATTGGAATCCGCCAACTTTAATTGAGTGGGCGACTAGAGAAAGGCCACTGGCATGTCATCATTATCACACACTTTTATTTAGTTTTCTACAGCACTATCTGCATTGACAAAGTGTGCAAGATTTCCCATCAAAAAGTGGTCAGATTCAGAGTCAAACAAATTGCATACACTTTACGTCATGATGAATCTTGAACAGGTTTCAGGTTTTTCTTCCTTATTCGTTCCAAAAACTGCGTTGCTTTTGAATACGAGTTACTTCAAAGTGGCCCTAATCACATTTTCCCCAAGTGGTGACAATAGTCCGTGCATGAGTCCGTCCGAAAAGGTACATGTTGGTACTATATAAAATAAAAAGGTAATTAAATATTAAAATTATAACATTTTTAAAAATTTTATTATTTAATACATTTATGCCAAGCACGATTGTTCTTGGGATATCATTTTATGTCTTTTACATGTGAAAACAAGACATCGAGATTTTTCTTCCTTAGGAAGATGGGCTTAGTTTCGATCAACTCACAAATAAAATGATGCTTAATATCAATATGCTTTGTTCACGAGTGTTGAATAGTATTTCTAGACATGTTAATTGCATTGTTATTGTCACGTGGTATAACTAAGTCTTCCACCTTCACACTATAATCCATCAATATTTGTCTCGTTCAAATCAATTGTACATTGCAGCGACTGATTACAATATATTCAACTTTAGCAGTAGAAAGGGAAATTGAGTTTTACTTTTGCTACACCAAGATACCACATTGTTGATAATAAGAAAGCAACCATCAGTTGTATTTTTTCTATCATTCAAGCTTCCAGCCCAGTGTACATCACTATATTCAATTAAAAAAATATTAGTATTCACCGAATACTACAAACCGAGTTCTGTGGTACCATTTACATAACAGACGATCTTTCTCACGGTTGTCAGGCGGCTTTGCTCGAGATAGGCTTGGCATCTTGCATAAAGACTAATACTAAAGCATAAGTCTTGTCTACTAGCCATTAAATAAAGCAAACTTCCTATCATGCTTCTATACAAACTCCAATCCATAGATTTTTCATGCCCATCCTTATGCAGCTTTATTAATGTTAACAGTGGTGTTGTAACATGCTTCAAACTTTCCATTCCAAATTTCTTAACCAAATTTTTGGCATACTTAGTTTGATATAGAAGTATTCCATTTTTCATTTGTTGAACCTATAACCCAATAAAATACTTCAACACATCTATCATGCTCATCTTGAATTCTTCTTTCATGTTGCTAACAAAGTCTCAACAACTGAGAGGAAGTGAATCCAAACACAATATCATCCATATGCGCCTATGTAATGAAAACATCTTTGTTTTGCCTCTTCACAAATAAGTTCTTGTCAGCTCCCCCTCAAACATAGCCTTATTACACCAAGAATGTTACTAGCATCTCATACCAAGCATAAGGTGCTAACTTTAGTTTGTATAAGGCCTTCTTCAACTTGTACAAATGATTAGGGAAGTGTTGATCAATAAAGCCTTTTGATTGTTCTAAATATACCTCTTCTTTTAAAAAATCATCTAAAAATGCACTATTCATGTCCATTTCATAGACTTCAAAATTTAGTGTACATGCCGTAGCTAACAAAAGTTTAATAACCTCAAGACGTGCAACTAGTACAATTGTCTCATCGAAATCAATACTTTCTATCTAAGTGTATCCTTGTGCAACAAATCATGCTTTATCTCTTGAGATTGTCTCATTTTCATTGGATTTATTCTTGAATATCCACTTTGTCCCAATGATGTTAGCATTGTCTAGCGTTTCAACTAACATTCATACATCATTCCTTTCGAACTAATTCAACTCCTTGTACATCGCCATCACCCAATATTCGTCTTCAGGTGCCTCTTCCATGTTCCTTAGTTCAACTGTGGACACAAAACATGGATAACCGGCTAATTCACGATAATTAATTTTAGGTACCTCTCTTATTTTGCATTCATCTTGGACATCTCCAATGCAACTTCCACAGAATTATTTTTGCAAATCCTTGATAAGTGCTCATGTTTAAGGATATTCTCCTCTTAGGCCTGTTTTGTAGGTGTTAGCTCTTATGTTGCAAAAATATCAGCTCTGTATTTTGTTTCATGTTGCCAACTGACTGATCACTTTAATCATCCTTCTTCTGATTCGATTGAGTGACTAATTCTTCAGTATTATCAGCCTCATCTATCACCACGTTCATGGTTTCCATGACTTTTGTGGTCCTGCAATTGTATACCTTGTATGCCTTGCTTGAATTAGAGCATCCTAGAAAGAATCATTTATCATTTTTGTATAGTATTTTTTGAGATTATCTTTGTCTCTTAAAATGTAGCTCCCAAAAGTGTAAAAGTAACATATATTAGGCCTTCTACCTTTCTAGATTTCATATGTTGTTTTCACATAATGTTGTGAACATAAACCCTATTTATTATATAATAAGCTTTGTCAATCGCCTTACCCCACCATTTTGAGTTCATCTTCTTTGCACTAAACATGACATGTGCCATCTCTTAGAGTACGCAATTTTTGCACTCTACCACTCTATTATGTTATGACATCTTAGGAGATGAGTACTCATGTTGGACTCCATGTTAGGAATGACAATCTTGAAAGTGTTTTCAAACTCTCTCCCATGGTCTGTTTGAATTCTTATGATTTTTCTAACAGCTTTGCCTTTTTCATTTTCCAATTCTGTGCTTAGCTTCTTAGAGGCTTCAAAGATCTTTGATTTCTCCTTCAAAAAATCTATCCACATAAAATGTGAATAATCATCAACACGAATGAAAATGTACATTTTACCTCCAACATAATGACTTCCTTTGGTCCCATAAGGTCCATCTGAATTAACTTCAAAACTCTTGAAGTGTTTAGCCTTTGGGATCCTTGGTGTGATGATCTATGTTACTTCCCATGTTGACAAATTCCATAGACATTTAATGTTGCCTCAAACAATGTTGGCAACACTTGAACAACACCTATCTTCAAAAGTCTCAGCAAGTCTTGATAGTTAATGTGTTCTAGACGTTTATGCCATTTTTCGCTTTCCTTAATGCTAGGTTTAAGACAGGCTATACTACTGCTCATTATATAGTAGTTATCATTCAACCTGTTGCCAACAAGCACACAATAGTTATTCTTGTCATATATCTGACATTGATTTTTTGTGAATTTCACAAATAAATCTTGATTGCATAGCTGACTAACACTCAATAAGTTGTCTAGTTTCTAATGTTCCTTTTTTAGTACTTATTTTCAACTTTTTAGAATCTCACTTGCTTACACAACCAAGCAAACTTGATAAACCAAACTCTGGTACCACTTGTTGGGTCAGGGTTGAAACATTTATGTTGTGAAAGTGTGTTGGGAACACACATACCCAACACAATCATGGAGCAAAAAGTAAGTGAGGCACACAATTGTTGATGTAGAGTTGGCACTCCTACATCTATAAGGCCTTGCTCAATAAAAATGCTCCATTGAACAAATAAAGTAAAGAGACAAACAATAAAATCTCTCACTCACTCTACTATCTCAATCCTAGAATTTTTGACTAGTTGACAACACATTATCCCAACAATATATATTTAGACTCTTTTCAGAGTCAACTTTCTGTCATACACTCTCTCAAGATTTTGTCTTTCCACTCTATTTACTCTCTCAAGTACATCAAATCAACCCTCATTTAATTAACTCTCATACTAACTCTCATGCTAAATGACTCAATTACTTAAAGGAGAACTTTTGACTCTTTTTACTTAACTCTCTAGGTTGTTTTCTAAGCCTACAATCCAAAGCTCCGAGGCCTCCTCTTTATAAGTCTTTATTAAGAGTTCTCACTAATACTTAGCTTCTATGTTGTTCATGTTCAGCCTTCAAAAATTTAGGTGAAATATTTTTTGTTGGTTTAAGTCAGTTGTCAACAACTTGACATAACATAGCTAAATTCTTATCCGTATCTTCTCTAGGTCTATTAAGACTATTTATCTACAATGTCCAGATTACATCTTCATGTTGATCAATATCCACCTAGATGAACTCTTTTCTGTAGTAGACGACTATTGCCAACTGTTCGAAATAATCGAATTGGGTAAGACTGGAGAGGCTTGGACTCTATACAATTCTTATCCACTTAATTTGAAAAGTTTGAGGAGTTCTTCAACAACAACATTTTAATAATTTCAAATATTTTAAAAGCCTTATCCATTTGTATGATCATGATAAAATTCTTAACGAGTCAAAATTCTTCAATTACGTTTATGTTGTGTACAATATGCTAACACTTAATCAACATACTAACAATCCTCAATTATATTACATTAATGGTATTTAGTTTTATTTTTATCATTGCTATACCAAAAAAATAAAATTAATTATAATTAAAAAATTTTAACAATATCTTATTATAAGATGATCTTATTATTTTATCTATCCAAACACTTTATTAATTTATTTTTAAAATAAAATTATAAATTTATAATCTCTAAAAATATCTTACAAATTATATAATTTTGTAAACTATTCTAAATAAATTTAGCCAAACACCCTCTGATTTGGTATACGAAACCCATATGAAGCCTGTAAGGAATCCAAAACGACCAACGGATGTACCCAAAGCAACTATTGGTGAACTGAAATGTTCCAACGATTAGGAATGCTAAGTTCTTCTGTAGGATATATCGTAAACACGGATTTGATGAATTACTACAGCACAACACAAAATGAGCACTCACTAGTCCGAATTTACAAATATTATACAACGAAGCTAAAAAATAACTGTGTAGAAGAACTTCTCTTCAGCAATTTTTTCCCTTTTTCTCTTCACGTCATTCTTCGTTGTTCTTGGATTCATCCTACATGAAGGTGTAAAGTTTACAATTATAGTCCAAGGGATTTTTATCAAAAAGAATAATGACTACAATTATAGTCCAAGGGATTTTTATCAAAAAGAATAATGACTAAAGCTCATTCTTGAAATTAGATCGAACGCTTTATTGCGTATAATATTGTTATTTCTGTCGTGGTACGTTTATCATGCCAACAATGGCTCATCTTTTCTTGTTTTATTTATATACACTTATATATGTATGTATGTGTCTTTTTTCGTATAGCAAGTCATCACGTTATAGTTGATAATACACTGCATTTACTAATTCAACATTTGTACAAAACGACTGCACATAAATAATATTCACAATCAAGTGTGAGCATTAGCTCAAACAAAGTGAAACTTGCAGCAGCCCCACTTTCTTGCAAACTTAATTAGATTCATACATATTACTATTGGGTTTTAAATATTTTTTCTACTGTAATTATGCATGACAAAGAAGATTCATGATCGAGGGTTAGTGCCAGTGCTTTCATTCTAAATCGGAATCGAACTCTGCTTAAACCAAAAATATCAAATTCTCTACTAAAAAAAAATTTTTTTTTTAAGTACAGTTATTTAAGAACCCTCATGTGTGTGTATTAAGTTCTTATTTACATTTAAATTCATATAATTTTTTTATTAGATATGTACACAAGTATTTAAAATTCAATCATGATACATATTCAAAATCAAATCACACATTCAATCAATTATCATGTGTCACACACACACACACATTACAAGTTAAACAAATTTAAATTTTATTCATATCTAAAATCAAACATAAGATTTATACCCTATAAAATCTCCATTATTTTCAACACCATAAACTATATATATATGTGAGAGAGAGAGAGAGAGAGAGAGACAGAGATACTTTATTGAGTAATATATTTAAAAGCAAAAATTCTAATAGAATGAAATTAGCAAGAAATTTACATCCAAACGTGGCCCAATTATTTTTGGATCTTCTTAACTCGACTCCAGACCAATCACGCTGAAACCCAAATCACATCTAAACCCAAACCACTCTTCACTTGGCATTCAAAATTATTCCAAATTCAGTGAAGCACTATCGGTCACATACACCACCACCATCAATAATAATAATAGTAATAATAATTGAATGTTGCTAATATCTACCATCATTTGCTCGAAAATTGTAGCACACTCATATGTGTGTGCAGTTCCCCTCCAAAAAAAAAATTGTACATTATTAAAATTTACAAAATTGTAAACTTCATAAATTACATCCACAACCCAAGCTCAATTTGTTGAGGAGCGAAATGTACCTTTATTTATTATGACGGTAGAATGCTAATTAATTCACGTTTTGAAGTCCATCCAACAATAGATTAATTAAAGACATTTTCATGAATTCTTGTAAACTATATAAAAGCATATATTTATATATTCATACAAAAATGGTGTGCAATTTTTGAGTTTTATTCATTTTCTATGGTTGCTTCGTTTATCAATTTTTTGAAAGCGTAAATTTTTAAAATAAATAAGAAATAATCTGAATATGTGGAAAAATGTAAAAACATAATAGCAAACATGAAAAGGAAAAAATAATAGAAAGCGAAAAAGTGGGGAGAAGGAGAATAAACAGATAGAGAACTAAAAAATAGTTAAAATATAATTTAAAGAAGCGGACAGAAAATATGAATATAGAAAACCGAAAATTAAAAAAATCGAAAGAAAAAGAAAAGGAAATAGAAGAAAATAACAAAAAAGAGAAACAAACAATAAAAAAATAAAACACTTCGTCACCCGAGTGCAGGATCCGTTATTTTCGGGCAGTGAGGGGCGCAATGCTCCCACCGCGCACATGGGTGCGGAACTGGAGCCCTCAGTTCACACGCGCACTTCGCACAAACTCAATCGCGTGCAGTTCAGTCACTGACAAGGTCGCGTTAGATGGATAGGCCAGCTTAGTAGTGCCATATAATACGAATGCCTAATAAAAATATCGACCCTACACTGGCTCACTCTCTAAATAGTTTTGAGTTACTTTGACCCCTCACAATTGAATTACTGATTGCGTAAAAATTAATATTTGAAATAATAAATTTTATAAAAATGATTAAATGATCAAGAACTGTGCTTCGATTTGCAATTGCATAAATAAAAATTTTATAAGTAAATTTTAGAGAAAAAAAGTAAAGGATCAACTAACTTAGAGTCTTAAGTTCAAATTGAATTTGTTTTGAGGCGACCCTAAAAATTAGACATTTTGTTTTAAATTCTTAATTCAATTCCATTATTTAAAAAATCAATTTACATTTTTCAAAACACATCATTAAAATAAAAAAACCTGTAATGATACCAAGTCCAGTTTTCTTGCCATTCTTGCTTCAAATAAAACAACTGTATGGACAGCCAACCAAAGTACTGTCCGGAAAACAGCAAAGCAGCAAGTTGCATGAAACAAAACAGACCAGCACCAGCAAATTGGCAACATGACAACTAGTGTGTTTTCAATCATGAATGCCCCAACACGACCACCCATCTTTTACTGTAACCAGTCCTAGCATAGTCTTCTGCTGGTGGCCACTTGCCCGTTACTGACCCTCCGATAGAGGCTTCTGAGCCAGGATGAAATACATCGATGTGAAAATTTCTTTCCTGAAAAAACCAGGTAGCACAGATCAGGGCATCGTGTCAAGGATGGGAGGAAAAAGAAAAGGAGAGAGTCAAGGGGGAAACGATCCTTACTTTGCCCCGGCAACAAGTCCTTCCGCAGCTTTCTCTAAGAATGCCTGCACCCTTTGACTTCCCTTAGGGGCAATGCCCAGTTTTTCAAGGGCTGTCACCTACAAAGATCATCGGAAGAAATACCTTTAACACCAGAAGTGAAGTTTGATGAGGGAATTAAAAGGTGATTACTAAGATGCGTATGTCACCATGTTTCTGGTAAAAAAGCGACCAATTGCTGTCAAGCGGAAACTGCTGAGAGAGAAGTGACTTGCATCCAATGGCGAGTACCACGGGACGGGTGAGTCCACGGCAAGATCTCTCTCCCACACAACCTTAACCAGCACAAGAATATGATTATCTCATTACAGAATTATCTGAGACACCTGCAGAAAGTCAATACTTCACTACTCACTTCAAAGCCAGCTTTCTTAAGAGCATCAAGGCATTGCTGTGTCAGCCTAATGTCAGGGAGGCCATTGCCTAGTTCGATTTCTGCCTGCACGGAGGTATGTTTTCTATCAAGGTCAGGCGTCAAAACTAAAGTTATGAATGGATGCGTCTCTAGGAATATGTGATTACCTTAATCCGCTGGTGTTCTTCATTATTAGGGTCAAAAGCGTCGGTCATGCACCACTCATATGCTGCGAAACATTGGCCAGGTTTGAGTACTCTGTATATCTCCTTATAGCAGCCAACCTAGACGGCACAAAGAGCAAGTCAAGGACAACTCAAGTAGAACAGTGTTGCTATACAAAGATTTCCACAAGAGTGAGTCAAAGACAAGTGTTTACGTACCACATCTGGGGCATGGCAGGTGGCTTCAATTGCATAAACTGCATCAAAACTGTTGTCAGGAAATGGCATCTTCATGAAATCAGCCTGCATAATTACTAAGAAATATTAGAATGGAAAGAACGAAAATATCGGCAAAGAATGAAAACTTGATCTCCAACTTTACTGACTTTAACAAAGTCACAAGTCTGGTCCAGTCCAGCGGTCCGGTTCAGTACCTGCAGAGTTCACACATAGATTAAGATGAAGTCCAATAGTAGTTCCTAAATCAGCACAAAGACACAAACAGGACATGCATAATATGGAATCACGGGATAGAGATGGATCTGAAATCATTCCGTTTTAAGTTAACAGAAACATACATGCTTGGGCCATAAAATTTGAAGTTGCATTATCAAAATTAATCTAAAGTTGAAATGAGGTCAGAGACGAAACAGAATAATGCAATCTTGTGCAACTATAGTAATTTCGCATGTCAACCTCAGCCGAAAAAGAGCACGTACCTTTCCCCTAGATATCTGGTATTCATTGTTGTTCAGACCTGTGACTGATGTATAACTGCAAGATGTCAATACTGAGTTACAACTGTGAAACATTGAAGTCACACTCACTTTCATTGAAGGAAGGAATAGGGGCTAAAAAATATTATTTTGATAGATTATTTTATCACATCTATTGAGTTGAGTCTTTACCAATATTTTAGTTATTTTGTACCAACCCTTTATTTTATTATGAATTTTGTCCTTAACAAAGAATGTGTAATTTACCCGATGTTCAAAAGTGACCAAAAGTTGAGGAAAGCAACTGAACAATACGTAAATTTGTCAAAATAATGGAGCAAATGTGGAGTGCACATATTTATTGCACGAGAGAGGATACATGCTTACAAAGCCACTTCTAGTACACATCCACCCATAATCGTTACTCAATTGGGGAATGCAATCCGGACCCTCATCAACTACATTGATGGGCAATGCACAAAACTATGGAAAGTTCTAGCTAAAACACAAGAACACAAGGGTGTGTGTGTGTAAACGTGAGTTACAGCACAAATAAAATGAACAGGTTGGGGATTAAAATTGTGGAATTTTTCATTTAACATGGAGTATCTTAATCACTGCATTGGTCTTAGCATTGCAAGGCACTTTTATATAAATGCTTTCCATTGTATTTGCAGAACAGTTGCTATGAGGATTTTGCATCTGCAAGATTTTGTAAAGATGTTAAATTGCAGTGTTATGGTGCAACCTGAAACACAATATTGATAATATCACGACTCCTTGGGAAAACTATGACATTTCAGAGACTTTTTCCATTATTCAGATGGGACCTAATACAGCATTCTAACTTACTGAAACATCGGAGTTGAATAAACAGTTTGACTGTACATGTATAATATGTTTACTCATGAATAATTAATGGCATTCATGGTTGCTCTCATAAAGAAACTTTTCAACAAAGCAAGTTGTATTGTACAAGTGCTAAACAATTAGAAAATTCCAGTTAGACAAAGTATATGAAATTGTTGTTTCTATTTATAGTACAATTAATTCCACGTTAGATAAATGTTAATTCTTCATTTGCTGTTATGAGATTGGAGCTCTGGTGTTACTAAAGGCACATTGAAAGGAACATATAACCATCAAACAAGTGAACTAACTAACTCCTCATGTTACCTGAATCGAGCAATTTCTCTTAATGGTCCGCCAATTCCACATCCAACATCCAAGACCTATAAGCACGGACAAGACTCAGATTGATTCAAAGCATAGAAATATAAACCCAAGGTACACCTCCAAAAAGAAGCCCAGACCTTCTGTCCTGGTTTCAGCCCAAGTTGCAAGGCAAGGAAGTGCTCATGACGCTTAATGCTCTCTTGGAGAGACTCGCCTTTCCATCTGTGGCACATTATGTAAATAATCTAATTTGGAAATTGCTACAAGTGCTAATTCAAAGGGTCCTAAAATTTTCACTGCCCCAAGCAAAAAATACTCAAACAGAAAACAAGATTGGTGACATAATGGCCAGGTGAAAATCCCATATAAGGTATTACAAAAAGAATGGGACTGAAAATCAAATTTGACTCAGTGCCTTCCACCTTGGCTGCTTACCTATGACAGTCCAAATAAGCTGAATTTGAAAGAATTTGTATTATATACCTTTTTTCCTTTTTACACCGTAATTGAGCATTAAGAGTGTCTTTGGTTTTAGGAATTTAGAGTGGAAAGAAAAATAATAGAGAAAGGAAAGGAAAATGAAAGGAATTCAAAATTCTATACAGTATTTGGTTGAAAGGGTTTTAATGAGGAAAGTAAAAATTAAGAAAAAATAAATCAAATCAAACAAAAACTAAAAATTGAAAATTTTCATAATTTTAGAAAAAAATAATGAAGAAATAAATAAAAGAAATAGAATTAGTAAAATTTTTGGAGGAAAAATAAGAGTTAAAATAGTTTTCCTTCCATTTTTCTCACCATTTTGTAAATTTTCCTTCCCTAAACCACAATTTCCCTCTAATTTTTTTTCCATAGGATTTTCTTTTTTTAACCAAATACCAAAAATCATTTTCCTTAACCTTTTCTTTTCTTTTGCTTTCTAAATTCTAAAAACCAAACATAGTGTAAAGATGCCTTTCACAGAGCAAAGCATGATTGAATACAAAAAGAAACCGAAGGAAAAATAATATATGGATCAAACGACTCACCTAGGTGCAAAATGGAATGATTCTCCCCATCCATACTCATAGAAACTGGTGACAAGATCATAGTACTTATTAACCTGTAAAAGATGAGGCAGTATAAATTTCGTGAAGTAAATTTCTGGCCAATTGGAGTACTGTCATATATAAATGGTAAATTGGAAAATTCATCACGTCACATAGTAAGCACCACCATGGAAGAGCACAAAACGTGAATGAGATCACGATTTGTGTAAATTCAACTCTTAACGTATGAGGATTGACAGACATCAACTAATAACCATAACCAAAATATAGCAAAGTAATCCCATTTCAAGAAAAGGATAAGAATACCGAATTTAGGGATAACCCACACTCAAAACTAATGCGTCTGAGGTACTTGATCAAAATGTGCTGACTAAAAGTCCTACATCAACATCTTTTCTTGAGACCCCATCCATATGCATTGCCTACATAAGCATCTATGTTAAACTTTATGCAGGATCATATTTTTGGGAGAACTTCACCTCTCCTCTCTATCTCTCCACCTTCTATTTCCTTCAGATTTTGTTTGGTTATTATTCATATTTGAAATTGATGCCAGGATAAGAAAATAAAAATTTTGCACATCTCGGACAAGGTGGAACCAGAATAGAAGTATAGAATGCGATAAGCAGGCCTTAATTCCACTATAGTCATAACCTTAGACTAAAAACAACCAAATTTCAGTATTACTCTTCTTCCTTTTTTTTTCTTTTTTTTTTTTGAGATTAAAAAATTCCAGGCTATTTAAAAAGCAGGAAATAACACCACCAGTCAAGAGCTGAAACTGGGATTACAAATGAGAATCTCACCATGTCAGAGTAGTTAGCTTTTCTCTCTTCCGCCTCACCTCCAAAGCAGACATGATATTTTTCATACCTGATTTAAGAACATAAATTAATAACAAATTCGTATGACATAATAATGATAATAAAAAGACAAACCACATAAACCATCTTAGTAACACCCTTGGTAATAAACTATCTATTGTGCATATCACAATTTCTCTGTTAGCCAAATCATACAGGTCAATAAAATACACTCTTGGCCCTGAATATAACAAAAGGGGCACTTGGTAGCTAGATGTATTTGGTAAGAACCACATTTACACCCTCTAAACTCAAGTAAGGGAGATTCACAGGACCTAAGTGAACAAATTTGACCCAACTAAACAGATACCAACCTAGGGAATAAAAAATCCAAAATTTTCCAACTATAGCTCTGCGCTGTATACTTGATGATATTTATTGCCAACTTCCGTTAAGTACGGGCCTAATAATTATAAAACAAAACAAAACACGAAAGATTGAAAGACTGGTATTCTCTGTGCAGCGTGGAACATCAATTTCACTGGTCCACATGAACAGTTCGACGATGCGTGCTTAAGAAGGCAAAATATGTATTATTTCTTTACAATTCAAGACAGCACAGGAGACCCCACATTACCATCTGCTGGCAAGTGACTTCAAATTCAATAGCAAAATAACAACAAATTAAAGATATCAATCCGGGCTATGCTCGTTGTCCAGCTTGGCAGTCACATCATCAGCGAAAAATAACAGAAATTTCCAACTTTCTTAAATCAATGGTGAATGATAAAATTCCCAAATTAAAAAAAAAAAAATTGGTTTGAGAAGGATGAAGAGAAAGGGCAGAACCATTTCCTCTTGACTGGTCCTTAGTTGAGGAGCCATAAGTAATCAAACATATTGCTCGGACATATGAAATTATATCGTCACATGTCACTTGTACAAAAGTAAACAAGTAGGCCCAGTTATGAATGGAACTGCCGACCAAACTCAAATCTTACGTTACATTTATTTCGGATTTACCTCAAAAAATACAAACTTCAATAGTATTCAGTTTAAATTTCCTTTCGCACAATTCTAAAAAAAATGCATCTGAAAACAAAATCAAACGTAAGTATCCTTACACATGGAGAATCTCTATCACAATTGCAATATACAAAAAATGAGATACGATAGTGCAATCTTCAAACTTTAACAATCTCATCAGACACCCACACACAGAGTGGATGCGGGGTTGGTGGGCTTAGGGATTTACTTGTCAACAGCGGAGAGAACGTCATTCTTCTCAATCTTTCCCCCGACCCCAGATGCCAGATCCAATGTTCCCGCCTTCGACATCTCTGTTCCTCTCCCTTTTTCACGATTCTCGGCCTCCCAAAACAAAATCTTGGAGATCTGAGGCCAAGACAGAAAAAAAAAAAATTAACAGCATGCACACGCCATAACGTGGGTAAACATGTTACTATGCAGGATATCTCGCTCACCCAAAAAGGAGCTGCTGAATCTCAAGACACTTTTGAGAGACCGAGAAGACGAAAAACTCCGATCTGGGGGAAAAGGGCAAGAGCCAGAAAGGGGTGTCAAATACAAATCTGTAAATTTGATTAATTTTGTCTGGCAGAGAAAAAAAGGCGGAGAGAGAGAAGTGAGACCCAAGGCTGCAGTGGAATGTTTTGTTGTTTAGCGGCGCTTCCGAAGGGTCTGGTCATCATAGTGGTCGCCACGTCAGGGACGCTGCACGTGCAGCCTTGCTTTCCCCATCACCCGGGGATCAACTGCTGTACTTCATAACGATTAATCATAAGGCCATCTTTGGTTGAAGATTTTGTTTTGAATGTAAATCAAAGAGTATATGCTTATGAAAAAAATTGTGTTGGTCAAAATTTGGAGTTGTATGTAATGATATAAAAAAATGATAAATTCTTAACATATATACATGTAAGTGAGAGTGCACATGTGTATATATGTAAATATTGCTTCCATTGTAAATTTAATAATTTAAAATTTTAATTTTGAATATTTACATATATATATAAAAAGAGAATAATTTGAATTTGAAGTTTATGTGAATATTTTGGTGAAATGTATGTTTGAATTGTAAAAATTTTTACGTGTAAAAACCCTCTCAAAGATTCAACCGAACATAACAAATATGTTTTCTTCCATAATTGGGAGAGGTATTTTGATGAAAGATGATATTTAATGCGATTGTTTTAAGATAAATAATATATTTAATTATAAATTTATCTGAATACATGTATAAAATATATAATAATAGTTGAATTATATAATAATATATAGAAATAATAATTAGTTTTTATAGTATAAATATATATGAATGTGAATGTGTAAGTGTATATGTATATATGTATTAATTTAATTGTTAATATTAATAATAATTAAAAATAATTAATTAATTATATATATACTATAATTAAAAATTAAATTAAATCAAATTTAGATGAAAATTTTATTAAGTAGCGTGTTAAATTAATTAGCGTGAAGTTTGATGAAATGTTAAGAAATTGAAAAATGATTCCAAACATAGCCTGAGATTCAAAGTTTGAAATGATGAGGATTATCCTTTCTTACTTCCTCTAAAACATAGTTATCCTTCCTTATAAGTAGATTTCCCGAGATTCATAATTAATGATGATAATAATCCTTCCTCACTTCCTTGAAAGTTTATTTTACTTGTGTTCAAATTTTACACTATTAAATATATTAACTCAATAATTTTTTATTTAAAATTATACTTTTTCATATATATATATATATATAATTAACTAATTATTTTTCAATCATTATACTTATTTATAATCAAATCAATACTTATATATATCAAATATATATTCACACTTATTTTTATTTATATAATAAAACATAATATTTATTTTTATATATTACCACATCATTAAACTACGATGATTATTATTATTATTATTATTATTATATATTTAAATAAATTACATTATTTATTATATCACAATTTTTATTTCAAATATATTATTAATCTCAATAAAATTTTTATTAAATATTATATCACACGAAAACCCCACTCCCAAACAAAAAGATGGATTTCACGTGAATAGTCACGAGCGCACTTAATAATGCCAATCAACGCAGGTGATTGATATGGCAATATACTGTAATCGAGGGGAATAGGCTATAATTGAATTTTTCAGATTGGCTACGTTTTTCTTATCTAAATCGTACGAGCAAAAATTCCATTCTATGCGCGATCGACATGACCACACTATTAAATTAGGACAATCTACGTGTGTTTAATTAAAAAAATTATTATTTATTAATTCCAAACAATAGTCTTCAAATTATAAAATTATATAAAATTTTTTACAAAAAAATAATAGAAGAATAGTAATAATTTAGTTAATTTACGTCATGAAATTTGTAGGAATTATATATTTAATACATTAAAAATTTTATAAAAATAAAAAAGGAAATAAAACAATTATTAAAAAGATAAAAATTAAAAGGGAAAGGAATAACAGGGAAATAAAATAAAAATAATTATACTTTAAGAATTTAATATTTTGACACCCAAAGTTAATTAATATGCAGGTCAACCACTTTATATATATATATATATATATATACAGTGTGTGTGTGTAATATTTTTTTCAAATATGATAAAGATTTTCATTATTAATAGGTTGTGCATAAGTGCGTGTAGTCAAACAAAAACATTTATAAATGCTAATGACAATAACCATATATTTGGAAAATTTTAATTCTAGATTTATGTAGTATAAATGGAGTAAAAAAATAAAGTTTGATAAATAAAAAATTATTTTGACAGTTTCAAGCTAATTATCCTACTTATCAATTCGTGGAAATAAATGTTTTTATTAGTTTTAATGCGCACCCACATGCCACTTTTATCGATAAAGATCATAATTAAACAAATTTGCTAAAGATCTTCTTTATTAGCAATTTTTGCACACTTAATATGCGTGCAAAATTCAAAGTATTAATTATCGTTACAGTTATTTTTATTGCATGAATATTTTGAAATGTATAGTTTATATGTTTTGTTTTTATAAATTCATAGTCTAAAAAAATCACACACTTGTGTACACATAATTTGTCAAATATTATATAATTTTATCAATGTAACGACACATGAGTTGTGCTAATAGAGAGAGAGAGAAAAATAAACAGCACAAAGTGAACATAAACACACATATATAAGAGTGCTATAATAAAATGTAAACTTATTATATGTTTTTTGATAAATTTAACAATACTAATAAAATTATTTAAAATTATGTTAACAAATGTATATTAAAGAAGAGAATTAAAAGGAAAGAAATAAGTAAGTCATAAATGAAGTGAAATATAAAAATAAAGTAGATTTGACCAAAAAAGAAAGGGGAACAAAATACGCAAGAATGTACAATTAATTTAGTAATTTAATTTTTGTGATCGATGATAATTATTATGAGGTCCCATAATTAAATTATAATTTAGTATGAGTAAATTACGATGATGAAAATAATGGCGACAACCACAACGATCACAATGATCACAACTACTAAGTAAATGAATAAAAGATATAAACTTGCCCAATAGATATCCATATTAGTGAATATCTTATTAATTCTTGACAATATCGTTATGGTTTATAATTATCGCCGGTGGCCAATCCTCATTATTCTAAGATATAATGTCGTATTCTCTAAAGCAAAGTAATTAATTACTCTGCGTAATTTGTTTAGTCTTTAATGAAGTCTTAACGACTATTGGTAAAGTGTTAATAACTATTTAATAGAGATACCAGAAACAAACATAAAATAAAATAAAATTTAATGAAGATTTTGAATGATCACCAAAATTTTTTTATTTAATTTCTCACTTGAACTTCGTGACATGAACTTCACGTGTTCTAGGTCTCTGTTTCTTAATCCATGCGATTTCTTGATTAAGATTGTGGCTAATGGTTAAAATTAATAATTTAATTAGATAAAATTATTACGTTATGTCTAATATATTAAATGAAATATCAACCAATAAAATATTTTTAACTTAAAAATAGAAAATTACTCAGAATTAATAATTATTCAAAATAAAATAGTTAGGAGTATGTAAAATCAACGGATCTCTGTAGGCCATGTCACTTCAAATAAAACTAAATTATTTAATCTATAAAGGCCCATAATAAAACTTTTGCCTGGTATTGGTTATTGAATAAATAATCTAATTCAACAAACATTGATAAAATAATCTAATTGTATTGGCCCGTTTAATATCTTCGTTATCAAGTTATCTTATATTTTAATTCATATTAGTGAATATGACATTAAATTATTTTATAATTAATCCATCGTTTTAAATAATTTTTAGAACTTTAATCCTACGAAACAAAATGAACCAACTCTCAATGGATTATTTTATTACATGTATTGGATAGAGTAATTTATTGGACACTTTAATTTTATTATACTGGACTTTTACTTAATTAAAGATTTCATCCTTTAAAATGAACATGATATTGTATAGACATTGATAATCCTAAAAAAACCATTATATACACTATTTTCATGATCATAAATTATCATCATAACAAAAAATAAAATAAAATAAAATTGTAGAAACTGAGCCGTTGGTTTAAATCTAATAATCGTGATCTGTAATATATATTACATAAATGTGGATGGACTCAACATTGCTACTATGTGATTAGGCTATAATCAAAACATATTATCATAACAAAAATTTAGTGGTAAAAATACATTTGACGCGATATATAAATAAATAAATAAATCTTTAAACATTAATTTTTTATCATCTATAAAACAAGAGTGAAAAAAAAATTGAAAATTATAAGAATTAAAGTGGGAGATTAAATTAAATTTTATATAATAAATTAAAATTGAAAAAAATCTCAATACGTAAATGCATAAATAAAAATATTCGATCGTTTAGATGAAATTGACCCACCAACGAGCCTAATGTACTTGCCACAAAATGATGAGAAGCCACACCAAAATTATTGTTTATATTTTTCTTGTTAGTCTATAAGGATCGGACATCCGTATTCTAAGACCATACAATATTACAACCTTAGGAAAAAAAAAAGAATTCCAAAGAGTTTGGACAAAATTAATAAAGCTTTCTGTACGTTCATCACAAAAATCAACAAATTTGAAATAAGTGAACAAATTAAATAAAAAAAATGAAGGAGTAAAGTGAATGAAAAATATATACAAAATTAAGAGTGTTTAAACAATTTTGCATCACGAGCAAAACAAGTGGCCTGTATTATTAATAACACAGTATTGATAGATATTAATAAGTTTTCTAGAATTAATAATTTTTGTCAAAATCTAGTAATGTAGTGCAATGCCTCCGAAATCCCTCGCAAGAATATATTATTTAACACATATTTTGATATATATATATATATATATATATGTATGTATGTGTGTGTGTGTGTGTTATGTTATGTACGGTCTATGATTGACTAGTCTATTTATTATTTGAGAAGTCACATAAAATTACTAAATTTATTCATTAAATATTTTTCGTAGAATACTCTCTCAATAAAACCATATACTATTTATTGGAACTAAAACCCTATGGTAACTATACTGTGACACTCTAAGTACGGGAACTAAATATATATCTCTTATATATTTATTTCTTTTACTCTTTTATCCTTCTTATATTTTACTTTTTTATCATTCTCAGCTAAATTTAATTTAATTAATTTATTTTTTTTTCTGATTTTCTGTTTATATTTCTCTAATTTTATATGTATTGATGATATATTTTGAAACACAATAATTTATATTTTAATATTATTAATAAAATTATATAATTTTATTATATTTAAAATATATATTTTTGTTAGATAATAAATCATAAAATAAAATCTTCACACACATAATTTAAAATTTTTATATAATAAAAATATAACTACATACATACAATACATATATATATATATATATAATGGTATTTTAAATTTTAAACGCACTTACAACTGCTAGTGTAAAGTAATATCCAAGCAACAGTATTTGACAATCAATATAAATATGATAATTTTATTAATAACACTAAAACTTGCACTTTTATGCGTCCATATTTATTTATATAAACTATATTAGTTTTTAATTATATTCAATTTTATAATTATTATGTTTATAATAATAAAAATGATATTACTTTAAATTAAAAGTATAAAAAATCCAATAAATTAAACAAAGATAAAACTAAAAAAGTAAATAAAATAAAGTTTAACGCAGAGATAGGGAGACAAAATAAAAGTCAAAAATAAAGGAAATTAGGTTCAAATCATAAACATAATTTGATATTGTATAATTAAATCAAGACCTTTGACTTTATATTAGTATGATTACCGATATTATTATGAACAATTGAACTATTTAAACACTGTGCAAATTAAATGAAACTTTCGTAATCTGAGTTTATTGTCGGCCGTTGAATTTTAAATAATATATATTTTAGTCACCGGTGAATTATGTTAAAAATAATAGATATGTTTATTGTATTTGGTTATATATATTTATGTATCATCATTAAACAATTTATCCATTGAAATTGGACAAACAGTCTGTATTTCAGGAACCTTGCATTTTTTTTCTGCATTTTGTCAATCCCAATAAATTAACATAACTTTATCTTTTTTTTTTTCCTTTTTTAATAGTTATATACAGAGTTATAAGTATCGTCAAGTGATACATTGGATGACAACGAGCATTAAATATTTCTTAAATTTTGGTTGATATCGTGGGAAAACAATAATCTCAATATAACATAAATTAATGATTTTTTACAACCGCGACACAGTGGATTAGTCAATAATGTAATATATGCTTAGTTATTAATTGAGATTTAAAATGATTTGATCAAGTTAACATGTCCAAATGAACGGGAAAAATAACTAAGGTCTAACAAATGATCTATAAATATGTCTATATAATATTTTTCTTAGTTTAAAATTATTAACAAATTTAATCTCCAAAATATATTTATGTCAGCATTTTAAATAATATTTTAGAAATTAATCGACATTTTTCATCCCTATTTACAAGTAGACAACGGGAACGACACAGCATAACAATTTCAATTGTTGATGAAGTGTATGAATGCCCAAAAACATTGGGCGGAAGCCCAAAGTCTCAGGCGGGCTGTAGGATGAGCCGAAAATTTTATTTAGTAATTTTTTTTCTTTATAGAATAATAATTATTAAAAAATTTATATAAAGGCACTTTATTGTCCTAATTAATTAGATTAACTCCAGCATTTTATCTCTTAATCCCATTTCTAAATTAATGATATGCATGAAAGTCTCCTATGCGCTTTATTGAAATATTTTTTCTCATTTTCACTCAAAAGTCAGGTAAAAAATTAACGAACTGTTAAGAATTGCAAATAAGACAAGCAATTTATATTTTATTATAAATTAATATCTATTACGGTATGATTGATAAAGTAACTAACTATAGATGACCCAAGTAAAATAATGTATATTAAAATAATAATATTTTTCCTGTTTGTATATTGTCAAATTAAATAATTTTAAAAATTTTCAAGGTTCATGTCTTTCTACCTTCTTTTTTTAAATTTATTTTATGTGTATCTTCTCTTAAATTTTCTATCTTGTCAATTTTTTTATTTTTATTTTCTATCTTAAAATTTTTACATTTTTTAATTCAAATAATTTCATTTTTATTATTTTAAATATAATAACCTCATAATTATAAATAAATCTATAACACAATATTTATCAAGAGCACAAAATTACAATTATACACCATTTTTGGGGTTAATATGTTAAAAGCGACAAAATTCTGTTCTGCGGGTGGAAAAGTGGCGTCTGCCCGTGTATGGCACATGAATGTTGAACGAAGACCAGGCGACGAATCTTCTCTTCAATCCGAGACCGGAAGAAGTCAATAATGGAAACCGAAGCCAGCGAGCACGAATCAATTGCTATTGTCCTTTACAGAAAACGTTTTTACGTTCTTGCGTTCTGTTTCATCGTTTGTGCCTGGCTTAAGTTTTCGTTCTTGACTTCTTGCAACAGAAAATCTACCTCCTGCCTGCAGGATCATCTACAAAGAAGTACGTCCATTTTCTATCCGTGAATGCAAATATTTTTACGTGTGTAGTTGTGTGTTTTTATTTCTGTATTCTTTGTATTATTATTATTTTGAATTGAAGTAATATGAACGATTTCATTTGCTCGAACGAAGTCCTTGGATTCTGCTTACAACACGTAGATTTAAGATGTAGATGGCTGGAGACCTGAAAACAAAACCAGGAGAATCTTGGAAATTAAATTTAGTGGTGGGTTTTGAAAAATAATAGCTCGCTGTAATTGAAATTTAATGATATGGTTAGTTATCAATGTATGGACATTATTATTTTTTGATCCTGGAAAGTGGTTGTAAAAATTGTCTTTTAGTGACACGAATTCATTAATGCCTACGGTAAATGTTTATTAGATACAGGTGTGTTGATTTCATGATTGAATTTTTTTTTTCAAAATCAAACTTGTTAGGTCTTGTACTTGGAATCTGCGTTTAAACTGCAATGTCAGAGGAGGATTTCACCTTTTGTCGAGTAAGTTCTTATTATGTGGATGCACTTGTTTCAATTTTTTAAAGCACTGCCTATATATATATATATATATATATATGCAATATGAATTGTCTTGTATTTATTTATTTTGTTGTTTGAGAACTTACAAGATTGATTGTTATAAGGTTGGGCCACCTGTTGATGTTGGAGCTCAGAGGGCTGCTGATGGGAGTAGTAACCTGAATGGTGCTAGTATATGGAAAGTTGGTACTTCTCATAAGCAGGGAACAGTTGGTTCTTTGTCATTTAATGTAATTGATGCATCACATCATACAGAGGCAGATCAATGGGCCAAACAAGCTGGTCAAGAGATTGCAGGAAGTTCAAATAAGACTTCACAAGAACCGAAGATCCCTGTGAGAAAGTCTATGCCTAGAGTCAAAGTTCCTTATGAGAAGGGTTATAGCCAGATGGACTGGCTTAAGCTCACCAGGACTCACCCTGACCTCGCAGGTATTCATGAGGAAACTTGTGTGGCTTCTATGTGTTGCAATTTTCATGCGCTGAAGCTGAACTAATCAAACATTACGTATAAAACTTTTTGTTTGTTTTACTTATTTAGCATTTGCCTCTGAACCGACATACTAATGTTTTAAAGAATATTATTGTGCTTTCCTTTTCCTTTGTTAGTGATGCTCAGATCTTATTATCTTCAGTACAGTTATCTTTTATATTTAACCGGTCTCAATAATGGAATTTTCTTTTCAATCAATTTATAACCATGTGGTGGAGCTAATGCTAGTGAAAAATATTTTCCTGCTTGGTTGTTTCCCGTGAAAGGTATGTTACTGGTACGAACTATTTTTCTTTGATCCATACAACTACTAATCACTTGTATTTTTTATGTTTACTTAAAACCTAGCATTTTGTATCATCCTGGAATATGTGTGTGTGTTGTAGTTTGTCTTAGATATCATATCAGCCCCGAATAGCATGTTTTGAGCACGCTGCATACCTGTGCAATTCTAAAGCTTGTTCAGACCGGCTACCTACATTTCCTATCGTGCATCTCTGACCTGTTTAAGTTTCACATGATGTTTGTCTCAGGATTGAAGGGGCAGTCAAATAGAAGATTGATATCTTTGAATGAAGTTAAACAACATAAGTCTGAAGACTCCATGTGGACTGTTCTCAAAGGGCGTGTCTACAATATAACACCCTTTATGAAGTTTCATCCTGGAGGTAGCTTTCAAAATCTAAATTAATTTATCTATTTTTTTATTTATTTTGTATGATTTAAAGTTCATACGGCTCTTATAATGGCTTTATTCTTAACATGCTAAAACACCAGATGATAGCTGCTTCCTTGACATTCCATTTTCATTGTTTTGTCCACAAACATAAAATTTTGTAGCATTGTGAATTCAAATGCAAAAGGTTAATGAATCAGAGATGATACCTTTTCAACTTGTCATGCTTGTAGGTTATGTTTGTTTTGGTTTTGGAATGTGTGTTTTTATGTTTTTTTTTTTAAATCGGATAAAAGTAAAAGAGAGAGAGAGAAATAAAATTTAAAATGTTTAATAATTGAAGTGTGTATTTTAGAAGACAAAATGAAAACAAACATATTAGTAGTCTCTTAAACCATTGCAATTATTATCTTTACTAAAGCTATGTTTTTAGTTGAGGTTACATTAAAAAAATGCACTATCATTTTGTCAGTTCTTTTAAGCCCGTTAATTTTATTTAATGGAAAATGCTAGGTCCTTGTGTAAAGTTCATTATCTGTTTTCTTTTGGCTCTTTTATGCCTGTAAATATTCTGATCAATACCCCGAATACTGTTAGTTGTCATCCTTTTTTTTTTCACTCAAATTCATTTCTATTTTGCATGTTGCATTGTTTTCATGTGATTGCCTGAGTGATAAAAAAAATCTGATAGATGTGTGTTTAAGTTATTCCCTTTGTTTATTCTTCACTTTATTCATTCAATACTAGTTAAATGTCCATTTATGTGAGTCTGTTTTATATGTCAAGTGCAGGCTTTTTTCTGGCCTCTCTTAATTGATTATGTGTGGGTTTGAATTCTCCTAAGATTTTCCCTATTGGGGGTTTCAATGTTGCCATGCCTTCTATTTTCTTCTTTTCGTGCTCCTCATTTGCACCATTTATTCACTTGATAATTTCTCCAATTTTTGTATCCTATTCTCTAAGATTTTTGAGAAATACTAAATGCTATGTTTTTAATCAGTGTCTCCAGTGTTTGGGGTTTGCATTGATTCTGGAGCCATTAGCTTTTAATCCAGTCTTTGCTTTTATTTCGAAGTTCGCACGTATCAACTAATTACTTCCTTACTCTTGAAAACCTCATTTAGCATCCTTTGGGCTGTTTACAACACGAATTTTCTTGAGTTGTTGTGTTTTCATTTTCCAGTCACATTATGCTGCATTCAACATAATTAATTGTTTGAGGCGGTTCTCTTCTATTTCATTCTCCTGACTGAATTTTTCTATGAATGTGCTGCTGGTAGGCGTGGACATGCTGATGAAGGCGGTTGGAAAGGACTGCACACCTTTATTCAGTATCCTCTTATTATATGTACTAACATTGTAGCAGTTTATGCTCTGTAAATTTATCCATTACCAGGAGTTTTTGAGATTTGCAATCCTGACAATTTATTCAGATAAATACCATGCTTGGGTTAATGCAGAATTCTTATTGGAGAAATGTCTCGTGGGTGTTTTAGACGAGGGCCAATGAAGATGTCCAGCTTTGAAAGATGAAGATTCAGTTATACATAACAAGAAAAAACATGATTTAGGATGAGAATGTATGCATGAGACTATGAAATTTTGTATTCTTGGCAGTAGTCTCTGTGAGAAGGCTGCCATTATAGATCAGCAAGCAGAACAATAGTTGATTCACGTTCCTTGTGCCACAATTTGTATTGGATTGATCAAATAAGTCACTTTGATTTCACATATTGGCATTGGAATGATCAAATTATTCTGTAGCATTAACTATTTCAAGCATGGTACATCAATTCAAGAAACTTAAGAGAATATTTGGAGCAAAATTATGTGTGGAGTTAACAAATTTGCAAAGCATTGTCTCTCAATGGATTACTCTGGTGAGAAGTTTTTTGTTTTGTTGTTTTACTCGGCACTAACGTTTCATCTCAAATTTAAAGTCGAGACTTAATGAATTAGGTAATTTTCAATGTCACTCGGGGCTTCCTGAGATTACTCTACTAAGGAGGTTGAATTGCTGTTGCTAGAAATGTATCACATAATGGTAAAAAAAGAAAGTATCACATAATGTACCATATATATTCACCCTCTGAGCCTGGAGGAACATGATGCAGATGGATCAAACCTTAGCAGTAGAGAGAACCTGGACTTCATATATTTGTTGGCCCAAGTTTGATTTGATATAAGATTGGGCTCACATAACTTTCAACAAGGCCTTTGATACATCTTTTAAATTCATTCATTTTGGTCTTGGTTATGGCCCAACCTTAATCGGATCAGGCCCAGACCAAGAAGTCCTAAGAACTGGATATATTCCTCAATCGTCAACCTACTCCCTTGTGTCAGTCCGCCCTCCACCCATGGCGAACTCGCTAGATTCTTCTGCCGGTGGAGCCGCCGAAATCCAACGGAGCTTTGT
This sequence comes from Avicennia marina, assembly GCA_019155195.1. Taxonomy (NCBI): domain Eukaryota; kingdom Viridiplantae; phylum Streptophyta; class Magnoliopsida; order Lamiales; family Acanthaceae; genus Avicennia; species Avicennia marina. The sequence continues at coordinate 11,999,752 of CM032760.1, forward strand.
TGGAGCTTCCGTTATGTTGCCCTCTCTGGGTGAGTTGCAATCTCCCGAAGGAGGCGGCTGCGCTCCTGGAGACCGAGAAGACGCTTTTGATGATTCTGGAAACAACGTCAAGCAAGGCGTTGTTGTTCCTGGACAAGCAGACGCCAACCCCGGCGTCGTTGAAGAACCTGACGGTTACGACGCGATCTTGGCAAACAAAACGAAGATGGATGTCGCCGAATTTGAAGAACAAGCTGCTGACGAGATACAAGAAGAAAAGCATGTTCAGTGTTCGGAGAAATGCGCGCTTAAGATTCAAGTGATTGACACCTCCCTCCCCGGAACTGGTGAATTTAACCATGACGATAATTGTGTTAATATGAATAGGAAGCGGCCAGAAACCGAGGAGAAAAAGGAGAAGCGGTCTAAACGAAGGGGAGGCAAGGCTAGAAACAAAAAGGACATTTTGAACTGTAACACTTACGAAAAGAAAGAGAAGGAATTTCGGTATTCGAGGAACGAGATGGAGGCTTTGAGGTATCAGCAATTGGAATACCAAAAGAAGAAGTGGATTGAGGTTTTTTGTGGTCTTCATCCACTGGTGACGCAGGAGTATGAGGGACTGATCGAATATGAAAAAAATCATCTGAAGCATAGTGTCTCGAGCTTCGACTTTGATCCTCGGCCCCAGTTCCTGAAATCTGCTAACCTGGGCGAAGACTGCCTGCAGTCAGACCCTGCCTCCATTCCTCCTGTTAGTGATGAAATGGGATGCTCAGTTGTGGATGGAGTGTGCAGCAACGGTGATGATAGTGATGAAGATTGCAGTAGCATTCAGAAGCCTGCTTTTTTGGTTACAGGAGAACCTGATTTTGATTCTGGCCCTCCACTGGATGGACTTGAATATCTTAGGCGCGTAAGGTGGGAAGCTGCTAGAATTCCTAAGGTAACAGTTGCCAAGGTTAATAGAATCAAAGAGCAGAGTCTCTATATGCCTCAAATTCCTGATATCGTGAAGTGCTCTGAGAACTTGTTGCCACTTGAAGAGTGGGAGGACAGCTTTCTTGCTGATTTTTCAGAGCTGAGAAGGGCTTTCAGTTCCAACAGCTCAATCAAATCGCAGCCCTTTCTTGTACAAGATAATTTGGTTGAGATGCTTGAAAGTGCTACTTCTGAGAAATTTGATAGCTTAACATCTACATATGATGATTCCGGCCTCCTTGAAGCTTCCGGCATAGTGGGGAGCAACGATAAAGTTAATCTTGCAAATGCCAGTTCAAGTGATCATCCCACCCTCTCCGCGATTTTGGGAATGGATTCAGCTGCTCGAACTGCAATGTTGAAGAGACGAATAAGCATGGTAGAGAAAATGAGCAGTATACCGCGGGATGATAGTTTATGGTTATTTGCTCTTTGTGCAGTGGTAGACTGTCCTCTTGATGCCCATACTAGTGCAGCCCTCCGGTCGCTGCTCCGAAAATGTGCAAGCTTGCGAGCTGCAAAAACAGAAATAGATGATGAAGTGATTATTCTGAATATTCTCGTGACAATATCAGGAAGATACTTTGGACAGCTGGAAAAGTAGTAAGGTTTCCTTATGGATTGTGAATTGGATCACTATGTCAATGTTCCAGTTATTGGCACTACCAAGCGACTTTTTCTTCCCACTGTCTCCGGAGTTTGGTGTTGATAAATCTTTGTAGTATGAGGAACGCGTAATGTTGATGCGTGTTTCGTTGTTCTTTGGATAGCTGAAAAAAAATGAAAATCTATCTTCATCTTTTGCATTGATTCAGAAGATTTCAGTGTCAATATAGTTGTTACTCATGAAATTCTTATGAAGAATATTTATAGATGTGTTGCTTTTCCAACAGGATTAGACAACTCAACCAAGATCAAACATATTCAAATTAATAAATTATATTTAAAGCTTAGCTTAAACAAGTCCTGTCCAATTCAACTCATTTTATTTCCTTGTAGTCCGAGCAACGTGTCACTAAAACAAGCTACATAGAGTTTACTAACATTAACACCAAAGTAAACAGGTATTACTAGGCAAAACAAAACACATCAAGTGAACTCACAATAGCATCTGCTGCTCTATTTTAGGAAGAGAGAGTTTGCCCGACAGGATGTTTAAAATACCGAGAAATGCAAGAAATATGTATACATTAAAACAGCTAAAGAGGAATTAAAGAGAAAACTAGAGGCTCTTTAACAACTATGTCAACTCAGCATTCTTTCTTGTACAGTGACCCTTAAAACATGCTATCTTTTGCCAATCCTTCCCTGTTCCCCTCTGGCATTTTCTCAATCAACTTTTGGCATTCCAGGATAGTCAACTCTTTCAAATTTTCTAGACTATGCATCCCTTCTGGCAATCAGGTTATCTTGGGACAGTCTGATTTCCTAGGCTCTTCCAGTGATGTCAGATTGCCTATCCACTCTGGGAATACCTTTAAATTCGAACACATCTCTATGCTCAGAGATCGTAGAGTTTGAACAAGTTTGAGGCTCACTGGAAGCTCTTCTAGCCTTGGGAGATAGTCTAGAGAAAGAGAAGTCAGGCTGCTAAGGCCTTGAAATTGCATACCACTTCTATCTCCATCTTCAGAGAAAACCAGCTCCTTACATCACTTATCCTCTGCGTTTGAAAGGCTGTAAGTTACTGAACTCCACTTGACATGACTTGAGCAGTGAGCAACGACAAATCCTGAGAAACTTGAGAGACTTTAGCTCTCTTAACCGTGCCTCTGGCAAAGCATAAAAGCCTACTGCACCAGCTGATATCCAGATACTCGGGAGAAGTTAGGTGTTACAGCCCCTCATCATGAAGAAAATCCATATCCTTGACTTCAAGAATGCGAAGGGACTTAGTTTTGAATGCAAAAGTGGAGAAGATGATGGAGCTGCACCTTGTGAGGCTACTGTCCGCTGGTATAATTTCAAGGGCACTGCCATGGACATTAGTTGTTGTCTTAAGAGCTTCTCACTGGCCCTATGGAAGGATGGTTTGTCAACATGCACCTGTGTAGGAATAGACGCAAAGTTTGTACAGAACTCAATGGTTGATTTAGACAGGCAAGGAAATGAAGGCTCAACCATTCCAGATACATTCCTAAGCCACCAGCCCTTCAGGTTAGGCGTCCATGTTATTCGAGTGCAATTCTTAAGGAAAGAATATTGATTCTCTCCTATCACTCTTACCAATGTACTCTATTGACGCTTAGTTGGAAAGCTTAAGAAATTTAAGACATGGTAATTGCTCGAATGGTGGAAGGTGGTGGCAAGTAGGACACTCTCTTATTGTGATGTCCACAAAACCTGTTAGGGAAAGATGCAAGTGAGGAATCATCCACGGAGGAAATTTGCCCCCTGTGTGATTAAGAGCCTTTTTCAGATTTGGATTTGGCTGCAGGCTGTCCAACAACACCTCATCATCTCTACCGACATTTGCTTCTTGATTCCACTCCAATTTTCAAGATTGAAGGAAGTCTTTTCCTTTCAGTGTCCTTTCTTCAGCTTTAACTGCTTCCTTCAGACATCCCAAATTAGTGCTTCTCAACTCTCCTTGTAGATTATCAAGGTTACTTAAGCAGTCCCGCAGAAGGCACTACTGCTATTTTTTCCTCCCCAGAAGCACTATTGCCATTTTTTCCCCACTATAAACATTTTCAAGTGTGAAGAGAAGTCAAGTTGCTCGGTCCCCCGGGAATGTAGGCCAAACCTACACACTCAACAATCTCCAAATGCCTAAGGCTGGTCATGTATTATATAACTTTTGCTACTGTGGCTAAGCTTTAGCGTCTATAGATTCAACAACCTAGTAATGGATTCAGGTAGTTTCCTGATCCTGTTTCTAGACAAATCAAGATACCTTAAACGCTGCAACTTCTTTACTGAACTGGGAACACTCTCAATCCCTGAGTCATGGAGATCCAATGCTTGCAGGCGAAGGAAACAAGCCAAGATTGAAGCACAGGTCGACTTGGTCATCAATCTCTCATAAGACATGGACTGGAGTGGTAAAAGAAACGTTCTTATCCGATTTGCTTTGAGCAAGTATCCAAATCCAAAAAGTCGCCAGTCCATGGCATTGCACGTTTTAATGCCAATAGTTTGTGGTCATCAGGCAATTCCTCTAGCAAGGCTTTAATATACTCAAGACTTCACGAATGCCATCATTATCAGTATCTAAAAGTTCTTGATTTGTGGAACCCATAATCATGTATTTAGTCAACATAATGATTAGATTTAGTACTGATTATTGACTTGTTTTAATTAAACTAATTATGTATTATGAAAGAACTTCAATAGAATTGGGATTTTACTATCTAACGTGCGAAGAAATCTCATGAAATAAATGAATTGCAATGGTTATTTTCCATTTTTGTAGAAAGAAAATGTGTCCTTGCCCAGCTTGCATTTATGCACGCACGTATACTGTTTACATTCGATATTAATCGTTGGTTGTCTATGAAATATATTAATTGAGATTTACTATCCACTTAAAGAATCCTTGATGGAAATAATCGATGGGAAGTAATTGACAGCAGTGATTAAAAATTAGATCAGACTCTTAGCTGACATATATGATGCCAGTGTCTTAACTCATATTAATTGCTTAAACAACAATTGAGTAAATCTTAAATTATTTATTATTGAACTATTAAATCAATAAGGCTTTGTTTGTTTATTTTTTTTAAAATATTCCCTCTTATCCAAATTTTTATCAACTAGACATTTTATCAAATAAATTTTTTTATCCAAATTTATATTCAAAATTTTTTTTCTTATATATATATAATTAATTAATTATTCTTTAAGCAATGCGTGTATTCATAATCAAATTAACACACACACACATGTATATGTATATATACTATCAAATCATTCAATCATTATTACATATTAAATATATATAAAAATACTCAAATTCAAACTATTTAAAATTTTACATCTATCTTACATCTTAACACCAAACAAAGTTTTGACTCATCAAAATTCTCTTCACTTGCATCCTCACCCAAATTGGGAAGCAAACATACCCAAAATACATGACAAAATAGCTCTAACATGCATGTCCATATTTATATGTTCATTTTACATATTTTTTATCACATGAAAAATATTTTTCAAATATTACTTACCAAAATGATTATTTTTTCTCTTTTTCTTTCTTACTTTCATATTATTCCTAAATTTCTATACAAAATTTCATACCAACAAATATATGCATCCAAACATGCATTAATTTTCTAGTGTTGCCAAGTTACAACGCAATAACCTCCGTCATATCCAATGGCTAATGTTGCCAAGTATCATGTAATTAATACGATGTAAAAACTTAACTATCATTGTCAAAACAACATGTGAGATGTAGTTAATAATATAAAAATATAATATTGACAATTGACAAAAAAATTGTTCAAAAAAAATATAAAAAATAAAAGCATTTTTTGACACACACACACACACACATCATATATTAGTCAAAGGAAATTGGTTTTCGATTTACATCTAGATTACAAATGAAAATATAACGAAGAAAGTTCATAAAATATATAAAAAGAAGTTGGGTAAAAATAAATATAATTTTTTGCATTTCTTTTTAGTAAAAGAATATAATAAAATATAGTGATTATATTTTATTTGATATGCTTATTTTTTAAATAATAAAAAGACTTTCCAAGATATATGCAAAGAAAACCTCATAAAGAAAACTATAACGGACACGTTTGATTTGTTATTGAGGTGATAAGAAAATTTTAGTGATTTAAGTGGGAGGATAATTTATGTTTGTTTTGTAAGATTTGAGTGGATAAGAAAATTATTTTTATATATTTAATATATAATAATAATTTATTGATATAATAGTATGTAGGTTTAAAAGATAATTTAAAATGAATGTGAGTAGAAAAATTTTAGAGATAGGTTTTGATTTGATTGTAAATAAGAATAATGATTAAAAAATTATTAGTTGTTTATAAGAAGTAAGAGAGAAAATTTAAAATTTAAGTGTAAATAAAATTTGTATAATAAAAAATTTGGTTTGTAAAATATATGATGATGATGAATAGTGAAAAATTAGGAAACAAACATTTTCGGTAAGGCGTTTTTTATTTATCATATAAGAAAGACAAAAATAAATAAAGAAATAAAAGCATGGGCCATAACAATGGCCCAATATGGAAAAGCCACGGCCCGTTTATTTCTTAAAGATTCGGATAAGAAAACGGGCCAGATCCAGGAAATATGGTAACCCAACTTCCATTCAAAATTCAAAATTTGAAATTTCAAAATTATAGCCGTTTGCTACTTTTTTTAACGCCTGCTTTGTTTCTCATCTCCATATGTATTCAAACCCTCAAGAAGACACTCTCTCCGTGTCTCTCTCTATCGAGATCTGGATTCCCCTCTCTGAAAACCCTTGTTCCCCCATGGCCGGAGCCAAGAAAGCCCCCTTAACCACCAGCAACAATGCCAACATTCCACCACCTGAAACCACCGTGGCCGCCCGCGGTGGTGCCAAAAAGACCATCGAGCAGACCTACCAGAAAAAGACCCAGCTCGAGCACATCCTCCTCAGGCCGGACACCTACATTGGATCCATTGAAAAACACACCCAGACACTGTGGGTATACGAGGACGACCACATGGTCCTGAAGTCCATCACCTACGTCCCGGGCCTCTACAAGATCTTCGACGAAATCCTCGTCAATGCAGCCGATAACAAGCAGAGGGACCCCAAGATGGACTCGGTCAAGGTGACGATTGACGTCGAATCCAACTGCATCAGTATCTACAACAATGGCGATGGAGTTCCTGTGGAGATCCACCAGGAAGAAGGGGTTTATGTTCCGGAATTGATTTTTGGGCACTTGTTGACGAGCAGCAATTACGATGACAATGAGAAGAAGACTACGGGCGGGAGGAATGGTTATGGTGCAAAACTCACCAATATTTTCTCCACTGAGTTTGTGATCGAGACTGCGGATGGAAAGAGGCAAAAGAGATACAAGCAGGTACCAATAAAATTAGAGGATTTATTGAAGGGCGTTTACTTATACTTTTGGTTGTTATGAATTTCTTGATTGGCATAAAGTTCGTCATGTTGAATTTTGCATTTGGGAACTGTTGTTCGTTTCTGATGTATACGATGGCGTTTTGGAATTTATCAGGTTTTTCCATGCATTGTACGTTTCTTGATTCCTTAAGGATGATCTGATTTGCCGTTCTCTTGATTTTATGTGTTTTCTTTTTTACTTTTTAATCTTGAGTTAATGATTTTAACGGTTGCTTTGTTTTTAGGTTGGTCGTTGTTTTCCTAAGCTCATGAATTTGTGGGATTTTTTTTCATACTTCCTTTAGGATTTCTGCTTCCTTGTTGTCCTATATTCATTTCAAAATTTTCCACGGAAATAGGAGACTCAAATTAAATTAGTTCAATGTACTCTATGATGCTCTTTTTTCCGCTCTTAAAATTTGGCTGTGATTTAGCAATAATTTTAACTTGTGTTGCTATTATGAAGGTTTTCTCCGACAACATGGCGACAAAATCAGAGCCTGTTATATCAAAATGCAGAGCTGGTGAGAATTGGACTAAGATTACCTTTAAGCCAGATTTGGCAAAATTTGGTATGACTTATTTGGAGGAAGATGTTGTTGCCTTGATGAAAAAGCGCGCAATTGATGTTGCGGGATGCCTTGGAAAAACAGTCAAAGTGGAATTGAATGGGCAAACATTTCATTTCAAGTCATTTTCCAATTACTGCGATCTTTACCTAAAATCTTCATCAGCATCCAGCACAGATCCACTGCCAAGGTTTTTTTTTATTACTGTTTCTTATGTGTTTTCTCGCTTCAGGCGGTTAACCGAGTAGCAACAACCAGGATACTAATAAATGCATATCAATCTGGCAGATTTGAAGAAGAAGTACATGAAAGGTGGCAAGTATGTATCAGTCGAAGTGAAGGACAATTTCAGCAGGTACAGAATGATAGATGATTTTTGGGGTTTGTTTCTGTTTAAGCTTAAGGTAGCTTGAAATTGATCTTATGTGCATATGTCCCTTAGACAGTACGCATACAAAAAAAATGATCATTGTCAAGAAGATATAAATAATTAACGGGCCAGTTGGTTGAAACAGGTCAGCTTTGTCAATGGAATTGCAACAGTGAAGGGTGGGACTCATGTTGATTATGTTACTAACAAGATAACGAGCCATCTCGTTACCGTCATAAAGAACAAGAATAAGAAAAACAAGAAATTTGACCTTAAACCTCACACTGTGAAAAACCATTTGTGGGTATTTGTTAATGCTCTTATTGACAACCCCGCTTTCGATTCTCAAACAAAGGAGACTCTTACACTTCGTACAGCAAGCTTTGGCTCTTCATGGGATTTCTCTTCGAAGTTCTTAGACAAAGGTTTGTGATCAATTTTTTTCAAAAAGGCTATTGCACTGTTTTTCTAAACAATAATTACTAAATTCTTGAGTGCATCCTCTGCAGTGGCCAAGTCAGATATCATGAAAAATATCGAAGAATGGGCAGAATTTAAACAGAAGAAAGAACTTAAGAAAACTGATGGATCGAAGGAACGGAGAATCTACGGACTTGCTAAATTAGCTGATGCTAACGAGGCCGGAGGGAAGAATTCTGATAGATGTACCTTGATTTTGACAGAAGGAGATTCTGCCAAGGCACTTGCAGTAAGTTGTTAAGATTATTACTTCTGCCGAGAAATATTCTTTATTTTTGCAATAACTACATGGATTAAATATTTGTCAGATTGCTGGGCTGTCAGTTGTTGGGCGAGATCACTACGGCGTGTTCCCTCTGAGAGGAAAATTACTTAATGTGAGGGAAGCCAGTCATAATCAGCTGATGCAGAATGCCGAGATTCAGCACATCAAGCAGATTTTAGGACTCCAGCATGGTAAACAATACGACTGTGTCAAGTCACTCAGATATGGACATTTGATGATAATGACCGATCAGGTTGGTGTCTGTTCCATTTTTTATGGTCCTTCTATCTTCCTATTTTTTTACGCACACTTGGATTTTTTGTGGCCCTTCTGAACTGAAATCATACTCTCTCCTTGTGCAGGATCATGATGGTTCCCATATAAAGGGGCTTTTAATTAATTTCATCCATTCATTTTGGCCATCGTTGCTCAAAGTTCCTTCTTTTCTATTGGAGTTCATCACTCCTATCGTCAAGGTTTGGAAACACACATACCTAGAATATTATTGCTACTCGATTGCCTTTTTACTTATATCTGCGATTTTATTATTTCATAGGCTACCCACAAAACAAAGGGTAAACTGTCTTTCTATACAGTTCCCGAGTATGAAAGTTGGAAACAAAGTTTGGGGCCTGAGGCCAGAAATTGGACAATTAAGTACTACAAGGTTTGTCTACTCAATAGATCATGCATCTGGTCAATGAAATTGTTCAGATTTGCTTAATCACGTGCATTTGTTAATCAATTCTTTTGCTCTCTCTCTTATTGCAGGGGCTGGGAACAAGCACAAATCAGGAAGGGAAGGAGTATTTTCAAGCCCTTACCAAGCATAAGAAGGATTTTGTCTGGGAGAATGATGAAGATGGGGACGCAATAGAACTTGCATTTAGTAAGAAGAAGATTGAAGCAAGAAAGAATTGGCTCCGACAGTTTGAGGTTTGGATGAACATCTTTATCCTTTCCCCGTAATTAGACATCACTGGCTATCACTTTCAACATTTTCTAGAAAGGTAAATCACTTAAGCTTTCCATTTTCCTGTTTTGCAGCCTGGCACTTACCTTGATCAGGCGGAGGAGCGCATCAAGTACCGAGACTTTGTACATAAGGAACTTATACTGTTCTCAAGAGCAGATCTTCAGAGGTCGATTCCATCCATGGTTGATGGGCTGAAACCTGGTCAGAGAAAGATCCTTTTCTGTTCTTTTAAAAGGAACTTTGTCAAGGAAGCAAAAGTTGCCCAATTCTCTGGTTATGTATCAGAACATTCAGCATACCACCATGGGGAGCAGAGTCTTGCTAGCACAATAATTGGCATGGCTCAAGATTACATAGGCAGTAACAACATAAACCTTCTTTTACCAAGTGGTCAATTTGGTACACGGGTCCAGGTGACAATAACTATAATATATTTTGGCTAATACTTTTGTCCTATTTTTTCGTTGAATCTTCAGTTGATGAAACTCATCATATTTTGTCTGGGCTTTCATTCTTAGGGTGGCAAAGATCATGCCAGTGCTAGGTATATCTTCACACAGCTGAATTCTATTACACGATTTTTGTTTCCAAAGGCAGACGATACTCTTCTTGACTATTTAAATGAAGATGGGCAATCAATTGAGCCTAATTGGTGAGTTTCTGTGAGTTGTGGATTGTGACAGATATATATATATATATATGAAACATTATTTAATGATCATAAATGATGTTGATGTCATTTGTAATAATGTAGGTATGTACCTATCATACCGATGGTTCTGGTAAATGGGAGTGAAGGAATTGGCACAGGATGGAGTACTTTTATACCAAATTATGACCCCAGAGACATCATGGCCAATGTGAGGCGTTTGCTAAATGATGAACCTATGGAACCTATGCATCCCTGGTATAGGGGATTCAGAGGTTCAATTGAGAAATCTACAACCAAGGAAGTTGGGGTTAGCTACACCGTCAGTGGAATAATAGAGGAAGAGGACGAAACAACACTAAGGATAACGGAGCTTCCCATAAGGAAGTGGACTCAAGATTATAAGGAATTTTTGGAGTCAGTTTCTGCTGAGAACGTTAAGAGCAAGGATCCGTTCATTGAGGCGGGTATCCCTTACTGTTTACCGTGAAATAATTTATGTTGAGAATGGAATCTGATACAGAGTTCTACTTGTGCAGGGATGCAGTGATTACAGTACCCCAAATTCGGTGAATTTTTTAGTTTATATGTCCGCGGATAGTCTTTTGGCAGCTAAGCAAGAGGGTTTGCTCAAGAAATTTAAGCTAACAACTTCTATAAGCACAAGCAACATGCATCTGTTTGACTCAAAAGGTGTAATCAAGAAATATGACACCCCTGAACAAAGTATGCAACTGAAACATCAAAACTAGTCCACTTAATGTCATACAGTGGTAGTGTTCGTTATACAAGCACTAATTCGTTGTTTTTCTGTGCAGTTCTTGAGGAATTTTTTCACGTAAGGCTTGAGTTCTATGAAAAAAGAAAGGCAAGTTTTTGATCATGTTGAATTCGGATGAACAGACATCTTTCTTTTGCACATGTAACCAACAAATAATTTGTCTTTGCAGAATGCTCTGTTGGCAAGTCATGAAAATGATCTATTAAAATGTGAAAATAAGTACAGATTCATACGGTGTGTTGTGGAGGGTAGTATTATTGTGAGCAACAGGAAAAGGGCAGATTTGTTCCTTGAGTTGAAGGAAAAAGGTTTTACCCCTTTTCCCAAAAAGAAGAATGCTGTAGAAGTAGCAGTTGCTGGATCAACTGACGATGCAGAAGAACCCGAGGAGAATGCGGATATGGTAATCGCCCAAGGAGTTTCTGCAAGTGATTATGACTACTTGGTGTCTATGGCAATTGGTACCTTAACTCGTGAGAAGATGCAAGAGTTACGTGATGAGAGGGATAAGCTTGTGCAAGAACTTGAAGACTTGAAAAGAGCAACAGCAAAGTCTTTGTGGATGAAGGATCTTGATGCTCTCGAGATAAAACTTGACGTGAGATATTATGAAAGACATTTTTTGTCGGTAATGTTTTGATGTCTCATTTATAACTATTTACTTATATGCGCATTTTCAGGAGCTAGAAGAAAGTGACCGAAAGAAGGAGAAGAAAGAAAAAGAAACAATGCGCAAAGTGCAGATATCCAGACCAGTAATGAAGAATCCACGTAAGAACAACAAGAAAGCAAGCACTAAAGAATCTGCTGCAGGACAAATTGATGTTTCGGTTAATGATACAGCTGAAGCAGGTTTGACTCATATCATTAGGTAATTGTTTTTTTTACTGCAATTACTCCGTAGAAGTAACTGGCAATGTTTTTGTCCTTGCAGAGAACCATGGTGAACCCAAGAAAGCAAGAGCCAAGGCAGCTACAAAAAAGAAAGCACCAGCGAGAAAGGTTTGAAATACTTTGAGGCCATTATACAATGTCGCTGCTTTATTTCTATAACGCACATGTTACTTTTGTGTCCCATCATATTGGATAAATTAGGTGATTAACTTGCTCATTGGCATTTGCCGTGGCAGGTTACAGCTGCTGACGAGGAGGACAGTGATGATGATGGAATATCTGATCTAAGACAACGACTTGCAGCTTACAATATTGACTCTTCTTCCCCTGATCATCCAGAAGGTAATCGAAGGAATTTTAAATGAGACATTACATGTTTACTGAGATCTTGTATACATTAGGTCTCATATCAAATTCCGAGTTACATAAATCTTTGATAATAGAAACTTAAAGCTATGAGTTACATTAAACAAAAAAAAAGGACAATGCCGTCTGTTCTTTCTTTCTTTCATTGTAAAAGGAGTCTTTTGACGAGGATCTGGTGACTCGTGTTGTCGCAGAAATGGAAACAGAAGTGTCTCAGCCGCAGACGAAGAACAAAGAGCCAAGCAGAAGGGCTGCAGCACAGAAAAAGCAATTGTCAAGTGTTTCAGAGATTTCTGATGACGATGATATCGAGATTGTTGATGACGATTTTGAGCCTGAAGAGAAGAATAAGAAGGGAAGAAAACCAGCAAATACAAAGGCAGCCAAACCTCCCGCGGGGGCAAAGAAAAGAGAGCCAGCTGGCAAGCAATCACAGCTCCTAGGCCAGAAACTGATCACTCAAGTTCTTAAGCCTGCAGATGATTCTCCTGAAAAGAAAGTCAGGAAAATGAGGGATTCTCCATTCAACAAGAAAAGTGGTTCGGTTGTTGGAAGGACGATCAGCATTGAAGAGGAGGAAGAGGATGCAGCTTCCGCAGAACAAGAAAACTCACTTTCAAATATGGGCAGCACAACAGATGCTGACGAAGCTGTGGCTCCCAGAGCTAGACGGCCTCAGAGGGTGAATAGGAGGCAGGCAAGGTACATCATAAGTGATGATTCTGACAGTGAAGCTGCTGATAATTTTGATAGCGATGCAGAAGATGAAGATGACTCGGACTTTATTGATGATGAGGACCAAATCTCTTAGTTCAACTGAGTGTAGGATATCTGCCTACGGAGAGTCATGAACCCCGAAACTTCTTTCTTATGTTGCAGAGTGCGTTAGTAAAATCTTGGGTTATGACTCTTTCTTGAATCTTTGTTTTGGCAAGCATTAACGCGTGCTTATCTAACAAAGTGAATTCATAGATGATTTTGTGTAGAGTGGCAGGCATCATTCGGTTGTCATTGAAAAATCCTTATCCTGGAGTTTTTTGGTTTTGCTTGACCAGAAGGGGGACAGATAATTGAATTGATCCGCACGTGGAATGTGATTGAACAACACAGTAAACTATAGCTATCCCCCCTATGGCATTTTCTCCCATCAATAAAAATCAGCTGACAGATTAAGCGTAGATGCCCTTTGATGCGCCCACAAGAGTTGAACCGGTTCCAAATCGAATAAGAACACGTATTTTAGGGCAGAACAGCATTCGAGAGGATTTCAGATGCAGGAGAGAGTACACATTCTAAATTTGAGAAATTGAATTTAAGCTATGATGGATTGAAAATAATATTACTAGCAGGTAGAAAAAGGTTTTGACAGCGGCTTTCTCCATTTGGATTCCCTCCACAAATGGGAATATACGATGACGGCTACCCTTTGTACAGATTCTAGTTAGCACTAAACTGCAGTAAATGGAAGGTAAACCCCACATTCAAATTAGTTAAGACGCTATTCAAGTACCAACAAATGCTTGGGACGAACAAGGCCAGGGATTTCCCAGTAATGCCAGGAGGCCCTAGTAGTGTGACCTTGTCCATCATGTGGCGAGGTTCCTTCCTGCAGCTTCCATTTTCAGCAAGAGCTCCTTGATATCTGTTTCCATCCTCATTTTCATGTTGAAATATTCTTGATACGCCCTTTCAATAGTCCGGAGTTCTTCCACCTTTTGCTTTTGCATCTCCTCAGCTTCAGCCAAACGCAATTTAGAGATTCGGGTTGTGTGTTCTTCATCAATTCTTTCACTTTTAGTCATTGATATGCGCTTCAGAGCTTCAGACTCCCTTCTTGCATCATCAGCACGTGCTTGAAACATCTCAGCCTCAGCCTGCTTAATTCTCACAATGCTCTCCAATTCATCAAATACAGGTCCTTTTTGAGCATTTTTTCGTACGTCCATGTTCATCGCGCATTTATCACTACTCCTATTGCTATCAATGCCAGGAAGCAAACCGACTGGATTTTCCAAGTGCAGTGCCTTATCTGGATTAACAGATTTCATCCACCCAGCTCCTTGGCTAGAGTTAGCAATTCCATTACAGCCTTCTTGGAATTTGGTTTGCAAGACCTTTCTGGGTTCAACTGAAATGTTGCCGAGCCTGTTTGAATTGGTTTCTGTATCCAAAGGGGAACAAGTAACTTTAAGTTGAACAGAAATCAAGTGAAGATATCTTTAGGCATAAAGTAATAGAAAAAATCTTGCATATTACATTTAACACAAGACAATATCACGAACAAGGATTTATCCAAACTAATACTGTTTAATCATTCCAATAGCAAAATGCAATGAGATTATAAGAGCTAGTCAATGGATTTAAAATATTTTGGGCTCACAATCCAAGTGCAAAATTTAATTGAAGAAAAATTACCAATTATCCACCCCAAAGAACATTCAAGTCTTATGAGGAACTTCTACAGACATCCGAGTCACAAAAATGTTCTTTAATTAGGTAAATATTCAGAAAAAAAATTCGAGTCCTGCATCTAACTTAAAATTCAATTACACAAGCCACAAGAGAACATTTTTTAAGACACTATTCTGGTGCAAATTCTGGGTAACTTATGCTTCAAAATCTATCTTTCGTTTGAGTTTCTTCTACAGATAACAAGCTCATCACAGTGATAATATCACAAAACTCAAGACAATGATATCAAATTATCAGGCATAAATATCAGACTGCAAGAAAATTATGTCAAATTTAGATTCAGTTATTAGAATTGTCAGTTACTAAAACATTGAAACACAAAATAGAACAATAGATGAACCTAAAGCCAAAACAGAAACATAGCAGGAGAAATAACATACGAATTCAAAAAATAAACAGAAAAAGCCAAAAACGATGTGCAGATCAATCTCAGACAGAAGAACAGCTTGACCATAAGTGTAATTAAACAATAATGCCAAAATTTTGGGTATAAGCATTTCAGTTTTCTAGCTGATAGGAGTTCTTTTGAAATATTTCTTAATAGGACACAGATGGGACAACTACTCATACAACTTTGGTGTGCTTTAGGTTATTGGTGGTTGAACTATTTTTGAATAGGACACAGATGTTGCAACTTCTCATAAAACTTTGGTGTACTCAGGTTATTGGTAGTCAAAATTAGCCTTACAGTTAACCTTTTGTTCACTTGATGAAATTCCAGGCTTTTGTCAAAACTCAGACTGGGTGACATAAAAACAATGCAATCAGCCATTCAATCAATACCAGCTGAACTGAACATACAAGTGGCACACATGGAACAAAAATTGATCAAAATTTGGATTTTGGGCGAGCACCAATTGATCTTGGCTGAGGGAGATCGATCCATAAGAAGTTTGGTATTCTGTAATGTCAATTTGGCATGATCCAGCAATAAAACATGTATTATGTAATATTGATCTGGGGCCAATGTGATTGATCACAAGCATTTGCAATTGATAATACAATCTTGATTTTGAAGAGACTTGATGTCATGATTGATCCAGGCTTACAAGTGATCAATTGCAATGGTGGAATTTTATTTTGTAGGACTATTTATCTATCATAGTTCAAGTAGGAATCTGTTCCATCCTCTAAATAGAACCTATCCGATTCTTAAGATTTGATTCAATCTCTGTTTCCTAGTAGGATTCCAATTCCTTAAGAATTAAGACACTTACCCTCTTAACAGGATATCCAATGATCATTGTATTAAGTTTTTCTATATTATTATTTGAGTTCATTGAGACTATTCTTTTGTTGTTCACAGATGGATTCATGTGACATATAAGGATTTTGGTTTCTTTTTGTGTGTATTTGGGTTTGGAATATGATTCAATTCCCTTGTCATCTTGTTGATTTGTTTGTCCACGTCAGACACAATCTTTATGCAGGATTGAATTATCTCAAAAAAATTCTTAAAAAAACTCCTAAACTTTCATTGCATTAATGCATGTTCAAGACTCAGCTTTGTGAACAACAGCAACTGAACTAAACTTTAAAAGGAAACTCAAGGGAGAATTGAAAAGAAGATTTAATAAGATGAAACCAGAATTTTTTCTGGATAAAAAACCTGGAATTTTATTTTTATTTGCCATGTGGCATAAAGGAGATGCACAAGAAGATCAAATTTTGCTCAAACAGCACATGCATCGAAGTATTAAATGTTGTATAGTACTTTGGTAAGCAGAAAATTCCGTCAAAAATAGTGGGATGAAAACAAAAAGATCGCTGAGGCAAACAATTATGAAAATGATTATCAGAATCATCATAGCTCATTAATCATTATAATAAGTATACTAAAATACAAGAAAAAATGCATAGGCAAAAAAATCAACTGTTCATCAAATATGACAGATACCGGTAATCAGTTGAACATTACAATATTCATCAGTATTTTACAGCAAGGCATCATCAAAGCTTATATTATATGTCAGAGCTAAAAATGATATATAGAAGCAAAACCAACAAAGAAGAAAAATATTCTTTTCATCGTTCTTGATAAAAAAAAAATGAATTATACTTTTGACAGTATTTTCTCTAAAACACAATTTCAAAAATCTGCTTCTCGAGCTGCAGTCTGAAAAATGTCTGAAGGTTGATTATGCAGTCAATGTGCTTACATTAGATAAAAACAAATTCAGAATAAAATAACAGATAAACCAATCTTACCAGCGAAAAATTTGGAAATGTGATTTTGCACCTCCTGAAGATCTGTTCTATTAGCCAATTTAGACAGCATCCTGACAGCAATTTCATGCAGTTGTTTCCCTCTTACATCCTCGCTGGTAACAAATATTCTCCTTACATATTCCAATTCTCTAGAAAGGTTTTCTGCCGTCCATTCTTTTACAAAGTTCTGGAAAACTTCCTTTACAAAACCAAACATCTCAGATGGATGATCACAGACAACACAATAGAACTGCATTTCTGTAGTGGCACTTGTTTCACTACGCCCGTTTCTGATATGAGATTCACGTAGCCCACAATCAGCATGGCACCAATGTAGGCACACATCACAGCCAACCCAACTACACGTGTTGTATGCCATGTCAAACTTGGAACATACAAGACACATGCAATCCCTGCAAAAGTCATTCTGCTGTGTACATATTTTGCAGTCACATTCATCCACAGGCAGGAGATTCCTGCAACTGAGATTTCTACATCTCATATTCAGAAATATTTCAGCTAAATCTGAAGACGGTATGTCATATTTTTGCAGAAGAAATTCTTGAAGCCCAGTTTTCAAAGCCACCAAGATCTCCAATTGAGTATGATGTGCATTGAGTAGCATATCCAGGGAAAGGTCCTGCCTCTTCTGTAATTCCTTCTGCAAAGCACGCAGCTGCCACCTCTTGCCTGAATTTGAGATAATGTCATGGACATAATCTTTGATGCTTGCCATTTGCTTCCCTGACATATCTCTAAACCTTGGAGTCATTGTATGTAGAGGTTCAGAAACTGTCATGGTAACTACAGATTCAGCAAAGTCAGGTCCGGCCTCCAGTACTTGCTCTTTTCCATCTTGGTCATTGCCCATTTGCCAACTACCACTATCTTTCTCTGCCGTTGGTTTCCTCCTATCTTTGGAATATGCCAGTCCATTTTCATAAGAGCCAAAACCCTGTGCTCCAGAGAGATGTTTACAACTTAATTGCTTTCCATGTCCGGTTGGCAATTTGGAGCTTTCCCCAGCAGCTCTCATGTGCTGTATCCCACCCTGTCCACTGGAGTTTCCTTGAGTAAATTGAGACTTCTGGTGTAAGGCAATTTCTCTTGATGGCATTCCTTGATAAGATGGAACCTCTTTGCTCTTATTCTCTTCTGCCGATAAAGCTTTCCAGTCTACCCCTTCAAACAATGGCTTACTGCCAACAGATTGCTCATAATCAAATGCATTATGAGTCAGAGAACAACTGGGGTTGTGAGTGAACTGCTGAGAACCCGAAAAAGACACAGAAGCTGTAAATCGATCAGAATTTGACCGAAATGAGCTAGCAAATGATTGTATACTTCTGGTATGGCTAGGAGAACCCGGAACCTGTCCTTTTTCCTGAAAACCGCTAGGCAATAAAACATTTGGCAGGCTAAGAGAAAGTTCAAGGGCCAATTTATCGTCTTTAGGCTTGCTATGAGTTAATTCCCCAACTCCCTCTGGCTTTTTAACAGGATCAGCAGACAGAAATTGATATCCCCCTGTGCTTGGCCCTTCCATTTCAATGTCCCCACTTGTTGCAAGGTCCCTTGGTTTGTTTTCACCCTTGAGATTAGTTTCTGTTGACTGAACATTGTTAGAGGGTGATGAAACAATACTTTTGCCCTTTTCCTTCGAAGTGTGGGATATTTTCTCCGCCAAATACAGTTCCGTTCCAGCTGTTATTTCCAAATTTTCAGCCATGACAATATCACCTGCTTTCATCTCAATATTAATATCCTCGTTTTCCTTTGGTTCTGTTAAAGAGGCTAGCTTGTCATTGCATGTGCTGTTTGCATCCTCCTCCAAACAGCCTTCTCTTGTGCCCTCCATTACATCATTTCTACCTTCATTTTCTCCGCCTCCATTTGCTCCATTCATACCAATTTCATCTCTACTTCCACCTGCCTCATTAATTGAAGGGTCTTGAAAATCTAGCAAATCATTGTTTTTGTTCAAAATGTCTTTGATGTCCTTAGATGGTCCACGTTCCGCTTGGTACTCAAAGCTGTCCACTTTATTTACATCATCCTTTTCTATAGATAATAAACTTGCTTCATCCAGCAGATCTTTATTCTCAACATGGCATTCGTTGTTGAGCTCATTCTGAGAAAAGTTCAACTTAACAGAAGCTTTTTCTTCAACTAGCTTAGCGAAAGGCACACACGGTTGTGGATCTGGTTCTAGTTCCCCTTCTTCCCGTTCATTGCTGGGGCTACCACTCTCCACAGGAGTATCCTCACGTTTCTTTCCTTCGACACTCTTTGGGTGCTCACTTCCAGAGTCCTTAGACCAAGCTCGAGATTTTGCATCTCTGAGGCCCGGTGGCGACTTGGCCTTCCCAACTTCCTTTAATTCCACTCTACTTCCTTTGCCCACCTCCGTTACACCCCTGGACCCATCATCACCATCTTTCCCACTTCCAAATCTCCTCCACGACGCAGAAATACCCCCCCTCTTTGGCCTGTCCCTCTCCGATCTAAACCCCTTTGGAAAGTCTCTCCTAGGTCCAGAAAAGCTCTCTGAACGATACACCTGAGCCCTTGGCGAAGAGCTCAAAATACCTCTCTCGCTCCCTTCTCTATGCCGATCGTGGTTCTTTCTCCGATCATATCCCTCAAAATCATAATCTGATCGCTTCCTAACCAATCTTGAACTCTCCCTATCATCTTCAAATCGATCATACCTAGACAGAGAAGAGGATAAAACCTTTCTCCCACTGTCAGAAGACTTGTAATAAGAGCTCCTATGCAAAGACGATGATGAGCGTTGCAAGCCAGACTCCTCATCTCTTCGGCCCAAATCTTTTGCCACACCCTTCTCCCCATACGAGTGGAGATCATCACTTGATCTCAATCTCTTCATAATTTCCACTCGCAAAATCAATTATTAAGAACACAGCACATTACCAAACTAAATTGCAAAAAAAGAAAACAGACTCCTCTCCCCAATAAATACAAACTACTTCAGAATAAAGAATTTAAACCCTTACGCAACACTACTAAATTACCATAATTAACAGATCAAGTAAAAACCCTTCTCTTACCAAAAAATTCAAATCAAACATTAAACCTACCAATTAACTAAGCTGAACAAAACATTAAGCGTACCAAGCATGCCTCAAAACTTTTTCAAATCAACCCTGGACACAGAAAGGAAGAAACAAATTTGCCATCTTAAGCTACAGCCTTGACATTTGTTCCATCGAAGCCATTCTTTTTTCCATGTGGAAACAAAAGTCGAAGATTCGGGTACGACTAAACCCGGATTAAAAAAATACCCCTTTCGAGAATTAGGAGATGCACGTGCTAGAGGTCCCGACGGAGAGATATGGGTGCATTATATGTGTACCCGTCTCTTTCTGTCAGATTTATGGCGAAAGGATCGGTCTCTCTTCAGTCAACCAGTGGGATTGGGGTCGGCGGAGAGAAGGAAGACTTTGATACGCAATGTGCGCATTGCGCCGGTCAAGGTCTTGACTCTTGAGCGGTATAGAAAAAGGAAGTTCGGGGTGTGCTTAGTGCGCCCGGCGTTCAGTTTAGAAGATAAAGATTGGTCAACCGAGGTTTCCACAAAATTAAATGGGCAAGCAGCAGATTGGTTTTTCCACGTCAGCATTCATTTTCAATTAATTTTGGAAATATTATATATATATATATATACACATATATGTATATTATTTAGAATTATTTTTTGAAAGTGAGAAAGAATCTTTTTTTGTATTTGACTTTTTACATGCTACGATATTCGATTTCATGGAATTATATAATTATTCTTATTTTAATTTCATATTTATTCTCTATCTAGTTTTAATTTATTGTTTTTGTTTGTGTTTTCCCTCCATGTGTATCTCTTTTTAAATTTTTTTATTTTTTGTTTTCTTACCTATCTATTTTGTACCATATCTTGAGCACGTAAGTAATTTTTTTGTTACATAATATTAAATTAAAATAATATCCTTATTTCTCTATATATTTTCTTTTTGAGTTATTTCTCTCTATTTTAATTTGTGTCATTCTCTTTACTTAATTTTAACTTATCTGTTTTTTCAATTTTGAAATTTAAATTCTTTTATTTATTTTATTTCAATTTTTTTCTCTTATTTTACAGATGACATAAAATTTATTTATATAATTGTGCATACACACGGATTGCACCTTTAATCATTAGTAAGATAAATTAGTTTGGGTGACAAGTCCAACATGCGCGACCTCTTAGGTTTGAAGCGAAGGTTCTGTTTGTTTCTAAATTAGGATTGAGGAAAAAATTTAAGTAGAGATAAAAATTATATTTAATTTTTAAAATTTAGATGGGTAAAAAATTATTTATATATATATTTAATATACAAAAATAATTAAATAATATGGTAATAAAAAATAAATATGAGTAAATAAATTATAAGAATATATGTTGATTTAATTGTGAATATATATAATCATTGAAAAAAATATTAGTTGGTTAGAAAATACAAGGAAGTGTTAAATTTGAATTTGAATAAAATTTATATAATAAAATATTTGATTTGTAAAATTTTTAAATATAGATGAATAATTTTGTAAATTGGAAACAAATTACTTGTTTGTTATAATCTATAAAAACTATCAAAAACGAAATACAATAAATATTTGTAATCCAGCTCTTCGTAAAGCACGGATTATGAGACAGTAAGAACAGTGGCATCAGATGGGTGGGGTTTAAATATAAAAAGAAAAAGCTCGAAAGGAAATCTATCGAGAATCTATGTTTGAATTCACGTTTGCATCCAATCAAATTATTTCTACCAATTATATATTACAATATCACGTTTATCTCTCTTTTTTTATATATTTTTATATTATTTTAAAATTTTCATGCCAAATTTGCGTCATTAAAAATTTAAATCCAAACATAGTCCTTTCAATTAACTCACAACAATAGTTTGAGAACCACACACCATAATTCATTTTTGTAATTATCTCAAATATTCATCGACAATTCCAATGGCCATGTATGTTTCCGAATTCTTAAGGATTCATTATTATTTAAAAATTTTATAAATTAAAAATTTTATTATATTTTAATTTAAATTTTAAAAAATTATTTTTTATAACTAATTAATAATTTTTTAATTATTATAATTATTAACAATCCAACAACACCTATCCAGTGTTTTAAAAACGAAATTAATCATCAAATAAGAAAATTTACTCATTTAAAGATGTAATATTTTTATTATAAATATTTATTAATACATTAAAAATACATAAAAGATTGATTATTAAGAAAAAATACTTAAATTTAATTTTAAGCATATTTAATTATTATTAATAGTTGAATTTATTGTAGTAATACAATAAAAATATCACAAATATGAAAATAATTAATATTAATTCATCAAATAATAGAACAAAAATGGATCTTATTAAAATATTTAAGCAAAATATAATAAAATTTTAATGTCTTATATTTTTAACACGTTTTTAAATAAAAAACTATTGAATATCATGAAAGATAAATTATTTTAATTGAAGAAATTTTCTTTATAAAAAGAAAACAAATCAAAGATAAGTTATGATTAAAAATAGAAATTAAATTAAGAAGAAGAAAATTAAGATTTAGAAGTATTTTATTTATCAATTTGGAATGTTTTGTTTTCATAAATTGTGACTAATTTACTTGGTTTAATAGCTTAATCACAATTATATTTGATTTTATTGTATCCTAATTTTTAGGTCATATATAAGTTAATTTTTTAATTAGTGAGTGATCTGATCAGCTCATCGATTTAGTTTGGGTGGATTTTTAAAATGCTATATCTATTTTTATAATTTTTTTATTTATATTTATTTTTTTATTATTTTATAAATTTATAAACTATCACATCATTAAATTATTAATAAATATTAAATATATATAAAAATAATTATTTTATCTATTCAAATTATACAAATTAAATATAATTTTTATCATTATTTAAATCATCCAAATTTTCCTAACAAACTAACATATTGTGGTAGAAAATTGTTATGTTTATAACCTAATTTTTAATTTAAAATTATCATATCATATTTTATGTTATTAAATATATAATTCAACAAAATATACATTGAAATTTAAACTCAAATATTCTCTTTTTATATATAATTAACTAATTATTTTTTATTATTAAATCTATCAATATTTAAATTAATACATATGTATATTATATATATACTTACATATTTTTATTTATATTTTAAAATATAATAATAATTATTTTTATACACAATCATATCATTTAATTATTATTATATATTTTATATATATATATATTCACCAGACATTATTGTCTCATCGTAATCCTTACCCAAACATTATTGTCTCTGACTCATACCACTGTCCCAGGCATAACCAATGAGACCTTATCTAAATTGTATTACATGCTTTGATAAGAAAGCACCAATTTCTGACTTTGATTTGACAGTTTTACAGTTACCCTTCTTTGACTTGTGTTCCCGTGCAAATGGTAGACCAGTCCAATTAGCGGAGGTTAAAATTCCAATTTGCCGTTCCTCATATTTTTAATTTACAGTTTGACCCTCATCCTGCTTCGGGGTGGTCCATTCTCCTAGCTGCTGAGGGGTCCAGCAACAATATCAAACCATTCAACCAATTTGGTGTTGGACTCCACTGAGCCAAGCCCAACAAGTACCGATTCTGGGCTTTTACTGTGACCCGAAGTGAATTGAAGGAATCTTCTGTCTTTGGTTTTCCCTTACCAGTAAAATTTTAACAAGTCTGTTTTATTTATTTTCTTTGTCAATAAAAATTAATGTAGCATACCTCAACATAATCAAATTTCATCCAAGTAAAGAAAAATGTATCAATTGTAGCGACATCAATTTTCTTTTCCGAATTTTCAACTTTCCTCATGAAATAAAAGTCCTGTCCAACAAACCACACCTTTCATAATAGCCTGAGAGGAGGAAAGAAGAACGATAATTTAAAGTAATACATACATACATAATATTAAAAATAAATAACCCAACTATCAACTAACCAAAACATTATTAATACAATATCGGTTATATTTGTTTTTATACAATTTTAAAAATTTTAAAATATACACTTAATTATTATATTTTTTAAATTTTATTTTATTCTCTAAAATTTTACAGACAAAAATACGTAAATAATCAGGGCAAATTTGCGAATATTTGCAACTGCAAGGGATCGAATATTTTCGGCTTCGAGAGACTAAAAGCCGCCGCCCCTATGTCCGTGCCAATAAATTCTGCTCAACCCGTTACGGTCTGAACATCTGCGATTCCCCGTCTTCAATCCATATATAATTAAATGCATTCAGTAGTTTTTTTTTCTGCCAATCAAATTATAAAGATTGTGGCACAACCCTTTTCCTCGATTCGAGATCTGAACAATGGCGGCTATTGCGATACTGGATCTGCTGAGGAAAAATCCGAACTTTGGTTGCCAAGCGTTTAATTCGAGAGGCCTATTCGCGACCAAGCTAGTCGGAGCTTCCACTGCCGCCGCGTCTCTCGCCATTACCGGTCCATTTGCCTTCGGAGTTTTGTTCGGGTTGGTTGTTTCCTGAGTCGAAATTTTTGGACATTCCACAACTTTTTGTCTTTGTTTAGATTAGGCTAGAAGATATTCTTGTATCTTCCCCGCTTTGTTTATTCTGATTGTTGCGAATGGAAAATGTCTTGATCTTTTTGTTTCTTTTTATCCCCAGTCAATACTGCTTGATCCAGCTTAATTGGAATTTTTGTTGATGCTGGGAAATTCTCTAAAAGTAACTACACTTTTTGATTAATAGTTAAAGTATTTGAATTAGTGATCAGTGAAGTACGTTAACGATATATGCAAGTGATGTCCGCTATGATTTTTGGGATTTGGAAGAAGCAAATTTGAGTGGAAATTGTCTCATGTACCTCTATGCTTGCAGTTTGCTATAGTTATGTCTTTGCGTTGATATCACTGATAATAGTGTGAGACTACCCATTTTTGTGATTTTCTTCTGTAGTGTTTCTTAAGCTTTAAACGTCTTTTATGCTAGAATGCGTTCACCTATGGTGGTGTGTTGATAAGGGTCCTACGTACTATGTGAATATTGGTTGAAGAAGAGTATTGCCTTCCATTGATTCGTTGGTAACATTATTGTGCGGGAAAAGGGTTAGTAGGAATGGAGCAAACTTCAATGTACTCGAATTTATTAACAATCCTTCTTTCTCAGCACTAAATTCTCTATTAATACTATATACACAGCTCAAAGAGGAAACAAGTAGCACAGTGTCTGATTACAATTATGCAATTGATTTTCTAATTAAGCTACTTGCAATTTGCATATTCAGAAAGCTTTTCACTTTTACCACTTAAACAATAAAATTTAGAACAGGTTATTGAGCAAAGGTGGGTGGCAGTTCCTTTAAAAGGCAATGGTGGAGGTTGTGGGAAGGGTAGTCACATGCCACGAGATAAAGGGTGGCAGGGATGGATGGAAAGTGCTTGTGATGCTGGCTTTGATAGAGGAAAAGTGGGTTGTAGTTAGTGGTAGTGGATGGGTGTTGGCTTCCTAGAGGATGGAGGATATGAAGAAAACATGTGTGTTTGAAGTTATTACTAGGTAACTCAATAGTATACTTCATGCTTGACCTCTCGGTGTAAGCAGAATAGGGGGAATCTTAGGAGTGGTAATGTGGTATGTTATGCATTCCCTTTGTAGACAACACCAAGTTAGTGTAGAGACTTCCAATCCATATATTCTTGTATACTTCCTATTTATTAAATTCTATTGCTGAACAACTTGCATAGATCTTATTGCGTGACTGAGAAACAGAAACATGTCACTGATATGCATGCCGAACCATAATTACCAAGTCTTTATTTACTCCATCAATATTTTTTTCCCTGGTGAACTTTTTGACTTTGTGAAGGGAACTGACAAAATGGGAACATGTTTGCTTTAGTGTACTGAATGAATTTTTACTCTCTCTCTCTCTATTAGTTTTATTTTTATTTTTATTTTTTTTTGAGAGGGGGCAATGGAGGGAACAAGTTAGCACAATAAAAAATACTGCTGAGCCAACTATGTTGCTGCAAACTGTTGATGTAAGAGCTGATTGATGTTGATGTATTTTGTTACAGAAATGGTGTGACTCAAGTTGCATATTGCGATGCTGGTGCAGCTCTAGGCGAAGATTACATATCTAGTATAAGGACTGCATCTGGAAATATATTACATAACAACGCGCTGAGATACAGTACCAAGCAGTATAATATTGAGTTGAAACCACTATTGTCAGCATTTCACTGGAAAAATTTTGCGCTGACATCACTTAGGTCATTTTTGTTATTCTATTTGCCTCTTCTGGAGCCACGCTCACCTATAGAAGATGATGACGACGATTTTCTACAGGAAAATCCTGAAGAAAAGCATGTAGATTTGGTTGTTCCATTCAAGAAGTCTGTTAAACAAATAGTTCGCGAGGTAACATTTTCTCTTTAAAAATTTTCAGAACTTTTATGTTTTGAGGTCTTTCAAATTCATACTTTGGGAAGGAACACAATCTAAGAGTATGTGGGGCCTTGTCTCCTTATCTTTATGGCTTATCTCACCTTCAACCATTCAAAACATTACTTGCCTGGTAATATTATATTCCAATATGAACATTAGGTGCTTGGTAAAATTATATTCCAAAATATGCTTGCTTCTGAACATGTTGATAATAGAATATGCCTAAGTTAGTGTTGATCAGAACAATCATTTCATGAAGCCCTTTTTCCAACACAAGACGCCATTTCAAGAGAAGTAGCTTTTTCAAAAACTAATGTTTTTGAACGCTAAGCCTCCTTGCTAGCTTTTGCTGGAATTTTTAACTTATTTATTAGTGTCACAAGTTGACTAATTTATGACAGGGGAAAACTAATCTTATATTCCTGTGCATGCTCAGACTAGTATAGTTACTACAAGGCGGGTTCTTGAAAGACTTGCAGTTCATTATGCATCGCAGCGCATGGCCTGGAAACTTCTCAAAGGTATATTCTCGTCTGATACCAATGGTCTTACTTTCCATGCCTCTCTAATATAATCCAACAACAATCACAGATGTTCCAAAATCGGCTGCTCGCAAGGCTGGAAGGGGAATGCCAACTTCAACGTACATTTTTTGCGTCAGCAGAACCACTTGTAGAGGTCACATAATCAAGTCCTCCAGTTTCCTTCTCTTCGGACCATCACTTTTTAAGTTAAATGTGAATTTGCTTATCCATTTTGTTGGTATTGGCAGGGTATTTCCTTGGAGTTCTGGCATCGTGGATAATTCAAGTTGGCATTGATTTCTATAGATTCTTTTCATCTATATATAAATCAAGAGATGAGGATGATACAGTTGATATGGCAGAACAAGTTCGGATTCTTGGGAGGAAGGCTTCTGGCGCCACTGTTAGATGCAGTGCATCACTTGTTTTTGCTTCCATTGGAGCTGGGATAGGAGCAATGTTAGTTCGTCCGTCTGTTGGTCAATGGATCGGTATGACTTCATACTACTTGCACCAAATCACCATGAAACGAACACAACCGTGCTTCAGTTTTTGTTCTGATCTGGTTTTATGCATTTCACATTTTTCTGCAGGATGTGCTATTGGGGATCTAGCAGGACCCGTCATCGTTGGGTTTTGTTTTGATAAACTTCACGTTGATCTATGAAAACTCTGTCCGAAAACATCCTTGATCTTATGTTTCTCTTGAACTTTCTTGGATTTGCCCCTTCTTTTTCATTATTCTAATCAAGCATTTTTGGACATTGATTTACTGTTGGATATATAGACATGGTGAATTGTAATCATGGAATTTTATCAATATAATTCCTAGATGAGGTTAGTTGCAAGAACCTGCAAGCTGCTCTCTCTCTCTCTCTCTTTCATTTATTTTTGGAGACTGCCTAAATTTCAAGTTCGAATGGTAGTCATACTGAGAGATGCTACACTAGTGCAATGACATAATTTTTATATTTAATTAATTTTTCACTTTTTCAATACTTGTCACAATTTAAATTATCCGGTTGAAAATGAGCTAATGCATTTTTGAATGGATCCAGAATTCGATAGTGTTATCCTATTTAAAGGTGCCTATTCATGATCATGAACGACAAGGTTATACATTCTAATGCCAATACTTTATTATTATTTTTTTAAATCGATGTATAAATGATTAATTCACGACTTGCCTTCGGATTTTCCTTTGCAGTTGAAAAAAGAAAGAAAAGAAAAGATGCATTGTCTAATTACTTAATTTTATGGGCTCAGATTCAATGAGTATATGTTTTGGGTCTATTATGCTCAACATCACCAGTTTTTGCCCTTTTTGAGTAGCTATTTTTTCATTATTAATAATAATTTAATTTATTATAATTATTTATAAATCAAATTTATTTTGTTATGATTACGTTTAAGTTAATAATTTATTCGGTATGTGAATGAATTCAAATAAAAATTTATAGTAGTTAGATCCGTTAAGATACCAAATAGTTATTTAAATAAAGTATTGAGAACAACTGTATAAAAATTAATTTATTTAATTATTATAAAAATTTTAATCAAACATTTTAGAAAAAATAACAATAAAAATAACTATATTTATTATTAAATAAATACAATTTTTTATAAATATTAATTCATCATAAATTTATCTATTATAAAATTTTAATCAATAAATGTACAATTTTCAACCCAAGTAATTTTATAAAATTTATGAAGTATAATTTGATAAGAGAATTAATGTTTCAAATTTAATTTTATAATTAAGGCAATTATAATTAGATTGTATTGCCAATTAATTATTGATATCTTTTGATGAATTTTGTTCATTAATAAGATTTAACAGCCACAATTGTTTCAACTAGTGCAACAATAAAAAGTATAATACAACACAAAATATCATTGTTGGAATTTACGAAACAAGTTATCCATTGCACATTTGGCACATGTTCATAATTAAATTTATATTTTTCAAAATATAAATTTGTATCATTTTGAAGAAAGAAATAAACTTAAAAAGGATGAACAATAAAACAAATTAAAATTAAAATGAGATTGAAAGAAGAAAATATAATAAATGAAAATTGAGAGATACTTAGTATTGTTTGAATATAAATAAGTAAAGAGATTTTGAATATGAATTTTATATCATTAATAAAATGCATAAAATGATAAAGGTAGATAGAAATTGAAAAAATGTAAAATCACTAAAATTGAGTAATTTGATTAAAGTAAATAAAAGTTGAAAGAGTAGACGGAAAGAATATATAAATAATTAAAGGTAAATTAGGAATTTCACATTGAATTGTAGGGATAATTTTATGGTTATTGGACAATAATAATAATAATAATAGGCTTTTCTCATGGGGTACCCTAACCATGCCAATTCATTTATTTTAATGTATCTAACTTCAAGTTTGGATAATATATATTGAGTTTGAATCTAGGTAAAGCTCTTACTTTAAATTTAGGATTTAGACCTGATTAAAGCCCTTACTTTCAATTTTATCAGTCTAGCTATGCCTCTACAAATGTTGTGAACGAATGGTTGCACTGGCACAAGAAAAATTTAAATTCAACCAAAAAAGGGGGTAGAAGAAAAAGGAGAGGACAAGCAAAAGAAAGGACATCTGATTACAATTTACAAAACTAAATTTCACAAGTCTCTCATCTGTTAACCTTTTCCGCCATTTTTATTGTCTTGCTGCAATAATTGGATTTTTCCCCTCTTCTGAGACAGGAAGGCCATACACCTTTTGCCTTATCCATTCCTTTAAGCAGCCATGGGCTTCCTCCTAAGGTATTTTTCTCATAAAGTCAAATATTTCTCCTAAAAGAAATCAAAACAAAAACCATTTACTTCTCGTTTACTCATCACCCCGTATCCATCACTCTACAGAATCAGCCGTCCTGTCGTGAATATTTCTTTCCCCATGGCAGCACTATCAATCAACCCTTTATGCCGTTGCAAACACAGTTCCATTCTACTTCAAAGAATCAGGAGCAATCCAAGAATGTCGACCATAGTTTCTTGCCAGAATCAGGATCCCTTTAATGGAAAAACAGACAGGGAAAACAAGGAGGACAAGGGATTCATTTTGCATAAGCTTATTGTTGGTGTGGAGAAACTTGGAAAGGGGCTGAAAGATAACTTGAGTCCAAAACAGAAGGGGGATTGGAAGGACTTGACCCTGATGAGCCTATCATTTGCTGTGTATGTGTACATGTCCCAGAAGATTGTTTGTGCTTACTGTGCATGGATGTCCATGAATGGCAGTCAGCCATGGTGATGCGAGGTCTTGAGGACAATTTACTGGCTTCTTGGCTACTTTGCTCTTTAGGTGATATTTCTGATTGGAAATCAGAAGGCTTGATGATGAATCATGGGTCCCCAGTTCCCACCTCATGTATGAAGGTCTTATCTTTATATCTCCTCACGGCAGTAAATTAGGGATCTGTCAATTTTTTGTAAGTCGTTTCTTGATCATTTGCAGTGTGTCTCTTGTCACGTAGAACCATGCCCACGAAAACAGAGATGCAAGATAATGCGCAGCTTCAGCCCACTCTAGGTTGGTCCAGTGATCCAAGCAATGAAATGATTCACTTGCGTATTAATTGATTAGCAGGCGCTTGAAGTCATTTAATTAGCTTGTTTATTTAGTTCATTTAAATTCAATTTCTGTAATATTCGAAAACTAGATCAAGCTTAGCATACACATTTCAATTAATGGCTAATTCACCCATTTGCAAAGTTTGACCCCTGCCTACAAGGCTACTCCAAGAAATATATTTCACTCCGTATCCAATCAACAAATGAAGATAATTCAAGCTGGTCAGTGAGCACAGTTCTGGGATGCCAATGGGAATAAATCCTAGCAATGATAAAATTAAGAAACAAAACACCAATCCTTTATTACAAATCATGAAATGCAACCCGAAACTTCGCCTCTGTAAAACAGAAATCTCCTGACTGACGTGTAAGGGCACAACAAAGATGGTTTCACGAGGAACAGCACCATTTGATGCCAAAACAACTTGTATTAAGTCAAGCAGCTATAGATCACTGGCAAGCCATGCTCACCTCATATCTAAATCTCTCAGATCTCAGCAAATATCAGTCAACCTTCTGCCTCGGTTGCTTGAAAAGGCGGTAAAATAATGACAGCTACCAGTGCCAAACTAAAATCAGCCAATTCTTTGGCTCTGGTTTGGGATCTGGCCTTGCTCCAAATAATTCTTTGTAGAGCTCCTTCTGTTTCTGATATACAGCTTTGTCGTGTTCTGCTAGGGCGTGCAACTCTTTCGCTATATCTCTGTCTTCTGGGGCACATTTACGTGCCTTGAGGAAATCTTCACGAGCTGCATCTGTCTGCCCAAGTTCTGCTCTAGCTTTGCCTCTTCGAAACATTGCCTTCACATTTTTCTCATCCTCCACCAACACCTGTGAAGCATTATCCAGTCAACTGCTTACTTCAAAACTCCTAGCACATTAAGTGTTGAAATTACTGAAGCCAAGAGAGTCCATCAGTACTTGGGAAGTTAGGAATATGCATGAAAGTAATTACAACTAGGTCGGATGTTTTACGGATTTCTCCGTCTCTTTTTATCCGTACACCTGTGAAGGAGTTAAGGTGCCCATATATGATTCCAAACATTTAAGCGCACACCATTTTGCAAACTAACTGCCAAAGTTCCGGCAAAATAGGCTTGGAATAAGTAGCAGTCCACAAGTGCATAGAAAAAAAGGGTGAACGCTAGATAATCCAATTTTGAGCCAGAATAAACATAAAACACGGCAGGCAACACAATTGCATGACATTGGCTCTATGGCTCTAACCCTTAATGTAAGTGCTTTTTATTATGGTCATACTTCGAGATTGATTTTTATATAGTCCAATAGCCGATCATTTTAAAAGATGAAAGAAATGCTATCTCCTGGTTCATTCAAGTCATCATAATGACTTTCCTTCAGTCTTGATGGGCACGATAGACTGAATCATTAAAAACAAATTAGGACTTATATGGAAGCAACATGATTTTCAAACTCAAGGATAACCCGATACTTAAAGGAAACATTTCAGGAATGGCTACACAATGGAAAAGCAGAGGAATAAAAATTAAACCATATCAATTTAACCAGGAAAAATGAAGAAAATAATACTTGGTCAAGAAGTAAAATGACCATACTCTATTCAACAGTTAAAGCCAATCACAAGGGTGAGGTTCAAGGCAATCGAAAAACATGAAACTATTAGGCTAAAGTAAGCCATATAGAAGTAGAATATTCCAGAAACAGCAGAAGAAATTAACTCAGAACACCCCAGCATGCACAGAAGGTTTCATAGCAATCATGGAGGTGAAGTACGAAGGAGCTAGATCAAGAAGAAAAATAGCAAGCATATAATTGAGTATTCAAATAGGGAAAAAAACTACAAGGCAGCATCAAATATAAGATGAGAAAACACAAAAGTGGCAAACTAGCGATGGTTATTTAGAAACAATATTGAATCATGAGCAGCAATAAGAAGAGCACTCATCGTACGAGGAAGTAACTGAACTGATGTTTTAATTACATGCAGTCCTGCACTTCTAACTGCAATGCCTAATTATGATCTATCTTACAAAGGACGGAACTTTCAAACTTTTTGAAGATTTATAAGTTTCCTTCTACATTTAGATACGTTCTTTTTGTTCCTAGTTTCATCCTAAAAAGAGAGTTTAACACAGTTGATCAATCTTTTTGAACGAAGATTCATGTCGAAGCTTGAAAAAACATGCAAAATAGTATTTGACACAAGATCTAATAGAAAATATAACACCCAAACTTTTTACTTACAATACCACAATGTGAAATAGCCTCATCATAGCGCTTGAGCTTTATCAAGCAAGCTGCCATGTTGAGGTGACAAGGATTTTTTACACCCAAAGCCATATCTCAATACTTCCCGAACAACTGGAACATGAAATCATCTCCCAGATATGCTATGGCCTACATCACAAAACAACAATTTATTGAAGGAATGAAACATAATATAGTAAAAGAAACAGCTTACAAGGAGTGGTTTGGTACCATTTCATATTGTTGCATTGCCTCCTCAAATTTTTCCTCCTTGAATAATGCATTCCCATCCATTTTTCTTCTATCTGCTGCACCTATTCTCTCCTCTACTGTCATGTCACTATGGGCTTTCCCCTTTATACATTTTAAATCACTGAAATTGTTAACTTTTTATCATCAATAAAATCCATCAAATAATTCATGCACATACAATCTTTGTGATCCTACGTAAAACACTCACTTCTTTGGTTTCATCAAATCCAATCAATTCAACTTCATACACAATATCTGCCATTGGAGGAACATTTGGAAAAGAAAAGCTTCCTTCTTTTCCATAGCCCAGTTCCCAACCAACACGTAGCAATGCACATTCACCAGATCTCATGGTGGAAATGCCAATAGTCAACCCAGTCATTTCTTTTTTCTCTGTAGTAAAGAGAAATCGAAACTCTAAATAATAGTTCCAAAAATTAAAATTCATCCAACACACCAAAGCTATTCATGATTGAAAGGGTGAGTGCCACCACCTAACAAAGGGTGTTTTCTAACTCTCCAAAGACAAAATATAATTCAACACACTGCTACAACAAATAGAGTTCCCATTATTTTCATATGGTGGGCATGAAAAGTTGCCTGCTATATTGAAATTAAAAAGTTCAACTAAGCTTTCAAGACAATGAAGGTATCTACATTTTAATAATATAGCAAAGTTTCACATGGTGATATTGGGAATAGAAGGATAGAAAGCCAAACAGGAATCGATAAAAAGAGTAGCTAGCAGCTCCAGAGAAACCCTAGATATGCTAAACAAAATTAATTTTTTCACAATCCTTGTGCAAACCTTTTCCTAGGACAATCTCAAGAGGTTGTTGTTCATGCCATGTATCTTCGAACTTGTGTTGGGTACTTTCAGTCCAAGCCCTATAATGCACTGCTGGAACAAAACATAAATAAAGGAAAAAAGAAAGATAGTTAGTTTTAGATTTAAAATGAAATACTATTTATTTGAACCAATAATCCTTCCAGCAAACAACCAAATTTAGATTTTTCAACCCATCTTTTCCTCAAGGAGATTCTTATAAGCAGTAGCTGACAGGCAAATGGACAATAGATTTCATCAGCACAATTTCACCTGTTCTAGAAGTAATGATCAGTGTTGTCGGTGCAAAGTAAATTACCAACGTGAATCACTTCAATAAAAGTAAAATAACAAGATTTTATAGTCAGGGAGTTACCTCTGCTGTATGTGAAGTACAAAATGCAGGCATTTGATTGTAAAATGGGATTTTAATCTATAGCCATTATAGCATTTGGATTTTGGAACAAAGGATCTTTGCATAAAAACTACATCCAGAAGAGCAGGTGGTAGTAACTCCAGCAGAAAGTTAAGATGTAAAAGTCAGCAGTCAAACAGATTTGAGAACATATCTTTAAAAACTTCAATTTCATTGATAAAGAGACAAGTTGAAGTCAAGGTCTTTTCAAACTGAAAATTTAGAACAAGCAACAACTAGATATAAAGGCTTTGACTAAGATTAACTATAATTTTAAGACATGAAACTAAGTTTCTTTCAGAACTAACATATAGTCGTAAAAATATCAAGTACATTTGATTCTGAAATGCAGTTTCATAGCTGAAGGGAATTCAGAAGGTTAAATAAAAAATTTCTCAATGGACTTACAGAAGCAAGTCAAATATTTTGAAGGCTTCTGACCATGGCCTTCATTATTTGCTTCCTCACTCTCTCATGAAGAATTTCCACTTCTGAATCTACTTTAGGGGGGCCACTTTCATCTTGTGGAGGTCCTCTGTGCACAACTGAGGAACCTTCAGTGACAATGTCATCACCATAATCTCGATCTGCAAGACACATGTTATCACTTCATAAGGTTTCCAATCTCAAAATCACCTCAAATTTGAATTACTGCTCGACCAGAAAAGGGAGACTCATATCTGCTGTCAGGAAAACTGAATCATATAGCTTATATAGAGATTACCAACACAATAACTATAATAACAGTTTCTCATGAGATGCAGGAAGAAAAAGAAGTATTAAAGAGTATAAAATAACTCTGTGTCTGCAGAAAAAATTTAAATATTATGCCAATGACAACAGCCTTCAATTGAAGTTACCAAATTGAAACAAGCAATATAGAAGCAGTCCAACTATGCTTTCATGAATAAGTCTTGAGGAGGTACTTGTAGGCAAGAAAAATTTTTGCCAAATCAGAGGCCGCCACATGGTATTTTATTGCAATAAAACATCAATTAATAAAAAGAAATTTAATTTTAAGAATTCAATCAAACATGATTCTTGAATTTAAATAATAAATAAATTGATAGTTTATTACAAATATGGCTATCTAATTAAATTGTGACCAGTGTTAAGGTTAACCAATTGAATCATGCCACATGTTAAATCCTATAAACTTAGAAGGAAAATTTTGTTGATTTGATAATTAAAATATAATCCTCCAATTAAAGAAAATTATATCAAATCGAATATTTTCAATCAATCAGATGTTGGCACATCCTCAATTAGTAGCATATTCCCTACCCTTATAAATAAAGGTGGATTCTACACCACAAGGGACATCGACTCATACATCAAGCAAGAAACAATCTTGAAAGAAGCTCAAACTCTCTCTCTACAAGTTCAAAACCGTTCTTACAGCATTCAATGCATTCTTTATGGAGATCCACCAAATTCTAGCATTTGATCCACAATTGAAGTGTTAAACTAGTAAACTAACATTATTTGACGCTCCAACCAACATCAAAGAAGATCAAAGCTTAGAAACTCTTTCAATTCCAGCCTTCTTCAAGCAACTTTAAAGCAGTTCTTATGACATTCAAAGTATTCTTCAACGAGTTCATTAAATTTTAGTATTTGATATAAAATTTTGGTGTCAAACTGAGAAATTAATGTTTCTCGAAGTCCAACGAACTTTAAGGAAGATCAAATCCATAAATGCTTCAACGAATTGTAAGAATATTTAAATCTTTCAAGTTAAAAAGAGAATTAGATGATCAAAATAGTGAATAGAACCCACAAAAATTTATTTGATTCAAATTGTAATTGTTTTTGTATAAATTTCTTGTTAATAGATATCCAATCTTAAGATTTTTGTCTATAGTAGAATAGAAGGACTTAAAGGCTATGTAAAAACTGTGATGAAAAATATAAGCTTGGACACTGTTGCAAGACCCAGCCATTCTTATTACTACTGACCAACGATTCTCAAGATGTAGGAATGAAGGAGGAAGAAAAAAATGAGTCCCAAGATGACCCCCATCTAAACAACAGAGCCAGAAATATCACTTTGTGCCATTATGGGAATGACAGGGCCTAAACTTTTCGATTATCAACAAGCACCGAGAATAATCCTGTTTCAATCCTTATAGATACCGGAAGCACCCATAACCATTTGCACCTAAGGGTGGTCAACTACTTGGGCCTTCAACCAGATCACTCGTCAGCCCTTGCCGTCACTGTAGGCAATGGCCATCTAATCACTAGTTATGGAACCTATTCATCCATTCCCTTATTTGCTTAGGGTATAAGATTTTTGGTTGATTTCCAAATATGAAACTATTCGGATGCTGATGTCGTGTCGGCAATTCAATGGTTGGAGGAGTTAGGCCCAGTGACTGCAGATCACAAGCAGCTCACTATGAAATTTTATAGCCTCACTGGTCCATTTTAATTGCCTAGAAGTTACCAGCTCAACAGCGTTCTTAGCTGACTCAAGTATGAAGGACTCAGACTCTAAGATCCATCCCACTTCACATTCTGTACCGAACGAAAATTCTGCTCTGTTTGAGAAGCCCAAGGGCCTACCTCCAAATCGGGAACTAGATCACAAAATAAATCTAATGTCCAACTCACATCCTATTAATGTGAATCCCTATCATGACCGAAATGCTCCAAGACCAAATCATCCAGCCTTCAGCCAATTCATTCTCTTCCCCACTTCTGTTGGTTCAAAAAATAAAAGATGGCTCGTGTCACTTTTATGTTGATTATAGGTCGCTAGATGCCATTACCATCAAAGACAGATTTCCAATACCCACTATCCATGAACTTTTGATGAATAACATGGGGCCACCATCTTTAAAAATTAGATTTGCAAAGTGGTTACTTCCTTGAATTCACCCACCCAACATTCCAAAAACCACTTTTTGGACATGAGGACCATTATGAATTCTTAGTCATGCCCTTTGGCTTATCTAATGCTCCTTCAACCTTTCAAGCCACAATGAACACTATTTTTAAGCTCTACTTACAAAAATTGTTTTAGGTTTTTTTGATGATATTTTGATTTATAGCAAAAGCTTAGATGACCCTGTTTTTCATCTCAAGGCTGTTTTGGATACAATGCTTACTCACAAACTCTTTGCCAAGATGTCTAAAGGGTTTTTTTTTGGTTAGGCCCAAATTGAATATCTAGGACATTTGGTTTCAAAGGAAGGGGTTAGTGTGAATGCCGAAAAAGTATATTCTATCATTAATTGGACCATTCCCAACAGCCCATCTGCAGTCTGTGGCTTTTTGGGCTTAACAGGGTACTACTGCAGATTTATTAAGGGATATCCTAGTATAGCCGGCCCATTAACTAATCTCTTGAAAAAGGATGGGTTCACTTGGACTCAAGGTGCAGCCTAAACTTTTGAGCAGTTGAAGGAAGCCCTAACCCAAACCCCCGCTTTAGCACTTCTAGATTTTACTCAGCCATTCACAGTGGAAACTGATGCATCATCCCATGCTGTTGGTGCCATTCCTCTCCCAGAAGGGACATCCCATAGCGTATTACAGGAACAAAATTCCACCATCTTTGATGACTGCTTCTGCATGCAACAGAGAGATGTTTGCAATAACCTCAGCAGTGCGAACAAGATGATCTTTCTTGCTTGGAAGACCCTTCACAATTGTTACTGACCATCAGAGCCTCAAGGAGTTGCACACAAACCATTCAGACACCAGAGCAGCAACAATAGTTGTTGAAACTCTTGGGCTTTGAGTTCCAAATTATTGTCAAAGCAAAGCGCGAGAACACTAGCCCAGATGCTCTCTCTCGTTGGTCAGGTGAGGTGCAAGGACAGCTTCTGGCAATCTTTGTAGTCCATTCTTCTATGTTTGATGACATAAAGAAGGCACTTCCTGCCAACTCCTTTGCCTCCTGCAAAAGATAAGTGATAGAGATGCTACAGCCACTTGCTACTCTTTTCCTCATGGCCTTTTATTTTTTGACCATCGGGTTTATGTACCCAATATTGGAGATTTTTGCCATTCTTTAATTGAAGAATTCCATACTTCTTTGGTGGGAGGTCGTTTGGGAGAACAAAAGACTCATTCGCATTGCTGGCACCTTTTATTGGCCACATCTCTGTTGAAAAGTATACAAATTTGTGGCTTCCTACTCGCTTTGCCCACAATTGAAGACAAGAATGCTAGACCAAGGGGTTACTCCAACATTTGTCTGTTCCTTCAAGAATTTGGGAAGACATCTCCATGGACTTCATAATGAGGATGCCCCCATCTACAGGTAAAACAGATATTTGGGTAATTGTTGATAGGCTATCAAAATATGGCCATTTCTGTGCTATTCCATATGATGTCATCGCCCCAAAATTAGCTGAGTATTTTATCTGAGAATATGTTCACCTGACTTCCCTAGATCAATTGTGTCAGATAGGGACCCCTTTTCACCAGCTAATTTTGGCAAGAGCTTTCCAATCACAAGGCACTTCCCTTCAAATGAGTTGTTCATGCCATCTGCAATCAGATGTGCAAACAAAGGCAGTCAACCACAGCGCAGAAACATATTTACGAACATTTGCCAGGGATTACCCTTATGCATGGATTTCTGTCTTACTGTGGGCTGAGAATTGGCATAACACATCCGACCACAGCTCACTGGGATACTTACCCTTCCAAATAGTTTATGATCAACCCCTTCCACCACTTGCTGGATACACATTAGTCACATGCAGTACCCCTACAGATGCATTGGATGAAGCCTTATTGGAGAGAGAAGTTCTCCTTGCTTCCCTTAAACAGAACCTACAGAGGGCACAGGCCCGTATGGTTTTTTATGCCAATCAAAAGAGAAGAGAAAAGAAATTTGCTGAAGGCAACTGCGAGTACGTGAAGTTGCAAAGTTGCAGCCTTATCAGCAACATTCCATCACCTACCCTTCCAACATTAAACTGGCAAAAAGATTCTATGGTCCTCATCAAATTTTGTCTCGTGTTCGAAAAGTTGGCTTATAAGTCGGCACTACCCCCTGATTCAAGCATACACCCTGGGTTCCTCATTTCAGTTGTGAAATTTGGTCCCAATCCCACACAAGCTACTGATCTGCCTTTGCCATGCCCCAGCATTGACTCCATTGCCAGTTCGCCCATCCAAATTTCATCCCATCATCGTGTTAGAAATGGTGGTAGGAGTGTCAAGCAAGTCTCGGTTCACTGGGCGAATTCAACTCCCCTTGAAGCTACATGGGAGGACCTAGAACAGTTTCAGAAGAGCTTTCCTCATCTCAGCCTTGAGGACAAGGCTGCTCTCCAAGTGGAGGGCAATGTTATGTCCACCAACCGTAGCAGACCCCAAAGAATGAGGAGACCATTAGAAGCAACTAGAGCTGATAGTTGTGTTCAGTTAAAACTAAACGACGTAAACAAAACGTGAGAGGTGGTTGTAAGCTAAGGCTATAAATAAAAGATAAATGCAGTGGGGGGAAAGGACCTTTATTTCCAAACTAATCCTCTCTCTCTCATTCTTCTCTTCTTTGTTCTGAAGCTGGCAGTGCTCTAAACGACCAATCAATTAGTCAAGGTCATAGAATTTCGAACTCAATGTCTAAGATATAGACTGAAAAAATAAGACAACCACCTGAAGGTGGGCTCTGCTGCTCCTCCAATTCCACCATTCTTCAAATCCTTAGCGATTTCTCGAAAAACCGGCTAATAAATATCTCTTTCGTAATCAATCACGCACACTGCATAAAACATATACTCAGAGAAAATTAGTTTGCATACGCTATTATTACTAGCCAAACCAGCAGAAAATTGATTCCTGTCAAAGGGGCCTCTACATTTCAAATAGGAAAGGGACCCCTTGACTCCGTGGGGCAATTACCTGGTTACAAATCACAGATGAAACGTAAGAAGCCTTACAAGAAATGCGAGTATAGGGCCTAATGACTCATCATGCTTTCCAGAAAATTTTCCAGCTTTTTGCAGAACGGTGCAAATGCGCGATACGGTAGGACGCACTCTCCAGATTCCCATTCTAGTTCGTAAGACTGAACATAAGTGTCTTTCTACTTGAGAGCAAAAAAAAAAGAAAAAAAAAATTCTTTCAACTTGGGAGCGATCGAAGAAGATTCTGGAGGGAGATGGGAGTTCGTTTTACTCGTCGGGTCAAACTCCTACCAGTTTGATTCGTTCGGGTCGGGTATTATGTCAATGAAAGCATTCCTTCCAAATGAAACATTCACACATTCACATTACATTTTTTCGTAATATATCAAATCATTCATTTGAGCTTCTCATCTGAATCCGCTTATGACACGATTGGTATATATGAATAAGTAAAAATAAAATGATTATTTTCATATTCATTATCATCTCAACTCCCACTGTATCTTCATGATTTACTCATTCGCACCTATCGAGAATAAATTATTATCTACTCTATCAAAATAATGAAATTATTTTTAGATTAACAACAAATATTATATAAATTAAATTTCAAAAATATCATATGAATTAAATGTATACAAAATATCATATGTAAAAGTATGAATGCATATAAATTACATAATTAAACTTAAAATTCAATGTATACAAATGTATGGCCAATATATATTATTTATTTTTATATTTAATATATCAAACATATTTGCTAAATATATAAAAAATTATTCATAAATATGCGTGCCCGCGCGCGCACACACACACACTAACTAACATCCCTAAACAACAATGTATAATTTAATATAATCTAATAAATCATTTCAAAGTATTAAATTAATTTTCACCAACAATATGACTATTTTTGAATATTATATATAATGATATATGCTCATTAAATAAATATAAAAAAATGGAAACATATTTTTACCGTAAATTACTAGTATAATACATATACAGGAAGTTAGAAAAATTATATCAATTACATATTCATTTTTCACTTAATGAATTTCAATATAAATTTTAAAATATAAACTATATAAATATTTATTTTATGATGCACAATTTAAATATTAATTATATAAGTTCGTTCAAGTATCTACTATGCATATAATTATGTTATTTTTATAGACAACATAAACATTGAAATATGATGTCATTATATCAATATATATATTATTTATTAAATATCTAATTATGTATAGTCATACAGCAAAAACTATAATAATTAATTTATGTTTGAAATAATTTCCTTTTGTCTAAAAAATATTTATATTTAATTATTATCATAAATATATTATAAAAAATGACAATTTCATTCATTTTCTTCATTCCTACCATCATTCCTTGTGCATACTAAGCATGACAAATGTTCTTCTTATTCTTTTCCTAATTTCATTCCATTCACATCTCATTTTATTGATTCCTACCAACCATTTCCTTAAAAATTATAAATCATTGTTCATGCAAAGATTTTGAAAAACACAGTACAAAAAATGTATTTGATTAATATTTTGACTTGAAAAATCAATATTTACAATTCAAAATGAGACAAGGGTTTCGTGTGAGATGGGTTCATGCAAAGTGATGTTTAGCAGGAGTTACATAGGATGAATAGTAAGAATTTAACGTTTTAAATAGATTTTATATTTAAATATGTTTATAAAATATATAATTATTATTCAATAAGTAACAATTAATAAAAATAATGATTAATTATTAATATATAAATGTGTGTGTGTGGAAAAATTGATTTGATTATGAATAAGTATAATAATTAATTATCTATATAAGAAAAAAAAAATTAAATTGAATTTAGATTAAAATTTTGTTAAATGATATGCATAATAGTGTAAAATTTAACAAGATGCTGGACTATAGCATACATGTAAAAATTAATCGAAGGCTATGAGACAAATGATTCCCATTTGAAACAATCAATTGAATGCTATGAGATAAAAAGGGAAGGAGAACATGGTGGAAAGATATTTCCACCATGCTTTATGTAGAACGAATAATTTGCACTTGAGAATTTTGAAGCAGGAAATAAAGCAGGCATTTGCTTCCCTTGTTCCCTTCGCAAACAGTATTCATATCCAAAAGCATCAAAGGGCCATCAACTTGCATGGGTTTCACATCTCTGTAAGTCCAGAAAACACAGAACTAGCATTGTTATTCACATACAATTATATTTTCAAATTATTTGACAGAATTACATGAGTTACAGAGTATATATGTAAATTGTCCGGTCCTTGCACCAACCAAATGCTAATTCACAATCATCACTTGAGGGGATGACCTTAAGAAAAATGGAGCTCATTATCGGCTAGACCCGAAAGAAAAAAGAAATCCCCTTCTTAAAAAATAGATAAACACATAAGCCTGTAATTTATACACATAAACTTACAGAATGAATGCTACAAAAAGGATCACCCCCCAGCAGCCTTCAAAAAGTTGTCATAAGGACTCGAAGCTGGCAAACGAAACAAATCAGGATACTGCTGAAACTCAGGTCCACATTGCATAGGAAAATCAGTGAACAACGGTGCCTGCTAAAGAAGGCAATAAAAAAACACTCTTACAAATATCTCAAGCAAAATAAAGTTGTACCTTCAAATAAAAAGTTAGTAGGAGTATGTCATTGATTTGGACAGGTGTGCCAGCAAGAAATAAATGCAGTTAAACTTGTAAAAAACACTTAATATGTAATAGAAGCATGAATATTACCACCTATGGTTACCTATTACGAGAATATTATGCACAAGCACAATTTTTAGCCAGAATCAATGGAAAAACAAACTTATTGATTATGTCAAAATCTACAACATCAAGTGAAAAGGCCTAGTGATTACTCGTTTGTGCAACTTTTCGCATGCAATTTCAAAAAGTACCAAGTGAGGGTACACACAGTACCTAACATGACAAAAGAATAAATATCCCTTTCATATAAAAAACTTACTGTAACATATCCTGGCTGAAGACACGCA
Source organism: Avicennia marina (assembly GCA_019155195.1). NCBI lineage: Eukaryota > Viridiplantae > Streptophyta > Magnoliopsida > Lamiales > Acanthaceae > Avicennia > Avicennia marina. Next base: position 12,043,112 of record CM032760.1, read on the forward strand.
AATGATTGCTTGTTAAGTGCTTGGTTGCTGTCCTGATGACAGAAGCTTGCTGAACTGTCTTGAATCAAATGGGCAGCCATGAAATTGGAAATGACTTGCTGCTTTCCAGCCTGAAGAGCCTCGCATTGGCTTGCCATATCCTTGAATGGCAAGTCAGAAGGATGTAAGGACAAAACTTGTCCAACCTCTTTTGTTGTCTCTGACACCTGGGAATTCTCAACTCAGTCTTTTGTGGAAGGCATTCAAAATAAAAGCGAGTGAGTTGAGTAATGTCATGTTGCCTTGCTAATCCTCACATGAATTTGATTTCTAGCCAAGATAGGACTTCTAAAAGGCAATTGTATATTTTAGTTAAATGGGCTTGACTTGTGTGTTGAGTGTGCTAGATGAATTTTGGCAATCACCGGGTATGATATTACTAGCCGATGTTGGCATTAGTTCTTCCTCAATAAATGTAATGCCTAGCTTTATTTGTAGATTTATCTGTTTTTATCTTGCCAGCAGATGATGTAAAAGAGTAACATGAAATACTGTCTATTCGTTAGTTCTACAATTTTAGTTTTGGATCAGTTTCTTAATTGTAACAAGTAAAAGCATTTTGCAGTTTGTAAGAACTAGTTTCTCCCTAAATTTGGCATCCTACCACTGTTGTTGCACTCTCCCCTCCGCTCCCCCCCTCCCCCTCCCAAAGAAAAACATAATTGTATTACTTAAAATAAATTATTAATAAATTTAAAATTAATTTAACATATTTATCTATTAAAAAACTATTTTTGTCAAAATCAATTAACAATGATAGCAATAATAATATCATTGATAATAATCTCAACTACAACAAAAATAATATCATAAATTTCAATTTTATCAAACAATTATAATAATATTAATAATAATACATTTAAATAATTATAATAATTTATTTTGATATACTATTATTTATATATAATATACAAGTCACAACACCACATCTCCATACAACTATCAACTTTTCACATTACAGTAATTATATTTTTTCTCACAATCAATCATATATAATACAACTACTTTATATCCCACATCTCAAGAAAAATTTTATCTCCCTTTTTCAAATATTTTTCTTTTAAAAATTATATGTCATAAATCGTAGCCTAAAAGTTCTCCCCTTCCTGTGCCACCTATTGGGAACTTACCTGTTTTATGTCACCGTATCCTTCACCTTGAATACTTGAGCATAGATATTATTTTAAAATTAAAATAGTGGTAATTAATATAATAATTTTAACATAGAGAAAATAGACTTTTATTTAATTGTCACACTTTTGATTTTCATGGCCACATTACTATCACTCATTTAAGTTGGTGCCTAGACTAAAACATTTAAACACATTATGAATAAAAGATCCTAATAAAAAATGACGGATAAATAATCTAATCCAATAAGTGAGATAAAATATTTTTTAAAAATATTCTAATGAGCTTCTACCCCTTCAATAAAAGTGGACATGGCCTTATAACAGACAAATCGAACAATCAAAAAAGCTAACATTTAATTGTATACTCGAACACACTTTCAACCTTTTGAGTTAAAATCTTGTATATTGATTGTTAAATGAATGCCAATTAGTTTACGGCGGATAATAATCTTGAGCAAGGTTTTTAAAACCGGACCGGTCCAGGTTCTCCATATGACCCAAGTATTATTTAACCTGACAAGAACTGGTCAAAAACGAGTTAAATCAGTCAAAATCAGCCATCATCCAGCCAAAACAGGATTTTAATATTTTTATTGATAACAAATTTAAAAAAAATAAAAAATTTCATTTTTAAAAAATGAATAAATAAAAATATTTTTTAGGTTTTCTTATTATTTCTAACATTTTTACCTTCTAAATAATTTATTAATATATAATTTTTACTACCTTTTTTTATTTTAACTTTTATTTGTTTAATTATTGTTATCTATAAATTATTTTAAATGAGTTTTAAAAACTTAAATGATGCATCTTGAAATTAATTTTTTATTTTTCTTTTACAAAACTAATTTTTCAATAATTATATTTTGCTTTAAATTTAATTTACTTCTTTTATGTTTTTGCAAAAATATTTTTATGCTCTTGAATTATTTAATTTTTAATGTTGCATGTAAAACTTAACATTTAACATATTAATGAATTTATAAAATTTATTTAATATTATTTTATGTGCATATATAAATTTATATATTATCTAAAACAATCGGTTATTTGAAACTAGTGATCAGTTCAGATCAATGACTAAATTAGTTCTCCAATTCAATGACTAGTTTACTTTTAAAAATATTGATTTTGAGTACAATAGTATTTCATCCTTTATCTATATGAATTAAAATTGCCAATTCATTTTTTTAATTAGTGTAGGTCCCTATAATTGCTTAATCAAGAACTCCTTCAAAAAGATTAGATAGTCCTTTTGATAATAAATCAAAATTAAAAGACCAACAAAGAACTCAGAGAAAAAAGGCACTTTTGTTCTGCAACTGATTATAATCAAAAAAACAAATTAATAATAACCATCAAACATGCAGGTCTTTCCACAAATAAAACATCTGACTGCATGAAAGCAAGATTGACAAAGAAAATATACACAAAGCTAAATAAATTACAAGCCAACATACCATGTTCATAAATTGGTCCACGCTCAGCAGACTGGGACTCTCCAATGTCAGCTGGGAGCAGGAATCAGTTTGACTTACAAATGAATCTGTAGGACAATCATCACTTGTGAAGAATATCGAATGATCAGCCTGCAGTAACAACACAAGCAAAGAGATGTTAACTTTGAACAGAAAAAAAACATAAAGAACATACTGTAGTATACAATACCACCTCCGAAAGTTCTTTTGAACCCATTTGGTAGATTTTCCCAGGAGTATCTATGACCCACCGAGCTCCCAGTGGACAAATATCATCAGGAACAAAATCTTTAAGCAACTCTTCCTTAAGATTGTACACTTCAACCTGCATGTGGATTGTATGACATAAGTATGTTACTATACAACTATCAGACAAATTCCGTAGAATGCAATCAGATACTAAAAATTACATTTGATAACTTCCCCAAATTTTCCAAAATCATGGAAGCAAAAGCTTTGGCAGATTGCTCCTCCCTATTTACTATTGCTGAAAGTGACTTCAATGCATCTTCATCATCTTCTTTTGATCCATAAACTTTCACCATATTATTTACTCCAATTTTAAGATCTAGAGCCTGCAACTTGCAGTCATCTACCAGCCGGAGAAAAGGATCAGCCTGTTGAAGATTATCAGTTGAACATAATAGCAGTAACAACACGTCAATATTTCTGTAAATGGCATAGACTAATTAGCAAGATCAAAATCCTAGCAGAAAACAGCTGAAGAACTGTTGCACATACAATATCATCTCTCAAAGCAGCCTTGGCAAAGGTAACAAGAGGAAGAAAACTGTATACTTTTGACAAGAAAAGGATCATTGACATAGACAAAGTGAAAAGAGACCTCCGGCGAGATGGTTGAAGTGGGCCTGTGAAATTGAGTCATGACATTTATTAAGTAAGATAAATTAACAATACATTGTATCAAATAAATCTTAAGGTTATCTAATCTAATGTTTTGAATTATGCAATAATGGATAAATACATTAGCATATTATAAGCCATTCCCTAATAATATCTAACATCTGGTGCCCTTCATCCATGTTTCACAAGTTTTCTGCTTCAAAGGTCATATTAACAACTGTGATAATACTGCAAATAAGATAGGATCATCTGAACCAAAGATTTTTAGCAACAGAAACTCAAATACATAATTATTTCATGAGCGATATCCATCAATGAAGATGGAGAAAATGCTCAGTAAGTCCATGGAAAGAGAAAGCATGTGTTAAACAGGGCCCTACCAAGCGTTACCAATACCATAAACACACATAAGAACTTTCTAGTTACAGGTTCACACAGGACTTCTAGACATTTTATCTATCATTCAATATAGGATTCCTGTTCATTAGAATATAATAAAAGCACTCATACATAACAAGAAATCAAGATATTATAATTCAAATTCATCAACAGGAACTGACCTCCTTGAATAGATATTCTCCTTAAGGAAAGTGCTAGCCGAAAACTTTGAATGAGAATATCATAACTAGATTTCTGATTACAAAGGAGAGGTCATTAGAAGGGAAATGGGGAAAAAAGAAGATCATGATGTGAAAGATCAGATTCTTGCTGTAAAACTGATTCAGGTATAATTATGCAACATGAGAAAACAGGATTACCCGAGACAAATCAAAAGAAGGGAGGGAGGGAGGGGGGAGACAGAGAGAGAGAGAGAATTCTATTATGGTCTGAATTGGTTAACACAATAGCACCCATGACACAGGAAATGTAAAGGAAAAGATTATAATAAAATTCAGATTCTAGAAGGCATGATATGTTTGGGATGATTGTTTATTTCCTTTTTTATCATTCTGACTACTTGTAACAGTAACTTTGCTGTTGTCTCAACCCAGAAAAGAATTCAAAAATTGTAGTTTCACTGTAATAGTTAACGACATAATTATCTTGTTCAGTTCTTTCCTTGTTATAAATATCTAAATTTTCTTTAATTTTCAAAACTACCCTCTTTGAAACTTCACACCATTGAATCGTTCCATTTTCTTAGAAAAGTCTCAGTTTCTCAATGTTTTTCAATAATTTTCATTCACAAGAGAAGAAATCTCACATTTCAATAAAATATACAAATGGGGCAATGAACTCTAAGCCAGATGGCAGTCTACATTTGCTGTAACAAGGTAGTTTAAAAGAATAACTGCACTAATCCATGCATGTCCATCCAGGCCTTACATTACAAAATAAATGCAGGCTATGGAGTGTCTAGTTGCAAAAGCTTGCCTCTTCACTACTTTGAAACTGCCTAATTTGTCCAGTGACATTATTTCCATAGATTGAACCAGAAAGATTTCACCACACCAAAGAGATTCTCCTCTGAAGTTCTTACAAGATATTACAGCAGATAGTAAAAAATCTCAGTAATCTTGAGAAACACAATGCACAAGTTAAGGAGGAAAACTTCTATTGGCTACGACTATAATGAATCAGGAAAAAAGACTAGAGCCCATGTCAATATGTGATGCAACAAGAATAGCATTATTACTAAAGAATTAGAACTCTATATTTTTAGTTCTGGTTTAACCAACAACCATTAGTCAGCTTAGAAAACACCTGCTTTGTAACTTTTATTCCTGGGTTATTGTTGTCAAGGTATAACATTGTTGTTTTTACCATCAGATAAAGATGCTATAGAAGATCAGCATACATGATGATACAGTGGATATGTTTTTTTCCATGATTTAAGAGAATTTACTACTCCATCTTCTAGGCCTTTCTAGCCGGGGTTGTTCTGTCAATTCTAGTTCAAGGGATGTGGGGGGTGGGGATAAAATCTCCATCTCATGTAGTTTACCACAGTCAGTCTTGTGATTGTGACTGACACATGTCCTAATTCACCATTCAAAGAAGATCAAGTGAACCCACCTAAACAGCTTAAAACAAGGTGTCAAGTGGCAGCATCTGACCTCACCTATACAGCATCAATTTGCAAAGAGATTCAATTTGGTAAAATATTTAAAGTAACTAGCTACTGTTCAAAGATATGAATATTCGAACATTGACATGTGACATGTCATTAATTTTTTCATCCTTTAAAGTTCTATTCTATTCATGTCTGCTACAGAGCTATGTTGGCATAAAACAACATAACAGAATCCATTTATTTTGGGATAGTGACAGCATAGAAGTTAGAGATAAAAGTAAACACCACTGAACAACATAACAGAATCCATTTATTTTGGGATAATGACAGCATACAAGTTAGAGATAAAAGTAAACACCACCGAACAGATAACGATGACAATGTGCATTGGGAAAAAGAAAACAAAAGCAATTGCAACTGATAACAGTTATTTGAAGAAGAACTTGGAAAATTCTAGCATTCCTATATTATGAGTTCAATTATGAGAAATGATTTAACATAACTAAACCAAAAGCAAGAACTCAATGGATTGAAATGTGCAGAATGAAGACCATGCGCTGCTGATATTGCAGGAATCAGGAGAACTTTTAAAGTAATTAACTTGGATGATTATGAATTTGCAATAGGTAAGATTTCCAATTCAGAATTCAATTTTTCTTACATACATTATAAAGAATAACAAATAATTATTTAAATCAACAAGAAAAACCATAGGAGTAAACGGTTAATCATTCTGTCCAATAAAAGAAAATGAATATGTGCTTATGTGCTGTACTTCAACTTATTAAAAATATTTTAGTTGTTCAAAAAAGCAGAGCAATAAAAAGTCGAAGGGCAATCTTGGACACATTTTGCACAAAAAAGGAAAGACACCAAGGCACACATGCACACATAGAGGATCTGCTATGACATTAAAGGGTAGATATAAATTCACGGAACATAGGTGCAGAACATCACCTTCTTTTGTGAAAATAACACAACCAAGCTGTAAGTATGAGCAATTGCTTCATAGTTTGCTGGAGTATTCAAGGAAGAGATTGCCTGCACCCAGATTGAAGAGAGCAAGAGGCTGATTTGTTGGGTTTTCAACTTGAGAGATATTCCCTTCTGCAGAAAATACAAAGCCATTATCACAACTGCACCACATAGAGTTAAACTGTTTCGTGGGATCATCAAATTCAAAAGGCTTTAAGGTAAGGTACCACTTCTCTCTCCATATTACCCAAAGCCAGAGGAAGAGAATGCCTTTTAGTAGCATTTTTTTTACTGTAGCTTGATCTCAATCGTGTCAACAAGGATTGTTCTTTGGACTTCCAGTCCACATCAATCAAAGTTTCATCAGCTTGTTCCCCAATTTTTTGAGAAGAGAAGTGTTCGTTTCTTAATTTGTCTACTAGATCTGCTGAAGAAATAGCAGAAGCAGATCTACTAAGTGTCCTCTCCAAATCAGCACCATTAGTTGAGCATTCGCCAGTGAAGGCAGTATGAGGGCAAGCAGATGACGGAACAAACACAACTGAAAATATGCGATGGATTCCCAGCCTTATTTCATGGTCAGGAGTGACCATGGCCAGAAGTATTTGATGGAACAATGCTTCAGGGAAAGCCTATGGCAATAAAAGCAGTATATGAGAGTGATTTCAGAGTAAAGTTCCAACCATTATGAGATGTAACAAGATTCCAAATGGGAAGAGCCATGCCTTGTTTTGATACAGTAAATTTGGTAAAAATGCAACAATTTGTGCGGCACGATAGACAGCTGCCACTGTGTTTCTAGCGATAACTGTTATATTTGAAATGCTCTCCAACATCACAGCCATCACATCCAGAATTGGCCCAGCATCTCCAACCTGCCGCAAAGAGCAATCTTTTTATAGGTTCTCTTCTGTTACATTTGATAATGATTAAAACGATATAATTAGCTGTCTTCACGAGGAGTGGTCATGTGTGCATGTTTTAATTTGCAATTATGATGAGTTCATCTGGTCAGAACATCACTTTCACTAAAACCTATCTTGTTTCAAGCACAAAGCTTATAATCATCATTCTGCTAATATATTAATCACTGTCAGTTGCAAGTGAATAGTTAACCTTATAAGACAATTGAACAAGGCACTCATCTATGACTGCGTGCAACTTCCAATTCCACTGAATTATTTCCTCTCCAAGTTCTGAATCATTGAGAGAGCAGTGTATGCTCTTCCTCAAATGTCTCAACATATCACCAAATGCACCAATAATCATCACAGATGGCTGGGCCTTTGTTACTTGAACCAGGTGCGTGGCAACTCGAATAATATCAATCTGCATGTTGGGGTTTCTCAGAACATTCTTACGATCAAGATGCTTGATCACAGTAGATAGCAAGAAGTGAGCATTATGTCCTGGAAGGTCATAAGCCAGAATAGCACATTTAGTGCAAATGATAACAAATGGCTGGTTGAGCCAAACTATTCTATAACTAATCAGTTTAAAAGTTGAAGGCCAGAAAAGACCAGAATTTTCCACTATCAATTGCATGTCCAGCAATATAGGAAGCGCAAGCCCATGATCAGGAGACCACAGACTGCCTCGATCAAAGTAACAAAACAAGGCCTCAAGAACACGCCGTACAGTTGTAGCCTCTCTGGACAACTTTGCCATGTTATGCAAGCATACCCTTGACCAGAATTTTGGGCTTCCGGTATCTGCTCTGTTACAGGATAACAATAATAGTGAATTCAAAATGCAATGCATCTACACAGAAACATAACTCCAGCTGTAAATGCCTGGAAAGGTTAATTACGTGGTAAAAGAATCTCTTTCATTGACAATCATCCTCCAAGAAATAGCTCTTTTCATGACATCAGATGATAAAGGAACTTGGTTTTCAGCTTTACGCTCGTGTTGGTCACAATAGTTCTGATGATCCTGATGACTCTTAGTTGGACAATTGGTCTCCTCGTCAGGGTCCTGACAATTTTCAAGGATGGCAGAAACCACCTGATCTTTTGATAAAAAAAAAAAAAAATATTGAGCAGAAAAGTAGCACATAATAAACCTTATGAGATGGTGGGAAGAAGCTGATATGAAAGTTCCAAACCCGTCATGAATTTTAACAGTTAATGAAGAACTTATTAAGCAAAGGAAAGCATTTTAATAGATAAGCTGTCTACGTGCCCAGACATTTTAAATATCTCCGCTATCTCGAACAAATCTTCCAGGAGATCTCATAATTTGAGATTGATAGAAATTCCAATGTGTTAGGCAGAAAAATATATGATGGATTTTATAATCAGATCTATCAAACCTCAAAAGACACTTTGTTGCTCTTCCTAAGTGTCTAAATAATGCGCATGCAATGCCAAAGGAACTGGTGATAGGTGCTAGAAGTATGACCTCATAGTTAAGCATAACAAGAGTTGAATATCAGCTTACTTATGTGTAAAAAGTTGTAGGAAATCACAATTCAACTTATGTACAAAAAGTTATCACAAAAAAACCACGCCATTGGTTCCTACGCAATTAGTTACTGAAAAAAAACCTCAAAAAAAAAAAAAAGATTCGTCAAATGTAATATCTGAAATTCAATAAGCATACAAAACTCCAAGGTACCACAGTTCTAAATGTGAATCACAAATAGAAAAGTCTTACAAGTCAAAATCAGTTGAGATGTGAATTTTAAACATAAATCACAAATAGAAAGACTTACATTGCCAAAATCTGCTGAGATGTGACAGAATTCACCCATGAACCAAATCTGCCCATCAAGTTCAGGAAAACAATCATACACTGGAATATTATTTAGCAGAAAGAGGCAGAATCAGAAAATGAATGGTATTTACTAGCACAGAAGAATTGCAAAGAATTCAAGCAATAGGAAAGGCGACATTCTTCATGTGCAAAACTCACAGCATTTCTTAGCATGCCAGAGAGTAAAAGCTCTGGGAGAATCCCCCATTCGTAACATTCAGAATGCTGATAAACTAATCATTTAATGAGAGCTAATAATATAGACACTTTATCAACACAGACAAAATATCTGAGGCACTATAGTCTTTAAGCTTTGTTTGTGAATTGTTCGCAAAATGATTATTCAACATCAATTTCTTTTGATGTGATATTATAACAATGTAGTATCTGTAATGTGATTCTCATGATAAAATTTACGGGAATATTAGATAGAATATATCAGTGTGGTCAAATAAATTATTGAATGCATAGAGGCAGGGTATCACTCTGTGCATAAAGGCAGTTGTGAAGGTTGGCGAAAGAAGACATGAAAGGGAGACAAGGCAAAATTGTAGGTATATTCATAGCATTTTAGGATGTTGGAGATCAAATGAATACATCTGATATTGAAAACTACTTTTGCAGCTTATGGGGGCCCAGTATGCAGTTTTTATCACCTTACCTATTTCTGGTCATGTCAACAAGACTTAATACCAGATAATATTTTTTGATTTAATGAATTGGCAAAAGTTATCAATGAACAGTATTATATAAATTAAACCTCAACTTTGAAGAATTTTGAAACAAAGAATTTGACAGTTGGCACACAGCATGATGGAAGAATACTCATTAATCTACCATTTTTCCTCGTACACTGGAAATAAACTGCACAAAAAGAGTAAGTGACATAAAACAGAATGATTTTAAACAACATCGTTGGACAGCCTAACAGTATGGTACGCCATAAAAAAATATTTATTATTTAAAGTGAAAATTAATTTATACCATGACTCCAAATAATTAGACTTCAATTAAAATTGGGTTCATGAGAGAAACTAATAAGACTTCTAACTTTCAACTACTAAATGCTCTGATTCACATTTAAATTTCCTTGCTCTTTCTTTGATGTTGACAAACAATGTTCCATTTCTTAACAAAGCAATTTACTCTCCAATATACCCTACTTGAAGAGCAGCATGATGGGACTAAGTAATTTTAACCATTATGGCAGATATTTAGAAATCATATCACCTTTTCAATTTTCATTTGTTCCAGTTCAAGCAGTTTCCTAACTCATAAAGCCATATAAATAGATTGATCAAAAGATACCTTTTTTTAAATCCATAAAAAAGTGCCTCTTGTGCGAACAAACAAAGTGACCTATGTGCAGAAAAAGGGAGATGGGAGGCAAATTTTCCAACCACAACTAATCTTAAAAAAAATCATTTCTTCCATGGATGAGCTTTATAGGGAACCAAAGATCTACAAATGAGGCAACTTACTGTAGAAGAGAGAGCTTGAAGCCCAGCACAACGTAGTTGCAGAATCTTTTCATCATTTCCCATATCTTGTGCCAGAATACAAAGCTTTGGAATCAAGCCTTCCAAGTTAAACATATAGGTGCCGTCCCTCTAAACAAACAATTAGTTCTCATCAGCTCTGGCCACATAAATGCAAGTTCAAAAAGGACAGGAGAATGATGAACCTGGTTATTTATAAAGTCAAACAGAGCTTGGCAGCCAATAATTCTCATTTCGTCGTGCCTTGTTTGATCCAGTAAAGAGTGTACAATATTGAGAAAACTACCAGCAAACAATGGCCTGCCACCCAATAATTAGCACTATCGTTTGAACTTAGAGAATTTATAATGCAATACTACATCATAAACATTTACTACAAAATGTCCATGGCTGGCCTTATCACCTGCTAACTTTATGAAATACTATAATCAGAGTTAGATTGACTTCCAAAACTAACATGAAACTTTTTCGTTCTATACCATGAATATTATTTGTAGTAACATGGCTATGTATACTTGTTTTCTTGATTTATGATGGTATTTCTCCTAATGACTTTGGTGAAAAAAAGAAAAGAAAGCAATTAAAACCAACATCTCATGCATTAGCATTTCAAGCTTATTTTTGCAGCAGGCTAACTGCGTTAGTAGGATTTACAATCCAGTAGAAAAAGTTAGATATCAGTCTAGTCAATGCGGCATCCCAAAAAGGGCCATTAGGCTTAAAAATCTGAAAATGAATTGACAATTGAACAAGAAGAAATAATTATGGCATATATCTATAGAGCTTAGATTAATGAAAGCCAAGAAGTTTCACAGAAATTCTTAATTGTGTTCAAATGCCAAAATGATCCATTATACAATGAACTTATCTTCCAAAATAAACAATTTGATTGAGAAGGTAGCGTAAACTTTAAGAGGTCTTATCTCCAGCAAGATGCTTGCAAAGCATTATTTCTTATAGTAAAAAAGAAACATATCCCAAAAGAAAATGGTTTTGTTAAAAGTTTTACTGATATGTCAAAACTTTAAAAATGTTCCACTAAAAAGGAATTGCTGACAAAAGCAGTTGCTAGCATGTAAGAGTAAAAAAAATTATGTATAAGCATGTCCCTCTGGAAAGGGTTGTGCATCCTTGAATAAACAATTTCCACAAAACACATGGTATGACGAGACAGCAACCTAATAAGTCAGCTTTTCTTGATTAAGCACCCCATTCTTCAACTGAACTAGAACTGTTGGGAAATCAAATTTGCTATTAGACACAACTACTAACAGTACATGGATAATTAACTCACATTTGCTGTTGACAAGATATGATCAACTTCCGGTAGATACACATGATAACTTTAACATACTTGAAGTTTTCATTTCTCAGTTCCCGATAACATCTTTCCTCAAGTAAGCTTGTGATCTGGTTAATAAAACATGAACTCTCATTATTAGTACTTACAGAAAGTTTGTCCGAGAAACCTAAGTATCAGAACTGTAAAATGATAAAGATCATAGGCTTGCATTAATAGTTGTTAATGGCATGTCGTGCACTATGGCCCAAAAGCTTCCTAATGCCATGGCGCATGATGCATAGAACATAGTGCAAAATTATATAAATAAATAAAATATATTTATGCTACAAATAACTTCCACAAAAATGAAATACAAGCATATGTTCAGAATAAGTAACAAATACACATGTTTTTTACTCTAATTTTATGGAAATACACAAATAAGAGATTAGCCTCCGTTTATTAAAAGTTCAAGAAGGTTAAAAAAATTTAAAAAAGAAGATTTTGTGTCCTTTATTTTCTTAAAAATAGCTTGCGACACTAGAACTACAAAAGCGGTGTGGCACGCACCTTGAACCTAGGCAAGGCACCAAGGTGTGTGCCTTAGCAAAATCTAATGCCATATTATAAGAATACGGGCAGGCTTGTGCCTAAGTGCACCATGAGCCACAGAGTGCCATGGCACATGCCATAAACAACTATGCTAACATTGAAATAATAAACAAGCTCAGTAGTCAATTCAGCATTTCGATACAAACAGATACAAACAGTTATTGATAGGAGACATACAACTATAACCAGTGCATGTAGCATACGTCAACAGGTATTCTATCAAAAATAATCCTTAGATTTTGAAGTTCTATAAGATAGTTAAATAATAATTATATGCGGAGCAGGGCTTGCTAGTTTGTGGCATGCGTCGTAATGATTTAGATTATGATCCAGGCGGAGCCTTCTGAGAACACATAATTCAAAAATCCACTTCTGAAAGTCAGTTTGAGTCAAATTAGTAGTCAGTTTACTCCACCGCTTGAAATAGTTGGTTGGATTAAATAGTCCAAATATATTTTGTGGGGCACAATTTATCTATTACTTTATTGTCATGTCTCTGACAAAGACTTTTGATAAAAAGAGAAATGCTGAATATAAAATGTCTTCGAGAAAATATAAAATTGACCAAGAAATCCCAAACATGCCTTGAACTCCTAAAAGAGAGAAATCTACCTACAAGGGCCCCGTAGCACGCACATTAATGCAGCAATTTTTATTCAGGAGAGAGTTTGAGTGTATATAATTAGAATATAAATTTTTAAAAGGAAAGAGCCATCAAAATGAAGATCATCTAGAAGCCAGTGAAAGTAATAAAGCAAATTAAAGAACCCTTATCACAGACAATGACAGAGAAATTGCTTTGAAGTACATTCCTTATATCAGATAACAACTAGAAAGAGTTAACGAATAATGGTCAATACTAGAGCAACATGAAAGCAGGTGAAAGGCTTAAGATTATAGAAGCTCCATTTCTTGACTAAGGGAAAGCAGAGGGGCGAGGCCCGACGATACATCATTGCAAACCCAAGAAAATAGCCATCGTAAAACAAAACATGGACTTGGAATGGCACGCAGGAAAGGAGACTTGCAATTTCAGGTATGTGAGGAACAAGCCATGGGGAAGGCAACACAGGAATGTGAAAATATTTGGGACTGGACACATTCAATTCTATGAAATCAGACAAGTCAAGCAAATCAACAAAATGAAATTTTAAAGATGTATGATGTTAGATGAATATCCTAAATTAACCTACATTTAGTGACACACTAGAGAGTTAAAATAATATAAAACAACTTCGCAATGTTATCAGATTCACAAAAATTTAACATTTTTAGATATGGAGTTCCACATGTACTGTTTTCAAATAATTTAATGCCTGCACACTCATATGCATGAATAATGCTTTACTCGAGGTGAAGCAATGATAATAAATGTATGCTTTTGGTAAAACTACTAATATTCATGGAGCAGGACTAGAGCCACCTAACCTCAGGTACTCGTAGAGGATTTTTTGAAGCATATTCACACAATTTACAGATTTTTCGATCATTAGGTTCTTCATCCTGTCAAAATAAGAGATAGAATGAGCAAAATAATCACAGAAAAATTTTCAGATAAATGTGGCATCTACAACACAAGATACGCAACCAGTGCACCATTTCACACAGTTAGTGTTCATATTGAGGGCCAGTCTAAAACTTCTATCTCTACATAGCTGTGCCAACTTCTATAAATGTAGGGAAAAAGTAACTTCAAGTTAATTAACAATGTTAAGTGACTAAGAGGAGAAACAAAGTAAATTCAAAAGAGATCTACGATTCCATAGTAGGGTTTCAAGCACAATACAGACTTTGCATGCCCAGCTCAACTTTAGTTTTACATTTATCCACTAAAAGTATTTGTTGGATAGCCCTTAGTTTCAGATAACAATGTTCATTTCCAGAAAGCTCACCAAATCCCTGCTGTGAAAACACTACTTAAAAAGGGAGATCTGTCAGACAATTTCCTCAAAAAAACGGCTTTCAAAAAAAAAATTGCATTGTAGTGAAGAGAAGTCTCAGGATGCTCAGACTATGCAACAGGGTTGCACTTATGTTCAGACTCCTAATGGTAAAACAGCCACTCTATAAGCTCAGATATTCATCAAACGCTCTTTGTCCGCTTTTTGGGGATGTTAATTTGATAATCATGAGTTCAGTATGATTGAAGAGTCAACTTCACCATCTTAGGTAGATGCATCATGATACAAGAAAATGATGCCTACCCCAATTAGTCTATGCACAAAGGAGTATGTGCATACTCAATTTTATTTACAGTGTGCTTGCTAGTTCAAGAATCATTGAGGTCTCTTACTTTTGACTTTTAATGGTAAAGAAGAAACAGTCATTGCCCAGTGGATCCAGGTTTATTAAAGCATTAGTGAAGCCAAAAAATTTCAGAACATCAATGTTCTTGTACCCTTATAAAATTTTATATCCATGGAAGAATGAGAAAACACCATTATTTACTTAAAATGCAAATTTATTATGTCCATTTGAAGTCCTTGGGGTTAATTTGACAACTACATGAGCTTCTATGCTGGTATTCTATATTATGCTAAGGTTTTTTTTAATCATTTCGAATTTACAGTAAGTGTAATGTTTACCGATTAAAGTGCTGATAATTAATCATTTACAATAGCCCAAAACCGTTGTTTGGTTTCCCTTACTGGTGATCTCTTCTATCACTCATTCTTCCTTCTTCTCCTTCTTCTTTCTGTTTTTGGGAATTTCATAATCTCAAAGCTTCTTCACACATATATATGTATGTATATATATATTGCATAGTTTATGGCTTTATGCCTCCCAATTTCATTAAAAGCCATAATATCATCTCTGAAGCACAATAAGAGACGTGACTTCGTACCACAAGCATTTCAAGGTAAGCCACAATAACATCAAAAGTTTTGCTCAAGTTTTTCAGCTATCCAGCCTTCACAAATCTACAGCACATATGATTCTATCAAGGGAGTCCAAGAAATAGAAATTTACAGTTCCCATCATGATAACGTATAGTATTAAACACCACCACAATAGTGCTTCAGATTCAACTTCAAAACTGAGGTTTTGAATCGTGCCCAACAAATTTGTTGCATATTTGCATATTTCAATTCAATCATATCACAAAAGGATGAAATCTATAAATGTTGATTGGATACTAGTATCACTTTTCTTTGGATACCAATATCACTTTTCTGCTTTTCTAACTTCTTACGCTTATTACTCATTTCTTTTCATGGAGCCCTTTTTCATAGTTCTCCCTGTACATAGGTACTAGCATGCAAAGTCAGTACATTTACTTTTTCTCCCCTTGTGAATTAAATGCCAAGCAAATTCATTTGAAGAAAATGAAAAGGATTGGAAACTGTCTGCTGCCATGCTGCTGCTATTTTCTAGATTAAGTTGATGGCTCAAGGAATCAATGGGTTATTTTCTTCAAGAAGAAGACATAGTTTGCTACAACCAACCCAGAGTTATAAGATAAGATAGCCTTTCTCACACCTGACTAATGAAAATGAGCAAGTCTAGATAGTATAGTTAGGCTAAGGACCTTGATTGCAATATGATCTGAAGTCTTTGGCCTAAAGCCAAAAGGAGCATATATGTTCTTCCAAGCAGAAGGTTAAACAATGAGGCTATCAACGATTATTTTTTCTCTTGAGATAATTAGGAATTTGAGATCTTAAAGACTCATGTACATACTGATGTCATCAAATGCAGTGTTGTAGCCATCACATCTTTATCTAAAGTAATATAACCCAAGGTCACATATGTACGGCACTAGAAAATGGAAACCTCTCAACTACATGGAGGCGCGTTCTCAACAGTGGATCAATTTACAACACTCAACTAGATATATAACTTTCGACAGTGTATTATACCCTTTAAATCCACTAAATCTTGAGATACCAAATGTAAGGGACTCCCTCATAGTCAAATGCAGAGATAAATTTATTCACTTCAATACTTGACGGTTTCAAATAAATGAGTTTCATCTTAAATATCCTAGCATGCCTCACGTATTAACTGTTAACGCATAACCCTTTGGCACCACTGATCAAATTTTCCGAGGCTCCTCTGTTCCTAGGGAAGCGGAGGATTAGCAAAACTTCATGTCATTGTATATTTGTATATTTAAGAAGAATAGCAAAATTTCGAATATGATAGAATCATTAAAAAGCAAACTATAGCAATGATATATTGATCACCAAACAACGATGATTTTAATGATAACACGCATTAAACGAAGCAAACCATAGTTTTTGGAAATATATCAGCCAAAAGCTTCTTGTATCGCTTGACGGGGTGCCGCGATCTGGGACGCATTGCCGGGCAACAGACGCATATGCTATCGCAAATCGGCATCATTCGCTTCGACATGACACCCATCTTCCCTCCGAGCCCCTTGAAAAGTATTATAGCCAACAATTCCTTCGCATACGGGACGGAAAACCCAAAAACTTTTGGGCACACGAAACAAATTGTGGTTGTTCGGATTTGGATTATCAATAATCAGACTGGGGAATGGAAAAAAAAAGGATTAAAAACAGAGTTAGGTTGAATAGGAAATTTGAATTAGGGATTGGTTCGAAGAAATTGGGAAGAAACGGTGAGAAGGGTCGGAGGTTTTTTCAACGACCTCCAACTGCAAACGGTAAAAGTGAGAGACTGAAATCGTTGGCTTCGCCTTTTATATGCTCTGCATGGCTAAGACACGTACGCAGAGTTCCCATTCAACTTGAAATTTTATTTTATTTTTTAATTGGAATATGGATTTTCTCCTTTTGGTGACCGTGAATAATAAAAGAAAAATAAAATCGACTCAAGAATTTTGATTTCTTATTTTGACTAACACTAAAATAAATACCACTTGTTGCGTTTTGACAAAATTACTTTTTTAATTGATGTATGAACCAATTATTAAATGTATTTCTTGACAAAATCAATGAATGGTTGACCATGCAAAATGAATAAAAAGAAACACCAACTCGAAAAATTATTACATTACCAGTATTTTTATACATTCGCTTTATTTGTGTATAAAATTTGAAAATAATTAACATAATGCATTTACATTGCATTAACTTCAAAATTATTAAATTACTAGTATTTTTGCATATCCATTGTGTGTGGAATTTAAAAATTATCTTGTAAATTGAAGTATATAAACAAATTTATATTTTACTTTAATTAATGTAATTAAATTACATTGTTTGAGTAAAATTTTGCATCAAATTTGAGAGAAATCAATAATTAATAACCTATACAATTTTTTAATAATTAATAAATAATTATATCAACAGCTTAAAAGAAACGTAAAGAAAGGTCAATTAAAAGTTAGACAATAATTAAAGAAATAAATAATAATAAATTAAAATGGTATATGAGAAATAAATAAAAGGTTAAAAAAACAAATAAAAGTGGAATTGAGAAGAAAAAAATGTAAATGCTTGAGATATAATAAATAAAATTTTGTAGAGAAGTGTCATCAACATAAAAATAATGAATGAGTATAAATGTGGGCATAAAAGTATTTCAATTAAAAAGGTCAAAATATTTAAATTTATTCATTTAACTTTTATCTAATTCATGCATAATATAATAATAATGAAATTTTACTTTATGACATTCAAAGCGTGAGGTTTAGGGATTAGAGGCATAATAAAATAGATGTATAGATAAATTTACAAAACACAGTAATACACGCCTAATATCATAAAGCCATACATAATCGACGATATAAATATTTATCATCTGCTTCATCATTGTTTGGATTTTCAGAATGTTATGTGATGGTCTTCTAAAACAGTAAATTTATTTATAAGATGTACATCCTAAAATTTAAATTATTTGAATGTGATATTTTGGTAAATAAAATTTACTTTCACACAAAGAAGGCAGCTTGTGATGGAATCTGTACACACAACTCTCGTGTTTACGGAAGATATTTATTTGTTCCTTTTGATTTATGGACACATTGGCATTCCATGACGTATGAACTAAGCTACCTTAAAATGGAGAAATAAAGAGCTTGCATGGTATTTACAATTATTAATTAGAATTTAGGTATTGTAATTTAATGTAAAAAAGGTTTTAAAAATGTATAAAATAACAAGGAAAAGAAATCCAAATGAAAACTAGTTAAAGAAACAAGAGAAACCAAGAAAACAAAAAAATAATAATAATAACTTTGTAATTTTTATGATACCGAGTTATATTTTTAAATAATATCATACTATAGTATTGATGGTATAGTTATAGTATAAATGAATAATATAGATTCAAAGATTTTTTATGTTGGTGAATTGAGAAAAGTAGTTATAATTGAATTTATTAAATGAGACGTTTTAAAAGATCTATCAACCGATTGGAAATAATTACTATAAAGCCTTTAGTCATAATATGTATTAGTAAATAGTCAACGGAGGAGCGGAAAATAATAATATAATATAAAACGAATTAAGGGTATTTAAGTAATAACTATTTCTACTTAATTCTTAATATTTATTTAACATATAGTACAAATATAGATAAAAAAAAGCTTAAAATATTAAAAATAAGAAAAATAAAGATATCAAAATAAATTTGAAAAAGTGAGAAAATTGAGAAAAAAAAACATGAATAAAAATAACAGGTTAGATGAAAAATGAAGGGCAAAAATCATATTAAAACTCCTTTTTATTTTTTACGAATAATACATTAAAATTTTAAAAAAATAAAAAATAAAGAATCAGTAATTTGAAAAAATAAAGATTAGAAGATAAAACAGGGAGAAAAGGAAAATATTCGAAGAAAATAATCCATTGGCCACCACACAGTTGCTCAGTGGGGTCGTCACCAGACCATTATCTGCTTGCTTTTTATGCTTATCATCCAGTTTTTCCAGTTTCAGTTGCAAATGGCAGAGTGAAACTGAACTCTTGGAGGCTGAAAGATAGGCGGAGAATGAAGAGAAATTCAGTAGGACAGTATTAGAAATTAAGTTATTTTTTTTTATTTAAAACCTAAAATATAGTGAAGAGTGAAAATAATTATATCCATGTCCCACCAAGAATATAGTTTAATGGAATCTTTTAATTAACCCTAACAAAATACAGAAAAGAGAAAAGAGTTACTTCAAAACTATTGTTGTTGCACTTGGTGCACATGTTTAAATATTTAAAATGTATTGTTTATAAAAACTACAACATATATAAAATATTTTTTAGATTACTTCCAATGTATTAATAATTATAGAATTTGAAAAAAAAAATGAATTAAATTTTAAATAGAAATAATAAAGTTAGAAGAAAAAAAATATAAATTAAAATTAGTAGATGAAAGTATTAAAAGAAAATATAACAAATATAAGTTTGTAAAGAAAGTGAAAATTACTAAAGGATAATAAATTTAAATAAATATCAAAGGTATTTTAGTAGTCAGATTTTGAGATTAAGAACAGTTATTATAAAGGTTATAATAATAGGAAGGCCAAAAAAAAACCTTAAAAAAAGGTGTAAGGAAGTAATTCAGAAATTTTTAAAACGATTTATTGTAATAAATTATTTTTGTGGACAGCCTTGAGTCCATAGCTCTCTATTCATTATTGTGTGGTTTCGCCCTTTCCAATTTCCCTCTGGGGCGAAGCCAAACGAATTTATCGACCTCATATAACCGTAGCTAAAGGGTCAGCGAAAGCTTGAAATCGGGCAGTCACTTTGCTCGCACAGCTGTCCGGACGAACTTGGCCTTCTCCTTCTGGTAATTCGTCTTTTTTCCTTCTCTTCAGAATCTATTTCTGTAAGTGTCCTTGTTTTATCATCTCCTGCTGATCGGCAACGTCCCACCGTTTCTTATTGTTCTCGTTTTGTTTTTTTCTCCTGAAAGATATAAATAATTCTAATGATTTGGTATTATTACATTGGCAGCTAAAACAAGAGAATGCCTTGTGAAATTTCTGTCCGGGTTTTTGGGTTTCTTCAATGGGAAATAAAGTGAAAATTAAATTCTTTATGTGGGACTAGTCTTGAGGAAATTAAGTAGTTCGTTCCTGCCGCCACGAAGGTTATTTCCCTCTTTGAGCGTGGGTGTTCTTGAATGTGTTAATGTGAAAATAATATGATGCCAGACTCAAGCTGTGGGGGGTTGTTTTGTTTTTGTAATTGAAGGATTAGGAAGCTGGTGCAGCAATTACCTGTTTAAGTTGGTGATTTACGACATAACATGGGTGGTTTGGGCATCGGTTTTTTGGTGATCTTCCTGTTACAATTTTTAGGAAGTTCCTGTGTGGGTATTTAAGTTTCATGTTTTGTTTGCAATGGGAACCATTTATATTTGCACGGCAGGCTAGCTAGGTGTGCAGTGAGCACGGTGTGATGTAAAAGGTACTTGATTTTATGAAGTTTAGCAAGGTCATGTATTTGGCTCCCTAGGCCTGCTGTGAATGTTGAGGAGGAACTGGCATGGGATCAAAAGGTTGGGACTTCATACAGTTTATATTCCAGGAACTGGAATTTGCTCAAAATAAAAGCAATTCTTGGCTACAATTGGCCTGCTTTAAAATCTGCACCAATGTGTGCATGCATGTCAAGTTGTGTGGAAGGAAAAGCATGCAAAGAACAGTTATACAGCTGAAAATTTTATCCCTTTTTCCAAATGCACAATGAAAATTCTACACATAAAATTCTTTTCTAAATAAAATGCATGCAAATGTGTCTAAATTTGTATGTCTGTGTCACTATCTTCTTATCAATGGCCCATATCATGTGGCTATATGGTGATGATGTTGTGGCCTGATCTCCTGTCATTTAGTAATTTCTAATAACAAATTGGAGGGTATCAACTAGATTAGAAGTTATTTTGTAGCCTTTGTTATAAATCTCCATACTCAGTCTAGATTACCATCCTTGTGTGATTTCAGTTTCTATCCGATGGATAGGTACATGAGAGAGCAGGCTAAGGTCAATTTAGAGGGATGATGAAGTCTTCTGGACATAATTTGTTTGCTTCTTTAACTCCTATTCATTCTGTTATCCTTAAAAACCATAGCAGATTGTCGACAAACTTAAATTATAGAAATCCTTCCAAATCAAGTAAATCACATCGCTACGATTGGAAGTGCCAGTTTCATAAAGAATCCATAATGGTTGCTGCCCGCTATCCTCCCCCTTGGTTCAGGTCTATTATCTATCAAGTTCTGAGCTTGTTTTTGTGGAGGTTGGTTGATTGGTTCTTGACTATGTAACTACTGCTTTCATATACAGTATAGCCCCAATGATGGACTACACAGACAACCACTTTAGAACTTTGGCACGTCTCATATCAAAACATGCTTGGCTGTACACAGAAATGATTGCAGCAGAAACAATTGTGTATCAGAAGGGAAATTTGGTAGTGATTTCTTTACTGTTTTATCTTTTTTGTTTCCATAAAGAATGATATGCACTGTACTTCTAAAAAATTGCATTATGCTGAAAGTATTCAAGGTTTATGGTTTTTCATACCCCTGCTGGACTGGTGTTTTTAATTTGTCAATGTGGACAAGAACAAATGAGATTGGTTACTGAAATAAATATGGAAATCAGGTTGACATTGATGTAAAGAAACCTTACTAGATCAATCCCTGTGCTATATTCTTTTGTTTATACTTTGCCTTTTCCCACTTTCATATTAGTCACACAAAAGTTTGTTTATTTTATATTACTCCCCAATATATCAAGCAGAACAAATATGAAATCAAAGTGAATAATTTTTTCATTACAATATTTAAAAAATTTAAAATCAAATTAGAGATGAATAGGTAAAGTGAAATCTTAATGTCAACACTAACAATATATAGACAAAGTAAAAAATGGTTTATTTTAATAAAATGGTATTGTGGAATGGAAAGAATAGTTTTATAAATGATTATAAGCATGTGCTAATTCGTTGTGGCTTTGGCAAAGGTAACTTTTACAGGACTTCTGTTAGGAGAGATCTGGTGTTAAAAAAATTAATGATGTACTGTTATCTACTTCTGATCATGGCTTGCAAAAGAAAGGAAAGTTCAAAGAGAAGGATAAGAATACAAATAAAGATGTTCACAAAGGAATCAACTGTCTTTAGTTACAGTTATATCATATAACCGTTTTTCTCCATAAATCAATATTGTCTTCTACGGACACACATTACTTTCTGGTTTTCAGAATATCGATCTGAAAGGATTTTGTATTTTGTTGCATAGGTAGTATACCTCTTATCTGTAAATCCATACCATTGTATAAAGCATGATAAGATGGAGTGTGTGTGTGTGTGTGTGTGTGTGTGTGTATTATTTTTGTGATTGGTCTGATAAACAAATTGATGGACCTATGTAAATTAGGGTCCAAATATTTTATTCTTCTGATTGGAGAATCTAGAAGAAATGAAAGACTAGAAATTTCAATATGGTACATTTTTTGCAATTCACAATAGCGCACTTTTGTGTGCATGTTTTCAATGTACCCCTGCCACTGTTTTTTTGGTAAGGTATGTACTCCTGCTTCTTGGATGCTTATTTGCCTTTTTGTCCTAATGTACTGGTTTGGTTTGAATGCTACGGAGTATTTACATATTAAATTGGTCACTTCTCTCTAAGAGTTTGAACTTTCAAATGAGGTGGTCTTTCAACATCCTATTAAAGTTAAGTCAAGTAAGAGGTCATAAGTAGGAATCTCACCGCCACTCTTATGACAAAATGTCACCCTTGCTAGGCTTTACATAACTTTTGCATGTGAGGAGGCACGTGAGAGTATTAAATGGTTTGAGTCTCTTGACATCTGAAACTTTTTGATGAGTTCATTATTCAACAGAATGCAATTTATACCTACAAATAATATGTTTTGTGTCTGTGCGCATGCACATGCATATTGATGTTCTTAAGAATTTTCTTGAATGTAGTATTCTTAATTGTTTATGTGTCTCTAGTTGTTTTCCCACACTGATGCAATGATACTCTTATTGAAGTGCATTCTCCTAAGATTTTTTTTCCCTGGAAGCATCTCTACCCCTTTTAAGATGTGGTGTGTCTAGCTTAATCAGCCAGGAATGTAACTCATTAGATCTTTTAATCATGGCATCCGATGTCATTCATTTTCTCTGTCATTACCAGGATAGATTTTTGGCATATGGTCTGGAGCAACATCCTATAGTGCTTCAAATTGGGGGAAGTGACTTGGAAAACATTGCTAAAGCAACTCAACTTGCAAATTCTTATGGCTATGATGAGATCAATTTCAAGTTCGTTCTCTAATTCAAGCTATTTTTTAATTTCTTTCCTGACTTTTTCTTATTTAAATTACTCAACTAAGGCACTTCCACACTTGTGGTACAGCTGTGGATGTCCAAGCCCAAAGGTTGCTGGAAAAGGGTGTTTTGGGGTGCGACTTATGCTTGATCCAAAGGTTTGTGCAATGGTGCTAACTAATTTTAGACAGTACTTCATCCAGAGCAAGCTCTGATTTAGCCACATTGCTTTTTGCAAGGGAAGTTTGTTGCTGATGCTATGTCAGTAATATCTGCAAATACAGACATTCCTGTTAGTGTTAAATGCCGAATTGGTGTTGATAATCATGATTCATATAATGAGCTGTGTAAGTTTTTCAACTGCTTTCTCATAAAATTATAGTAAAATAGACTTCTTTTGTGAAGTGTTATTGCTCAGACGTTCAAAATAAAAATGTCCTGTTAAATTTCTTGTATTGCTTCAGTAATGAATTTCATCAAATGGTAGTTTCATATACTTCCAGTTAATGGAATATGGGTGAAATTGTAATGGCCTATTTATACTTTCTGTTTTAGCCCTCTGCATGAGTTTTTATGCTCAGTATTTGATATGTATCCCACAACCATTTTCTGGTGCTGAACATCCGTTAACTATGTGATTCCTAAAGTTGAACTATCTGTATTTGTTGGCTGAATTTATATTTTTGTTTCTTTTAATAAGTTGTTATAAACATGCTTGGTGGGCGCACTTCACAGTTATTTTAATAGTAATATATTTGCTGTCTGTTTCATTGAGCAACAGTTCATTTTAGTAAAAGGTTGCAATGCCTTCAAATTTTGTCAATGAGCAGTCTGCCGATTCATGCAACAAGGTAGCCATGGTTGTGTTAGTGGATATTAAACTTGTTTATTTGGAAATATCTCTACTGCATGTCTTAGCTATACTTCTTTTTCTTCACTTTCTCTTTCTGATACTGATAATCTCAATTTAGTTTTTTCATTTTTGACTGTTTGGTCAGGTCCTTGTGTTATTCTATGTATGAGGGCCATTGTGCATTCTTATGGTTGCAAGTCCTTGCACAGTTTACTTTTCTATACATAGTTTCTTCTGTGTGTGTGTGTGTGTGTAGTAATTCCTTGAGGTTGCAAGTCCTTGTACAGTTTACTCTTCTGTAGATTTTTTTGCTCATATATGCTCATATATTAACTCCTTATGCAATTTCGTGCATACTTACTTAATGTTTGCCAATGACACGGTTCATTATGTACCAGTTGTTATAATTACTGATTGAGCATTTATTGATGTTCTACATCTAGGTTTTTTGAGTTCTTGATTGGTATCCACAAATATTCCTAAAAGTTACTTCTAATTTCTAGATTTGTATTCTGTCAGCTTTAAGCAAAAGGGATTTGTAACTCCCTTGACCAAAGTATCTAAAAGTCTTTGGGACAGATGAGTTATTATATTTGAGACGGATGGTGGGCTTAAGTTCTCAATGATATGCCATTTGATTTCTCTGCAGGTGATTTTATATACAAGGTCTCATCTCAATCACCAACAAAGCATTTCATAATACACTCCAGAAAGGCATTACTTAATGGAATCAGCCCAAAAGAAAATAGATCAATTCCACCCTTAAAGTATGGTTTAGTCTATCACATATTTGTTATCTGTTTGGTTTGCAGAAGCTCTGAGACTTATCAATTATCTGTGTTCTGGGAGCCCTGCTTTTTTCTTAACCAGCATAGTTAAGCTATGTTTGTCTTCAATTTTTCAGGTATGAGTACTACTATGCTCTTGTCCGCGATTTTCCTGATTTGCGTTTCACCATTAACGGAGGTATAAACACCATTGATGAGGTAATCATCAAGTATGCATGCCATCATCAGGCATGCAACATAATGAGAATGAGTCTCAGACACTTGGAAATATGAATTAATGTGAGCAAGAGTTTGCTCTTATAGACTGTCATTTGTACTAATTGAATTTAGCACCTTCTGGATTTTTCTTGTCCACATCAGTCATCACTGTTTTAGGGCTTTTCCCTTATTTCCTCTTTATGTAATTGGTGCTGGATCGTGCCTTGTGAGGTCTGGAAGAGCTTGACATGAGAATGTTACTGATGCATATGCTGACCGAGTTATTCTGCGGTTCAGGGAATAACTTGAACCTAAGCAGGACATGATGGCTAACCAAAAGCATTGCCAAAGTAAATCTTAAGTTGCCTCCTGAAAAGGATAACTTGTTAAGTAGTAAGTGGATAGTGTTAGCCAGCCTCTACTGGATATGCAGTGTGTATGATTTAGCATACACTGTTCTTGTTTTGTGAGGTTCTGAAATTGCACATTCATCCTCACTGGAGAAGAACACCTAAAGTTTATGCTAATAAAACACCTACTTTCAAGTGAATATACCCCTTGTCTAGATTCTACATCAGTAGATTGGACAAGACTACTTTTTTTGCTTTTTTGAAATATTAAAATTTGTAATATTTTTCATTGGTTGCTTTTTGATGCTGTTAGTTGTTGGGAGAATGTGGGGCTAACCCCATCCACCTGCCCTTCGCGACCACCACCACCCCCCCCCCCCCCCCAAACCAACCAAACCCAAAGGCTAGAAGATTATACACCAGTAAAGCTCAAGAGATCTCTTTCCGTTTTCCTGAAAATTTAAGCATTTCACATGAAAAACTTCTTAGCATTTTCTATTGGGTGCTTTTTAAGTATTGGTAGTTGTGGGAGAGTGTGGGGCTTACTTATGCACATTCCCCAAATCATATCAAGAAGGAGAAGTTAGGAAAACAAATAATAGCAAGGGTGAATAACTGCAAAAGAAGTTCTTGTTCCAAATGCGAGACTAAGACATCCAGCGGAAGTACTGCTGCCCATTAATGTTTGAACTCTATGTTAGACATCCAGCTTTTTTTCTTTTCTTTTGTTTTTTTTCCCTTAATTTGAACTCTATGTTAGAGTGGTTAAATGTTAAATGATGCATCTCTCTGTTAGTGTAAGTTTTTAGATGAGACAGTTATTCAACATGGTAATAGAGTCAGGCCACATATGTGGTCTTGAAATTGAATCTCAACAGCATCCATTTATGAAAAAGAAGAAAAAGTGTTTTACTTGCAAGGCTTCACTGAAAAAAAAAAATACATCTCTATAAGACGTGATTGTTGAAAATGAAATACAGAAGTTACTGATGGGATTCTTCATCAACTAAGATGGAAACTCTAACCATTGTGCTAGTGTCAAGCTTATTCTTAGTGTCCACATGCCTGTTATTGATATTTTAACTTTTAGGTGAATGCAGCTCTAACAGAAGGAGCTCATGGAGTCATGGTTGGGCGTGCAGCTTACAATAAGTATGAATTATGCACACCTTACATGAGCTCTCTCTCTCTTTCTCTCTCTCTTTCTCTCTCTCTCTCTCAGATCAGAAACAAGAATATCTGAATTTTTTTTTTCTCATAGAGTTGGCTAAAATCACTTGCAAGTTTATGTTTCGTGGTCCTTGCTTTGACATGAGTGATATATTTTGGATTGGTAACAATAATATCTCATAAACTAGTCTAAGAATGATTGTGGATTTATGTTGCGTGTTCCTTGCTTTGTCAAGTTGATTGAAAGGCAAAATAACATTTTTCTCAGCCCGTGGAATGTCTTGGGAAATGTTGACAGTGCAATATATGGTGCACCTCCTAGCAGTTTAACTCGGCGCCAGGTCAGTCAGCCAGCTTGATGTTATGTGGACCATGCTTAATTGCCTATTTGCTTATCTCCATCTACTCTTTTATTGGGTGTAGGTACTTGAAAAGTACCAGTTGTATGGTGATTCTGTATTGGGACTGTATGGCCCTAAACCAAATGTTCGCGATCTTATTAAAGTATGGATCCTGTCTTACACTCTTACTAAGTATTGAGTTTCACGTCTATCTTCATTGTTCTAATGATGCCTTCTACATTTAGCATTAAAATAGTTAAATTCTTTAATGCGATCTGCTGCTGATATTAACACTTGTCTTATTCTTCAGACTGATGCATGCGAAGTGTTCTCTTACCAACTTTCTGATCTTTGGCTTTACTTTCGTCATCTTGGATGCACTTCCTTTTCGTAATTATTTAGTCAAAACTAGTGAAGGCGCATATCTTTTATTTTGACATGTGTCAACTTTCTGTCACACATGCAGCCTTTGCTTGGTTTTTTCCATTCAGAGCCTGGAAATGCTTTATGGAAGCGGAAAGCTGACACTGCTTTTCTGAACTGCAAGGTATGTCATTACCTTTTCAAAAGCTACAGCATATCAGAATTATACTTTTATTCAATAAAATGTTATTATCAGTGCAGTTAAAGATCAGTTGACAACAAGTATTGTTGGTTTGCAATTATTAAGCTGAGCATCTTAGGTCTTCCACAATATGGTTTCTTATTGGGGCTATGATTATTGGCTCGTCTCGTTTTTCAAATGACGCATAATCTAATTAAACTCTTGAAGAGGAAGATTTTACATATTTTGTTAGCCAAACCAAGCACAGGGAATGTGGTTTGTT
Organism: Avicennia marina; assembly: GCA_019155195.1. Classification (NCBI taxonomy): domain Eukaryota; kingdom Viridiplantae; phylum Streptophyta; class Magnoliopsida; order Lamiales; family Acanthaceae; genus Avicennia; species Avicennia marina. Next base: position 12,071,512 of record CM032760.1, read on the forward strand.
AAATTCATACTAATTCTAAATACACAAGTTTTATAAAATTAGGATTGGTGGGTCCAAATTCCAGAAGAGTTCTCAATGCTGGACTGTTTTTCCTTTTCATCCTTTACTTTTTAGCTGTAAGGTGTTTGTAATGATCCTTTAGTTCCGACCTCCTATGTTTCTGTATCTACATCACCTTCCTCTGTTTTCGGTTATGATGAAATAAACATGGGATGTACACTCCGTGAATAAGTTCGTTTATCTGATTAATATTCTGCTGCTATCTTTATGCATGTTTCATGGGCTTGCAGACAGTCAAATCCTTTTTTGAGGAGACCCTGGTGGCCATACCCGATTCTGTATTGGATTCACCTATTACTGCAGCCCCAATAAGTTTTTCAGATGTTTTTGCTGATGCCAAAAAAGTGCTACCTCCTCCGTACACAGTAAGAGAGGAAGAGATGTTGTACGCCTAGTTTAATATGAATTTGCGGTTGTCGACTGCATCAAAAATTTTGCCACACAAGCGCTAACACATAAAGAAACTAGCCCACGAGTCTCATATCGAATGTACTCATTTTTTCATTGTCACTGACTCCATTGCTCTATTACTGAATCTATGTCCCGCCATAGTTCTAAGAATGTCAACTAGAGGATGAAGTTCCCGGCCCATCATGTTGTTTGTGTTTGTGCATCTTTTTTCCTCTCTTTTCTGTGGCTGACAAAATTACCATAACATGTGCCAAGATTGGAAAATTATGGAGCATAATTCCAGCTACAAGTTTTACTGCAATTATCTGTTGGGTAACTTTCTTGAATTCGTACACTTAAAAAAACTGGGGTTTGATTGATTGCTTGATGTAACAAATATACACACACGCGCACGTGCCTAGTTGGTTGGTTTGTCGAGAATACCTTCAAAGACTAGGATTGACACGAAAAGTATTACACGGAGGTGTGTCTTTACATATGCATTATATATATATATGTCCACACCATAGTTCGTGGCGTGTGGCGCATCATGAGGCATGGTACACAGCATGCCATGTGCTTTATCAAAGTATAGCGTAAACTTCAATAAATATATTTATTTTTTTTTCACAAAAATAAAATAAAAGCAAATTTTATACAACAAATAGCAAATACAAATATTTTTTAGTTTTGTAAAAAATATAAAATATTAGTCCTTATATATAAAATAAAAAATAAGTTTATAGAACGCAACCAATGGTGCCTGTTTGCCTTTCATTTGCAGTGCCCTTTATCATGATCTTTGGTTAGGTTAATAACTTTTCCAAATAAACAGTAAACTCAAATGGGATATCTCTTTTCACAAACTTAATTCAACAGAAGATTTCAATTATGGATTTATATATCTTTTAAAACAGCTAAAATCAATTAAAGAAGAGATGGTATATATTCAATCTACTTAAAGGTGATGTCACAATTACTTCACTTTTTCTGGATGAATCACTAGTGAGTTCAATAATTGAATGAAAGAAGTATTCTACCATTTATAAAAATAAAAAACTTAAAAAAGAAAAAGAAAATAATTAAAAGAGGATGGGTTGTATACAATGTCTAATGGCTGGCCCACCATCTCCAACTTAACGTGGAAAGGACCGACACACAATTCTAGCTTTGATGCTGACATGAGTCATTGTTTGTTAATGTTGGTTGATGGATGTGTACACATGTCTCCATGCTACTGGACTCATGTGGGGTCCATCACATGACACACAAACATATATACACGTATACACACACACACACACACACACACACAAATAACATTTCTAGTTGATATAAATGGGTCTACAAGGGTAGATGCTATGAGTATAATAGACTGGGGAGATTAAGATACGGGCATATCTTTGAACTAGTCCACTCGGGAGACAATATGGAAAAGACAGATATGGGGTTGGCTGCATTTGCAGTTCTGCTGTCTTTTCTTCTTCCTCCTCCTCTCCTTTGTGATTAAAAAGGAACTCATTGACCACAAAACTATAGTTGTAATAATAATAACATTATGTACACACACAATCTCTATGATCTAAGAGGTCGAGGCTTCCCCACTCGTGGTTGTAGCAGCAGACTCTTTCAATTGGTCCACTTCCCAACCTTGTCTGGGCACCACTGCTTCGGGCATTGCTGCATAATCCTACAAAAAATAAAAATATTTTGAAAACGTAAAAATAAAATGTGGGACTTATTCCTCTAGACCTGTCTTCACCAGCCAGTCGTCGGATCTTCAATAATTCTGCTCCCAAACCCATTATTTCAAGAAAAATTGTGTTCCTTACAAAACGATGAAGAGTGGGGATTGTAGAGTATCTGTAGTCGGGCTTACATTGTGATGAAAGGACATAATCCTCGCCTTCTAATTTGAGATACTGATATGGGCCTTTTTTTTTAATTGTCATTGCTATTATTATTGTCAGTTTTTTTGGTTCTTCTCGCTGAAAATCTAGTGGTTTCAATTTGAACCTTCTGTATAATTTGTTTTGATCCGTACAATTGGCAGTCCGGCACTGAATTTAACAGTTTTGCATGTTAAGTCAGAAAATTAAAAACCATGTGTAGTGTGTGTGTGTGACCTATAATCATCATCATAATTATCATCGGCAAAAAGTAAATCAAAATATTATTGTAAAGGTGGATAATGAACCTCCATTTTGTCGATCAATTCCTCTGCTGAGTCAGCCAAGACAACAATTTGTCTTGCAGAATCTTCAATGAAACCTTCCTCCACTCCCTTGTCAAACAATGCAAGCAAGCTATTGTAGTATCCATCTACATTTAACAATCCCACCTATTCCAAAAAATATTTAATGCCAAACTTCAAATTAAATCATGTGATAATAATACCTTATTAATTGCCAATATATATATATATATATGTATGTATGTATGTATGTATGTATAACCATATTTACAAAGGAAAAAGGGAGTCATTTGATTTACTGGTTTTTCATGAATCCCCAGCTGAGACCAAGCAACGATCTCTAGCAATTCCTCCATTGTTCCATAGCCTCCTGAAGCAAGAAATTATTTTATATTCTTCATTGTAGAAATCAAATTTAATTAAAAAAGTGGAAAATGTAGTGGCACATATGAGGACTTTGTACCAGGAAGGGCAATAAAAGCATCGGCATTTTTGGCCATTTCTGCCTTTCTTTGATGCATATCTGCCACTATTCTTACTTCTCCAACAGTCTCTCCAAATATCTGCAAGAAATGTTTCAGACCTGGTGCACTTTTTCACCGGACAATTACTGAGTAATCAAAAAGCTAATATTATGAATCAGGAAAGGACTTCACCATTGCAGAGGATGAAAAATTGTACCTCGTGTGCCAAGAGGGCTCTAGGAATTACTCTACAGCCAAAAAACAGGAGGGGGAGGGGTGGGGTAAACATTGAATTATGGGATCAATATTTAGAAGTAAAACAGACCTAATTGGAGACAAGAACTGATCAAGGCAGAAAGCATACCCCAAAACATGGCTTCCACCATCAAAGACAGTTCTTGACACCAACCCCATCAATCCCAGACTTCCTCCACCGTAAACTAGATCAATCTTTCTGTCAACCTGAAATAAGACACTAGGAAATTCTATCTAAAACCATGTATGCATACATGTAAGGATGGCAATTGTTTATTCAAACAAAAAGTTACTTGATGTGTGGTTAAGATGATCACTTGGTACTTTCTTGTTGTTGATATGGAATAGTGTATGCAATGGACGTGTACAATTGATTACCAGTTGTTTCCCAAGCTGAAGAGCTGCATCACTGAATGATGATCTGTAGCCTTTCCTACTGCCACAGAAAACACAAATTCTCTTGAACTTTCTCCCCTCCGGAGATGTCCCTTCTTCCCCTAATTCCATTGGTTATCCAACAATGATTATGGTTCTGTGGGATTGGTGGGAGTGGGAAAACGCAGAGTGGGACGATCTAAGGCAGCAGACAAGCGTGAAGAGAAATTTTGTGTGAAGATTTAATTTTTATTCGGAAAAGCAGAAGCAAACAGGCTTTCCCTTTGATGGGCACAATCCCTTGAGCCTTGAGGCTTTATTAACCCCAAAATCCACCTTTGGTCTGATGAAACATTAAATACCTCTTACATGTTGTCAAAGACCACATCCATATCCCCATCTCTCCTTTTATCCTCCTATATACATACTTTCATCTCCCTCTTCCTCCCCCTCTCTCTACAGGGGCGCGCGCGCGCGCACACACACACAGAGAAAGACAGAGAGAGTGGGGTGGAGAGAAACTTAGGTACAAAATTATAAAGAGGGATTACAGTGAAGATGGTTTGTTGCAAACTAGAGAAAAGCCCATAGAACTTGTGCTTCCATTTGTGTCCATATATATATATATATATGACCATCACCTTGCTTTTATCATTTGGCTGTCCTCTCTCTGTCACTCCATACATGACTGTATTCCCTTTCTTGCATGCCCTCCCTCTGACTATCTTTCAGGCTTGCCCAAATAGAGCTCATTTAAAATATTATTAGTTGATTCTAAAATAATTTAGAGATTTTGAGATGATTAATTTCCAAGTCTACACATTGGGTATGGTTATATAAGATAATGGATATTTGATTCTTTCATTTTTTTTGTTTTACACTTAAATTGTGCTTTTCATCTTATGTTCATATTAATGTTAAATTACTAATTAACTGGTAGTCTTTTTATGTTAACAAATGACACGTATTAAATAATTTATTAAGTGATGAATTATCAAGTTTAATCACAATCAAATATTTGTAGGCTAATATTAATTATTTGAATTTGATTTATGCATAATTAGAAAAAATAAATAATTTCCAAAAAATTGGAAAATTTTGCAAAACTTTAGGGGTCACTGTTATGTGTCCCACTAGTAGGGAAAAAGAAATAGTATGTGCTTAATATGGTTGTCCGAACCAATTGTTTCAAATCCAACACTTCCTATTCTGGCAATTTCCAATCAATAATGATAATACAATTATGAAATAATAATATTACAATTATGAAGTTGGTTGACCTGCTAAGCTCCAAACTCCTGGTTTTAAATCGTGAACAGTTCCGAGTATTACAAAAATAGTTAGGGTTAATCTAATAGTCAGCATAATAGTACACCAAATTAATTTACATGTGTATCCTTTTCAATTTAAGAATGTCAGTGCTCTCTTGTTTTTATTTTGTCCCTTTCTCCATTTAATTAATTAGGGTGTTGATCATTGTTCTGGGATTTGGCGAAATTTCCACCTCTTATAAAAAGCTCAATAATTATTAAATATGTATTAAATGTTATAACATAAATTTCAGGAATTAGTTTACGAAATATGTTTTTAAATCTTATCAAATTTTATCTTGTATTTGAAAAATAAATATTAAACTTGTTTGAAGAATATAAGTAATTAATTCCAGCCCATATTTAGGGTATAATATTGCTCAGACTCACTCAAACGTATGATAATAAATAAATTGGGATTGATTTGAGTTAGGATACGGGTATCCAAATTTCTATTATTAATTAACCAACGTCTTTAATCTAATCATGGCCTTCGCATGAGTTTAAATATTTTTTTTTAGTTACATGCCAATTGACTTATGAAAGTTAAGAAATTAATAGTTTCTCTTAATAATAATTTTTATATTTTTATTCTTCCTTTTTTTTTTTTAAACACACTTGAAAATATGCATCTGAAAATCAAAACATATATATATATATATATATTTATGTGTTTATTTATTTATTTTTTTGTTTTTTTTGAGTCTGGGTGTAAGTGCACTGACAGCCCAAATCACAATTGTTTAGAAACCATTTGGTGGGTCAGATAATTTTTTGCTCTAGCCCAAGCAAGCTTGCTTTTGTTGATGTCAAAAAGAATTTCATATAAATATATATATATTAGAAAGCATGATATTCCTTCTGGTCTCAAAATATAAAGACTGAAATACTCTCAAATTTTATTTAATTTTCCCTTTCTTCTCCAAATTTTGTTACTCATTCCAATTTCTTCACTATCATTCTCTAACTTTTATTTATAATTTTTATACCATTCTCCATCAAATTCAATTTATTTTATTTTCTTCCTTCTAAATTATTATTTATTATTTAGATTTTAATTTATTCTTAAAATATTTTTAAAATTTTTTATTTTTTTAATGTATTTTTATTTTTTATTTTTTTTCCAACTTTTAAAAATTGAAAAAAAAACCTATGGGTTGAGACAATAATTTAAAAATCAAAGAAAACATAGCTATAACATTAACAAGTGACTTTAGTTCTATCATATATATGAACAATCACAAGAGGGGGGTTTTTTAGGCCAGCATAGGGTGGCAATGAGCCAAGTTCTGTTCAGTTGAAACAAGTATTAACATAATCTGTTAATTTGAAATTAATTTATTTATTTTCACATGTTAATTTTTTTATCTAAACTTGACTCATTCATTTCACGATTATTCTAATCTAACCCGTCAATATGTGACAAAAATATATATATATATTTTTTAGCAAAATAAAGCTAGAAATAAGTTCTTACGCGTTGCTATTTTTCTTCTAATTTTTCTTCTAATTTTAATACTATTGCTTCAAATAATATATATATATATATATATAATCATGTAAATAAAAAAAGAAAAAAGAAAAAAAGAAGAAGGAAAAGGAGTAGGGGAAGTGCAACAGCTCTCCCAACCTTCAAGATGCATGGAACGGTAAATAAAAAACATCAACTGCTAGATACTCTTATTTTGGTGAAAATTGAATCTTACTATTTTAGCTTTTAATTTTATTTAATTGGTTTTCTATTTTTATTTAATTAATAAATTAAGAATATTACAAAATAAATAAATAACTAATAAAATATTTATTGAAATATTTTAAATATATAAGTAGATTTGCTATTGATCGCCCTTTTTTTGGGTTTTCAGATTTAACCCACGCCGACAAATTTAACTTCAACCCATTAATTTTGTATTAGATTCTAGTCATATTTTTGTGCTATACTCCAAGTTGCCACCCCAACATATACAATTTCATTTTTTTGAAAAAATATACATTTTAATTATTATATTTTTTAAAAAAAAAACTTCTTTCATTTTATACATGTTATATATGTCAAAAAAAAGTGCACTTAAAGCTCGCACCTAAATATATAAATAAATATAGTGTTGTATTTTAAACACAATTAAGTAGAAGCCCTTCATTTATTTTAAGCATAAGAGAATAAGTAAGTGTCTGCACACTTTCCATATCTTAATTGTCCCCCACAATCTACATCATAATTAATGCCTACATGACTCAAAAATTAAAAAAAAAAAAAAAAACCATATATTCTTTTTTCATTTTTTATATACCCCACATAATGGAATCTTGGAATTAACGAATTAATTATAGTGCTGGGTCAACTAAGCTGGCAGGCCCAGCATCCAGTACTTGGTTTAAATAATTGTAATTGAAAGGTACCTATTGTTATTATTATTATTTCAACTAATGATTGCTGAAATCTATGCTGATCGTGTAGCATTTATTGACCTCTATGATACATGGACAAGTGTGAAGAAAAATAAATAAATAAATAAATAAAAGTTGGTGATTTGTTCTTCCACTACTAGAAGAAAAACTGTGTACTGTTGTTACATAAAAAGGGTTCTACCACCATAGCCAACTTGTCCGTGCATTAGTGCCCCTTTGTTTTGGCCACTCTTTGCCCTTCTTTAATTATAAAGTAGACCAAAAATATTGTATAATACGTGGTGAAATATATGTGAAAATTGTCTTAAAAATTTAAATTTTAAAAGAAATTCTAATGATGATTACTTGGATCAAGGTGAGTGCTGTGGCCCGTTTTCCTATTTGGGCAGTATGTTGTTGGGAGACATGGGTTTTTTGGCATGGTAATCTATACTATTTATGAACCTAAACCCTCCATATTAACTGCTTTGGGCCTTTTTTTAAATTTCCTAAAATATCCAATTAATCCAATTTATTATCCATCTACACTCTTTTATCTATAATAATTAATTATGTCTAAAAATCATACAAAAACAATCTTTTTGTTTCTCTCTTCTACTTTTTTTTTTTTTTCTATTTTTAAAAATTTTCTCTCTTTTTTTTTGAAATAAGATTTAGAAGATGTTCGGATAAGTTTATAAGTTTTTCAAAATATTTTATAACATGCTTGTGAACTTATGAGCTACTTATGGGTATTTGATAATTTTTTTGATAAAAGAATTTATAAACTCCAAATATAAGATATTTGTTATATTTGGAGCTTAAAGTTTTTTTAAAAATAACTTACTTATTTTCAAATATTTTATAAGTTACTTCATTTATATATTAAAAATAATATAAATATTGTCAAATTATATTATATTGATAGTGTTTAAATTATTTTACATCGAAAAAATTATAATTAACTATAAGTATAAATTTTAAAAAATTCTTATTAGATAATCTTACTAAATACTTTTTAACTTATTTTTAAAATAAAATCTATAAACTTATAACACATAAAAAGAAGCTTTAGCCAGACACCCTCTTAGTTTCTTTTTTGCTTATCATTTATCTTACCTCTACTTTTGTCTGTATCTTTTTTAACAAACTTTAATGTAATTTTAATTTTAAAAAATTTTATTTTATTATTAAAATTTTAAATTTGTATAATTCTTTTTTAATTATGTACACACATAGAGTCTACAATTTGCACAAGTACAATTTAATCGTTTCAAACGTTGGTTAGGAGTATTTTTATATATTAAAAGAAGAAGAAGTGTCAATTTAATTGTTTCAAACATTGGTTAGGAGTATTTTTATATATTAAAAGAAGAAGAAGTGTCAATTTAATTGTTTCAAACATTGGTTAGGAGAATTTACATATTAAAAGAAGAAGAAGTGATTACGAAACACGCTGAGTTTTTAAGCCTCTAAAAGATTAAAAAAAATTAGAAGTGAGGGAGAGAATTCTTTTATATATTTTTATAAATAACTCTTAGTTGATTTACAAATAATAGTTACCTTTTTTTACAAACACTGTCATTTTAAATTTATCACTTCTCACTACTATTTTAAACGTTCCCCAATTTTTTGTGTTCTAATTTTATTTTTTTCACAGATTATGATAAAAATGTAATTTTTAAACACTTTTAAGTGGAATAAATCTCATCGCCAAACCTCGTGTCATATTTTAAATGTTATCTTCTAGTTTATTTGGGACCTTTTTTTAAATTAATTTCACAACTTTTGTTGGCTTTTAAAGACGATGTACGTGGACAAGTTTTAAAGGATATGTGGTGCAAGAGATGTTTTGTTAAAAATGACATTAGGTGGGAGTTGTATTGAAAAGAGTAGTATATTTTATTGTAAAATTTTGATGAGATAAAAATTTTAATTTATTTGAATATATGTATATACATACACACAAAATATATAATAATGATTTGATGATATTATAATATAATATATGAAAATAATAATTAGTTTAGGGTATAAACATATTGAAATGCGAGTGTATGTGTGTGTATATATATAAATTTTGTTTTAATTGTAGTATGTGTAATAATTGAATAATAGCTAGTTAATTATATGCATAAAAGAAAGAAATTTTAAATTTAAATTTGAATAAATATTTTATTAAATAATATATTTAGTTGTGTGAAATTAAATGAAATGTTTAAGAACCTAAAAGGGTGAAACAAACATAGCCAAATGGACTTGCTCATAAATTTGTTTTGAAACGCCTTTTTTTTGGGGGGGTGGGGTGGGGTTAGTTACGGAGACATCATTGAAATCAATCTTTTGAATAGAACATCTTCAATATTTTAATTTATGCACAATTTAAATATATTATCTATTAAAAATATATGTTTTTCTATTTTTATGATATTTTTTTAAATTTTGATAGTTTAAACACGTAGTCTATACTAGGTTTCATTCTTTGATGGCTAAAAATAAGGTGTTTATTTAATTTGATGTTTTTTTGCAATAATATTATATTATTAAAAGTTGCACATTTTACGTGTGCGTAAATTTATTTATAAATTATAAAATTATATTATTTTAAATAATAAAAATTTATTTAAAATTAAAAGTAATGAAATATTTTTAAAATAAAAAATAAAGATATATCAAAATAATTTAAAAAATGAGAGAAAATAAAATAAAAATAATATGTTAAAATAAAAAAAGAAAAAAAATATAGAAAGATAAAAAAATTAAAATAAAGAATTGTGCAGAAAACAATTGAGAGAAAGTATAAACAAAAACAATAAGATAAAATAAAAAGACAGAAAGAAAATGACAAAAATAAAAAAATAAAACGAGCTGTCGTGCAACTAATAAACTTTATTTCAATAATAATATATTATAAATAATGATTAGATATTGTATTATTACGTAAGAATAATAATTAATTTTTATAGTATAAATATATATATGGAAATGTAAAAACGTGTCTTGTCTTTACAGTAATTTGATTTTAAATAGATATAGTGATAGAATTTTAAATTCCTTAATGTATATGATTGAGAGAAAAAAATATATTTTTGAAACATTATCTATTTAAAATGAGTGTATTTTTAAGGAATCAAAATCACTGCAAATATAGAGAAATAAATGGCATCTTCCTCGTTCAAATTAGAAGCCAAACATAATTTGTACCTTTTAGAGTGAAATTCATTAATTATAATTTATGATGGCACGTATGAGAATTTATGTCGACATCATGTGATTCACAAGACAAGTGTCTACTATAAATTAAAACAATGATTTATTTAAATTCCTTTCTTAAAATAATAAAATGTAGAATATAAAAATTGAGATCATAAATAAAATTATAATAAACATTTGGATGGCAGAACACTTAATTAAAAAAGCATAGGCTTTGTCTGTTTTACCATTTTTTTATTTTTTTAAACCTCCAAAAATTCATTCACAACAAACAAGGCAACATTTCAAAAATATTTTTTTCCCGTATTATATTGATGCATATTTAAAATTGATCCGTCCCTATCTAATTTTTACACAAACTTTACTAGCGATTCTACATATTTTATGTTTGTGCAATATTAAATAAAATTATTTTATAATATAGAAAAATTATAAATAAATTAATATATCAAAAAAATTATGTCATAATATTTTATATCAACATTATTTTATTTTATTTAACTTCTGTAACAATGCAAAAAATATATCATAATGTTTTATATATATGATTCATTTGACCCTTCAAGATACCAACAAATAATTATATCTTCTTGATTTTTCCATCAACCAAAAAACCGTTAAAAAATATTTTTTTAAAAAAATCATCAAGAGATTTTAGTTTACTATGAATTTATTATACTTATTACTACCTCAAGGACCATTGAATTGAAATAACTAGTATACTCAAAATGAACGTTTTGATGTAATGAATAGTATAATTTATTTAAATTTGTATATTTAAATATGTATAAAATATATATTAATAATTGAATGATGTGACAGTCTATAAAAATATTAATTATTTTTTAGGATATAAATATATATCAATATGAAAGTAAGCATTTATATATATAAGTATTAATTTGATTGTGCATGTATAGAATGATTGAAAAATAATTAGTTAGTTACATATATAAGACAGAAAAATTTTGATTTTAAGTTTAAAAGAATATTTTGTAGTGTAAGATATTTAATTGTACGAAGTTGACGAAACGAGAGAAAGTGAAAGATGGCTAACAAACGTAGCCTTTGAGTATACAATTTAAAAATTATATTACTTTTACTATGTTGTATCTTTTTATACATAGTTTCCATAGATGTGCGAGGATATGTAAGAAAGAAAGAAATCTCATAAAAGTAGCACGTATAAAAAAAATAAAGATATTTGATGAAAATAATTTATTTTTAATTTTATTTGTATTTATTAATTTTGAAATGACTAAATATTGTTACTAAGAACATATTTCAAATCACATTAAACAACTGAAGTATAATTACTGTATAATATATGCTACTATTTTAGCATACTCATTCTGATAAAATTATATGAATCAAATATATGCTATACTAAATGTATAGGTTATGTTTGTTTTTGTTTTCTATTGTGTGTTTTAAATATATTCTTCATGAAAATTGTGTAAAAAAAATGAGAGAAATAAATATAAATTTAAAAAAAATAAAATAATTATAATGCGTGTTTTTTTACGGCTAAAAATGAAATTGCATAGCCATAGTTAAATTATGTTGTTTGATTAGAAATTTACTTTAAAATTTAAAAATCTGATAATTAATATCCTATTTAAATTATTTTAAATAATAATATAGATAAAACTATTTAAATTTAAAATTATATTAAAAAACTTAAAAGGGAAAAATAAATGAAGAAAAATCAAAGAACAAAAGAAAAAAATAAAAATACACCACAAGAGAAATTAACACAAAATTTAAAAATATATATATATATTACTCTTTTTATACGATAGTTTTTGTTATGAGGAAAATAAAATATTTTTACCAATATTTTTTTCTATTTTTTATTTTTCAAAATAAAAACTATTGTTTATAATTCAATTTATTAAAATAATTACTTTAAAATATTAAACAACTAGAGTTAATTATTTAACCTGTTAGCCATAATAGATAACTAGCAATTGTGTGGAGATTATATGTGTGAAAAAATTAAATAAAAATTAATTTATTGATATTTATAAAAATTTTATAGTTATCCGAAATATATATCATACAAATATAATTAAACTTATCTTTATCTAAATTTTATTGTTAATAGCAAAAACTTGCATCGGGATTTTTAATTTAAATACAAATAATTATATTAAAAATAATATTTTATATTTTTATTATTTAATATGTGTGAACATGTGTATAGCAGGTACACACAATTAACTTTGGTGTTGATAATTAATAATAAATTAGCAGAAAATTAACAAATGAAAGTAATGAACTTCCCGTTCAAGTTTAGAAGCGATATCATTAGTTAATCGGCATTGACTAATTAATTAATTAATATAATTGGATTACATTTGATGAGTTATCAAAGGCACGAAAGGTAAATGATTCTAGACGAAGGCTTGAAATATAGCAAGTAATTTTAACACACCTCATGTATATTATTTAAATTTATATAATATAAACTTTAAAATATTTAACTATTTACTTTATTTATAGTAAAGTTAGTACAACTAATGGTATGTTTTTTCATTTACTCAAATTCCACCAACATATTGAATGAAACTGGCCTCAATTACATTTGTATTAATTTTGGTCGCTTTTTAAAATATTCTTCTAGAAGAAAGTATTTGTTTGGTTATGTTTTGTTATTGTTTTTTAGTGTGTATTTTTAAGTATATTTTTTTAAAGTTATATAAAAATAAGAGAGAGATAAAAATAAAATTTTAAAAAATATAATAATTATATTGTGTGTATTTGAGAGATTGAAAATGAAAATAAACATAGCCATATTTCTGGTTATGACAGCCCTTTTCATTTAATGCCATATCCATGTGTTTGTAGAGTAAAAAAGTAAATGAATAATTTAACTTTATGTCAATTATAAAATTAAAATTTTAAAAAGTTATTATATACAATTGTAAGAGACGATGTATTTATGTCTTAAAAATTAATGTATATATTGTCATATTGTGCTATCACTGTATCACTGCTTTGTTCTATGAAAATTAATTTATATCATATTAAATCTAGCTACATATAACAAGAGATACATGATTTATTATTTTTACTACAATTAAGAAAAATTTAACACAAAAATACTTACTGTTGAAAAGACGTCAAAAAATTTGTCAAAAACATTGACAAAGCCGTCGTCACTCGTCAGTGGTCCTTCCACCCAAAATGAAACAGACTCCTTAAATGCGACACGTCAGCTCACACCCACCCCACTGTCGCATGCACCCACACTCTTCCTCCTTGTACGTTATAAACCCACTCAGGCCAACTTGGCCGCTCGTCTCGTGTTGTTGTGCTCTACAAACTCGGAAACTTCGGCCAACGGGGTAGAGTTTTGGACCGAGAAATGGGCCGCGGGGCAGAGGACTTCGAAAGGACGGAAGACGGCGTGGTGTTGGTGAAACCGAAGCCGAATAAGGGTGTGACTTCGATGGCGATAGACTTTTTGGAATGGGTATTTGTGAAGCTGATGCATGACCCGAACAAGCCTCTTCGCTACCTCTACGGCAACTTTGCCCCAGTTGACGAGACGCCTCCTGTTACCGACCTTCCGGTCAAAGGTCATCTGCCGGTGAGTTGCCCACAGCTGTTCTGTTCAAGTGTTCGATCGTGCCGATTACCGTGATTGTTACTCAATCAGAAGTGTGTGTCTGTGTGTGTGATGTCAAGGGGATTTTCCCCTTTTTTCTCCCCGAATTTATGGTTACTGAAGCTGAAAATGCCTAGTTCGTTGTGCTTCCTTTTTACTTTTTATTGGTTCGTCTTTTGGTTGATTTTTTTTTTTTTATAACAACTGTTATGGACTGCCTATTGTTATAGAAAATGTGGCTTAAACTTAGGATTTTTCACTATGTTTACTTACATTTTAAGATTTTTTAAATTCTAAATAAACACATACAGATAGATCATATAATATTTAATTAAAAATTTCTCCCTTACAAGTATTTAGAATACTGTCATCTACTTTGTTCAAAATCAAAGTATTACTTAAATTCTAAATACGTTCACATTTGTATATATTTTATCTTCCAAAACTTATTTATTAGTCCCGTATTCATCAAACCATTCCATGGTAGTATAGTATTATGTATGCACATATATAAAATAAAAAAAATCATTCAAATCAAGCACATGCATTTATTATTTATACTATTAATAAATTTTTATTCAAAAAATACACACTATTTTTAATTCTTTAAAAAATGTAAACAAACATAGTGTTTGGTATCTGAGTTTCCATTATGTTTGGTGATTACATTTTTTTAGGAGTTAAAAATAGTGTGTGTTTTTTGTGTGAAATTTGTATGAATAGTATAAAAATAATAAATGTTTGATTGGTTTGATTACTTTTTGCTTTCTTATCTAAATATTATATAAGAATTTTATGGGATGATGATATAAGGGATAATAAATAATTTTTAGGATATATATATGAGTATATATGTATATAGTTAACGATTTGACTTTAAATATAGATAACAACAAAACTTTTATATATTTGTGTATACATAAGAGGAAAAAAAAGTTACTTTTGGGGTATGTGTTTTATGAGGGTTTAAAAAATTCCAAAAAATGAAAACAAATATGGCCCTGTTTTTAAGTACATTCCAAGAAAGGGAGGAGAATTTTGTAGTAGTACTTAATTCTTTTGAGCGCATGTTATCTTTCTAGAACCTTTATATATATGTATATATAATTCTCGTTGTGCAGAGCGAACTATCTCTACCAACAAGACAGACTTAATGGAAGAGAATCAAGTCTGTTCATATAATTGAAATGTGAATAACTAGCGAGGACAGACAGATTGGTAGGCATAATTCAAAGTTTATTATTGATGTTCTCCAAACGTTGTATGAGGTACGTTGGGACACTAAAAAATTTTGCACTCACAGGAAATATAAGAACTTTAAAAAGAAAATTATTATAAGATGTTAATTTCATGTCATCAGTTTGGTGTAGTTAGTTTTCCACAATTCTTAACTTTCACATTGTTACACCTAACTTTTGTTTTCATAAGTTCGACTCTCCATCGTTGGACATTGGTACTTTATGATTCCATTTATTTGAGGTCAATGCAACTGAGGGGTGAACGAAGGAATATGCACTGCAATTTTTCCATTACAAGATGTCTGCTAATAATTAATATGTATTGAACTGTAAGTTTGTCAAGAACTCTAGGTGGATAGGCTTATGAAGGCTGAAGGATTTATGTAGAAGGAAAGTAGAAGTAAAACGGATGACAATTGATGCCTCTGGATTATGGCCTCCAGCTTTAGTTTTAGGATTCATTTGGGGACAACATACTCAAGAGGAAAGTGTTTTCCCAAATCATGAAGAGAAAAATGATAAGGCAAACTTAAATCTACACCATCTTTTATCCTATCTAAATTAACAACAAGCTTTTTACTCTTAGAATTGAGTGATATGCGCTTATCTTGTGCTCACCAAGTTGAAGGATCATACAATGTAATGTGTCTTAAGGGTTTGGGAGAAGACATCATCAATTGGTCTACTGTGCTAGTAATACATTTGTCTTTATGCTCCTGTACATGTTTTTAATTTGTATCCATACAGAACCCATTCTACAGTTTTGACTGCCAACTAATCCAAGTAACAAGAATTTGTCCCACTGCAGGAATGTCTCAATGGCGAGTTTGTAAGAGTTGGTCCCAACCCAAAGTTTCCTCCAGCTGCTGGATATCATTGGTAATGTTTTTTCTTTCCTTAGCTATTCTCTTGTTGTCAGAATGTTCTAATTTAACCAGAATAAATCCTAGAGTTGCCATTTTTTATAATTGAAATTGATTTGGTAACTGAGATATTGAATTGGGATGGTATGAAAATGATGAATAACTTTATTCTTGTTTTTTTTGTGCAGGTTTGATGGAGATGGGTGCGTCTTTTCTATTCTCATTTATATTTAGGACATGTAATGGTTTCATTTTAATTTTCAATTGGGATGAGTATCTGCAAATGGGTACTTACTTGATCTGAAAACCTGAGATGGAAGGTCTTTTTGGTTGAGTGAATGTTTTAGTAATTTAGGCTGTTGCAATTTTTCCTCTTTATATTTATGGCAGGTCAGTTGGAATTCTAACTCTAATGATGGTTATCTTTCTGATATATTTTATTTTCTTGGAGATGGCCTCTTACTAGATTTTCAGTAACAGCTACAGCTGAGTTGGTTTATTTACTTGTTTGTAAATGAGGAGAAGGGCAATGGTCAAGCTTTGTGTAGATTCTGTTTTGAGTTGAAAGACATAAATTTCTCAGCATCATGACTAATTGTAAAGGTTTTAATATAGCTTAAATGTTGGTTATCATCACAGAATGATTCATGGTTTACGCATTAAAGATGGAAAAGCAACCTATGTCTCCCGCTTTGTGAAGACATCACGCCTTAAACAAGAAGAGTTTTTTTCTGGATCAAAATTTAAGAAGGTATGCATAGGAATAGTATAAATATCATTTGTTGCTTCTTTCTCTATCTTCATATATTTTATCCCTTGCAAAATAGGTTTTGCAGTTAATACCTCCTGTATTTTTCTAGAACTCTTGCATTTTGTGCACTAAAGTGCTAATGTACTTTGCAGATTGGAGACATGAAAGGGTTATTTGGACTTATTATGGTTATCATGCAAGGGCTAAGAGCAAAACTCAAAGTACTGGATGCTTCCTATGGAGATAGCCCGGGTAGGTTAGAATGGTGCTTTCACACCATCAACTGACTTTGCATCTTTATGCTTTTCCTCCTTGCGCTCCATCTCTCTACTTTTGGCAGTAGTAACCAGAAAATATTGAAAAATTAGTGTTTTTTTCAAATTAAGTTATTACAAATGAGTTAAGGCGTCTGATTTAAATCAGGCCAGTCAGTTGTACATACTGCTCTAATAAAGAAGTGCTTGTGCATTTTTACCTTTTCTTTTAATTTTCAAATAACTTGTTCACAATAGAGGTTGTTAACTTGATAAACATCCACATTTTGTCCTTTTGTTTTCTACTTCTTGTTGGATATTCTAAGATATAAATTGTTGGCTTTTATTTTCAGCTAATACGGCTCTAGTATACCACAACAAGAAGCTTCTGGTGCTCAGTGAGGTTGACAAACCATGTAAGCTTATCTTTATTCTAAAACTACGTAACTTCCTGCAGGCATGAACTTTATTCTAATCCTGTCTTTATGTGCTTTTCCATTTGGTTCTCTCATTTGAATTTTCCCCTTCACAATTTTTATTTGAAAGATTAGTGTGACTTCATATGTGAATACAGTTAGTCACCTAAAAACTTCTCACTTTTGCCAAAAGCATGCATTGCCTCCTAAATGTTGTGTACATACATTTTCACACTCTTAAGAACTTCAATCTTTCATGCAGATGCCATCAGAGTTTTGGAAGATGGAGATCTACAAACGATTGGCATGATGGATTATGACAAAAGACTGAAACATTTTTTTACTGCGCATCCTAAAGTTGACCCAATCACTGGTAAGACTGATGTCCGTGTGAGTATTTAAGCTGAAGCAATTCATTAGAAACATCTAATCATGTTTTTACGCGTCCACCTATACCTCTCTCCTTCATCTGAAAAGGTGATTATCTCCTTTCAGTATGGTTGTAAAGACCAAATCTTAAGAAACTTTACTTGCTGCACCTTAAGTTTTTTCACTGCTCACCAAGCAAAATTTGAACTCGTGTTGAATTATGTATTGTCATATAGCATAGCCATTTTTGGTTAGGCCTAACAAGGAAGAGATAAATCAATTAATTCAGGCAGCTCTAAATGTACAATTTTATGGCAATTCTTTATCACAGTAGAGATTCTTCAGTTGTGCCAATTTAATTTTGCATGTCGTTAATTATAACTCGATGAGGGTCTTGATGTAGAGTTAGCTTTTAATAATCATATCATACTGTGATGTGGGTCTCTCTTTGCGATATGAGGATGTCTTTAAAATTACTTCAAGTCCAAACCTAGTTCTCCTTATAATCTCTGTAAGTTTGTTGTCCAAAAAAGGAAGGGAAGTGAGAGCTAACTGTGAATAGGTTGACAGTATCGTTTTGGCAGAAGAATGTCTGTAGTCCTGTAAATGGTGAATGATAACAATTGGCAGTAGGTAAGCGAACAAATGAAGGAAAATAAATAAAAGTGTGGCATATGTGCTCAAATCAACCCATGTATTTAAGTTCACTAGTTTATCTTGAAGAATAATCCAAACAATTTGCTCATATAAGCTTTCGTGCAGGGGAACTGTTTACCTTTGGCTATTCATTTACTCCACCATATGTCACATACAGAGTTATATCAAAGGATGGTGTGATGGGGGATCCAGTGCCAATAACAATATCAGATCCAATCATGATGCATGATTTTGCCATTACTGAAAATTATGCCATTTTTATGGATCTGCCTCTATACTTCAAGCCTAAGGTGTGTTGATCATGAAACAATTTTTACTCTCTGTGCCTATACTTAGATATGAAATTGTCTTGACTATCTCCTAGTTTTTCACCAATGTAAGATAGCGGTTGAGATAGTTTCTGACCAACAGATATCAATTTAAACCGTTCACCTTTCCTTGCAATATATATATATATCAATAACCCTACATCAGAGACTGGCATCTAGCACGGCCAATTTCCAATTTTAGAGCTATGTTCTTTAGTTTATTGTTATCTCCTTACTGCATTATCAAATACATAAATAACTGGTAGTTTCACGCCCCATGAATTTCTAAACCAGTTTTAGCTTCTAAGGATCCCAGCTTTCAGGATGGCTTAATGACAGATACTAATGTGGCGACATATTTTCCTTAGCTTTCAGTTTTGTCTGTCTTGAGACTCCACCTTATAGTGAATAGCAATTCCACACACTTTCTGATCATAATGTTTTTAACTGAAAGAAAATGCTAGTCATTGGATTTCAGTAAAATGAATTTTGATATATTTTCAATAATTTTCTGGAAACTGACCTCATACCTGTAGCCTTTGATTTCTTTGACACTAATCTGATTCTCTCACTGACTCATGTTTCCTTATTCCAAACTGCTCCCTTTATGTGATTTAGGGAGCATTATAATTCCAAAATATGAAATCAAGGTTAGTAAGTTGGAAGCAGTCCAGCTGAAATTGAAGTTTTTACAGTGTTTATCTAAATGCAAATAGTTTGGCATATTGATAATGAAAATTACTGATAAAATGATCGATCTACTTTATTGCTTAATTTTTGTATACTGAATCAGCCATGATTATAAGGTCTCTAAATCACAATTTCTACATCTGCAGGAAATGGTAAAGGAAAATAAATTCGCTTTCAGTTATGATCCTGCAAAGAATGCTCGTTTTGGGATCCTTCCGCGATATGCCAAGAATGAGCTCCTAATCAAGTGGTTTGAGCTTCCAAATTGCTTCATATTCCATAATTGTAAGTAATTTAACCCCTGTTGCCTTTGAGTTGCTAGTGAAATGTTTTGCTATTTATTGCTGTGGGCTTCACTACTTTAAGTCAACACACCTATACATTTGGTTACCTTTGCTATTAATGTTTTTAATTCCCAAAGTTGAGAATAAGATTCCCTTGTTTTTTTTTCTAAAATTGAAAGAAGTGTTCAATTATTTAAGTAGAAAAAATACTCACTTGAGTCAACTGGAACATGTGGAAATGTGTAGTTTGTTAAACTGCTATAATACAAAGGAGAAAACATGAAAAGAAAAGGGAACAAAAACAGGGCAAAGTGCCAAATTCATTCACAGTTGAGACAGAATCGTTGACATAGTACAACTTATGCTTCTAAATATAAGGATGTCAGCCTCGTAAACTCCAATCTCACTTAGATGTGTCTCATGAATTGCTAGTCTTCAGTTTGACTTAAAACAAAGACCTTTCTTCCAAGTTAGACCATTGCTTCTTGAGCTACATTTCACTGGACTTGAATTAAAATTGAATTTGTAACCACCACAAGAACATAACTTAGAAAAATGAGTTGAAGCCATGCTAAATATTGCAGCTGCTCAATTCACCATTGTAACATTGTAGGCACTGACATTGCCTGTTCTGAAATATAATATATCTCGACTGTTTGTCAGCAAATGCCTGGGAGGAAGGAGATGAAGTTGTTCTAATCACTTGTCGGCTTCCAAATCCTGATCTTGACATGGTTAATGGCACTCTAGATGCAAATATTGAGAATTTCACAAATGAACTGTAAGACTCCTACATCCTGATAAATGAATACTCATCTCACACGTTTAAAATATAACAATTAAGTGATTTCTATCAGGTATGAAATGAGATTCAACCTCAAAAATGGTCTGGCTTCACAGAAAAAATTGTCTGCACCAAATATTGACTTCCCCAGGGTGAATGAAAGCTATATCGGGAGGTAAATATCTATTGACTTTGTCAATTATTCCTTAGTTTGAGGCTAAGTGATTTCAGAATTGTTAATGTTAGCATTGCAAAGTGGTTGGTAATGAATTACCAGTTTTTTGGTATTGATAGGTGTGTGGCAGATTGCATCTATAAAGTTTATATCTGTTCTAAGAAATAGTCCATCTCTATTTTATGTGTTTCCTTAAACATGTCGAAACTGTTCATTGCACTTCATGAGGAAAATCACAAGTATTTCGTGAATTTAGGAAACAACGCTATGTATATGGGACAACACTGGACAGTATTGCTAAGGTAACTGGAGTTATCAAATTTGATTTACATGCTGAACCAGAGCCTGGAAAAGAGAAGCTTGAAGTTGGAGGCAATGTTTCTGGCCTCTTTGATCTTGGACCTGGAAGATTTGGATCAGAGGCTATCTTTGTTCCACGACAGGCTGGCACTACATCTGAAGAAGATGATGGCTACTTGATCTTCTTTGTACACGACGAGAACACCGGGTACATTCCGCATCTACTAAATTGTATAAGGGTTTATTTTTGGTTTTATTACCTTAAACTGCTCCACCAGATGTTGCAAACGGAGGCCTTTGGCAATTGGCATCCCATGCAAATCTGTTATGCACCCAATACAACAGAATATGTAATAAAATAACATTTATCAGAACGAATGTCATCCTAAGTTTCTATCTGGGAGTTTTCATACGTGTATATTCATGCGCATCAGACAAAATGATCGATGGTGTCTTTGTAATCCATTCTATTAATCAAGTAAAAAAAAGATATGCATCTCGTATACTCCTTGTTTATTGTGTTCTTTTCTGCATGCCTTGGAGTATCCTAGTTTCAACTTACACACCAAATTTTCACTAAATCTCTGCCTGCGTGTGATCTACAGGAAGTCAGCAGTGAATGTAATCGATGCAAAAACAATGTCACCTGATCCTGTTGCCGTGGTTGAACTGCCGAGAAGAGTTCCATATGGTTTCCATGCCTTCTTTGTGACTGAGGTTTGTACACATCTCCCCCAACCCCCCCCCCCCCCATGAGTTGTTAGTTATATGAGAGATCTTTGCTGCACAGCGCGAATCCAAATTTACTATCTGTGGCTGCATCATCAGTACCAGTATATCGGATGAATACGAATATGCTGTCTTCCATTTTCTTCTTACAATGCCAGCAAGCATAGAGGAAATAATCATTTTGAGATTATGTGTTCAGTTAATATCAATATTTAGGAGGGCTGGCATGCAGACAATTTCCTTTCTATTTTACTCATGCTTCAGCTTAACAGTATTTTATGTTGAACTTACATTCTATCTTTTGTTGTTATCGGTTTATCATCTTTCATTTAACCGGGGAAAAATTCCTTTGAACAGGAACAACTTAAAGAACAAGGAAAGATGTGAAGGTTTTGATGGTCTCATGCACCTGTCTAGAGAGTAGAGAGGAGTGGGGGATGTGGGCTCAACTAATGTGCTTAGAATCATCTTTCATCTTGTCATTTTCTATTATTATGAATAAATTTTATGAAGAATAACAATCTGCAGTCTCCCAAACGACTCAAATCCTAATTTCGTTTTAAACGAATTTTGAGTTTGTTTTCAGCTTTGTTACTCACTGTAATCCGAATAAGGAGAAAATAAAACAGATCGTGAATGTTGGCCTGCTGAGATCTTACTTCCAATTCTTTGTTAAATTTTACTTCACTTGCTCTTTTTTTTATTATAACATTTATTTTTCTAACACATTAGCGACATCATCAGTAAATGCATAAAACAATAACATTTCAAAACTTACTGTTAGCTTTTCGATTGATAAGGAACAATCATACTTGATCTTAAATGGGTAATATTTACTCTCCAAATCAGTGTTATAGCTCACAAGCTCTGTAATAGTGTATTAAGATATGAGCGATTATATTATTTTTATTTGTTTCTACTGATTTTTTCTTAATAATTTGAACTTACATTGGAAAATTAAATATGATAAATCACTAATTGTAGTACTTCCCATTTCAAAGAGGAAAGAACGTTACCATCATTTTCATATATATCGTCAATTCCCAAATAACAATAAAGGGAAGGATAAACATGTCAAAAAAGTACAAAGCATCCGAAGCAATGCTGTGACGTTCGGTACGCGTTACAGCTTGGTTGCAAACGCCCTCCAATTATTTCTTTTTTAGAAATCTAATATTCAATATGTGTGTGTACATACATATGCTTGTCTTTTTTATCGTCATTTGTCATTTTGTTTTCACAGCGATCTTAAAATTCTGGTATTCCAATTTTTATAAACGAAGAATTTGCACAAATATATTTTCAAACTGAATCAAACAAAATGATTTGTGTGCATGATATCTAATTTAATTCTTTAATTCTATTATTAATTTGAAAAAATTTAATTGTTTTAGTAATTTCCAATAGTGTAGATAGATTTGATCTTCTTTGAAATTTGTCAAACCTCCTTAAGACATTTAATTCATTAGTTCAATATTTTATGTTGAACGACAAAATTTGATAAATTTTGTGAAGAATACTTTAAAACTTCTTAAAGAATATCGCTAGAAATGTGGAAAATTTAGAGTTTTGATCTTTTTAAAAATTGTTAAAAACTCCAAATAACATTAATTCACATGTCTAACATCATAAATATGAATTAAACTCTAAATTTAGATTAAATTCTGTGAGGAATGCAAGAACTCTGTGTATTTCTTACACGTTGGAGGAGAGAACTTCAATTCAAACTTCTTTTCAAGCCTTTGTTCTCATGATGTTGTGTTCTTGAAACTTGAAGTGCAATCCCTAATTATAGTGGTAAAGAAGTCAATTCTTCCACATTTGGCAAATGATATGGTAAAAATTACTTGGCTAAAAATATTTGATTCGATATTATTTTCTTTAATTACAAAACCGCGATTTGATCCATCAAAACATCCATATTCACCTTTCATAATTTGAAAACATTTGATTTAACTATCAAATTTACAAGATTTGATATCTAGTATGATTTGATTAGTCGACATTAACATTTGTCGCAATTTGCTTCGCTAGCCATACTTAAGTTAAAATATCAATTTGTTTTATTATTTAATTTTAGAAATTTTATTTAATTAAATTTCTAAAATATATTATTAATTATTAATTGATATTTAAAAAAGGCTACATGTCAGCATGATTTACTAAAATTTTATTTGACCACTGCCAACTCTCAATTGTGTGTGATATATGCTGGTACTCAATGAGATCTTGTATGGAAATTTGTTTGTCTCGTTACACAACTCATGATGGTATTGTCACAGCAGGTAGACGAGAACAGCAAACAAACAATCAGTATAGTTTGTCAAAGTAGTTCACACTGATTTTGATAATGTTTTTTTTTTTTTCCAATTGAAAAATCATGTACATTTTTTCCTACTTAAAGTGTTTGTTAATTGATAATACAATGTATTTTTACGAAACAAGTATCACTTATTCTTTAGTTCATAGAATAATAATAAAAATGAAATATAATTTTTCTTGAATTTTACATTTTGTTAAAAGTTTCAAAATTTTTTATCACATTATTTTCATATTAAAATTTATAAGAGCGAGTAATCAAATGTAACTGAATTAAACTAAGACCGTAAAGAATTGGAACTAGAACTACTACAAAATCGTTACTTATACCATCATTTCCAGAATTAGAATGGTTCAAGAACCAGAATCAAAATTAGAACTTTAGTTCCATAATCGGAACTAGAACTACTGTACAAAGATTATTCACTTTTTTGAAATTAGATAACTGTTGATTTTAAAATCGTGGCCAGGCTTGCGAAGGGATCTATTCACAATAGACTAAAGCATAAAAAAAAAAAAAAAAAAAAGTGGATAAGGAGCATATTCATGCATAAAACTTGTCAATGTGCTAAGAAAATCTTCCCCCATTGCCTTCCACGTGGCACGTATTTTGTAAATGAAACATGATCTCTTCAGTTTATCACCGTATATGGTGTTTCTACAAAGCAAATACATTTCCTCCAAGTATCAACTCTATTTTACCATGTGATTGCATAAAGGTAGCTTAAAAAGAGACGTTCACGTACGACGTTAAATTTAATTAAACCAGACAATATTTGCAACTCAAATTCAAATTTTAACAAATTTTCAAAGTTCAATTTCATTGTTTGGCACAAAGTTGATGTTGAATTTGAATTATATAAAATTGAGTCGACTAAAATTCAAACAATTATGGAGCTTTTAACTTATTAAAATATCTCTACTTAAGACCAAGCCAGGATGCAGCACAATAGACTATAATGGAAAAGGGACTGCATTTCCGAGAGATCAGCCTTTTGCAGAGAATTGGAATATTTCCTTGAAAATGGATTATCTCGTTGAAGATCTTTGCTCGCAGAGATCTATTTAGCTCCACAACAACGTATGCTCCCTCAAGCAATGAAATCCATGGAGTAGCTTTTCTGAGAGAGAGAGTGAATGTGCGCGGGCGTGCGTGTGTTCAGAACAAACGATCGATGGAAAGGCTACAGCACATAATTAAAAATTTAGAAGATCCAGGGAGAATAACTGCGTCGGAAACAATGCCAGAACATTGCAACAGATTTTATACAGACGGCAGACAATCCATTCAGACAGGGAAGGAGGAATGCTTTGGAAAAGGCCAGACTATAAAAGAACTTGAAAACAAATTGAGACCAAACAATG
The DNA here is from genome assembly GCA_019155195.1 of Avicennia marina. Taxonomy (NCBI): domain Eukaryota; kingdom Viridiplantae; phylum Streptophyta; class Magnoliopsida; order Lamiales; family Acanthaceae; genus Avicennia; species Avicennia marina. The sequence continues at coordinate 12,097,276 of CM032760.1, forward strand.
CAAGGTTAGAGCACTATACGGTGTTTACGCCAGATCCCACTTGTACAAGCTTCTTGGGAGGTCATCACGCAGGACAACAAATGCATTTTGATGTTACATGGGCATGGAAATAAATGAACAGTAGACACATCAGCAGCAGCCGCTAGTGGATGCATCAGTCTCTGGGGGTTTCTGTTTGAAGATGTTCTTTTTTACACCGGATGAGCCTTCAGCCAAGAGACTTGGTGTCTCCAAGATCTATCAAACAATGAAAAGTCTCGAGTGTAAATGTTGTTACCACAACAAGAAAAGTGGCTATATGATAGGCACTAGATGGCCATCCAAACAAACTTGATGTCAACATAAACAGAATGGGCAGGATTGGTATGTAGAACAACAGGAAAATCTTTGAGACTGCCCATGTAAAAAAGAAAATCCAACGGAGATGACCGGGGCTGGAGACCAAGGGGTCGTGCTCTAGGGTTGGAGGGCAGGAGCTCAAAGTCCTTCTTTTTTTTTGAGCTGCCAAGGGCAGGGTGGCAACTGACCACTCAAGCCCTTGGATCTAAGGGCTTTCAACTCAAAGTCAGTGGCCTTTCAGGGGCGTGAGTGGGTGCAGGCCCTTAACCTTAGAGGTGGAGACCCGTGGGAGAGGGCACTGAGGGGAGCACAACAGATGACGGTAGAATATTGCATCACGTTTGACTTTGAGTGTTCATGTGTGGGTCAATAAACTATTTATTTGCCAAAGAGTGACAAAATATTAGAGGGCCAAGGGTGTAGTGATTTGTGTGCTTCTAAGCTCCAATGCACAGGCATGGATGAACTGACTTAGAGGTGGTTCATGCGGAAGATCAATATAAACTACACAAATAACTCAGAAAATTGCCATGCACTGACCTTCAAGACGAGTTCCTCAAAACATTGTTCCACATTTACTCTAGTTTTGGCACTACACTCAATGAAAAGGCATCCATACTCCCTTGCAAAGTCAATTCCCTCTTTTTTGCTGACAACTCTTTCACTTTCCTGCAGAAGATGCAAATGATGTGTGTGTTTATTTACAAGCATAAAACAGTACCTAGATTACAGTATTTATATTGGTATATTTAATACAAGCATGAGATAAGCCACACTAGCAGTGAGATGAATACAAACTGAGAGGAGAAATTACACAGTAGAAACTAAAACATAATCAAACATAAAGCGTAGGAAGGAATTTATTTTCCTGGAAGACGTTAAGCCAGGTAACACAATAATGGTAACATTCAATCAACTTTAGATATTACCACTGAAGGAGGATACCTTATCAACTTTGTTGCCAACTAGCATCTTAATGCAATCTTGATTAGTTGAGTAGAGGTCAATTTCTTTAGCCCAAATATCAGATAGATTTGTAAAGGTGTCTCGCCGTGTCACATCATAAACTGTACCACAAGAACATATTGCAAGAGATCATATTAAGAGAACAAAGCAAAAACCAGAAAATTTCAAGTGTTTTGCATGATCTGCACCCAGCGTACCTGTGTGGAAGATGAAATTAAAATTCTACAATCGGAAGACAATATCCTATTTCAATTCTCAAGTTATGATAGATCACACAAGATGCAGGCTGACACCTAGGCACATATATGAAACAAAACGAAATAGCAAATACAAACTCCCTCCAACCAATAAAATATGGAATGTTTTGACTCTCTCAACAAAAAGGAGAAGCCAATTTCAATCACTTTATTCAAAAATCACCGTAAGTCCTGAAGAATAAGTTAAATTTATCTCAACATTACCAAATTCCCATTTGAAACAGCTAAGAAGAATTCTCAATGCCACTGATAGTTCCTTTTCATACTTTCGTAACTAAAATAAGAAACAAATGATCATAGTTTTAATCCCTACAAGTATTTACACATGGTTAGGACAGTTACATAATAAAAAATAACTTCTGTTTTAAAATAGGACAAATATCATGGGACAAGTAAAATAGAAAGCAAGACATCCTTCTATCAAACAGAAATACCATACTCGCCACTTAAACTATAGTTCTATAGTACAGGATGATGTCATGCAACGGAAGGAAATACATCATATAAATACAAAATATGCTAGCGTATACTGTCAATGATGCACATCTACTTGGATACCATCCAGCTAGATAGTTACACTATGCACATTGGATGACCACTCAGACTTCAAAACCAGAAAAAGGTGGGACAATTCCTATATTCTGTTTCTAGACTCTTGTGCATCAAAGTGTTCTGGTGAAAAGGTATAACTGTACTTCCTTGCACAATAAAACGTTTCAGGTTCTTAGCCAAATTATCTAGCACTAGCTTTCTCGGTAGAAAATATGAGATCATTAAAATAAGGCTCCATATGTATCCATTCATCCAAAAATACAACCAGAAGCCTGACCCAAGGCATAGCATTAATAAATTCTTTGGAGTGTCTAATCATAAACAAACAAACATACACACACCAACTTACATGAAAAACAGTCTTTGAGAACAGGAAAAGCATACCCATGATAATTCCTTGAGCTCCTCTGTAATATGAACTAGTCAAGGTCCTAAATCTTTCCTGTCCAGCTGCAAAATGAAAAGTTAGATTATACAAATTCTTGTGTATAGCTCTTCAACCAAAGTGTGGTTTAATTCAATTACAAAAGACTCACACAAAAATTCTATGAAATGCACCAAGAAAGTTTAGTATGAATGCATGACTGGTGGATGCCATGCAGTTTTCTTACCAAAACAGGATTACATCAGCTCCCACAATTTGCAATAAGCCAATGAGCGCTTATATGAAAAACATTTTTAAGCTCAGCTGGTTTTTATTAACATCTTACAGTGTAATTGCTTTATCAAGCAGATAAAGTGTTTTCACGTCACCACCTCCAGGAAGATTAAATTTGCACAGAAAATATTGACCTCGCAATTATGGCAATCAAATTCCTAGTATTCTACCAACATCATGCCATGATAATGCTCTTACCAGTGTCCCATATCGCAAGCTTCAACCTTTTCCCGCCAACAGTAACATGCTTTACCTTGAAATCCACGCCTGTGGGAAGACCGAATATTACAATGCCAAATGAAGAACTATTTCTATCACTGAATAAATTGAATTTAACAAACAACATTCCAACACTACTGTATCTAAAAAATAATACTACTTGAAGAAATAATAGTATTTCCAACAAAAACCATAATAAGTAACATTAGATCCTTCTACTAATAATTAAGAGTCATATACAGATTCATTTGTTAACATGAAAATCAAGGTAAAAAGACTAAAAGCATTTGAATAAATACATTGGTAAATGTAAGCTATCAATCCACATCATCTCAATTTCAAGTTCACCAACATCCACTATCAACCCAAGTTCTAGTTCTTTCTATACTGCATCAAATTTTCCAGTTGACATATTACATGGCAGCCATCCATGCACTACAAACACAAATACACCAACACAAAGAAAAAGAAAGAAATCTAAGGCAATTAATGAAGCACATTTATAAAACATTTAACTTAATTAAGACCTAGTACTTACTAAAGAAATTAAGCAGGCTACTATTGTTTCTTCCAATGATGCATAAGAGCATGTAGCATGCAACTACAAACTGGCCGCACTCTCAAATATGGCACGATGCATCCGTATGCATGTAATTTGCAGTTGCCTTAAATAAATTAGACATAATATTAAAAAATCCTAAAAATATCATATCCATACATTAATCTAAATTTCTCATCAATTATGGCAAGTAGAAACCCACAACCCCTCAATTTTTTCAACTCCACTCAATTTTGTACCAACGATTTCACATCTACTTTTCAAACTTACGAACTGAAAAATTGAAAGACAACACGACCGTATATCAAAGCATGTATCAGAGAATGATACCAATGGTTGGAGAGAGATCTTCAAAAGCATTAGAAATGAAACTGAGCAAAAGGGTACTTTTTCCAACCCCAGAATCCCCTATTAACAACAGCTTAAACAAATAATCAAATTCTGGCGGTGCCCCTGACGATGATTCCATAATTCTCGTTCAAATTCCAATATTCAAGAAACCTGATGCCCAAAATATTCCAATCAATTAATGAATATCCGATCAAAACCCATTGAAATGAAAAGAGAGGAAAAACTTAGATTAGCTAGTACGAAGACCTGAGTGTGCACTGGATGGAGACGAAGACGAGAGCAGATCTGAGATAAACGTCAAACGCGTACGCGTATCTTACGTACAGATATGGAGATTAATATTATAATCCTCGCATACATTAATTAAATGAACTTTAAAATTAACGTAAAATAAGAAAATTTTCCAATATAGTTACGATCAGGTGGAGTACGCAAATTCTCACAAAGGATCAACAGCAAGAGTAATGTGACAATCACATGTTAAATTAGGGTTCTCAGAAAATAATTATGATTTATGAGTACATCATCACTTACCAAATCCAATATCAAATCCACAGCTCCACCAGTTCTTCAACCAATTGCCTCGTACGGTCATACATATTCAGATATTCTAACATATTGGGCCCCTCAGCCAACCTAAGAGTCCAGCACACGCATCTTCTTATGCAACATGCCATTTTCTGGGGCTTAGCCCATTTATGGCCCACCATCCAAGCCCATTACACCAGGCTCAGTGTTTAACCAAGGTGAAGAAAAGACATGTTGATACTTATAATAATTTGGCCAAATCTAGGTTGATGTCATTTATAGAAGCAGGATATAGGTTCAATTCTAGAAAAAACGACAAACATTATTTTTAGCCCAAAATTAGAAAAAATTAATTTCCTTACATACACAAATTATTAGTCGACCAAATAAGGTATACAGTCAGATAATCGAGATAGAATTTTCCTATTTTCCATAGTTAACCCCTCGTTTAATTAAAATACACAATCTAGTACTGTCTCTGCCACGTTTACTGCAATACCTTGATAATAAAAAATTTAAGATTTACTGCCTCAACCATCACATTAATTTGCACCAAATGTCAAACACTAATTTGTTTTAGCAAGAAAACGCGACAAAGATTTTATTTGCCTGTAACAATGGTAAATACAACAATTTCGTTCAATGGTGATAAGGTCGGTTTATTTAAATAAATAAATATGTATATATTAAATAAATAAATAACAAGAAATTACATCGCGGTATGAAAAATACCGAAGATCATATGTTTATTGAATATAATTCTAATCTTGAGAAAAATGTTTAGTTGCATTTTTTTCGTTTTCCATCTCATAAAAAAACACATTTGTAGAGTGTATTCAAAAGATTTTTTTTTTCTCTTTATTTATGCACAAAATATTCAAAATTCATTTGCTATCTTAATTAAAATAGTTACTCATACATGTATATTCTCATGTTCACGTTTAAATATTTTTGTACTTTTAAAAAAAACTTACGATTACTTTTGTACAATACAATATAATATAATTAAAAAATAATTAAATCGTATTCGAACAACCCCAGGATTTATTTCGTGCCTGCGGTAACAATTTAAGAGAGCGTCCAACAATGTATTGAGAGAATCGACGCTTTTCAGGGAGCCATTGGTGGATTCAAACTCTGGATTGCAGAAGTATTTAATTACCTGTTCGAATCCGGGAGCCCTCGACCAACCCACCAGGACAACGCCTCGTTTGGATGGTGTGCCTAGCGGCAGAATCAACATTTTACGAACAAGAGATCCGAAGTTTAAATTAGGAGTGTTGATGAGTCCTGCTAAACTCGATAATTATTAAAATATATTCGAAAATTGTTTGCATCAATTTTATAAAATTTAAAATTAAATTAAAATTTGATTTATGTGATGGGATTGAGTTTAAAAAATTATTTTAATTCTTTGGCATGGCCTCAGAGATCATCCTGAAAGATGTTGGCTATGTTTAGATGTTGGTTTTTATGGACTGGAAAATGTACGTTATAGTTGTGAAATTCTAAAAATTGCACACTTTGTGTGCATTTTATTTAAAAATTAATCAACTTTAGTTGTTATAGATAAACATAAAATTATCATATTTTTAAGAATTCCAATAATAAAATGAAATTATTTATATATATTTGAAAATTTAATAAAACGAGAAAAAAAGAAATTAGAGATAATAGTAAAGAGAAGAAAAATATTTTTCTATTGAGAAAAAAAAGAAAAAAGTGAAAAATAAAATTAAAAAGAAAAAAGAAAAACTTAAAGAAAGAAAAAGCATTTGGTAATAAACATTAATTACTACACACTCTTATATTTAATAACATAGTATAGTATAGGGTAATAATATAAATTTTTCTGTTGCTATTAAAGTAGGCTGAAAATTTTGATAATATGGTATGGAGTATAGACAGATAACAAAAAATAGCACCTGATTCACGCTTTAAAATCTAATTTGAATCTAAAATCATTCATTTGTTTTGAAATTACTGATTTCAATACATAAATTTGATTTGTCATGTGAAATATATGTCATTTTTATGATTGACTTTTTTATTTGTTGGCCCTTTTAAAGCATCAAATAAGAAATTCTTATGCTACCTTTGTTTTGCTTCGTACCAATCTAAAAAAATACACTATAATAATTATTTACTTTAAATTTTATATATCTCTCTCTTCTTTTTACATATATTTTTTTTAAATACAAACAACGTATATCTAAAAATATAAACAAACATAACCTTAATTTTAATGTTAATATGTATAAAGTTATAAAAAATAAATAATTGAAAATAAATATGTTTTAATCAGAAAAATTTTTGAAAAATTTTATCCAACTTTTTTATCTTTACTTTCCCATTGTTAATTAAAAATTGAATTTGTATCAAACAACCATTTAGTGTAATCGCTATGAATAATTTTTCATTGTTTAGATATCTTATTTTCACAAGAAATATGAATTATTTAATTACGCTATTAGGAATTTGATGATCATCTCATTCCTCTTAAAGCGTCCTGCCACTAATTTTGTGAAAAATATAATACATAAAATAATTCATCAAATAAATTTTTTTTAATAAAATTAAAATAAAATGCTTTCTATTTTTTGTAGTAACAAAAACTTGAATATATAATTTATGACATATAATTCATTGATTAGAAATGATAAATATAACCCATCAATATAATTTGTCGGCAAGAAAATCAGTATAATTTTAATTTTCTAGCTGAAGATAAGATTAAACAAAAAAGATATTAACATACCTCCAAATTATCCGATGCGGAAAGCAAAAGGTGCTTCATTTTTTTTTAAATAGTATTAACACATCAATTTAAATTATGCAAATTTATAAATATTTTAATCATAATATATTATAAAAATGTTATATTCTAAATAGTGAAAGTGAAAGTTATGCTTGTTTTGTTTCATATTATTAAAAAAACAGACGTTAAAATCACTACATGTTTTAAATTTTATTTCTTTGTCTTTTTATTTTTATACATTTATTTTTAAAAATATACTAAAAAATATATACTTAAAAATATAAACAAACATAGTTGAGGTTATTCAAGATAATTGTATTTGAATATAAAAAATAAATAAAAAAGAAGTTTGGAGAAAATCTATTAAGAAAACATAAATATTATACATTCATAGAAAATAGGGGAAAAAAAGATTGTTTAGTCTAAAGTCCTGGTACAATGAAAACCTTAAAGAGTATAAAGAGATAAAAATAAAACAAAAGACAGAAAAGATCAAAATAAAAAGAGAACAGAGAAAAATAAATAAAAGTTAAAAATAGAATATAGATTTTTTAACAAATTAAATGATTGGTATACAAAAAAAATGAAAAGATAAAACATAATATATTAAAAGATAAATTAGAAACAAATAAAAAAGATTGAAAAATAAAAAAAAATTTTAATTATTCATTTGGTAAGAATAAAAATTGTCCTAAAAAGAATAAATAAACAAAAAAATTAAATAAGAAGACAAGGAAAAGAAAAGGTACTGAATTTATTAACAAACCAAACATGGCCTAACCGTCCGTACATATACCCCTTTTGCTTTAGCCAGTGGCGCCCACTTCCACTACTCTGACTCTCATTCGGACTTCATTTTGCGTGAATTTCAATGTGATTGCAATTAACATTTACATTGGCATTTCAATTTCATCTGCACTTCAATTTCAAAACCGCTCCCCCACCTGCACGAACTTTCTTCTCTCGGCTGGGAAAACAGACAAAGCGCTTTTCTCTCGCTACGCCACAGAACAGAACGAGCTTGCCTCGTTTGGCTTTCTCTCGATTTTTCCTTCTCCTATCCTACTCTCCTGTGTGTACGTGGCTGCTTAGAACTTCACCTTCTATCTCCTCGTGGCTTGTGAATCTGTACGATGAGGATCGATTTTTCTGTTGCTGATTTTTTTACTTTTTATATTTTTCGCATTGGCTGCAATCGGTATATTGATTAATGAGCGACTGGTATGATTCATTTGCAGATCTTCGTTCAAGGCTTGGGTTATTGGGATCGCTGGTGAGTTTTTTGGCTAAGTTTTTTTAACTTTTAGTTTGTTCTGTGGTTTTTTGGTTGAGCTACTGGATTGAGTGGTCGTTGACTTCAGTTTGAACTGATCTGTTTGCTGTGCAGGGTAAACTTTGTTAATTTGATTAAATACTTTTCTCCTCGAGTGTCCCAATACGATTTATTCCTTAGATTCCGAACTTGGTAGTGATATGATTCCTGGTGGTTAAATGTCATATTCTGCTTCTTATCTTTTTTTGTCGGATCTTTATGCGGGTGGTTTCAAATGTTGTAGGTCTATTTGTATGGTGAATGTAGCTGCAGTTATGTGTATTTTGTGAATATATGCCTTTTACACTTAAGGTTGGTTTTCGATGGGGTATAGTTTGTGAGCCTCTGGCTTCTTCGAAATGGAGTACATAGTTCGATTCTATCTTTGGCTTCGTCATGGTATTGTTACTAGGAACTGGTAATTTAGTCACTTAACGTGGATTCTGCTTTCTTGGTTGCCATTGACGAGTTGTTTTCCTTTTAGTTAGAGGGAAGCATATAATTTGATTTTATGTATCAAATTGCGTGCAAGTCAATAGCTTTGGTTGTCATGTCACGCCAAAGGTTGTTCTTTTCCCTTTTATTATGGTTTATTCTGAGGATTGTAAACCATATCTCTGGCTTTATAAATATACGTATAAATTTGGTTTCACGCTTTTTTATGATGATTATGTTTTGCTACATACATTATCTAATATTGTTACATGTTTTTTTCTCCTTTTTTTATCTCCTTTGCAACATATGAAACTGGCTATTTCTTTTGCAGTTTCTCTTGACTTTGAGTGCCTTGGTGTATTTGTTCTTCCACAGAAGTAATTAAATCTTAGAAGCTCAGCTAATGTCCTCATTGTTTTCGTTCTGACAGGGTTGCTTTTCTTTGTATGTAAACCTATAATTTTTAAGGTACTCTGGAACTTGTGATTTCTTAATATAAATGAAGATTGTTATTTGACTTGCAGTTGATTAGAGTATGTGCAGTGGGCCAGGATGTTCAAATTCAAATTCTTCTGCTAAAGAGGGGGCAACTGATAAAAATTCCAACAACATGAAGGATTTAAACAAATTATCTGTGGAGACTGAGGACACTTTTTCCAGTTTACTTGAGTTTGCTGCCGACAATGATATTGAAGCGCTCAAAAGGTCCATTCAGCTTGATTTGTCTGCAGTTGATGAGGCAGGACTTTGGTATGTCCGCAAGAAGGGTTCAAAGCAGATTGCCCTTGAAGAAAGAACACCTCTGATGGTAGCTGCTACTTATGGTAGCATTGATGTGTTGAAGTTTTTAGCTGCTCTACCTGAAGTTGATTTGAACCGATCATGTGGCCAAGACAAGTGGACTGCTCTTCATTGTGCTGCTTTTGGAGGTTCTATCAATGCCTTTAATATTGTCAAGCTCCTGTTGTCTGCTGGTGCTGATCCAAATATTGAGGATGCCTGTGGCCTGAGACCAGTTGATGTGATTGTGGCTCCTCCAAAGCTTCCTGGCACCAAAGCAGTTCTTTGGGATTTGCTTATGAGCAACATTTCTGATGCATCAGTTGGTCAATGCAATCTACATGTATCTTTATCCAGCTCTAATGCCTCTTCACCTGTATTATCTTCGTCACTTGAAAGTAGGTCTCCACGTTCACCATCCAAGTCAGCATGTTCTCCTAAAGCCCCTAAATTTGGTGATGCTCCTGTTAATTCTGTGCCTGAGAAGAAACAGTATCCTGTGGATCCATCTCTTCCAGACATCAGAAATAGTATATATGCAACTGATGAGTTTCGCATGTTTTCATTCAAGGTCAGGCCCTGCTCGAGGGCCTACTCTCATGATTGGACCGAGTGTCCTTTTGTTCACCCTGGAGAAAATGCTCGCAGAAGAGACCCACGAAAGTACCATTACAGTTGTGTCCCTTGTCCTGATTTTAGAAAGGGAGCTTGTAGGCGTGGAGACATGTGTGAGTATGCTCACGGTGTGTTTGAGTGCTGGCTACATCCTGCTCAGTATCGAACAAGGCTGTGCAAGGATGGCACAAGTTGTGCCAGACAGGTTTGCTTTTTTGCGCACACCCAAGAGGAGCTTCGTCCCTTGTATGTCTCTACTGGCTCTGGTGTTCCTTCTCCAAGATCAGCAGCCTCTGCAGCTAGTTTTGTGGACATGGCTGCAGCTTTAAGTCTTCTTCCTGGTTCCCCTACATCACAATCTGTGATATCTCCTGCATTTAATCAGACCATGTCCCCTACAGCAAATGGTATGTCCCACTCTTCTGCAGCTTGGCCTCAGCCCAATGTTCCCACTCTCCATCTTCCTGGTAGCAACCTCCAGTCCAGCCGCCTGAGATCTTCCCTTAGTGCCCGGGATATTCCACCGGAGGATATCAATGTGTTGCGGGATTATGATAGCCAGCAACTGGTTTTGAACGACGCAGCTTGTTTTTCTGAGCCACGCCCCAATTCTGCTACATTAAATTGTTCTGTCCGTCCCAAGACAGCGCTAACTCCCTCTAATCTTGAAGAGCTTTTCTCTGCTGAGGTTGCCTCATCTCCAAGATTTTCTGATCAGGCAGCTGCTTTTGGTGTTTTTTCTCCTTCACACAAATCAGCTGTCCTAAATCAGTTTCAACAGCAGCAGAGCATTTTGTCACCCGTTAACACAAAAGTTTTTTCGCCTAGAAATGTTGAACACCCTTTATTGCAGGCTTCTTTTGGTGTGTCATCTCCACGGATGTCTCCAAGAAGCTTGGAGCCAGTGTCTCCGATGAGTGCCCGTGTCTCTGCTTTTGCCCAGCGCGAGCAGCAGCAGCAGCAGCAGATGCGCAGCCTCAGCTCCCGGGATCTTGGGTCCAACTGTGTCCCCGTTGTTGGGTCGCCCACCGCAGCTGCTTGGTCAAAGTGGGAACCTGCTAATGGAAAACTTGATTGGTCCATTACTGGAGACAGCCAGGGCCGGATGAGGAGATCAAGTTCGTTTGAACTCGAAACTGATGGGGAAGAGCCTGACTTGTCATGGGTGCAGTCACTTGTAAAAGAATCACCACCTGAGACGAGGGACAAGCCTACTGCCCCTACTACTGGGGCAGCACCGTCCGGTGAGTGTTTGAAATCAAATTCTCAAATTGACTCCATTGATCAATCTGTTTTAGGTTCTTGGCTCGAGCAGATGCAAGTTGATCAGCTCGTGGTCTAGCAAGCAGGAAAACGAATTCATTTCTGCTTTAGACGGATGAGACTTTTTATTAGGAAGTATATAAAATTTTTGGACTCTATTTTTTAGCTGGTGGAAAAGGTGCAACTCTGAAAGATGGAAGCAATACTGGAGTTTGGAAGTTTTACTAGTACAATGAATTCAATTTTTCGAAAGTTGTATTCATCCTTATCATTTATTGATATTATTAGAACATGAAATTTTTATTTGTTTGGGCTGTACCGAAGGATCCCTCCCACCTCAGTTTGGGCGGACGTTCTTTTGTATTTAGATAATGCTGAAGGTTATATTATATTTCTCCTGCTCTTCATATTTGTTAGAAGTAACGATATAAATTTATGTTGTTGCTTTGGCTTGTGTTTGAAGAGTGAAGCGTGTCATTCAGGCTACTGAATACACTGTAATGCTTGTGATGGCTGTACCGACGCATGAATATTTTATAATTTGAACAATTTCCCTGATAACGCTTAGCTTGTTAGCCTTTATCGCATGATGTTTTGCTCAGCAGTGCCTACATCTTATTTTATTGATGGTCCCATAAGTTATACATTGGTAATTGGTTCAAACAATTTGTGGAGTTTCTACGGTCTGAGTAATGGGTGTTTGTTTTGTTGATTATTGCCTTCTGGCTTATGAATTGCTAGGAAGGCGTGGTAGAGAAAAGTTGGTGGAATGTAATAATTTAGTGATGCCATGGTAGATGGCGGTGGTGGTGGGGTGTCAATTTTCATAGGATGGGTGATGTTGCGAGATTAGGTTAGACGACTAGACGCGATGGGCACTTGACAAGACTAGACTAGAGTAGACAGTGGGATATGAGATGGCGGTGGTGGTCGTCGTGGGGCCTCAGTTGCCTTGGCGAGTTCTGGGTCTGAGCAGCGATTTTGCGTCGGTCTCGAATGTCGGCGTCAAGTGGTATGTTCCATTGCATCTTTACGCCACGGGTACAGAAAAAAAAGTTGTGAGTTAGCGTCAGGTGGTCTGTTCTATTCCATCTTTATGCCACACGTACAGAGAAAAAAAAGAATGTATTTTAGCGGATGTCGTAAGGGAATTCCTTGGGCGGCTTCAAGGGATTGCGACATCGGTGCTAATGAGGGCCCCCTGGCTGCTTCGGCTATTAATTTTCTGCGATAATTTGTTGATTATCGTTAAATAATTAATTGCCATTTGTTTTAATTTTTTTTCATTTAATAATGTATTTTCGCTTAAAAAAACAATTACTCCCGTGAGGTGCTTATGCATAATTTTTCGTGTGATGAAAGCGCATGCATGGACTCCAGACTCTAGTGGAGGACTTCACAATGGCACACTGCTTTTGCCATTTTGGATGGAAATTTTTATTAATTAAAAATAATACGAAACTTTGAGGCCTTGGTGAGATGCTACTTTTGTACGGGAAGTAAGTTATGTGAAAGTTCAGAAATGGTGTAGCAGCATGAGAGAGGAAGAGACAAAAAGAAGGTTATTTTAATAGGTAATATTTTGGGAAATGTAGATTTTGTAGAAAAGGAAAATTATGTAAACGTAGCCTTCGTCCTTTGCTTTAACGGGTCGTACCAGGCGGACTTTTAGTCCCTTTGTCCAGTCAATCAAGCTCAGTGTCCCAAAGGGCAACCCATGAAGTCTGTTGCCTGAGCTTATGATGTCCGCCTGGATTTCTGTCGGCCCATTTATTTCAAAAGGTTGTGACAAGATGACGGTTCTGAGGGTTTTGTAATCTGGGCTATGCCTGATGGTGGATCAGTTCGGCCCAGCACAGACCAAGGGCTCTCACGTTAACAATGCGCCCACTTCAATCATCGTAAACCCTAATTGGGGGCTTCTACATTTTCCATATTGCATCTACATAAGATTGGACTGGATTTTCACTGTCAGAACAAAAATGGTTGGATTTTGAACATGTGGAGTGTGACTTGGACTTGATTTTCATGTAGACAACAAACATAATAAAAGACGAGATTGTGAACTGTTTGCAGTCAGACGAGAACAAGTTCGGGGAACTATTTTGACAGTCAATGCTCGGACAGGGAGGCAACTCCATAGCAACCATTGGATTGAAATTCTATCATAGTCGAATTGCTATTACGACAATCTAAGAATCACTTTCACAAAAAGCAAAACACTGACCATTTGTTTGAATGACCCTTACTTGTCCATACCTGCACGTGGAGGCAGGCCAACAGTGTACGCAGCAGCCAGAGTCTTACAGATACCAGCAATACACAAGGTAGAAACAGAATTGGAAAAACAATTACAACATGAATAATAAAGCAACAGAGCTGCAAATGGGATTTTATTACACAGCTTCGCAGAAATTCTAGGATCATATATTCGGTGGCAGGGATCGACGTTTAAGAAACTGCCAAGGTCCGGTTCCTGTCCCCATCCTGCAGATTCAAATAAGGCGTCGACGTTCAATAAAGCATGTCTAGATTTTACACGCCCTTATGTTATTCAAGTCCAATGAATTTACTTGAAAGTCATGCAGCCAAAGTGAGGGAAAAAAAATTACCTCCAAAAGCCAGCAAATGCTCTCAAGCCCATGTAGACAGTCAGAGCAAGCCATATTCCAACGAAGCCGTTGGTTTTGGACATAACAAACAGGGAGCCAATGCTCACTATGGATACTAGAACCTGAAATTTTAAGGAAATAGTTCATCAAGAATTATGATCTTAATTTATTGAGAGACATTAGTTCTGTTTTCACAGAATGGTGAAGAAGTTACCATGGAGTATGCAGAGTACGCAAAGTCAGATGCTCCAAAGTTTACACCATCAAAGACAAATGCCAGTGAGTTTATAGGCTGTGTGGCTGCTACAAACTGATGAGAAAGCAGCAAGATGTCAGTTACAGAAGAAGGGAAGAGATCCGAGAAAGCCTCTCAGTTTTCAATTTTAGGACAGTAAGTTTGGAAAGTACCGGGATGCCTATGGTGATCATGTGGATTACGTTTTTGTCCTTGGAAAATATTCCTGATCCAAACTGAAGACCAAGCCCAACGAAGACGGCTAGGCCGAGTCCTAGCACAAATCCCATCTGCAGTACACGAAAATACCACCGTTATTTATAGAGCAGGAAGGATATTTGCTCTCATTAATGATCTTATTTGAGATGGATGCTGTGGAGACTACAGTGGTGTTTGAGTGAATTATACCTGCAGCACGCGGGCTGCAGCAGCCGTAGCTTTCTGATAGTCTTTCTCAGCGAATGCACAAGCAAGAATGGCCTAGAAACGTTAAAGGCGGATCATGATCGTGTTCGTCTTAAAATTGAGCTAAACTTAAAAGAACCAGCAGTAGTAACTGAGGGAAAGACTCAATTTGTAGTATTTTTCTTGTACCTGTCCAGCAACTGCCAAGCCATCAGCAAGAAGAGACGATGTCATCCAGACCTGCAAGCATATCTGGAATGCAGCCATTTTAGTAGGGCCGAGTCTTGCAGCCATTGAGGCCGCCAAAGTCACACAGATGGTCACAGCTATGACTCTTGCGAGTAAAAGAAAACCTGCAGCAAAACGTGTTAGTGGAGAAAGGCCTAATCCGAATAAAAGCTTGAGAGGGTTTGAGATATTTTTGCAGGAGGGACATTGGGATACTATCCAGCTTTCAAAGCTTAGGAGCACTTGCCATTCTTGAGAAATTTGCTGAACTGCAGGTCTTTGATGCTTGGAGGTAGGAGATCAACTTGTTTCATTAGTTTGACCAAGAGAATGAAAGAGATTAGGTACCTAAAAGGATGAGTTGTGTGAGAGAGAGCACACATAATGAAAATAGTATCAGCAACGTTTGTGTTTACTAGACAGTGAACTTACTGTGAAAGGACATGAGCAATGGCTGCACCGGCCACACCCAAACGACAAACAAACATGAGAATCGGGTCCAAAATGATGTTGGTTAAATCTCCTGCAACTGTTAGTAGATAGCACAAAGAAAAGTAAGGGTACGTAAAATGCAGAATACATTAAAAGAAAGTCTAAAGAACAACAAATAGTTGGAAGTTTTTTAGTTTTCTTACCCGTGGCATAGAGAGGAGTTTTAGTGTCCTTGAATCCTCGGAAGACCCCTTGCATCGCTAAAGAGAGGAGAACTGCCGGTGCCCCGAGTGACCTTATGGTTAGATACTTCAGTGCTGGGGGCAGCATTGGAGATCCCTATTTCACCAGGCAAAAGTCTGTCAATTATATGTGAAAACTTCGATGAGGAACAGACAAATGAAGGATCCTTACCGATTTCACGCCCATGAAACCCAAGAATGGTTTTGCAAGAAATACAAGGAATATGGTCTGAAGCAGTCCAAGCACACCTCCAAGAACCAGTGCAGTGGATGCCGAAGGGATGCAACGGCGCTCACTTTTCTTCTTCCCCTGATTTGGGCTGCTGCTGCTGCTAGCGTCATCAGCAGACTTGCATGTGCTAGTTTTTGGTTCTGGTCAAGGGAAAAAGCAATAGACGAATAATTCCAGAAAGAAAGAAAGTCCAAAGTAATAGTACTCTTTAGTCAGGATCAAGAATGCATACCATTTTCTTGATCTTCATCTCCAGTATCTTCATTCGTTGCTGAACCTTTCTCCAAGTTATCATCCATGGAATCATCTTTTGGCATCTCCGCCTTTGCTTTCTCGTCCTTGGTGGAGCCTTTCTCCAAGTCATTGCCGCCTTTTTGCTGCTTATCGCTGATCCTGTTGACGGTGTCTTCCTCAGCAACAAATGAAGTAGTGATACTAACAAGTGGGAATATGGTGACTTTGGAGGCCTGATTGAAAATAGCAATAGAAACTCCTACTGCCGCAATTTCCACAGGACCTGTTTCAACAGAGTCGGAATTCTTCAATGGATCAAACCCATATAAGCAATTTATGCAAGCATGCATTCATGGCACAATCAACCTCAATGAAGTTAAAATGCGGATGCATACCTAAATGGCCTATAAATGCCGTATCAATCAAAGATGCAATAGGATCAGCCGCCAATGCCAGGGCTGCGGGGAATGCGATGTGCAGTATTTCCATCCCAAGCTTATCCCATTTGAAAACATTCCTAAAATCCAGGCAGCAGAGAAGGAAAAATAAAAAATATAACATCAGTCAGTCAATTCACTATTATCCAAATCATGCTTTTTGCTCAACTGGGAAGAGTTTGCAGTGAAACTAAAGACATCAGAAAGGTGCTTCTAAGTTGAACTGCAAATGGGGTCAATGATTGGAGACTATACCTAGCATCATTGAAGAAAACAAACACCGGCATCTTCCATGTTCTGGCAGGTGGGGGCAACATGTCAGCATCGTCAGCCATGATTATCGGAGATCAGAAAGTAATATTATGTGTATGTGACTGGAAGGAGGCTGGTGCGTCTCAAGCAAGCTCAACTGTTCAAGGAAATACAGTGTTAGGCAAGAGCTTCATTATTGACAAGCCGTAAATCTCCAGCACGAGTGCATTAAACATTATGCTCAGTGTAGTTCAGTACCCTTCTATCATCGCTTGGACAACATCAAATATTGAAAGGAAAATAAAGCATCACATTTGACTTTCTACTAACTTTAAATGTATTTAGCAACTAATCTTGTTGAATGGCGATAAAGATAAGCAGTTGTGGCAAAGCTGGAGAGGTAAAGGGAACACATCAGTGATAAGAAGCTTAGTCCATAGCATATAATCATGGAAAATATTATTTCTTCTGTGAAAACAATAACCTCAGACCTAAAGCATTAATGCAATAAATGAAGTAGCTCCCAAGTCATCGCAAGACATTGTTTTAGTACTGTCCTCAATTCATACCTTCCTTAGTTCAAGAAGAGCATTGCATTAAAAAAAATCTAATATTTGTTGAAAAGAAAGCAGCTTGAAAGATTGAAAAAGCTGCACATTCTCGTCGTTCTACTCACCCAATGAGAAGGAAGGAAAAAGATAATGTCTTCTGAACTTTCTGAAAGTTTCTAAAGTTTTCAAGCTTAGGAAAACTGATAATAGATATAAAACCTTGTCCCTAATTTAACGTATTATTGCTAACACGAAACCTATAAAACTGTCAACGATGATAAAGCTACCAAAGCCTTCCTCAGTCGACACTCCCCTGAATGTTGAAAGTAGAGAAGCCAAATTTTCTTAAGAAACTCACCGTCCTTTACACATTTTCATTATCATAAAGGAGATGTCTAAGGAAATAGAATAAAACGGAGACTTGCTGTCCTTGTCTGGCTATATCTTTCCTCTCTGCGAAGATTCCGATATATGTTTCTCCCCAGTTAACACCCCCCCAAACCCTGGAAAAAATATATATATATATTTAAGAACTCCTATGAATCCCACCCAATGCAGCCACGTATTTCAAAGGAAAAGACCAGGAACTTTACATGCTCATTGTGCATTACAAGATTAAACTACGGAACTTGGAAATTTCCTGTGCTTGCTGTATGTTATTCTCAAGTCCAAAATGGAGTGGGTAAGAACTCACTAAAAATCTACCTAAAGATTTTACTGCTGTACTGGACAACTCGAATAGCATGAAGTGAATTTCACCACCGTAAACAAGGTTTATGTATTGATTTACCTCACTTTCTGATTCTAGACTATTTAAGCAGCCTTGAGCATATGAAAATTGTTGTGTTTCAAAACAGTAATCACCTAGGTGTTGTAACGATCCTAAATCCCGGTCTTTTTAAGTGACCGTATGTTTACATGTGCTCTGTGCCATCCTGCAGCTAAAGAGTGTAAAACAACCTTAACAAGCTGCAAAAAAAATGTCAAATGCTATTCCCATAATCAGTGGGCTAGTCTCTTTCTATGTTAGTGCCAAATCTTTGGCTTTTGAAATAGGAAGTCATCACGATTCCCGCAGCCCTCAAATAACTTGCCCATTCTTATTCAGTGCAAAGAGATTCATTTGTCAATAATGACACGTTTTTTTTTTTCCTTTTTTCCTCATTCAAATGATATTAGTTGTTGCATGAGATGGAACTAGCTCTCTAGAATTTTGTTGTAGTAGACGTTTTCTGACCATCAACTGATTTGTTGTTTTTCAACCATAGACTTGGGACGTCGAAATCATGATCGATGTAAGACCAGTTTCCTCAGTCAAACCTCTCAAACAACTTTGGTTATGTTTGTTTTCAATTTCTCCTTCTCAAAACCTACAGTATATATAATCTCTTACACTTTTTTAAGAACATACACCAAAAAATTAAACCACACATATTTAATTTCCATTCTCGAAATCCTTCCTATATTTTTTCCACTATTGTCGAGTGCATATCTTATCAATACATAATTGTTATGTACTATAAATTAATACACGTGACACATATATTTTAGTGAAAACACAAAAGAGGATTTCATATTCCTCCAAAACCAACATATATTGTGTGCCTCGCTTTTACCTAATTCTAGTAAATCTATACTATATATTTAGGCTAAGACCTTTAGTCTGGTTGTACAAAGTTTATTTAGATAATTATTCTTCATTACTATAGTACATGATTTCTATAATAATTATCATTGAATGTCACGGTGTTAACTTCTTAAATTACTTATATTCTTCTAGTATTTTCTATTTCTCTTTTTTATTTTCTCTGACCTGTTATGTCCTTAATAATTATTTTTTTTGTAAAATTTTTAATGCATTAAGTTTGTAACATACGTATATTTTTCTATCATTTTCATCTTCACTTTTTTTTTTCAAAATATTCTATCATTTAAATAACTGTCTTCTTTCTTTTGACTTTGTTGTAGAACGTTTTGTTCTTTGAAAATTTCATTTGAGTGTTATTACTTGAGAATTAAATTTTTATAAATTATTAGAATTATGTGAACTCGTAGAGTAGTGTGAAATGTCACTAGTACAAATATAATAATGTTTTCATGGCCATAAAGTTAAGCCAAAAAAAAAAAAAAGAAAATAAACAAGTTGACATGCTTTTCAGGTACATCTGGGCATAGTTATATGTGGTACATAGCATGGGGCCCCCGAGCAGCAGACATTAGATGACTATTGACTGAAAAATCATTTAAAATCTCTCCCATCATTTGTGTGATGGATATCACAATAATATTCGTACACAAGTTATTATAACTATTTTGGATGAGTAACATTTATAATAAACTAACAAGCAACCAACATCATGGAAGTAAATAAAATATTATATCCTAGTTGGATTCAATTTCTACATTTGATGAGGCCTGGTCTCAATTTGGTCACGTAAACATGGAGGCCCAACTACAATATGTAGTCCAAGTTTGAGCAAGACAAATATATATGCAAGCTTAATTGATTAGTTGTCGTTAGTTAAAACAAATGCTAATAAAGGTGTAGCGAAAAATACAAAAGCATTTATTTTGCTTAATTTTTCCTTAAATGCAAGCCAGGATACAATCAAATCCTACGAAATTCCAGTTCTACAAAAACAAGTACTAACAAGCAGCATCAATTTCCTTTAAAGAAACACGCGTGAGAATCATTATCGATTGTTATAAACATAATTACATACCAATTATCAGTAATCATCTACCAAAGAATATAGAGACACGATAGATTTATGGAAGAATTCCAGCACCGTAAAACCATGGATTATTGGTAAACAATTGAATATTGGCTGATTCCACGGAAAATTATGGCCTTGTTTGGAACCTTGAAATATTTTTAGAGGAAGAAATATTTTGAAATATGATAGTGGTAGTAGTTGTGGTACAACTACTAATAACAATAATAAGATGGCTTAATAGTATATACATGCAGCAATTAGTTTTTTAGGGTATTAATATACTTGTGTGTACAAACATATATGAAATATAAAAAAGCTGTTTTAGAAATATTGTATGCCTGAGAATTGTATTTTTTGTCTGTATATTTATAAGAAAAAAATAGGGTTCAACATGCAAACAAACACTTGTATTTTTATTAAACGCATGCATACATACATATATATATCTTGAAAAAGAGTTGGCAAGTAGAGCAAGGATGGCGAAAATAGGGCTAATCAAGTGAGAGTTGGTATGTCTAGAAAGGGATGTGAATCTTTATTCACTAGTGTGACTGTGGCATAGAGCAAGTGAAAGATTAGAGGCAAAACAAGCTGGAAAGAAACTGGAAACGTAGCAAAGAAATTGTACTAACCTCTGTGGGTAGTGCAGATTCTAGCCAAGTAGTTAGTGTTCATGAATTGAGCTCCCCCAAGGTTTAGTTACTCACGAGGTTTCTTCTAACTTTGAAGTAGCAAAAGCGTCACCCCCCAGCCCTTTAAATACCCTTTTCTCCAATGCACCTTTCCCCCAACCAATCATATCAAAGGGCATTACTAAAGTGAAAATGAACGTGCGAGTGTGTGTCTGTGTGCTCAATATAAGTGATGCATGATGGCACCATTCATACACTGGTTTTCTGCATATTTTAAAAGCACTTGTTAATATATTTTGTGGATTAAACATTCATCAAATGTTAAATTTTCATGGAATATGGATTTTGATTTGATTTGTTATAACTCATGACAGGGATCAAAGTGGTCACATAAGTTCGGGGACAAGCCTCCTCGCACTGTTCCTGGGGATTCCTCTTCTGCTCACGAGAAGATGTCATTATAAACTAAAACTATTTTTCTTGTCTTTTTTAGATATTGAAAACACGAAGTGTGTGTGTGTGTCTGTGTCTGTGTCTGTGTGTACTCTTGTGATTTATTTCTGGCACCCAAAATCTTAAAATACATAAGTTTTAATTTTAATGGCTTTTAATATTAATTTTTAAGGTATGTCAAGACAAATTGGAACCTAAATTGGAACAATACAATCAAAAAATTCGTTGAACATAAATTTTATACTTGCAAAGGTGTCACACTACATGCATGAACTAAATTATATCCAAATTGCGTAGTTTTATTAATTCTAGTATAAAAATAATTTGAAAATAATAAAAATTTTAGAAAGGAAATAACTAATCATAGACAAAGAAATAATTCAAAAGAAGAAAAAAAATACTAGAGAAGAGAAGAATGGTAAAAGGAAAGAATTTTTTTTTTTTTAATAATTCACCTTTATGCCATCCATAATTGTTATTCTAAGGATAACTCTTTTAATAAATGGTGTGTGTGTGTGTGTGTGTGAGAGAGAGAGAGAGAGAGAGAGAGAGAGAGAGAGAGAGAGAGAGAGAGAGAGAGAGCGAGAGAGGGGAGCGAGAGAGAGAGAGCGAGCGAGAGAGGAGAGAGAGAGAGAGAGAGAGAGTCTATATATATATATATATATATGACCAGTTAATATGCTTCTAAATGACATGTAATCTAGTTATTTATCTACCAATGTTAGGGTAAATTCTTAGACAATCCCAAGAGTTTAGGTTTCGAAAATAGCGTTTACACCATCCAAAGGAACATTGTCGATCGTCTTGAGAGTAACTCTCGAAACCTCCATCAGGCAAGCTAACCCTAGATTACGTACTGTGCATCAATTATTACCTCAAACTTATTTTAGTCAATGACTTTAAATGAATTCTTTTAAGTATTGGTTTTTAGAGGTTTTTTTTTTTTTTTTCTATATTATCATGTTTCTCATACAAGAGGTTTTTAATTTGAATAAATGTTTTTGTCTAGTGAATCAGATTTCTTCAGATTTGGTCAAAAATTATTGGAAATGGTGCTTTCAAACATGTTGAGGCATGGAGAAGAATTTTTTTTCGACGCACGAAATTGTGTGAGAAAATAAACTGTGGAGTGCTTGCTATTTTTTTCATCTCAATTAGTCCTTTAGACTCCATATATAGATTTAAGTAATCTTACAATGCATTCAGTATCGCATTTTGATTTAAAAAAAAATTATAAATTTTTTGTCACGAAGAAATGAGTGGATAGTCGACGAAGTCAGCTATGATTTGTCTCCATTTCAACAAAAAACAATGGGCATTAATGCCATTGTGTGAAAATGTGGAATTCCACCATTCTTATATCCCAAAATAGACAAAAGTATATATATATATATAAATTTTTTTAGAACAACAATTTAAGAAATATATATTTATTCATTAAATTTAAATAATCAAATTTATAAAGTATAATAAAATATCATAATTCATAAAAGCACGTATTTGAGAGATTAAAATCCAAACTTTCTATTGTTATAGTTTTTCCCATTAAATGATTCAATCAAATATTGATAAAGCACATTAAAATAATAACTTGAAATGAAAACTTTCAATTCAGTGAAACACCAACTTTATCTTTAAGTTAAAATTATTGATTTTTTTGAAATAACTGATGACCTAAATAGAGCGATTAATTTAATCGGATGCTTTCCTGCAACTTTTTGCAAACATGGAGCACGTATGATTCCACTACAAAACCAGTGGGCTAATTTACCTAATTTTTATCAGTAGAAAAATACGTACATATCAAGTACTATAATTAGCATCAAACTCTTGCAATTATTATTATTTTTAATCTCAAGTGCAATTTTATGAATGAATTAATTTTTATGTTGTACGGATAAGGCTGAAGTCCTCTAATTGTTATTATTATTATAATCTCAAGTGCAGTTTTGTGAATAATTTAATCTGTACGATGTACGATACAACACACAACCACACAACAATTACATTAAAAATATGCACAATTTTTTTTCTCAATTTATAGCTGAGACTAACTTGATTGACAATTTTTAGATAAGACTGGGAAAGTGTAATTTTGTATAATTGATGGAATACTTCTAAAAGAACTTCATTGTGAAAAAATAAAATATGTTTTTTAGATATAAGTCCTCAAGAATATAAACAATAAATTAAGGACGGAAGAAACGTCTAGGAATTCATTTCAAAATATAATTGTGTTGATTATAAAGAAAACAATAAATGTTTGTACATGTATTCTTTGGAATAATATATATTAAAATAGAGTGAAAATCCATAGACCTAAATCATCACATATATGTTCAAATGGAACTTATAAGTTAATCTTAAACTCACTCAAAATCAAATACTATCAAATTTTATTTATCATAAGTTTAAATTTAACTCATATATTTTCTTTCTTGCTAGGCTCAAATTTGACTTCTATATTTTTACAAGTTTCATATTTGTTTCAAACTAACTCAAACTTTTAATATATAAAACAAAAGTTTACACGAACATGGATAAATATCAAGAATGCTTTGAGGCTTTAGCAATCTAGCTTGTTTGTGGTTGAAAAGAAAAATACATAATGAAAACAAATAGAGAGAGAACTAAAATTGCAGAAAAGATTAAAATATAAGCATGAAAAACCTTTTAACTCTTACTTTGTGCCAAAAAAAATTCTTTTATTTCTTTTTTCTTAATTAGATCAACGTGGAAAAATTTGTCTCGTTTCAAGTCGAAAGTTATTAAGTTTATATAAAGCTTCAGCAGAAGTTATTGCTTTGTAATATCATATATTTGTAATTAGCAACTTATGATTTATAAAAAATAAAAATACTACTAATAATAAATATACGCTTAAATTGGGTGAAGTTGATTTAGGATAGGCTTTTATAAAACTCAATCTTAGCTCATAAATTTATTTGACTCAATTAAGCTCAGTTCTAATTATATTTGATAAAGTTCAGCTCAAATTTCAAACATACCCAACTTAATCGACACCTCGTTTTAAAATAATAGGTTAAAAGAAGAAAAAGAAGAATTATAATATATCCTCAAATTTCCTTATCTACCTTACAAGTAACTGTTAGGCCATTCATTACACATCTCGACAAAAGCCAATCTTTTTGGAATTAATTGGTCTACCGTGGGAATGGTATTGGGTGTGGTTAGGTTGGTGTAGCTTTCTTGTTGGTCCATAGGGAATGTAATCTTTCTTTTTAAATTCAAGATTATTTATTTATTATGATAAGGTTACAAGATGGCACCACATCTTCTTAACCATTAATTCCTATTACTATGTTTTTTATTAGGGTGGATATGAATGCCAGCTGTATTTACAGAATTTCATTCAAATATATAAAATTGGAAGTTGGTTTTGAATGTAGCCAATTGATCTTAATTATAAGATTAATAATATGTTGAATTAATTTTGTCCCAGCTGATATCTAATGTAGGCTATCACACCGACACACATGCATGAGTGGGTGACGGTGCGAAAGCAACGCACTTTTATTATATATGTCAGCATTTTAATCTGTAAAAAAAATATAATAATACTGTGTCTTCGAAATTAGTTTTGGGAATAATATTTTTGTCCTCTCATTATATTTTTATATTCATTTTTACCTATTTTTTTAATCACAAAAGCCATTTCTTTAATTATATTTTAATCAATGTCAATCATAAATAAAGAATATAGATTTCCAGCGTCCGATTTAATGAACAAAATAGAGTAAACGATTTTGAATGATATAGATTAGAAAAACATAGCATTTATATGATTATAAGGTTTGAACTTCAAAATTTTGCAAAAAAGAAATTTTAATATAATTATGACCTAAAAAGTACTATTGAAATATAAAATAATGCAACTATATATAATATAAGATCGGTATACCGTATCACTTTTAAAGAATAATATATTAAATCCCTTTACCGAATATGAATTGGATGCAAATAGTCAACAGTGGCAAAGTTATTTAATTTCGAAAAAATTAATTTAATTAGAATCCACTAAATGTCTTTAATTACATTCACGTCAGGTGCTCTTCTGTACTGACAAGGATTATGGAAATGTCTTTACTTGCGCACCAATAGATTAAAAGAAAGTTATTCTTCACTCATAATTAATTTTGCAGTTATGTGTTAAGAAAATCATCAAAATTAATATTTCAAATAAATAATTTATATATTCTAATTGCCCAACCCAATTAATCCAATTCTCTACTTGTTATAACTATTTTTCAATTTTATCATTCTGAATTAATATTGATAAAGGCACCACTATTTCATGAAATTGTCATGTACTTGGAATTGGGTCTTTAAGCTTGTCTTAACTTTGGAAATGCATAGTTTCATTTAACCTAATAAGCATATAAAATGTCAAATATACTAGCCTTTTTAAGCATTAAATACTGAATGCTTATGTATATATATATGGAATTTTTCTTGTATTTGAATTTTACATGGAATAATTATTAAATAGGGTATATATCATAACCATACACACATATTTATGGAGGAGAGGTAGTATTTCAAATCTTAAAAATTCACCACTTTTATAAAAATATCCACACTCTTAACATAATTATTCATATGACAGGTGCACGCACTGTTGTTAATTGGCATACTAAGAAGTAATACAAAGAACATATATACAGTTGAAGCCCTAATTTTAAAGAGAGAATTAAGCTAACCCGAAATTGCATTTTCTTAAATTTAATCTCAACTTTACAAAACTCACACATTATAATGTCACCTCCATAATTTTAGGTTCGGCATATCTATATTCTAGTGGTTAATGGGACACTAAGGGCACACAAAAGATCTTTCATTCAAAAACAGCAAAAACAGAGAATCTTCAGCATGTATGAATTATTCAATGCATGCTAAACATTTTACTTTCGCACTTGTTTGCAGATTCCTACAAAAAGTAGGCAACACATATATTAAAAACAATCTTTTGCAAACATCTAATAATAAAATAATAAAATGGATATTATTATTATTATCTATACTATATTATTATTTTAATAAAGATTCTTGGTTGCACAACATTTCATATTATATATTTTTACTTTTTTTATTATTTTCTTCTCTCGTTTTGTACAACTTGCAATTTATATTTATATGTTCTCTGAAATTTTATCGTTTTTAAATTCTTTTGATCTTTCATCATTTTTTTCTAAATATTTTTCACAAATTTTTAATGTTAATTTTTTCTTTTTTCTTTTAAATTTTTTATTTTTGTATTCTTTAAAAATTTCTCTTTCTTGTTTTAAAGTCTCTTGATATTTCTTTATTTTAAATATTCTTTATACATTTCAATATTAAATAATTTTATTTTTATTAATGAAGATATCCTAATTTATAAATAAATTTGCACATGCATAAAGTGTACAAATTTTACTAGTTGTTGTTTTCGTTGTTATTATTATTATTAATTTTCTAAAATTTTGTGTTGGTTTCATTTTCGTTGACATAAATTAATTAAATGTAAAACATAATTTTATTTTCAATGTATTATAAAGAATTTAACTAGTTTGAGTTGAATTTGAATTTTTTGGGAGAAATCACCAATTTTTCATTATGAAAATTTTGTATTTGGGTTAGCAAAGTATATATATGATTTCTTCTTATTCTTTATTCTTGTTTTTAGAACAATTTATCATAGACGGAACTGTCAATTAAAAATTATTTTCCAGTTGTAATTACTATATAAGAATATAACCAAAATTCAAAGCTATTTAAGTATTAATTTGCTCGTACTTTATCTAATTCATATAACTCTTATAAAACATGTGCCTGTGGCGGCCACAAGCCCGCATTTCTTAAACTCAAGTTATTTACATATGAGCTACTTTTAGTTTCCTCAACAAAATTCACAGTGGCAAAATTAATGTAATGCACCAATTAATACGAAATTTATTTAATAATTTTCTTATCTTGGTTATGTTTCACAAAATTTAGTATTTCATATATGCTGATATGATGATTATTATATTATTGCTGTTGATAATTAATGTGGGGATAGATGTACCTACGTTTAATAAATTAAAAATCAACAAATTATTTGAATTTTCCTTTTACATAATAGTTAAATTGCACTACTTGTGAATACCAATCAATGCATACAAAATGACAAAATAGATTATAATGCCAAAAGAAAAGGTGCATGTAGATGTTCTATGTTCGATAAATATGCACGGTGCAATGCACGATACAAATGCACATGCTTAAGCCACTTGTTAAAAAAATTATAATAAGGAGGACTTCCTATCTGAAAGACAATATTATTTTACATTGTGGTTGCTTTTTGGACTGAAATCGACTTTAGAGCGTATCATTTTTATTAAATAGAGCACCATTGAATCCACTCAGCTCAAGGGTTTGCTTCTAAGATTTTTTTTTAAACAAAACGATCGGTTATATTATTCATTATAACTAATTATAAGTTGATGCATGCGCATAATTATGTATTAAATTGAAAGAAAAAAAATATAAGAATTTGAAATTTAGAGACACTTTATGTGAATGCATACAAATAAAATAACAATATTTTTAAATATA
This sequence comes from Avicennia marina, assembly GCA_019155195.1. NCBI lineage: Eukaryota > Viridiplantae > Streptophyta > Magnoliopsida > Lamiales > Acanthaceae > Avicennia > Avicennia marina. The sequence continues at coordinate 12,125,124 of CM032760.1, forward strand.
AGTTTTATATCACTCATAAAATTCATAAAATGATAGAAAAGAAAAGAATTGAGAAAACATATTAAAATGGAGAGAAGTTGATGATAAATGAAAATCGAGACAGTAAAATGAAAAAGAAAAAAAAAAAAAACATATGAAACATCAAGAATAACACTGTAATTTTACAGGGTTGACTTATATCTTTGATGGTGTGTTACAGATTAGAATAATTCCAGAGAAAGTGAGATGCATGACGATGCACGTTGTCAATCCCAAGACAAAGTGAGATGCTTGACAACGCACGTTGTCAATCGCCCCTCTAATTACTTAATTATATTATCTTTTTAGAATGACCAATATGAATGCTAGCTAGCTGGACGTAATTGCACAAATAAACATAAATATACAAAGTAGCAATTGGTTTTGAACATACAAGGCGGATCTTAATATGGAAATTGTGCTTCGTTAATTTTGGGTTTCTTTTTTTAAAAAAAATTCTAATTTAAAAAAAACATTTAGAAAAATGACCAATAAATGAAAAGGTATAAATTTTTAGGGACAGAAATATTTATAAAAAAAATTAATTGGGGGTCTGACCGAACACACCCCAATCCCGAATTCACCTTCAACCTCCCGTCTACATCTCTGAAGCACTGTTCCTCCCCGTTTTCGGCCGTCGTCTCACCGAAGCTCGCCGCCGAATCAGTGTATTTCAGTTCTTCTGCTACTTTAAATAGGTATGTGGCATTTTTTCTATAATTTTTTTCTTATTTTTTGTATTATGTCTTTCATTTTTTACATGTACCGTAGTTTTGCATGGTGTCTGCCATCGTGTGGGATATAGGGCATTTCTATTGAATTGTATATTTCTTGTTATATATATTACAGTTAAAATTTCTTACTTTTGTTATAATTTCGTATTTCATTCTGCATATATAAAATAAGATTTCGGTATTAATATATTTTATGAACAATTATGCTCATATTTCATTATTTGTATTACTCATGCTTAAATATTTTAAATAGAATATAATGAAATATTAAAAGCATTTAACAAATGATATAATTTGCAAAATATAAATATAAATTCAATGTTTAGATAAAATAACTGAAAAGTGTTGAAAAATAAAAGTAATTAATATAAGGGTAATTATATAAATTTACTTTCTCCAATAAAAAAAATATTATTATAATAATACTAACACAGTATACATAAATAAGAAATAAAACTTTCATATTATCAAAATAATTTTGAATAAAAATTAACTATTTCGTATTATTATATTCACGAAATAACTTTTGCATATTACAAACTTGAATGTAAAAAAGTATCACTCATCTTAACATAAAAGTACTGCTCCAATTATATTAAAATTTATCATTCTTATTTAGATTACATTTCCTCACATGAAAAAACCCTAAACATAAAAACCTTATGTCTCATTTTAATAAAACCACACAAAAGGGTTATTTTGTAAATTGATTATTTCATTTTTAATACAAAAATAAAAAACGTGGTTGTAAATTTAAATTGGGTCTTTTAAAATTAATTATCAAAATATTTACAAAGATAAATTTGATTTTCTCTTACACCCTTTTTTTTACTTAATTGAGAGCCAGAAACCTCTTTTTCTTTTTTAAAAAAATTATCTACGTTAGACCCATATTATTATTTTTTAAAATTGGGTTTCTGGCTCTGAAAAAAAAATGTTTTTTCCCTAAAAATTTAAACCTTTTTATTTTTTGTTCAATTTTTTAAACGTTTTTTTTTAAATTGTAATGTTTATTTTGAAAAAAAAAACCCTTAATTTTGTCCCACTAGATAACTTATATAAATTATCACACTCATCCACGAACATGAGTATTTGAGAGCACCAAGGAATTTTTTTTTTCAAAAATTATTTTGTTCATTGTTTATTTTTTGGCGAATCAAATACATTATATATCAAAGTGTAACTTCAAAATCTTCATTGTGGTTTACCTCTTTTATATCTAAAAAATAAATAAGTTAACTACAAATTTAAGGACGAATTATACCTCGAATGATTTGATATAATCAAAAACAAATCCTTATTATTTCAAAAGTTACAAATATTCTTCTACTTTTAACATAATTTGAAATCTTTGGTTGAATATGTTGAAATAACAAATTCACCCTTATCATTTTCTAATTAAAAAAGTTGAAAAAACTCAAATATGCAATTATTAATTTATTATTTGGGTTAACAAACATTTACGCTACGATTGCTTAGGCCGTTAAAGGAACAATAGCTCATTTTTGCACTGTTTACTCCGAAAAAATGCCTCAAATGTAGTTTTTGGAATTTTGTTTTCCAAAACCACATTTCATTTTTTAAAACTTTATTTACATATCAAATCATCCACCCAATAAATATAATTACCTATCAAATCAATATTATATAATATATTTTCTTACTCACATATCAAATTATTCAATATAACAAATTAACTATCACATCAAACACATATCATCATTATTCTTAACAAAACATTATCATTGTATTTTCTCTCACAAAACTCATTTAATCACATACAAGTCACTATTATTTACTCTCAAAACACCAACACTTGCAAATTTCACAAAATCAATTTTTAAGAGTAGAGGTACCATTCAATCGCAACCTTACATTTCCTAATAGGTTTGTGCAAATAACAAGCAAAGGTAAAAGAGTGTTGAAGGGATCAGTAAAGGAAGGCAAAGGGTGTAGGGTATACACAAGAGGACCGGGCAAGCCAACTTAGGGTAGAAACGAATCCACATGAAAGGTTGAAAGTTCGAGCAACAAAATAGCATGCTTTGAAGCTTTTGGAATGGCATGGAAGTTCAAATGAGAGAGACGCTAACATAATTTTACAGTATTTTTGGGTAAAATAGTAAACATGTTTTTTGCACTTGAATTGAGTTTAACTGAAATTGAGCTCGAACTTCATCAAAAGGTTGTGGAGTTGAGCTCAAACTTGATTTATAAATGAGTCAAGCTGAACTCAAATATGTTGATACTTGAATTTAATTTATTCGGTTTGAATATCAAGAGCAACAAGGGTAGGGGAATTGATGGTGGCACCAATGAGAAATAAAAAAATTAGTCATTTTAGTCTTTTCTCGAAATTTTAAGTTTCACATATCAAGCAATTAATCAAGATAAAATATAAACTACTAGATGCCTTTATGATAATCTAAACTTTTAGGTATGCCCACAATTATTTCATGAAAATGTCTACATCCTTTGCACGCTATGATTAGTGTTTTAAAAATTAATCCAAACTAGACAGTAGAATTAGCTAAACCATCAACTAATCAGAAAAAGGTTTGTAAATGCAATAAATTGAGTAAAATCAATAAAATTACAATTGAACCGCTAAATCAAATGAATCAATCATCATATGTGAAAATCAAATAGTTATAAATAAATAAATTTTTAAATCCTATTTTTTCCTCTTATTAATTCGATTTTCATTTTTTTTATTGTGATCTATTTTCATTTTGTTCTCTTTTGTATGAAAAATTTTATGAATTGAACAAAATATTTTTCAAAATATCATACTTTTATTAAAATTCTTCTATATTTTGGTTAAATGTTTTAAGAATACATAATTTTGTTGTATATTTTCACATTTTATTTTATTGGATTAGAGTTAATTGTTTATTTTATTTATTTCTGAAATGTTCTTATTATAATTCAAGCATTTTTCTTAAAATTTATTATTGTATGTATTTTATAATATTAATTATTATTTAAAGTATAAATACGACATCACTTATTCAGCTGTAGTAGAATCACATATTGAACTAGTACTATTTAAATTCATATTCCCTTCGAGTTGATGACCGATTTAGGTTTCAAAACGTTGGCTAGCTATGATAAGTGCATGCACAGAAGTGTGTACTACATTAATAATAATTCCTACAAAAAGAGAGAAACTAATTAGAAAAGACAGCGTTCTAAACTTTAGCTTAAACATTCTTTTTGTTTTTTCTTCTTCAACCCAACGTCTATTGTCGCCTCCCTTCTAGGCTGGCCCATTGTTCCAGTGATAATGCTAATGGAACTCTTGTGGACGCACATTCCATATCTTCCTTCGAATAAACCAAAAAGTTACAAGACGTACGACTTAGTGCTTGCTTCTTTCGGCGCTTATGAAAAGTAAGTACAGTAGAAGTGGCATTATCATATATAATTTAAAAAATATATAAAATTTATTCTATTTGATAGAGTCTGGCTAATTACAATTCAAATATCAACTTAATTGTTCTTTTATTATACCAATTTGTGTTTGAATCAGAGGAACTCTTAGTCCAATTTTAGTGTTCTGTCTGAAAGGTTTGCCTAATTTACATTGTCGAAATACTGTTATTTATATAGTTTAATTTGTTCTTGTCCCCCTCTCGCTCTTGTTACTCTTCTTCTTCTTGTTGTTGTTGTTCTTATTATTATTATTTTGTTGATAGGGTAAATTTTTTCTTGCCCACTGTAGATAGTAGTGGATATTTATTTATTGTAGATATGTTTAGCGTGGGGATGTGGTATGTGATGTAATCAAAAATTTATCAACACTACAATATTGTTTGACAATAAACAAAAATGAGAGAGAAGAAAAGAGCAACGAGAAGACAGAAGAAACCACGTTTATGTGGTTCAATCGGTTCTGACCTACTTCCACGGAAAGTGCAGGTATCCTTTTCTATCATTACTGCATTTTATATGTATGAAACAAAAGGTGTTGGCGGGATTGAATTCTGTGTGCCTTCATTTCCTTTATACTATGTTTGGTTCAAGAATTTGGAGAAGGAAAAGAAAAGAAAATAGTGGAAAAAAACAATTTTAGTTGTTTGGTTGACGAGGAAAATGATAAAGAAAAGAAAAGTTAAGTGAAAATATAGTTTACATGAAGGAAAATTATTTTTTTCACTAAATGGTGAGTAAAGTGAGAGTGAAATTATTTTAACCATATCTTATCCTCTAAAAATCTTTATTATTTTTATTTTTCTCATCTATCCTCAATTTATTTCTCTTAAATAATCAAAAAATTATAAAATTTGAGTTTTTTACCTTATTTTTGCATTTTTAATTGTTTTCCTTGCCTCATGAAAATCATTCTACCAAACAACTTATGAAAATTTAAATTTCTTCAATTTTCTTTTCCTTTCTAAAATCCTAGAACCAAGCATAGTCTTGGTTTCTAAAATAACAGAATTCTATATTACAACTAGTAATATTATTTTAAAAGATATTTTTCTTTCTTTACAAGGGCAACGTTAGGTTGCTTATTTTGTTAATGTTGAAAACAATGAAAATTTTGTAGGGTGTAAAAACTATGTTGTACAATTTTAATGAGAACAAAAATTTATATTTATTTTAATTTGAGTATTTATATATAATATATTTACACTATTATCCTTGACTTACAATAAAATTACAAACATTCTCCCACATTTAATAATTACTACTATCGTCTTAATTTTTGAAAAACATTATGAAGGTGGTCTACCAGTAGAGTCCCAAGTACAAAAAAAAAGTGTAAAAATACCAAAAATATCCCTCTATTCATTGCTAGGATGACCTACTTGTAATATAATATATATATATAAGAGACTTTATCGTAACATATTAGAAAAAATTGCAACAATCATTTTTTCGATTTGTTCATTGTTGGCCATGTTTGCCACTGCAATGGCCTCTATCTAACTAGATTTTTATGGACTTTATTTTTCAAAGTCAATTCCACCAATTTCTCTCTTCATTATAAGTAATTTTTCTTTTATCTCTATGACTTTTTCTTACAAACTATTGAAATCAGAAATTTTCAATTCCTAATTATTATTGGTGGTGTTTGCCGGTGGAAAGGACCTCCATTTGGTTGGATTTTCATAAGCCTTATTACCCCAAAGTCAATTTCACCAAATTCTTTCTCTATCATTAGTAATTTTTTCCTATCTTAATGGTTTCTTCTTATGAATTGTGAAATCTTAATTTTTTAATTTCCAACTATTGCCAACGGTGTTTGTTGCTAGAAATTGTCCCTATCTAGTCAGATTTCCATGAGCTTTATTTTTCCAAAATGAATTTGACCAAACTTTCTCCTTGTCATTAGTTTTTTTTTCTATCTCAAGTTTTATTATTTTTTTTTAAAACCTAATTTTTTCCATTGAAAAAGTAAGAACGATTATGGTCATTTGCAATCTCTAGCATGTCCTCGTGATGTTTAGGTCAAGAATAGTAATTGTAAATATACCTACAATATAACAATGCGTTGATGATACAATGATATATAATTTATTGAGTACAAATATATATAAATATTGGTATATATATAAGTATTAGTTTAATTATATATAGGTGCAATAATTAAATTTTAAACAGTTATGTATATATGTTAAAAATTGAATTTTAATTTAATTAAAAAAATTGTATTATAAAATATTTGTTTTAATTGACAATTTTGATGGATCTACAACCCGTTAAAATTTAGATCCAAGCAAGAAGTTTAAGTTGAACCTTTCACACTGGTTGACATGACATGATGCACATATATCTCAATGTTGACAAGACAAATTTCTAATGTGTTTGGATGGTTGGTCCTCCAATTTCTTTTAGTGCATCGGATGATTACAGGCTTCTCCCACTTCACGACTCTTATTTGTCCCTTTTTGCTTTTTGTGTTTTGCTCATATTTTGTTGAATGTCTGATCGTACACATTTATGGAAATAATGCTACAATAATATTTTTCTTATAAATTACCAAATTTTAGTTTCATACGCTTTAATACATATAGACAAAAAGGCATAGTATCAAGATGCTTTTTATTGCAATGAACATAAGGTTTATCTATAGAGCTTATTATTTTTCTTGCTTATTAGATGTGCATGTGCATGTGGCATCCACAATCCCACCAGCTTCCCAGTGGACACACTTAATATAGGGTACCAAATAAGAAACTTCCATAATGTCGGATTTATTCATTTTCTTTATTTTAATTATGTTTCACAAAGTATTTGTGTGTGCATGCATATAATGCAATTATTTTTCATTTTTTAATTATATTATTGATCATATTGTCGTTATTATATGAAGTTGAGCAAGTCAAATTTGTTTCAAAGTTCTCATTATAATTGTTTTGAAACTTTTATTGCTGTTGTTGTTTTCCCCAACTCCGGACGTTGTTGACACTGCAAGAAGAGCATGGCTCTTAATATTAAAGATCTAATGCCCCAGTTGTAAGCTTTTAAAGAAAAATCAAACATATTTATTGCTATGCATATAATCCAACAATTTACAACTCCAGTAGAAACATCACTTAGAGGGTGTCCGGCTAAACTTATTTTTAATAGTGTATAAGATTATGTAACTTATTTCAAAACTTATAAGTTCATAAATTTTATTTTAAAATAAGTTAATCAATTGTTTGGTTATAAATAATAACATCATCTATAAAATTATAATTGTAATCGATTAAATTTTTTTTGATGTAATAATGACAATTATAAACTAAACATTATTATTAAAATGTACTTTAAAGATATGTATGTCATTTTTAATGTAAATGAAGTAATTAATAAGTTATTTGAAAATATGTTAGAAATAATCAAATTATTTTTAAAGAGCTTATAATTTTCGAACATTTTATTTTTACAACTTATAAGCTCTTTTGTTCAAAAAAAAAAAAAAATGCCTAACACTTATAAGTAACTTATATATATGTTTTCAAATGTTTTGTTAGATATTTTGAGAATCTTATAAACTTACTTACCTAAACACCTCATAGCAACAAAACGGTTTTATGCTAAAAGGCATGGACATCTATCTCAACTAAAAACCCTAACACCCTCATTAGTGTCCAGTACAGAATATTTTCAGCACCATGAGTTCTATACAAAGAATTATCGAATTGATTATTAACACACGAAGAATGTGGGACTTATTCAACAAAGTGCATGATTGTGATCATCCCACAAACAATGTGGAACCTATTCGACAACAATGCACTGTTTCCATCATTCCCCACACTCTTGTCTCAGGATAAAAATGGACATCCGTGGATCCACGATGACAACCAAAACGATGGAAGTAAAGGAACGTGTGTAGTTGGCCGTACGTGGTACGAAGATTATGGTGTCATATTGCCACTTTAGTACGCATATGCAAAGTGGGCTTTATGATTCGCACCAATTCACCTAGTCCTCTTTACTTCAAAGTGGTATCAAATCTTTCAAGAGAAATTCAAAATTATTTTGGGTTGATAATCACGAAGATGACCTGACTGTTCAGTCATTGTAACTATTGATTACACTATTTCTCTTTTTAATAGTGCACAAGATTTGCCTTCGTACTTAAAATGCCTATGTGCTTCTTAATTTGAGGTGTTCTATATATTGAATTTTCAAATTTCATCATGTATTTTACATCGCAGATTCATGCCAATAGTTTTAAAACATATATTTACATGTAGCTCGCATGTAGATTTTGTAATGTAGAGTATACAATGAAATATAATTTGAAATGGAACAAATTGTTTAAATGTACATGCATGTTGCAATAATTACAATCTGGTTTAATGTTAATATTTTTTTATAAAAAAAGTATATGAGCATAAATGTTTATAATGAATCTCAAAGGGAATATTTTTGTAGTTCTAAAGAATTTTTTTAAAAAAAATTAATAATTGTATTAATTTAGATGAGAATTTTCATAATTAACCCTATCATTTTTGCATATGTATATAGCCATGTTAATTCATTTAAATTATGCGTTCAGTATTGATTTACACTATGATGATATGACTTAGTCCACATTGTACAATATTTTCCCTCCGCCAACATTATTGTTGCTTCATGTTGCGTGACATTTGGATCATACTTTGCACTTTTTTAACCAAAATTCGGGCCAAGTTGAAGCGTACGGCATGACAGCTTTTACTCAAAAAATTATAATTTGCATGAAAAATGACAATAATAAAAAGACTGAAAAGTAATTACACCAATATAACACATATCTCATTAACATATTTTTCAAAACTTGATATTTTAACACAATAAATTTGATAATTTTTTTACAGATTCAACTCGTCCTATAATGAATTTCTAACTTGGATTCAATTTGAGTAAATAAAATTGATCATACAACAGCATAGTTGTATATGTGTTTGAACTTCCATTATATATGCTTCATAGATGATTAATCTATATTTATATTTTATACTGTATTATAGACAAGAAAACATTTCCTAGAAATAAAAAAGAGAAAAACAAATAATTTAAATTGATAAACATCATATAATTCTTCTTTCTTTCTTTCTGCTTTCCTTTTTTTCTTTTTTTTTTCTTTCTTTCTTTTTGGTATTAATGTGAAGGATTTAATTATACGTGTACTATTGTATGCTTGGATCCCATGTTTATTATCAAATTTGTCAATTAAGACAATCAACCATTGGGCTTCATATATATGATGGAATTTAGGTTCAGAAAGCCCCAAACTACATGAAAATTTCATCTCAATTAGCTGGCAATCACCAAATTGAAACAATCCATTTCCAGATTCTAGGAGTCACCCATCTCGTTTCCGGCACCACACATTGCTCTAATTCTTGTCCCAGCAATTAACTTCAACATTGTTAAACGCCAACTTTAGAAAAGAATTTCAAAATTCAAATATCATTGCAATCGCAAACATCTGTACATGGTGACCTAATGACAGATACTGTCCATGGATGATTGTTGCTCATCCTACAACTTCTATGTCTCTAGTAAGAACCATGAACTTCAAATGTAGCAGGCAGTTAGACATTAATTACCATACACCATACATATATATCTGTGTAGTTAACGCAGGAAATGGAAAAACAGTACAGATGCAGTTTAGTATTCCGGCAGTGATCCCAGAGGCGCGCATACCAGTTAAGATCAATGACTGCACTTATTTTGAGCAAAATTTTATGTACATTATTACAACTTAAATTTTAATGGTCAATAACTGCAATAATCCAGTGCAAAAGAGAGCAAAATGGTGTTTCTCTTGATCAAAGCTTTGACTACTGAAGTAGAGAAAAATAAATATTGAATGGGAGTATATCAGCAGCTCACTCACAAATGGAGAGCAGACAAGACAACACTTCGAATCGACTGATGAAACGCAATGGCTGAAGGTGATTTCCATTTAAGTCGACAAAGTGGAAAAGAAGAAGAGCACTGATAATAAGAGAAAAATCATTTGGAGTCAAGAAAGAAATTTATTTGTGTTTTGCCCCCACATCTACCATGTTCTTGTGTGTACCAAAATTTGACACTCGGGGATAATTTGGTCAATGTATATCTGCTGAGTCAATACATGGGGCTTTTTTATTATGGGTTACTAGATGCACAATTCGTGTAATATACTTTTTTATATATTTGTTTTACCATCTTCTCTCAATTTTTATTGATTTTTATTTATCTCCTCAAATTTTGCCTTTTTCTTATTTTATGAATAATATAAAATTAATATTTAAAAAATATTATTAATTTATTTATATAATTAAAGACACGCATCAAGTATATTTCTTATAACCAATATGAACAATGAAAGGATTCCCAATTAATTTTGATTCAATTGAAGTCGAATTAATTACAGGACCAACAACTTATACTTATCATGTAATTATACATGATTCAAGAAGCACAATATTATTTGCTATTAACATTAAATGAGTGAATACTTAACCTCTTAATTTTATAGCATTAATTCTGATATTGCATGTGGCAGCATGAACTTGTGTACATGAAAATATGAAATAACATACTCATTCGAAAGATTCAAAACCCTAAAAAAATTTTAAGGGATTGTTAAGAAATAATGGAAATTTTGTTGGTTTTTGAAATTTTTATTTATTTGAAATTGTATAGCTAATATATAGTATATTATAATGATAAGATAATGTGACAATAAATATGGATAACGGTTGGTTTTTAATGTATAAAATATATAAATGTGAATGTATGTGTATAAATAGATGCAATGATTCAATTGTAAATATTTGTCTATATAAATAATTTGAATTTTGAATATAAATTGAATTTTTGTTGACTAGTGATATGATTCGATTGTATAAATTTTAATTGGATGGAATAAATTAAATTATTTGACTTCGAATTCAATAGATTTATTCGACTTGAATTCGATTAAATTGAAGTGATATCTAACGGAAAATTCTACAGACCAAGGGTAGGAGTAAAATATGTGATAGGGAATTATTGACATAGATCATCTCCATCCTCAACCTTATCGTGTTCATAAATATCTCCAACGTTGGCTATCCCCACTCTTTCTATGCAACCATCTTTCTCAACACGATGGCCCTACTCGCGGCCATTGTGTTTCTCGTTGTTATTCTCCCAAGAGTAAATATTGTATTTCTTGTCTAATATATTATAATTTTTTGTATTTATTTCAATAAAATATTTTTATCTTTTTTTAATAATTTTTAATAATAAATGAAATATTATATTGTATTAAAAATTATTCATTCATTGAGTGTATGACTATTGCTTTATACTAATAAGTTTCTTTTCTTATTTTTAATTTTATGAGAAATAATAATTATACTATTTATTTTTATAACAATGCATGTCGACTAATTTTATTTTGAAATATATATCCTATTCAAGGATGACAACGGAGTAGGAAGGGACGACGAGAGTTTTTTTTTTTTTTTTTTCTTTTCCACCTTAAAATGTAGAGGGGACTACAGAACATATTTCCATCCCAACACCTGCTTCCTTCCCCTCACTATCATTATTCTTTACAAACTTTCATTTGTTATACTTTCATTTTAACACTATTCTCCATCAACTTTAATTTATTATTTCAATTTTAAATTAATTTTGATTTATTTTTCTTTTAATGTACTTTAATTTTTTATTTATTTATTTTCTATTATGTTTTATTATATGATTTCATTTGTTGTATAACTTCTATTTGACTTCTCTTTATCTCGCTTTTGCTTTTTGAGTTTTTTATTTAATTTTAATTTTAAATAATTTTCTTTATATTAAAAATATTTTGTAAATGTCAATAATTATTGAATAGTTTTCTCAAATTTGACGTAAATTTTTAATCAACCAACATAATTAAACTATATCAATCAACACAGAATATAGCTTATTTATATAATTTTATCGATAATATAACATTTATGATTGCACATGCAACAAGTTTACAGAAATATTGATATCGTAGAAATTTATCTTGCGTACAGTTCAAGGAATATATTTATTTATTTAGTTTGTGTGTGTATGATGATGTTGTTGTTGATGATGATAATTATAAGCATAATCTCCACAAATCTCCATAATTACAAAAATAAAGGAATTTTATCTAAAGATAAAGAATACTAATTTTAGACCTTTTTCTTTTTCTTTTTTTTTTTTATCAATGATTATGATGATATGTGCGTAGATAAGTGCTAATACATTATGATGCCACCGAAAATAATAATAGGTGGTAATGATGGATAGAAAGTATGAACTCCCGAAAAATGATGGAATAAGAGGGGTCGCTTTAGCCTTTTGACGCCATAAAAAATGAATTCCACAATCATCGTGGCAAAATAAATCACTTAGATATTTCATGAAATGACACTGATGTAACTATAAAAATTAAGTAGATTTCACCCCTCAAACGTTCCTTTGAGAATCAAATTAGGTACACAATAATAGATTTTAAGAACACACACACACACACACACTCTTCATCATATATTCATGGAAATGATATTAAGAATCGTAAAATTGATATAACCGCAAGAAATTAAAATAAAAAGTACTTTAGAGAAGTAATGAAGTAGATATTTCATTTATTCATTATTGTTATTATTATTATTTTTTATGACGGTAGGAGACGTAAATCATTATTATTGCCAGTGCACGCTGACGAAAAACAATAAGGTTGAGAAATTGTAATCAATTGGTCATTAGTTTTTTACGTTAATTTATATGAATAAGTTCACTCGGTTATTTTTCTTCAATTATTATAAAGAATTTTACATTCAAATCTCTAAATTTGGTGTATTAGGATACTCATTTTTTTTGTTGTTGATTGTCTGTTCTCTCGTATTATGGTCTCTTGAATAGAAGGTGGAAGATTTAGTCATAAAAAAATTATGTTAAGTGTTTGATAAATCTAATTAAGAATTCTTTTTGTAATCGGTGCTTTATTTGGATAATCTTTTGTTTATTTTATTAAGGGGTAATTAATCAATTCTTTTTCTAATCAATTGAATATTCAACATAGAATAAGTATGTAATTATAATTTCTTTCATTTTACATTTTTTGTCCTAATTTGTGTTCCAATATTTTATATCAACTTGTTTGACATAATCTTGTAATATATACATGTATGTATAACACGATAGTAAGAAGTTTTTTGGGCTTCAATCACAGTCATACGTGGAATTATTGCTTCAATGAAGTGCAATTCATTAATTTTGACAACAAGACTTAATACACTAAAATACAAAGGATTTGTATAAGTACTACATTAAGTAAATAATTTAAAATCAATATACATAATTCAACCAAAAAATTACTTAAAAATAACAAAATACTTACTTTTTGTATCAATCTAATGTATATTAACGATGCTGCTGACTATATAATCCAATAATGTGTAATGTTATGGTAAAGTCGTAATATTGGCTAAATTCTCTACAGCATGCATAGAGTGAAAGTCGCTTTGGCCGAGTGGTTAAGTCGTGTGCCTGCTAAGCACATGGGGTATCCCCGCGAGAGTTCGAATATCTCAGACGACGTAATTCCCTTTTCCTACCTCCATTTTTCTCTATTTTTGATGATGCGTCTGGAACTTGGTACGGAAATCAAAATAACGCATGCATGCCAACTGGGAATACATTGCTCATTTTCCTGACGCGTGTGCTTCGGACAGTAGATAGCAATTCCCATGGAAAAGGATTCACGACTCAGACAGCATTGACTTTCCGATCTTTGCAGATGTATTGAGAGGACGACGCGAGGAGTCGTATTATCAAGATTTTGCATGGGAAAACTTGAATTTTTCTGCTTACAAGACAGTAGGCTACTTCCTCAAAAAGTGCCTACGTCTGTGTGTGTACATATATATGTGTGTGTGTGTGTGTGTGGTGACACAGACACTAATTAGCAAGTGGCAACTTCCCAGAAAAGAGAAAAAGAAAAGGTTAGCCGGATGCTGCCCGCCTGGCCTTTTGAAATTATCTTGATCTATGCAATTTCTCATTGCTGGGTTGTTAATGTGTGTGCAACATGTTGACTACACATTTGAGAACTTCTAGGCACATGTGTGCTGGCATGTTTAATGATATGCATTTAAGGATGCGTAAGTGCACTTAATTGTTTGTAGCTATTTCATTACATAATTCCAATAATATGATAGTACACACACACACACATAGGAAGGCTTTCTTGATATGCAATGAAACGAACGAAAACAAGTAGTTACATATATCCCACTGGCTACAATAGCAGCTAATTAAAGCAATTAATCCTTACTTGACTACACTTCTCCTTCTCTTCATAACATTCCGAGCTACGTACCACAATTGATATCGTCTTCACATATTATTGATCTATGTATGGAACTGATACACTTAGTACCACAGAAAAGATACACAAAGTACAAATTAAAGAAGTATACATATACCCTTTATTTTCTTCCATCACATTTTCACTATTCACATTTTGCATGAATAGAAAGAGCATTGAATCTCTCGGAGTATGTTTACCCTAGCTAGGATTTTGTACGCATGAAATGTACATGTAAGTATGTATAGCTGAAAGTTACTTACATCTATAGCTAATTACATAAGGACTTATTTCATGAAGATGAAGGGGATAAATTGCAGTGGTAAAAGACTAAGAAAAATTAAGGGATTAATGCATCAAAAACAAAAGGCCAAGTAAACTTTTGAGAAAGATATCCCAAAATTGACTCGTGAGAAAAAGAAGGGCTATATATGGGAAGTTGTCAAGTAGAGTATTCTTGCGTGTGTGCGTGAGAGAGAGAGGGTGGGATTGGGTGGGTGGGTGTGGGGAGGACAGCTAGGGTATATGGGGTAAAGACAAGAAGGGATTATTGAGCTTGGAAATCAAGATAAGGTAAGGAGGAGACATTAGCCAACAAACCCTCCCAATCCAATTCTCCCATTTTGAAGCTTTCTCCCTCCCAACGATTCTCAACCCCTACCATTTCCTCCACTTTTATGTTGCTAAATTCACTACTGCTATTATTCAACAAACACTGGTTGTTGTTGACAGCACCACCATTGATTTTCTTGTCCACGCCACAGTCATAAACGTTGCGCTCAATAACCTGATCAAACCCCTTCGCCTCCAATCCAGGGACAGAAAGGTCATTTTCTAATCCCACAACGTAAGGCTCCATCACCCCGTAATCCCCAAACCCTCCAACATTCTCCATACCACCAACCCCTGATTGGTTGAACAACGGACCAGAAGGCATCTCCAGGCCGACGACGTCAAAAATATTCTGCTGGTGAGCAATGGGAGGGTTATTAAAAGGGTTGAGGAATTGGGTGGGCAAAGACATGTTGGGGGCTTGTATGGACGAGCAAGAAGAGGAGGAGGAATCCATGCAGACGGGTGCGACGTCGTATTCTTGCATGAAGATCGCCCCTCCCATCACTCCGGCAATGTTATTGTTGTTGCTGTTGTTAGCAGCCTTAGGCTCTGAAGAGTCGCTGTTCGGGGATAATGACGTGGAAGTCGTGGTGGCACCGCTCTTCTTTAACCTCTTCTTTATCGTGGAATTCCAGAAATTCTTTATTTCGTTGTCTGTCCTACCGGGAAGTCGCGCAGCAATCTGAGACCACCTGATGATATATACACAAATTATACAAAGTTGAAAATTAAATCTTTTGACTTTAAATCACGTAATTTACACTCATGTCATTCATTATTATTTAATTTGTTGGAACTGTAGAAAATTGCGTGTGGTTTGCATGGATGTATATTTTAGGCGGCTGCATGATGGGAAAACAAAATTTTCTTTGTAATGAACGTGAGTTGAAGACAAAAGATATCCAGACAAATAGACAAGTACAAATGCCTGACAATAGGACGTTTGAGTAAACAATGGAATGATAATCAGTAACACAATTTCATTCAAAAACATTAAAATAGTAGATAATTAATTAATGTGACTAGTTAATGTCAAATAATTAAAAACATTTTACTCCACATAATAATACATGCAGCAATACACACACACACACACACATTCATGTATTTTATCGGATCATGGGGAGTAATTCTTATTTTTCTGAGATGGAGTATTCAATATCTACAGTTCTAATTAATTTCATGTAGGGTGAAAGCTCTTGTCATCTCAAAATTTAAAATTAAGAGTCAGAAAAAAATATTGTCAAATATTTAATATATTACATGAAAGAAATTTGCATTCATATATTTGATAAATTCTCCTGGTTACCATCTCTCTTTGGGTATGGAGCAGTTCAAATTGATTTATGAATATAGTTTTCATACTTGTGTGCGCACGCACACGCATATATATATATATATACAAAGAAAGATGTACTGATGAACTTAAAGGATTATATAAAGTGAAAGTGTTGTAGATCCCGATAAAAATACTATAGATATCATCATTTAAGTTATTAATTTGTTTATATATAAATTTTCCAGACCTATTGTCTGCTTTCTAACAGAGATAGTAATACACACACACACACACACACATATATATATATTAAACCCTAGTGTCCAAATTACCCAAGGCAATCCATAATATATATCCATAAAGTTAAAAATTTATTTAATACTTCTTATGTAAGTCAATAATTACTGATCCCACAAATCTTAGCAGATCCCTTCATCTGTCATGTTTAAAATTATTTCCCACACGAATTAATTTATTCACTCACAGTAACACAGCTAGGAGGGGCCGGGGGGCGGAGGCAATGGGATCAAAACATATTCAGCACCTACCTGTTCCCAAGAATGGAATGCAAATGGATGATAATTTGCTCTTCCTGAGGCGAAAAGGCGCCGCGCTTAAGGTCAGGCCTGAGGTAATTGATCCAGCGGAGGCGGCAGCTCTTGCCGCATCTCTGGAGTCCTGCATTCCGGGCGATGTCACTCCAGCAGCCCTGCCCATTCATCAGCATGTAGTTCATCAGCTTCTCGTCTTCCTCCGGTGACCACAGCCCCTTCCTAAGCTTTGCCTTTACAATGTTGTTGTTACTGCTGTTCGCCCTTTCCTTCACCATGATTGCATGGTCAGGCTTCCTCATCTCCCACACCACAGCCAATATAATGTACAAGTTCAATTAGATTATTAGTCCCGAGTGGGGAATTGAATATAATGAATTAAATTGGAGGGGTGTGTGGCTGGGACGGAGGAGTTGTTACTATTTTCCCTAACTCCAACTGGCATTGATGGAGACTGTGAAAATGAAGATATATAGAGGAGCATGATTAGAGAGAGAAGGAGAGAGAGGGAGATTGTGTGAAGTGGAAGCAAAATATATGTTGCAACATTTCTCATACACAATATGATGATTACCTTGTGAGTGAAGAAAATTCTGTATCCCAAAAATAACGACTAAGATAGAGTCAGAGACAAGAAGACCTAACATCCCTCTCCTTCAATGAGGTCCCCCTCCAATCCGTTTTCCCCCCTTCGCTCTTTGTGAAAAATAATCTACTTACCTTACGACTGATTTTTTGTTCCTACACAAAATTATTAGTCAGTGCTGTTGTTTAGACTATGCCCCACAAAAACATCGCCATCACAATCACCATTACCACCCCATGAAGCTTTCCTCTCTCTCACTCTCCTCTCTCTCACACACACACTCACACACGTGTTTTCTAAGTATATATAATAGTTTGGAACGGAAATCGGAAATTATTTTGTTTTTTAGCTTGGACCAATTTGGCAGAGATAAAATGGATTACATGAAGTGAGCAAATTGTAGATTTGCCATATGATTGATGGTGTATAAAATAATAATGAACCAGATATAAAAGAATTAGTAAGTAATCAATTGATGAGCCTGCCCAAAAAGTATGAATTTTTCTGTACTTTAGGTGTTTCTCGAATAATTTATTATTAATGAGTCCTCGTGATTTTATATTTCATTTCATTTGCATCATTTTTTAATTATAAAGAAGGATTAAATTTAATAATAATAACGGGTATAATTAAGCAAAGTGAAATATAAAATTAAATAGAGAGAGAGAGACAGAGAGTTAAGTTCGTTTTTTGTTGTATTTTCCTGTTGTTGTCTCAGTGAAGAAACAGCTTAATAAATATATCAAAAAATATATACATGGGCGTGATTTTAGTTACAAATTGAAGCAGGAGACTAAGAATTTCTGTCGGAATGAGAACGATAACCCTATTCTTAAGCAAATTACCTGTCGACATTCACATATCAAACGATGACGGAGGTATATTAGTCTGTTTGTTCATGTTTGAAAAGCTGAAGAGTGTCAACCAATTATAAGCCGTTAGTCTCGAGACCTACCCCTTTAACCCTTCATCAACAAGCCATTATAATCAACATCATATGCATTATATACATTAAAATAATCATCAATATATTGAACCTTACACACACACAAATATTCCAAGCTGTCCAATCAATTACATTCTTTGCCTGCAATCGTTCTATGTTTGAAGGAATAATTATGATGCCGCGCGCTGCTGCAGGACATATCAAAATTCCCCATTATTCTTGATGGTTTATTTGGACTATGGGATACATCTTTAATTTCATCAACTACTGGTCAACCTACATAATAAATATATACGGACATATTGATATTGTGCAGTGATATATACACAGATTACATTGTTTAGATTGCATAAAAAATGTGAATGAAAACTTGTATCATTGATTGTTAGAATAGGAGTCACTAAAAGTAGCCAAGTGCTGGAGGACAAAGAGTAAGAATCACTACACACTGCTCATCAGTATTGCTTCATTTGCAGACTTCATGGCAGAATATATATACATATATCACTTAATCCGCAAAACACACACAAGGGTTCCTTTCAGTACCTAATAATCGGCCAGAAATTTCGGGGACATGCTACGAGGTGATAACCAACCGTGTAATAAAAAAAGCCCATATGTTTTGCTTTCTATACTATATCCCACCATGAAAGACAAACCCTAGTCCTGTCAAAATGTCATCAAGAGATTACATACTTGATTTGCATGGTACATATGTGAGTGAGACACATCGCCTCGGTATAGATAACTAATGTAGTCTGGAGAAAGAAAAGGCAGAGAATTGAGAAAACTGTCAAGGTACTCAAATGTCTTCTGTCAAACTACTTTCCATGTAGACAATAGACAAAGCTTGCTGAATATATGGAGAAACGTAGTCTTTGGCCACCACAATGCCGTCCTTGGCGACTAAGACAAAGATACCATAGACCAAGTCTGCCACGTGTAAGCCAAACAAAGCACATATATTCATGTCTCTTTAATGCCCCTTTGCTTCATGTGGTAGCCGAAAAGAAAGAAATAGATACATTAGTCTCTGCTGGGAAGAAATTTTTATGAAATTAATAACAGTACAAGTGGCGCATTCTGAGAATCTGCTAACTTTTCTTATGTAAATTTAAGTCACTGATTTGTTATTAGAATAAATTGAAATTCCATGTGAGAGATTAAAAAACAAAAAAGTACAAATTTCATTAATATATTTTTCTATATTATTTTCATTAAAAATATGAAGAGTTAGAAATGTCAAATTGTATCTTACTTTGATTAGAGTTGGGGGGGGGGGGGGGTGGGTGGCGGCGAAGATACAAAGATTAAAAAGATTATATATTTTGGAACTGAGTATAGAATTATTTTGGAATTAGCTCAGATATTTGGTGGGTAAAAATGAAATCAAAGCCTATAAAACAACTAAATATTACTGGCAGTATATCCACACACTTATATATCCAAATAGACAATCTAAAATTTTCAGTATTTATTTGTATACAATGACGAGTATTTTTATTTTTCTAGAATAAGAACTTTCAAAAATTTAACTTAACAGTCGCAACAACTGCTTATATATTATCACTTTAAAAGATCAATTATAAATAACTTTGCTACAAATTGTTCCCATCAGTTATGGATGATAAAAAAACATAGTGCTGTCGAACTAGTGATAATTTAGAATTTCTCATTATTAAACCAATGAAAATCGGTACTTTCATAAAATTTAATTATTATCACTAAAGACACATTATTGACAACAACATTATTCATTTCCATGCAATACCTTATAACTAATTCTATTTGATTTAGGATTAAAACAATGCTAAGCTGATTCATAATTTCTGTGGCATGTGCATTGCATGGTAGAATATTAACACCGAAACGGGACAAAAAAAATGATAGGTAAAGTAAGAGGAGGCTATCATCATTCTCAACGAATACTGAATACACACCCCTTCGTATTTGAACTTCATCACCACTATAGACAATTATATATTTCCAGCGTAAAGTAAAAATGTACTCAAATTAGGGTATACGAAGATAACCCAATCATATACGTGGGGAAATCTTTCTCAATAGAAATAAAAAGATGAAATGATTGGCTTCGATGAATAATTATGTATATAGTCATTTATGCATCATATGTATTCTCATAGACTGCTAACTTTTCACTTTCATTCTATTCACTTTCCTCAAATAAAAAGAACAACATAAAATATTAATTGAAGTTGCATAAATTGCCATTACATTTTCAAGACTTCCTTTATCCTGTCAAATAGTTTCTTGGAACAAATCACATGATTGTGGACAAGAATGTACTATGCCTTGAGGTAATATATTCGCCGCATAAGTACACTATATAATCGGATGAGTAACTTTCCCACAAATCATATTCCAAAACTGCAAAGACAGCATTATTTTTGTAATGCTAAAAGAGTAACGGATTCGAGTATTATTTTAGAGTGTGATTGTTTGATGAAGAAGACTCTTAAACAAACAGACGTGAGAGGAAAGAGAAGGGAAGTTGCTGGTGGGATTTGATTCATCTCTTGCTTACAGAGTAAGGCTTTGAATATATACAAAATTAAATGCTCAAAGTTATGGCAGTTCGGTGCTCCACTTTTTCAACAGACATATATTATCAAGGGTTAAAAAGCACGTAATATAATTAATAGCCTATATGGCTATGGAGTACAAGCAAAATTCTGCAATCTACTTAACAATGAAACGAGTACATATATCATATAGAAGAAAAGAAAATTCTGCTGTCAAAATGAATAAAAAAACTAACGAAATTTTTTTTAAAAAAAAAATAGGCTTGCTTCCTTTCTGAACAGAAGTAGCCTAGAATTTTGGTTCAGGTGTTGCTTTTGCTACCGTTTTGGCCAAGTTAGAAGTTTTAAATTGCATTACGTTAAATAAACACAAGTGGGTAATTTGATCTCCAAAAATAAAACATGATTAGTACAATATAACCACTTCAGTCGGTTTTGCCATAAATTCCTCTCCACAGTACCAAAATGAGAATTCCAAGTTGTGATCTGCTCACAAAATATTGGTTTCTTAAGCCACTTGCCAAGATCTTGAACGTTTTAGGAAGGTGCCAGGATGCGTAGTCCACATGCAAGCAGCACTCATGATTGAAAATAAAATAATATAATCTTGTGGTTCCAAAATTACATGACAAATTCCGGTTGAGATGAGGATGTCATTTATTTGCATACACGGGACAAAATTGTGTTTAAACAAAAATAAAAAAAAATAGCACCTAATTGGAGCTGTCTGTTTCCCTTCGAAGTTCCAGTCCAAACACTGTAACAAACCAGAAAAGCAAACATGGTAAACATTTATTGGGCGTCCAAGTTGATAGGTTGGCGTGGGAATCGCTCCATCTGGCGCACCTTAATCCTTGTAGACATGTTTAAAACACTAGGTACAAGTTCCACCACAAGCCTACCAATATTGGGATCAATCTGCACTCAACTTAGCCAAATTATGGATATCGGCGTGCATTCGTATCACAGAAGAGCAAAGCCATCAACATGATAGCTTCTGCACAACTGAACTACCTTTTGGTCACCCTTAACCTTCTTCCCGTATCCAAGTATATCCTGCAACGTTTTCTTCAATTCTGTCTCCTCTTCTAGGCTACAGCGGAATGAGGGACAGAACAGTGAAAGAAACAATAAAAATGCTACACTGGAGGAGTCTTATAAACTGAGGAAACAATGAATTTGATAGCACGGGCTTCCATGGATAGCAAAACTGGTATCTGCCTAATGAAAAATGGGAGTGTATATTAGAAAACGTATGCTCTTCTTCAATAGTCCATGGTTTCTTTATGTTTTGTGCAAAAACAGTAGACGAACGTTCGCCAGGTTTCATCAACAACCACAGGATAAAGACTCCATAATATCAGTCGAGCATGCTAGGACTCGAGAAACACTGAATTCGGAATTCGAGTCAGGATTAATTGTCAAAAGCTCATTAGACTTAATTATTCAACATAATAAAACAAATATCAGAAAATTTTTAAAGCTCAGTATGTACTCAGACCCAATACGCTAATTATCCCACACTCGTACCACAGAATCTATTCCCAACCACAGAAAATTATGTAAACAATAGCAATTATCAGATAGGAAGCTATGAAAGTTTGGAACAAGATATAGGATCCGGGAATGCACTTTCCGGCTAAAAAATTGCCAAAAACCACATTTAGTCTAAAAGAGAACCCATCATTCCATACAATTTTAACAGACTTCACAGGCTAAAAGAATCAATAAAACTGATAGAAAGATACCGTAGCGAGAAATTAACATTTTTGAAAAATTTGTTAAACTACCCAAAAGGAATCCTTTCACAGTTGCAGTTCTTGTTGCCAAGCTTTGTCGAGAACATATCAAACCAAACAATATAGGCAGAGATACCGGGCGAAGCTACAATTATTTTGACCTGTGCAAGTTACATTCAACTTAAAAAAATGACATTGTAGATTCTGAATCTACAATCAAAGTGGTCACAGTAGCTTTTACTTCCCCTCTACGCACCAATGTCGGCTCTGAGAATCTCTGTGGCATTCGTTCTAGATGTCCCAGCCTCGCTGCATCAGCTACAACAGCAGGTACATGCAAATGAAACAAATCAAATTATTTGCAGTTCAGCAAAGAGAATCGGCTTATTCATTAACTCAAAGCAAACAACACAAATAGAACTACATGCATCACTTTTAGAGGGATGGCACAATCAACCTAAAGAGAAGGGAAAACCTGTGTTTTACTTATTCAGTTATAAATAAGCGAGGTGAAATCAGTCTTTACAGATCATTCCAAGGCTATACATCCAACAGATGAACCACAGTTCCAGCACTACGAAAAAGACAGACTTCAGTAATAAGCTTTGGACACTGTATTTCCATTCAAAACCAGCAATTGCAAATTACTAAGCTTTCGATACCATTCAAACCTCTTAAAGAATTAGAGGGCCTAGTATACTGCAATGTGTGATTTGATCAAAATTCTGATTTTACAGATTCAGAATGAAAAAAACCAGCAATTGCAAATATGGAATACATGCAATGACAACTTGTATTGATAATTGAATAACACACAATTATCAATAGAACCAAAAGATTTACCCAATCAGGTATTTGCGAGACCAGGAAATTTTGCTTCAGTGCAAATGTCATCGATTGCCTACGCACTGGAATCTGCATTTACAGATAGATCCTTCATGAAATGAGAAAATGTAGGGCTTTTGTTTGAAGCCTCAACAAAGGACAGAAGCTCAGATTCAACTTTGTCTAGCATGTTCACTTTAACTGCTCATATCAGCAGACTCATAGTTTCCAGCACACCAAACATTGTCATGGGAACCCAAAATCATAACAAAATTAGTAAAATATAAAAATTAACTAAGACCTCTAATATTGTGTCAAATATTCTATGCTATCACAAGCATAGGTGTTAAGTTGGCATCTAATTGAGAGTGTCATGATTAGGCAAAACTGTCAAAGTGCCAACCACGTATCAATCAGACCATATATTTCAATTAATTATTATAAATAAGACTTTAATATTCAAAATATAAAAAATTAAACAATAATTTACATTACAGATAAAAGCTAGTACAGATAGGTTCAGGTCCACAATTGAGAATCACAGAAAAAGCACATTATGCAAATATTAAATGCCGAATAGATTGAGAGGGCCAAAGATAGGGAGAATAAATAACAAAAAAAGGCAAGAAATTCAGATTTCCACATGAGAAATGAACACAAGTACATTACATATTATCTAATGAATAATGCGCTCTCTGTCTCGTTTTTCCATATCTCTAGTATAATTTCTCTAAGATATGGTCAATTGCACCATCACTCGAAGAAAATCTTGAGAAGTTTCTCATATCTCTCCATTATCCCATTTTCTCTTCCCTATCCCCCTATCCCCTCGCCTTTCCCATCCCTCTCCTTCCACCAGTTCCCACCTCTGTCCATGCTAAAACGACACTGGTGGCGCCGTCTCAGTCTACAATTAAATTCCCCTTTGATAAATCTTCCAATCCATTTTGAGGGTGTTTTGCTCACTTAATTCACTGGTTTGGCTCCTCCCTTCCTCCAACGCATGCTCCTCTTTGGCGTCTTCCCACTCACTAAACCGTGTCTCTAATACCTTACTTTGCCATCCTTTTGTTGGCCTCTGGAAGTGTTCACAGAGGATGGCCAAATCCAAAAAGGTGAGTACAACAGTGGCCAAAGTCGACTGTGGAGGTGTTGGTACCAAGATGGTCGCTGCTTTTTTAACTCTGATCGATGACTGATCAACGACCAGGTGATGGGTTTTATCAGTGGAGACGACGAGGAGTGGAGATGGCCCAAAGTGGTGGCTACTCCTCCGCACTCTTCCGGCTAGTTACCCAAACCGTCATTTTCCTTCTTCTAACCTGTATTATTCTTTGATTTGTATTATTTCCTTGCAAGGAGTGGGTGTAGGACAAAATCTTGCGGTTGGATTTTCACTAACAAGAAATTTGTACAAATTAATTACAATTTGAATCAAATGGATTTTGTGTGGGTTATGTTCTCTAATTTAGTCCTCTGATTCTTCGTGATTTCAATTTGCAGTGTCTTCAAGAAAAGAGCTTGCGCTTGATCTTCTTTGAAACTTGTAGATTTTTTCAATTAACGCTGATTTTCGAGCTTGGCGCCCTGATGTCGGATCGAACGTTGAATTTGAAGATCGTTGACGAAGAACGCCTTGAATTTGGGTTTAGGATCGAAGCTGTGGCTTTAATTTGGAGTATCTTCAAGAGAATGGCTTGTACTTATCTTCCTTGAAATTTGTCGATTTCTTCAATTAACGTCGATTTTCAAGCTTGACGCCCTGACTTCGGAT
This sequence comes from Avicennia marina, assembly GCA_019155195.1. NCBI lineage: Eukaryota > Viridiplantae > Streptophyta > Magnoliopsida > Lamiales > Acanthaceae > Avicennia > Avicennia marina. The sequence goes on from CM032760.1 coordinate 12,150,532, forward strand.
CGAACGTTGAATTTGAAGACCGTTGACGAAGAACGCTTTGAATTTGGAGATGAACTCTTTAAACAAGAACGCCTTGAATGTTCTTGAATGTCTTGAGAGGAATTGTGTATTCTCTTCTTCTCCTTGGCTTGTTGTGTCCTTGTTGTGGGGTTTTGACCCCTATTTATAATTGTAGGAAAGATAATGTAACCATCAAACCCGCTGACGTAGAGCGTTCTGATTGGCTGGGGTTGTTGGCCTCTTGCTAGACTGCACCACTTGTCACCTTTTGATTGACCTTCTTGATCATTTATTGCCTTCTTACCGGATTGTGCCATTTGTTGCCATTTGATTTGGACAATTTTGATTTATTAATTATTTATTGAGAAAAGTGTATTTATTTTAAAATTCTAAAATAAAATTATTTAATTCATGTTTTAATTTCTTTGTTTAATTTTATGTGGTATTTATTTATTTGTTCATTTATTTTATGTGTCTACAGTGGGTATAGGGAGAATGGGCTATGATGAGATGGGGTTTTTGATGGGTTTGAAGGTGTAGGAGGGTGGAAGAAACTTCGCGTATCTTGGTGGGGCTAGCCTTGTTGCCAGCAGCCATGTCGTCATACTATTTCGTACCAAACAAAATACGATTAATAATCCTTATTCCATTAAGCTTACTTCTCAATAATACCTCGCGCTAGGCCACAGCCCAGCTCTGGTAGCGACAGAACTCTCCCCGGCGCGGTGGCACAGTTTGTCTCCCTGCCATTGCCTTTCCTTGAATTTTTTATTTTTATTTTTTCCCTCTCTCGTCCGTTCGAACATTTGCTCCTGCTTTCTTTACCTTCTGCCTGCTGGAATACCCTGCGCTTTGATTCAGAAACGGGACAAGGACGGTTTTGATTCAGCAGATGCACGGGCATTTCCGTGCAACCTTGCCCTGTTTTGATCCCGATATTGGGCTGGGGGGTCGGGCAACCTTGTACTTTGCCAATCACATTCAATGTTGTTTTGAATACAAATTTAGGAATTATTCGTTCGATTGATTCAAACGATGTGCAAAAAAAAAGGGGACTTCACTTATTATATATTTAAATAATAAGATTTAGAGTTACTATCTTTGTTTGTTTAAATTTCTTGAAATATTTCCATTAATGGTTCGTTACTTTTCTTTTACTTAAATTCAACAAAAATGCTTCTCTTTTTACTTACTTTTTACTTTTATATATATATTTTTATATATTTCAATTAAATTTTATTTAATATATTTATTCTTATTTAACTTTTCACTCAAATTTCTCTTTTTCTCTCATTTTATAAAAATCTTCAATGCAATTGAAAACATAACAATCTATATTTTATTATCATTGATAAAATTGTATAATTTATTATATTTAAAGTAGGTAACCTTTGTTAGATGGTAAATTACTAAATAAAATATGCATACATATAATTTAAAATATCTCTTTTATATAATAAAAGCACAATTTATATTTATATAGGCACATTTATTCAACGTGCCCGAGTTACTAGTACATAATATTAATTTAATTTTTAAAAATTGATAATAATTTAATAATATATAACTAATTAGTAAAAAATAACTAATTTTTGTCACCACTCGAAAAAACATATTTGCAACAGATTGAATCAAAATATATACTATATAGTAATCAAAGAAAGACTAACAAGTAAAAAATGGGTATCTCAGAAGGAAATTTATCTTATATTATTTTCAAACCTTCTCTCTTAATATCGATTTCTGCTCTCTTTCATTAGGGATATTGTTTGTAATTTAAAAGCAAAGCGTCAGGACAATAATAATAATTAAAAAAAAAAACCCAAAAGACAAAAAGACAAAAACCGTGCTAGAGTCGAAGGTCAAAGTCCAAACATAAGATTAAGCTATAATGACAAAAAGAATTTCTGTTTGGACGCAAATTACGTAGGATTGAGGACCCCTTCACTTTCTATATAAAGAATTAAAAAAAAATTATTATATTCATTTTAAACATTTTTTTTATAAATTATTTTTAAAGAACTTCTGTTTGGATCCAAATTACGTAGCGTTGAGGACAAAGGTAACTACTATCAACCTCCTCACTCTTTCTATACAAAGAATCAAAAAAATTATTATATTCCTTTTAAATATTTTTTCATAAATGATTATTATTATTATTAGCTGTATACATTCTCATATACACTCATTGTTTGTGCGTCAAAAATTAAGATATGCATAAATATATACATATACATAATAAATATAAGAACAAACTATCCATGAATTAAATATTATTAACATTAAAGATCAAGTGAAAAGAGAATTAAGTTGGTGGAAGAAAAGAGAGAAGGTTAATAGCATTTAGAAAACTAGTTATGCTGCATACTCTAAGCGCGTGCATATTTTAATATATAAATATATTGAAATACGATACATACATACACACACATATATATTATTGTATAATTTATTATTAAGAAAAAACTATTTAATCTACGCTTGTACATATTTTTTAAGGAATGATGATCAAGTATAAATTATTCATATTTTAAAAATTTTAATAATATAAGTGAATTATTCAAATGAAAATTTATGATACTAAAACTTAAATCTAAGTATATTTTGAAGCAATGAAAAAAAGTTTGACGAGATCTAATGATCCGTCGAATTTTATTTTAGTATTTATTAATTTTAGTTTTATTGATTAATGGGCTTAATTAATAAATTGAGCCGTATGAGCTTTTTAGATTAGAGTCTGATAGTTTTAGTATAAATAGTAGTTTGTTATTTAGTTAAGAATGAATAATACAGAGTGTTTTCAATAAATTCAGGTTTCTTCTCAATTCCCTGAAATTGATTCTTTCAATTTCTCATGAGTTTTATATCCCAAATCAAGTCATTCCAAATTGGTTTGAGTGATTCGTAACGTATCAATCAACAATCTGTGTGCCGATTGTGGCCGTTTCTTATCGGGTTCAATCTAATCCTATCACGTTGGGTTGGTGTTCTTCACCCGATTCACGTCCCTGGGATTATCGGATTCGGGTCCGGTTACATCGTTGTATCCGGCGCGATCGTTGATCACGTCAATTTGGTATCAGAGCTAGCTTGTGTTGAATTCTAATTCGATACATGATCCGGAGTATCAAAAAAAAAAATTCAAAAAAAAATAAAAAAAAAAAGAAGAAAATCACCGCAGCCGCCGCTGGAGAAAAGAAAAATTCAAAAAAAAAAAAGGGGGGGGGAAAGTCGCTGCCGCGCCGCTGCCACTACGAATCTGCCGCCGTTCAACCTATTCACGGCAGCAATCAACCGCCGCCGAAGGAATTAAAAAAAAAAATATATATATATATAAAAATTTGCGCCGCCGCCACCGCATGACCGCAATCACAGCCGATTCTGCCGCCGTCTCGATCGATTCACGGCCGCAATCGGCCCTAGAATCACCGCTACCGCCAGCCCACCACTTCCTGCGCTGAATCGCCGCCATGAAAGCCGTTCGGGTTTTGCCACCGCTAACTGCGCAATTTCGCCCGACACTGCCGTTCGACGCCGCCGCTGAAGCCGCCCAGGCCTTGCCGACGATTGGGCCTATCGACATCGGCCGTAGCCGCGAGAAACGCAGGCGAAAAGATTGCCCCAGCCGCGTCGCCGGCCGCCGCCCGTGAGCAAAGAAGAAGAGAAAAAAAAAAAGAAATTTGGATCGGGCTGGGTACTGACTGGGCCGGCAGCAAGTATTGGGCCCAAGTCCGTTTGGGCCAGGAAAGAAAAAATTTTGTAACTGGGCCACCAAAAAAAAAAAAGAAAAAAATCTGTTGAGTCAAGGCAAGAGTTGGGCCGAGGACCGATTTGGGCTGGGAGGAGGATTTGGGCCACGTTTGAGGAGTCAAACAAAAAAAAACTAAGTTGGGCCAGAATTGTATTAGGCCAAGCACCAGATTGGGCCAAGAAGGGATTGGGCCACCGACATCGTGGGCCAGAAGCTGCTAGACTGGACCTTCTGACGTGGTAAGGCCGTGTTTGGTTACAGTTTTTGTTTCAGATTAAGGGCATGTTTGGCTGCAAAATTTTTATTTCTGCTTAAGGGCCTGTTTGGCTGCAGAATTTTTATTTCTACTTAAAGGCCTGTTTGGTTACTGAAATTTAAAAAAAAAAAGAGAGAAGAGACCAAAAAAAAAAGAGGCAAAAAAAAAAGAAAAGAAAGGCAAAAAAAAAAGGGGAGCAACAAAAAAAAAAAGGAGGGAGTTTATTTATTTATCTATTTATTTATTTTGGGGATGTGTTAGGCCTGCATTTCAACTTTAATCATGTTGAATGGCCAATCAATATTCAGACCAAGGTAATGGCCCTGACGAGACAAAGTTCTTTTTCAAATCTCTCTCTGATGAATTGAGGAAGCTTACCAGAAGCGTGAAGGATATGCAGGACAGGATGACAGATATGCAAGACCTGTTTGGGCGCGTGGAAGTGTCCTAAGCTGCAACCCTAGAAAGAGACAGTTTACTGTCCAGACCGACTGGACACATAAGCAGTCCCGTATCAGGCCGAGCTCAAGCTAAGGACGGACATGAGCATCATGTCAGGCCAGTAAGACAAGATCGACGAGACTACGAGGAGACAAGAAATAAATATACACCGCCAAGGCACTATAATATAAGAGATTATGGAGCGAATGTGGATGAATACAACAAGTCATCTAAGGTATCGAATTCTCATATTGAAAGTCAAATTCGGGTGTGTCTTAATTGCTTTCAGCGTGGGCATAGCATGAGTGAATGTCGAAATGAGGAAGTTGATACCCATATCAGTATTAGCAAAGTTTTGGGAGAGAAGAAAGGTCCATCCATCGAGATACCATCTTTGACTCAAGTAAAGATTGCAGAGAAGATCCCGTCGGATGAAGTACAACATGAAGATAATGGCAGTGATAACACATATCTGGAAACTGAGGAGAAAAGTGAACGGAAAGAAGTAACGGAATCAGTAGAAATTGAAAGGGATAAAGCTGAGATAGAAGAAGTCATAGAAATTAAAGTGGAAGTTGAAGACAACCACAAGCATGAAGAACAAGCCAATGATTGGGAGATTAAACTTCTACAGAGCCACGTGTACATTGATCCATTCGACTATCTAGCAAATCCTGTATCCAATTGTACTGTACAAGAGTTGAAGATAGTTTTATCTGCAGAGATTACACAAACATATCAGAATAAGTCGTCAGTGCCCTTTTATATTCCTTTATATGGTTTATTGCCGATATTTTTATGCTGGACTCATAGGAAGATAAAGTTGAAGTTTCAGCGAGGCGATGAAGAGTTAAAGAACTTCCAGAGATTCGTGTTTGATCCAGGAGGACACAAATTCGAATTGAGGACAATTCGCCTTCAAGAGGAGGGGTATGACGCGATCCAATGATCCGTTGAATTTTATTTTAGTATTTATTAATTTTAGTTTTATTGGTTAATGGGCTTAATTAATAAATTGGGCCGTATGGGCTTTTTAGATCAGAGTCTGATAGTTTTAGTATAAATAGTAGTTTGTTATTCAGTTGAGAATGAATAATACAGAGTGTTTTCAATAAATTCATGTTTCTTCTCAATTCCTTGAAATTGATTCTTTCAATTTCTCGTGAGTTTTATATCCCAAATCGAGTCATTTCTAATTGGTTCGAGTGATTCGTAACATATCAATCAGCAATCGGTGTGCTGATTGTGGCTGTTTCTTATCGTGTTAAATCCAATCCTACCACGTTGGGTCGGCGTTCTTCGCCCGGTTCGCATCCCTGGGATTATCGGATTCGGGTCCGGTTATACCGTTGTATCCGACGCGATAGTTGATCACATCAAAGTTATTAAAAATAAAAATTATATTAGGCACTCCCTATAAAACGAGGGAGAAAAATGAAGAGACAATGTAATAATAAATAGAGAGAGACTATAAAAAAATTGAAAAGAAAAATAAATTTAAAAGAGTATTTTAGTAAATTAATTTTAAAAACAAAGATGATTTCTATTCAATTTTCACGTCTTCTACACTGGATGAGATGTTAGAGAAGTGGTTTTAATTACAATGTTATTTTAGGGATTTAATTGAAAAGGCCACTGGGGTGCTCAATTTCATAGTAATATAGAAAGTATACATTGAAAAAATGACCCAACAACCACAATGTATCATATGCTTACCGTATTATTCGCGCATGAGTCCTCTTTTAGACTACGTTTGGATATACATTCACCAAAATTTATTCTTTTAAACACACTATTTAATAAAAAACTATTTTTATTTCCATTTTTTTTCTTATTTTTAAGTAATTTCTAAAGTTTGCTCCAATTTTTTTATCAATTCAATTTACATCCTATCAAGACTATATCACTGCTTCCCATTATCACGAGAATCAAAAGAACTGGTGATAATATATTACCTGTGTGGGCAGTAAACATGGATAGCACTTGATAGGAATAGGACTCTTTGATGATGTAATAAGGCTTTGCTTGAACATAGATTTTGTCCGTACGAAAATTTAGAAATAATATAAAAAATACAAGAGAAAAGGATAAAAAAATAATTATTTTGATGATTTAATCTCAGCGGGACAAAAATTTTGTAAAGTTCGTGGACAATTATACGAAACGACCCCAATATTTTGTGGGCTCAAATACACTTGTACATTATCAGAAACCCAAATTCCACGTGGGATCCTTCATTTAACAGAAAATTGCATTTTAAGTCTTATTAGTTTAATAATGATGGCATAATGCAACCTAGGGTTTTTCTTGTGATGTCTGTTGTTTAGAGGGTGTGTGTGTGTGTGTGTACTCATGAGTATTATACACGTACGCATTAATTAATTAATGAAAGGAGTGACGAGAAGAAGCTGGAAACATCCACAAAATGGAATATAATTATCATAATAATAAATACACGCGGAGTCTTTGCCTCGAAACCGTTCTCTGTCTCCGCTAGTACACTTATTTTGTCATGAATTTAATTTGCACATTTAAGTAAAAGAATTGTATAAAATTATTATATTTTAATACTTCAGTAATAAAATTAAATTATTTAATTAATTATATCGCTTTCTAAAGGTTGAGAAAAAAAGATTCAGAGTAATAGAAAAGATGAGAAATTAGAAACTAAATATTGATTAAAAATAGAAATAATTTAAATTAGTAGTAATAAAAAGGGAAAGAAAATATAATTGTTAATGGTGACATAATACATAATCCAAATAGTATAAAATTAGCTATAAAGGATATTTTAAAATAAATTATTAAAAGACCAAATAAAATCTTAAAAAAAAAATGGCTGTGTTTATTTACTTATTACTTAATATTTATCACCATTTAAAAATTTTATAAACCAAACATCTTACCATCTAAATTTTATTCAAATTCAAAATTTTCTCGTCCTCTTACTTTTTATAACTAACTAATAACTTTTCTAATTATTATACCTATTTATAATTAAATCAACACTTATTTTTATAATTAAATATATATAAAAATAATTATTACCCACTCAAATATTAAAAATTAAATATAAAATTTCTTCCCGTTCAAATTATCCAAAATTTTATACCAACCCTGAAAAGAAACCAAACATACCCAATGTAAGAGTGCAGATACTTAGGTAACTCACACGGTATCTCTGCCTATGTCTTTTGTCTCTTTGACTCACTGACACATAGAACAATAGCCATGTCTATCAAATCGTGGCCACAGGAGCCAGTGACAATTAGTAAATTATACAAGACATTTCATTTTTCAAAAAAAAAAAAACAAATGCACACATATTTAAATTATTATATTTTAAAATTTATTTTTATATAATTTTTGATAAATCGTCAAAAAATGTAGACTACATTTCCTTTTGTTCTTTTTTTTCCCTCCAAAACACTTGTTATAATTATTAGACTTTAAAATTTTATATTTATTTTAATTTTTAAATATTTTTTAAGGAGATAAAATTTAAAAATATATAAATTAAAATGTGTGTACATTTTAAATGTAAAGCAAAACAAACATAACCTTTCTGTCTATCACTTTTAACTTTTGTTTATTTTTAAATTTTAGTGTGTGTTTATAATTATTTTTATTTTAAAAATAATGTAAAAAAAATAAAATAAAAATAAATAATAATTGAATGGTTATTTTTATAATAATTGTAAAACAAAGTAGGCGTAACATAATCACGCCTATCCATGTCCATGGATGGTGTGATCGCCAACACAGACTCACAGATGATGATCTGATTTTGTTTTATTGGTAATGAGAGAGGCAGTTTGTAAGCAGAACTTTTGAAATACCATGTGGTCCGAAATCCGTTGGCTTACAAAACCGCACACAATCAAAGAACCTTCTCGACCAATGTTGACTTTTCCATGGGGAAGCAAATTCTGCGTGAAGTCCCGCCATTTGCGGGTTCTTGATCTCACTGGGACTTACTTGTCCGTATCCTGCATCCTCAAAGCCTCATTATCACCCCCCTTTCTGATTCTTTCTTGAATAAAAAAAAAGAAGAAGCTAGAAATCCTCCTCCGACCCTTTTTTATTTATACAAATTGCAAGGATAAGGAAGAAATCCCCCCTTCATACGGAGAGCCCATTTACCAGATTTTCTTTCTGCGTCAAGTCAAGAAAGTCATCCGCGAAATCAAGAAAAAGTTTTCGAGTTTGGTTGGATAAGGAGCAGGGCAGACAGACACTTATCTGCAGTTGGTTGTTTCCCCGAATTTGTTGCGATGCTGCACGCGTTCTTTGCGGTGGCGTTCTCTGCCGTCCCGTTGACTCTTTACATTCCTCCGGTCAGGAGCTTGAATGTATTCGTGGAGACGATTGAGGGGTTGTGGAAGGACACCAGCGCTCACGCCGTTAGAATATATCCCCGATTAAGGTACGCTTGTTCCAGGATCCTCAGTTGTATGCTCTGCAATACGGCCGGGTAATCAGATTAATGTCTGGATAGTTGGTCCTATTTCTCCTGCTCTCTCTCTCTCTATGATTGGGATTGTAAACGATGACTGGGAGTGTTTCCTGCGGGATTTTTTTCTTTTTTGGGTGAAAGTCAATGTATATGTTTAGAGAAGAATGGATGAGAAGGGAAATGTACTGCACTGCTGCTTCTGGTTGATTGTTCTTCAAGTTCAGAATAAAATGTTTATTTGCCCTTTTTCCTCCCATTGTGTGTTTTGTGCTGTGTTTAGGGTTTGTCCGTTGAGAGTTGTTTTGTTCTTCTGTCTGGACGCCTGTTTTGCTTTTCTTTCTTTTTTTTTCTTTTTCTGCTGTTATGGATGCCTGTTTTGCTTGCTTCTTTAAGGCTTCACAGCAGCACTGAAAAGGGCTGTGGTGCCTTTTGTGGCATAACGAAGATACAATTGCATTCTTGCTCCTGGAAGTTTTGGAGTCTCGCCGAAAATTAATGGAAATCCACAAATTTGGAAATTTTGCTTCACATCAAAATTCAACACTACTTGTCAAAATAACTCTTTTTTATCTCTTCATTACTCATATTTATATCATTTTTAAAACAAAATTTGCATCCAGCAATAATTTTGGCTCTCCCCGAATAACCAGTACCAGATTTCAAGAAGCGTCATCAAGGAAAACCAGAAAATGCACTGGTATCACTGTTCAAGAAAATCTCGCAATGATGATATGCTACAGGCCCTTGTGATACTAGCCTGGATTATGGGGTCTAGTTGAAAAACTCTTCCCAGTAGGCTCTAGAATTATAGCAGGCAGCTGCTCCTCCTTGTCCAACATTTATCCATCCTTGGTCCAATGACAATAATAGCATTCAAGAATGTGTAGCTTTGTACGTGTCTATTTCTTATTCCTTTTTACTGTGCAATGATACGGAACTACACATTAATGATTGCTTGAGGTTGCAATACCGTGCGAAGGACTGCGGGCTGTAGTTGTCCCCTGCTTTATGGCCCTCAACGTTTGAGATGATAAATGTTGTCTGCATCATCATTTTTTCTGGATGGACGCACACAAGTTTCACAGTACCGATTTGAGATTCGTGAGATGAGAAGATGAATATCATAGATCGAAGTTGTGCTGTTTAAGAAGAGATAAGCCAAAGAAATCGTTCCAGGTGGTTCGGTAGTCTGTGTAACAAAGTGAATGAATAATTCAGTTATAAGTTAAAGAAAGAAGTGCCAGTGATTGAATGATGCTGTTAATGTTCAAATGTTCATGAGTGCCAGCTTTATTCCAGACAAATAAGAAGTGTACGTGGCAGTTTGTTCCCAGATAAATCCATGGTTAACACATGTAACATCATCTGAGATAGCCAATACGGCTATGATATAATATGCATATGTTGAGCTTGTGATTAACACAAGAATTTCACTGTTTCATTTGCAGTCTCGTCAAAGCCAATTTCTCAAGTTAATTATTCGTAAATTCTTTAGCCAAGTTATTTTTCCATAAATATGAATTTGCTTTGCGCTTTTGACCGAGATATGGATCGTATAATTGTAATTCATGTATCGATACTATATTATTAACTTTCCACTTCTTATGATAACTAGTTTTTGTTCTAATTTAGTAGTACCTTCACCATACCTGCTATGCTTTTTTCAAATTTAAATTGAGAGTTAATAATTTTCATTGTCTTTGAATATTTCATTTTTAATGATAGACTTTCTCATCGTGTCTGTACGCATATTTTATAATAAAAACATACGATTTTGTATTTCTATGCAGGTAATAAAATCACGACATAAATTCTTGGTGCTAACATTAAAATTTGGATTAAATAAGTTTGAAGTTATATAATACCTATCACAAATTACTTTTAAAATTTTATTATATTAATTAATTAATTAATTTTGTTTAATTTTATCAACGCATACACTTACAGAATTGTGGTTGAGATGTCCACTACGTCTTACGAGCGTGCAAAAACTAGACATCGCTCGTACAACCTACTTCATAGTGATCAGTAGGCACTCATCGAAACCATGACACCGTCAACCAGTTTTTCGAAGGAAATTTCGTTGAAAGAAAATGACAATATTGCATGACATTGTTGAAATTGTACTTCCCAAAAGCCCCAATACTGAAATATACTAAAACTCTATATGGAATTACACAGAGACTAAAATATTCTGAAGCTCTAATAACTAGTATCAGAACTAAACAATTTAATAGATAGGCACTAGAATATTGAACCTATTTAAATTAATTAATTTAGATGATTGATAATTGAATCCTATCTAATTCCTCATTGAATATTTCCATTAAAACATAACTGGAAGTAACATAGATGGTCAGATTTGTTTGACATTCATAGTGCTGCAGTCTATCAAATAACATGCAGAACAGATAAAGTTTAGTCATGTAGAATAATAATGAAAAGTAGCTAGTACGTAGCGCCATGCTTTACAGGGACACAAACTTGAGCAACCGGCCATTATCGAAATTAAGTTCAGATGCTTTGACCCAGAATGGTGAAAAACAAAGTCATAAATTCCATTATTTATTTCTAAATCAGCATCTCGTGCAATGATTATCATCATCCAAGTCTCAAAAAGCATCTTTGCTAATAAAATTAGAGACTGCAAGGCAAAGATCCTAAAACAATTGTAGCAGACCCTTGGTTGCAATTGTATAGCAAATTACTCTAAAAAGTATGTCCGTATCCTTCAGCAAATACCAAACGAACTGAGGTTCGAAAGACTGTCTCTTGCAGCTCCAGAGTTCCCTTGGAGAACAAAGAAAAATCTGCCCACATAATTTTAACATATTTGAGATTCAAGAAGTTCCCTTCTCCTCAAGTCAGGCATTCTTCTCCAATGAAATCACAGGATTCCTAAAAATGTCTCTCAGAATAATTCAGCCTAAGAGTAAACTTATTTAGTGTTACCGAGATTTCAGAATTCAAATTAACATCCAATAAATCCACCGCGCAGAGGCAATACCTGGCTATCACACTACATTCTACCCGGCAAAAATAACCAAGCAACATAAGAGACACACTTTTGTTATGAAATTTGCCGGTTTCCTGTCCCATCGCTTCATTTCAACACCAACAAAGAATTATGCACACAAAACACACTACTAATTTCTAATGAACACAATAAAATATCAAGCATGTTTCTGAATTATCCAGTTCTAGCAATAGCTTATAATGTTGATAATTTTCCAGATAATATACAAAAAAGAGCTGAAACCGAGAAATTTTGTGAGAGAGGATAATTAAGTAAAATTCTACCCATTTACTTACCCCCATAAACCAACAATCAGTTGGAACGAGAAGCGACTATCCAGCTTTGGCTACCACGATATTCTTAGGTCTGATGCTCTCGATGATAAACCTATCACCATTAATCCTGCGATTATAAACCAGGCGAGCCGGAAGAAACGCGAGGTAACCAGCAATCCCGATCGAATACCCTCCCCTCACTTTCTCCGCCACGAAACCTTTCACCTTCGCGTTGGACTTCCACATGTTCCTCAGCTCCATCCACGCTCGGTGTTTCCTGAATCTCCGCGGGAGGAGGAGGGGCTGTTCCCCGCTACCAACGGTATCGTTTTGCCCCACCAAGTCCTCGAACCGCGCGGCGGCCTGCTGCTTGGTCCTGGAATCTCCGGTTATCAAATCGACGAAGAATCGCTGCAGCATGAGATTTTTCACCGGCGACTCGCCGTTCGACGGGTTTAGGAAACCGACCCGCGTAGAGAAACGGGCCGGCCCGGACTTCTTCGGCGGCTTGACGAGCTCTTCCTGCGTGGCAATTCTCGGCTGACCCACCCCCGCGTCTATGAGGTACATTTCTTCTCTCAAGCGCACAACTTTGGCGTCCAACGCGAGCCCGCTGCGAAGGAAGACGCTCGAATTGGATCTGGGGAATAAACGGCTCATGTAAACGCTCATCCTGTGATTGATCTGGATTGCTAATTACTCCTGTGGGAATCGTTAATCTTGCTTGCACTCAGATTGTGGTTGATCTTCAAAAAGGAGTTTTTGCAGAGAGTTAGGGTTTTCTAGCAATTGGGGGAAACGGCGGGATTGATTGGCATTCTACCCCTCGAGTTTAAGGAAATGGCAAATTGTACCCAGGAAAAATAGCCTATCAATTTATTATGTGAACTATTCAACATTATGATTCCTATTTTTATTTTTTATTTTGTAATTTATTGCGAGTTGCGAGTGTAAAGAATCGTATTTATAATAAATACAGTTAATACAATAAAATAATGAGAAGTGAGGTGGAAAGTTGCATGGTTTAGCTTATTGTTCAAAAACACAGAAGTTTAGTCCCTTATTAATCACTAGAAATCATTCTTTCACTATTTTGTTTGGTAGACCTTTTTATATTGAAAATTGCAACAAAACAGTTCTACAAACTGGACAATTAGTTGGTACTAATATTTTACACACTTGTTAGGCGTAATTAAAAAGTTATTTTATAAATAGAATTATTAAATCAATAAAATATATTTTATTTTAATCAACATAATGCAATTACATCGTTTAATTAAAAATTTGCATCCAAGAGAAAAAAAATGATAATTAATATTACATAAAAATAGTTTTAATAATTAATCTAAGATTAAATGAAATATTGAAAAGGAAAGACAAAGAAAAGCCAATTAAATGTTAGAGAACAAAGAAAAATAAAAATAAATTAAATATAACAGAAAACTAAATTAAAAGTTTAAAAGATAAATCAAAAAAACGAAAGTTTGAAAACGATAGTTAGTAGAGATAAAATATAAAGGCTTGAATATAACAATAGATGGAAGAAAGCTTGGGGAGAAATGTACATATTAATAGAAAAAAAAAATTAAAAATTCAATGCAAGGTAAGTGGATTTTAATTTTTATACTCTGAGAACCAAGTTAGTTACTATAATACTCTTACTCTTTCTATACTGTATATATTACTACCTAATTCACATGATCTGTTGGGAAATATATTGATGAATATAAGTGGAATTATATCTTGACAAAATTTTGTTACTACAAAAGCATTTCAAATATACATATATATGTATGGAAAGAGAGATTTTCTGTTTGTGAGTTCTCAATCTGTAGGCCAAGTTTATATATCATTTCCTTTGCACAATTGTAACTAATGAATCTAATGTCAAAAAGATAGCCCTTCACAATTGGAAGCCATCCCCATTTCAGTGGGATGCCACTCAAGTGAGAAACAGACGTAAACTTTGCACGGCAAATGCCACACCCTAGCATCCTCCCCTTGTCCAAGACTTCCTCCCACGTCAGGCCCCGCAACTTATTAAACATTGCGAAATTCGCCTCGCAATTATCGATGGATTCGGAGTCTTCAAAGAATGCCCTGTTCGGCGGGGCGGGGCTTCCATGGGATTTCTTGAGGACGAAATCTTGATGTGGTAAGGCTGCATGAGCAATGAAATTCGATCGTGTATCTTTTTCCTCCACATGCCTTTGCTAAAGAGCCTAAACCTGACTCCGATTCCCATCCGTTGATCTTGCCTCGGAGACTAAAACCAAGAACTGCTCGATCACCTTATCTCCGCCGTATACTTCATTCACGCGAGGAGAGTTTCGCCGCACCTGATACTGAAAAAGCCCAGATTTCAAGCTTTTGCAATAGATTTCCAGTTCGCTAAGCTTCTTGCTTCGAGAATCGCCTCATCCCTCTTCTTAGGTTGTTTGTGAGCTCAGCCACCGTCGTCTTACAATGCTCCTCCCTTGACACAGGGGAAGCAGCGCCGCCTCCGTCCGTTAATGCCTTGGAACTCTTCCTGGGCACTAAAGAGGCTAACACAGACTTGAACATCAGCCTTGGACTAATCAGCGAGTGCCTCCGAACTCTACTGTTCTCCAAGGGGCAGCTGAGAATTCCTCCCTTTCGCTCGGCCCGCACTTGATGCATGAAACGCCGGCGGCCTCGTCATTTTCCAGCCTCTTCCTTGAAGACCCTCTGCTGCTGCTGCTTTTTTCGGAATGCGACGGCATGGGCGACAGCTCACAATCATAATAGTCACCATTCTTCTCTCCATGCTTCCACTAGCTGGATCTGCTTTGGAACCGTTTCTTCCTCGCGACAATTCCTCGTCTT
Organism: Avicennia marina; assembly: GCA_019155195.1. NCBI lineage: Eukaryota > Viridiplantae > Streptophyta > Magnoliopsida > Lamiales > Acanthaceae > Avicennia > Avicennia marina. The sequence goes on from CM032760.1 coordinate 12,165,574, forward strand.
TATAACCTTCTCGAATCTGAACCAAAAGCAAATAGGAAGGCATCAAAAAGTCAGTTCTTTTTCCATTTTTTCTTTTCTTTTTTTTTTGAATAAAAAAGAAAACAATTCGAAGCACGTATAACGAAACCATAAACGTAAGATTCACACGTTCTTTTATCAAAGAAACACAAAATCCTGACGCTGTTTTCTCATTTCTTAATATGTTAAAAAACACAGACACACACACATGCAGAAATGTATGTATAGATTGTGGTGCTCTGCTCACTGGAGTGAAATGGGAAGGGCGGTGAGGTGATGAGAGGGAGGCTCTGGAGGATGAAGGACAATAAGTGGCCATGGATTTCCTTATCCAAATCGTTTTCCAAACTTCAAACTTGAGCTCGCAAATAAATAAATGAACCAAACCAATTCACAAATTATACAGACAACAAAGATGAACAGAAAGATTAAATTTTTCCCTATAATCTTGATGCCGCATGGCCGTTTGTCACTCCCCCGTCGCCACTAGTTCTCATTTTCTTCCTTGCCTGTAAAAATCCCACTCGGGATTTTGCAGGTTTCTGGTATCGTGACGACTGAAATGAAATATTGCAAAGGTAAATTAGTAAACTCTATTCAGTTTCGTCTAGCCCAACATGCCAGAGCACAACAATTACCAAATGCAAGAGGGGCCAGACTCAGACGTCGCGCTGTTCAACAAACATTCAATGCGGTTTCTTAATTCTCAAGACCCGTTTTAAAAATTTCGTGGGCTTTTTGACTCAGTGGAAAACAAAATAAGAATGACGAGAGGTAATGTGACAAATATAGGTAGTGACGGGATACAGGATTCGTCCAATTTTATTTAACATTATTTTTTTTATTTTTTTATTTATTAATATATTTTATTAATAAATTATACTATATGGACTTTTTAGGTTCGAATTCGATAGGATTTAATATAAAACATATTTTATGAAATCAATCAATTTTCTCTAGATTTGAGAATGCTCAACAGAGGGTGATCCTTATGTAAATCGTAGCGTATTAATCGATTTTAATGTATCGATTGTAGCCATTTTATCACACTGCTTATCCGTTTTTGAGTTCAACTTTGGTTTCATACTTTAAGTTGGTCACTTTGATGCATAATTCACGTTTCTTGGAATTCAAATTGAGTTCAATTTTTTTTTTTTTGCAATTTTTTTCAATTTTTTTTTCACATCTTGTATTGCTAAATAAAATTCAACGGATCCCTAAATCGTGTCATACCCTTCCTCTTAAGAGTAAATTGTCTTCAATTTGAGCTTATGTCCTCTAAGATCAAACACGAATCTCTAAAGGATCCTTAATTTTTTCATCATCCCGTTTAAACTTCAATTACATCTTCTTATAAGTTCAATACAAAAATATAAGTAGGGAATCATAAAAAGGAATGTAAAAAAGTACTGATGACTTATCCGGATATACATCTGTAGTATCGATAGATAGAAAAATCTTCAACTCCTTTGTAATACAATTAGACAGAGCATTGCCCGATGGTTAAATAGATCAACAGACACATGGTTTTATAAAAGCTCAATTTTCTAATCTTTTATTAGTTATTCGTTTCTGTATTCGTCATCAACGTCTACTTCCATTTCTATGGATTCTTCCTTCTCTACTTTATCTTCCTCAATTTCAACTGTAAATTCTGCTATTTCTTTTTGTTCATTTTGCCCTTCATCAATTTCTAATCTGTCGTTAAGATTGCCATTATCCTCATGCTGTGTGTCTTTGAATTCTACATCTTCTTTGCTCTCTTCATTCATAGGCAACATCTTCATTGATGAACTTTTCTCAATATCCCTGAATCGGCTAAAATCAGTGTAAGCATCAACTTCCTTATTTAGACACTTATTAATTGAGTGCTCTCTTTAAAAACAAGTTAAACACAATAGATCATTATCAGACACATGATAAGTAGTAGAAATTTCATTGGCTTCCTCAACTTTACTCAATCAACTATCTATTTTATCCATAATTCTAGACATATTTTGAATTACATCAGACATCATATTCAATCCCCCAATGAAAGACTCATATATACGTTTAGTATCATCAAGATTTCAAGCTTGTCCTACATGATATCTAGTCATAATAGGGTAAAAGTACTACTTAACCCCATAGTTTTTCAACCGTCTCTTTTTTTTTGCAATTTTTTCCTAATTTTTTTTTTAATTCGAGACATCTTTTGAATTATATTAAACATTATATTCAATTCTCCAGTGAAAGACTCATACATTTATTTAGTATCATCTAGATTTTCAACCTGACCTGCATAATGTCTAGTCATAATAAAGTAAAAGTATTACTTAACCCCACAATTTTTCAACCCTCTTTGGTTTTTATTGTTTTTGCAATTTTTTCCATTTTTTTTTTCACATCTTGTATTTTTTTCACTATTTTTTTTTCTTTAAAATCTAGCAACCAAATAAGTCCTTAACTAAAGTAGGAAATTCAACAACCAAATAAAGGCTTAATTCTCAACAAAATTAAGCTAGCCAAACTGAGCCTTATTAGTCCATCAATATCCAGCCCAAGGAAAAAACAAATAATCTGACTTGGAATTGGCCTAGAGTCTTTGACTCAGCAACCTGTAGCCCAACTAGACTTAGCCCAAATCCATTTTTTTTTTCGTTGGCCCAGTAACAATTCTTCAACCCAACAGTCCTCGGCCCAATGGTCACAGTCAGCCTAACAAAGGCAGACCAACCCCTTCAGGCCCAAACATGGCCCAACAGAATTTTTTTTGAGAAAACCCTGATGGGTTTTTCAGCGCTGAAGGCAGCGACACTCCATGCTCTGATTTTTTTTTTTTTTGCAACGGCAGCGAGGTTTCAAGGCGCAACGAGGCTCAGAGATGGTATGGGAGACGCTGGTGCAACTTGGTGTGCAATGGACCAGCGGGAAAACTGGGTGGACAGATCGGAGTCCCGCGGCGGTTCGATTGGAGTCTTTCCACAGTTCCGGTGGCTTCCGATCGGCGGTGGTACTGGGGGGGGGCGGAGACCCTCTAGAGGCGTTACTGGAGCCGCCGAGGCTTGGTCGATTGTGGCGTTTTGCAGGTGGCGTGGGCAACGTTTTCGGCCGTCGGCTTCCTCTGCCCAAGTCCTCTTTCTCCCTTTTTTTTTTCCCAGCACTTTCGCCCATAATTAACTCTACAGCCCAACGGGCAATCTGGTCCAATCTAACCTTTTTTTTTTCCTAAATCAGGCCAGGTATGCAAACGGCCGACCCAATCTTCTTATTCTTTTTTTTGAACTAGCCCAATAGATTTCGGCCCGCTAGAATTTTACCATATTGGTCCGTTAGTCCTGCCCACCAGTTTGGCCCACGGAAAGCGAGCCCAACTTCCAATGCTGACCCAATTAGCCTAACTTGTTTCTTTTTCCACCGTTAGGGATTGCTGCGGTGGCGCTTTAATTCAACGGTGGACGGTGGCGCTCCTGGGAAGACGGCGAGCAGCGATGACAGTGGAGACTTGTGCTACTTGAGAGACAACGGTGGCAAGGAACAAACAAAAATTCCGGTGGGAATGGAGTAACGACGATGGCAGCAGGTTGGTTGGAATTTCGCTGCCTCGCCAGCAGTTCTCCAGTGACAATTGGGAGTGGAATCAGGTGGGCTAGCGGTGGTGGCCCTGTGCATATGAATCCCAACTAGAATTTAGGGTGAATCGACGGCGGATTCGCCGGACGTTGCCACGGCAATGTCGATTTCTATTCAATTTTTTTTCTTTTTTCTTTTTTCGATTTTTTCTTTTTTTTTTAAAAGAGGAGAACGAATCAAGTTAGAATTCGATTCTAGGTACTCTGACATCAATTGACCTAATCAGAGAAAGACAGCGGAAAAAATAAATTGAACTTAATTTAAATTCTAAAAAAATAAGAATCGTACATTAAAATGTCTAGTAGCATGATATGTTAAGATTGATTAATACGTCATAATTCACATAAAAATTATTTATTTTTTTTAATTTGAATCCATTATGAAATTAAAATTCAATACTTTTAAATTTGATACTATTAGACTATATGAATGTGAGCGTTGAATTTTGTTCCAATGTAAGATTTAAAATTTTGTTCAAACTCAACTAATCTATTTGGAAAGATAAATGTTGAATGTTAGGTATTAATTTTGTTGGGAAATAAAAATGAGTAAAATTTTAAAAGAGTAAAAATCACAACTTATTAAATTTTTGTATTTACATTCATACATCTAAAGATATATAATGCTCAAATGGTACGATAATATATAAAGATAATAATTAATTTTTAAAATATAATTAGACGTGTGTGTATGATTTGATTGTAAAATTTTGAATATTTGTGTATATAAAAATAAAAAATGATTAGTAAATATTTGTACGTTAAAAATTTGGGGTTTGATTTGAACGGTGGAAGTAAGATAGACCTGATTCGACCCAAACACCAAAATATTCAATGCGGATATTGGCCTGGATCGGGTCGGGCTACTCTTGTTTTTCCGGTCCTGCAAGTGTTGGTTCTATGCCGTTACCCGAATGAGTGAATCGGACAGAGTTTGAGTCTTCTGTCAATACCAAGGTCGTGGAGCCCAACTTCCAAAATATATTATTAAATAAAATTTTATCTAAATTTAAATCCAAAATTCTATTTTTAGATATATAACTAAAAATTTACTTTTTAATCACTACATTGTTTACAATCATATCAATTCTTATATACATATAGATATTTACATTTTTATGTACATAAATATTTTTACCTTTAAAATTAGTCATTATTCTTATATTCTATCACATTATCAAAAATTATTATATACTTTACATAGATACATACATACATATATATATATATATATATAAGTATACAAGTTCAAATAAACCATATTATTTGTTCCATTAAAATCCTATTTTCTAAACATAACCAAAGCATTGTATTAATTCAAATATTAATGTTCAAGAATTTGACATATTGAATTTAAGTCCGAATAGTGTTTGTTTACAATATTACCTAATTGATAATTGTTTTGACAACTCAACAGATTTTTATGCTTAATTTAATGCCCATACATGGGACAGTATAACTAACGAATTATTTTGATAAATATATTCAATGCATTGACTATGAATGTTAGCATAACATATTTATGATAAATTAAGTGAAGAGTTCGTAGATAATGTCTACAAAGTTAGTTGGGAATTTTTCTATGATAGTAGCTAATTGATAATTGTTTTGACTAACGCAATTAATTTGATAGATAATAGTACAATGCATCGACTGTGAGTGTTCACATAAGATATTTTTAACGAATTAAGAGTTTACAGATATTGTATATCAACAAATTTGTGTGAAATTTTAAGTCTATGAAATTATCTTTTAAAGTTTGTCAATTTTTTTTATGGAATTTGACAACCTGGAAAAATATTATTATCTTTAAATTTTTGTGAGAACCTACACGGGATGCTAGATTGTAAAGCACATAAAGCTCAATTGACGGAACACAACAACACAAAATTTGAATCAGGAATGTAAAAACACACATAATTTAAAAGTCAAAATGTGTGACGTTTGTCCAGCAATACTTGCATTTATTTATATTACAAATGATGTTTAATTAGTCCATTTGGTTGCGCTTTGTTCATATTTGTTTAGAAGGATACATGTTGATGTGGAATGGATGTAGAAAGGGAACAACTGGTCGTGTGGGGCCTTAACTCACCGCATGCGTTTTGTTTTTTGGTTTGTTCCCTGTTCGGAATTGACAGCCATAGCCATTAGATGGGATGACATCGACAATATATGATCAATCGATCACCATAATTATTTTATTATGAAAATTTCAACATTATCTGATATTTTTTTACATAGAAATATATATACATAACAAATTGGTGCCTTGGAAAAAGATTTCTCAACAAACGTCGATCGATTGAAAATTTGGCAGAGGGTTTCATGTTGCTTTCTTTTGGTATAAAATATGTTTCTGCATTTGCAAAATAAAAAAAAAAAAAACTAGACAGCATGCTTACACGTTAAAGGGTGTCGAATGGGTTATTGTCCTTTATCTATGTTTTTTGTATTCTCGAAAAGATTTTCAAGGAGTACAGAACAGTACACCTTGACGTGACTGTAGATACCACAGCTAGAGATGAGTGATCATAGACTTTCCTTTGTAATAAACCTTAAGTTCACCATACATGCAGAACTTCAATCTTGTCCATGAACTTTGTATTAAGTCCAACATGTTGCTGTACCTTTTGCAAGTTGTTTGTTCTGGTGAAGCTAACTGGCTTGATCATGAGAGATGTGGGATAGGATGGTTGGGGGAAGGGCATAAGTGCAGTCTATGAAATTTTGCATTGGATGCAAATTCACGCATGTGATGCACGTCTGGCACTTCGAAAGGCACTGTTTTTGCCTTAAAGACGTGATTTTCATGCGTCCTTTGGACCTCGACTCCATCAGTCAGATGTTTAGCTTTATTAATGGTGCCGATGAGGGCAGATTCAAAAAATTAGGGTATCCCAAGAGGGTACAGGTTAATTTACCAACTAATTATTGAAATTTGAAGCATTAGATAAATAAAAGTTTTATTTTCAGGGAAAAAAAAGACCAATAATATTGACGTTGATGAACTCAGAGTAATGATTCTCTTAGGCGTGTATTCATTCCATACATGAAATAATGAAGTACAAATCCCATTTGTGCATATCAATTTGCAGCATACTAGCTTTTATGTGCGTACATAATGTTTTATAAGAAATAACGTAGGCTACATTTGTTTTTTATTTTTTTGTATTTTTAAGTATATTTTTTGAAGAGTGTATAAAAATAAGAGAGAAATACGGATTAAATTTAAAAAGTATAATGATTACTGTAGATATTTTTGGGGTAAAAAAATAAAAACAAACATAGCCATATAAATCTATCATATATTAAAATTTTGAAAATAATAATAATAACCTATTATAACATTGAAATTATCACAATAAAATAGAAATACACTATATTTAAAAATAAGCTGTTTAAAACTGCATTGGATGATTTATATAAAATAAATGAGATAAAGGGAAAGAAATATTGAAGAAATTCCAAGAATGTTAGGAAGAAGTTACCGAGAGAAGGTTGGAAGGATGGAAAGTTGAGATGAAAATATAACTACTACTCTTGTAATTGTAATGTTCTTAAATTCATATGTTTTAAGGACAATGATGTAAATTGAAATATAACTACTACTCCTGTGATGTGCTTAAATTCATCTGTTTTAAGAACAATAATGTAAATTCACATTATTTAATTAAGAATAATGACGTAAATTCAGATAGTGAAACCAAATCAGCCATAAACTCGATTAATTTGTCTTGCAAGGTGATAATATCAGATTTAAGTCAAAACCAAACAATACCAAGCAATTTTTAGAATCTCCCATTGGAATCCTAAACACCATCACTTTGGGTTCTTTAAATGTTGATATAAAGTGATTCAGAATAATAATGTGACAATAACGAAGTAAGTGCACTATTATAATACTCGCTCAAAAACCGAAGTAACCCGCTAATTATTTTTTGCCCACTAACGATTTATTTAACACAATTTGCGGATGAGTATTTAAAATATTTATAGCGATGTTCTAAGTTTTACCTACTGTGTATAGTCCAGTTTTCTTCTAAATAATATACTGTTCTTACCAAATCCAACAAGAAAGATTGTAAAAAAAAAATGGAATAAATCGATGACGAAGTCATTAATCTACCTACTTTTACAAAAGAAAAAAAGAAAGATATAATAGTATTAATGAATTCATTTTATTTGTTCACATAAATTATAAATATATATATATTATATTTTCCAAAGTTCATTGTTTCTTCCACAAACGTAAGCATCAGACTGAACAACCCCTGTTGAGACTTGAAGCCATCAAACACCCCAGAATTATCACTAAACACTATTTTATTTCTTGTATGCCGAATTTCAAGCTGTCCGGTAGCAGGTAGACTTTGTACAAGTCAAAAGAAGGTTAAAAGTCTTCCTCTGTTGTTTGAAGAAATCTCCTTCACCAATCCTCCACACGCGTTCCAAATTTTTATACTCCCAAAATTTCGTTTTCACTAAGTTTTACATGTCGTTTTGGAAAGAATGGTCTTAGTATGAATCAGTCGTCCAAGTAGCTAAATGGTTGATTACACACCACGCCACGAAAAGCACTCATTAAACAAAAAACACAAGTTATGGATATTCTTCTTATGTCTGACAATTAAAATTAGCTACACTCTCAATAAACTGACTTCGTCTAATTATGTTTTGAGCCGACATAAGCAATTACCAAACCATAAGAACCATTCTTTCATTAATCACACTGTGTCACCGACAGATTGCAGACTATTTCAACATTAATCACAAGGAACTCCTATATAAACCCGATGCTTAGTTCCATTATTGCAAACCATAAGAAAACCATAGCAAGTGATAGAAACAGAAAAAAACTTACATTGTATTGTCTGATCATTGCTGAGTAGCAGGGATGGAGGCCCATCGGTGGGTGCTGGTAGCTCTCTTCTCCGTCCTCACTGCCAGTGTAAGTGCAGACCTTCCGCACTGGCCACCATGGGGATCTTGGAACCCTTACTCATATGGATACAGCTCGCCTCCACTTCCTCCTTACAAGTACGAGTCACCGCCCTATAAGCATGAATCTCCTCCTACACCAATTTATGTTTACAAGTCTCCACCACCACCGCCGTACAAGTACGAATCACCTCCACCTCCACCTTACAAGTACGAATCACCACCGCCACCTCCATATGTTTACAAGTCCCCACCACCTCCACCTTACAAGTACAAGTCCCCACCACCTCCACCCTACAAATACGAGTCCCCTCCACCTCCACCCTACAAGTACAAATCCCCACCACCTCCACCCTACAAGTATGAATCACCACCACCACCTCCATATGTTTACAAGTCCCCACCACCTCCACCCTACAAATATGAGTCCCCTCCACCTCCACACTACAAGTATGAGTACAAGTACGAATCCCCACCACCTCCACCCTACAAGTACGAGTCGCCACCACCTCCACCCTCCCCTCCACTTACAAGTATGAGTCGCCTCCACCTCCACCTTACAAGTATGAATCCCCACCACCTCCACATTAAAGTGAGTCCCCACCCACCTTACTCCCCACCTCCACAGAGTCCCACCACCTCCACCTTACAAGTACGAGTCCCCACCACCTCCACCTTACAAGTACGAGTCGCCACCACCTCCACCTACAAGTACGAGCACCACCCACCCACCTTACGTTTATAAATCACCACCAACTCCACCTTACAAGTATGAGTCACCTCCACCTCCACCTTACAAGTATGAATCACCACCACCACCTCCATATGTTTACAAGTCTCCACCTCCACCACCTTATGTTATAAGTTCCACATTACAAGTATGAGTCCCCTCCACCTCCACCTTACAAGTTGAGAACACCACCTCCACCACCTACTTCGCCACCACCTCCACTTACTCTATACAAGTACGAGTCGCCACCCACCACCTCCCCCTCAAAGTACCGCCCCACCTCCACCCTACAAGTACGAGTCGCCACCACTCCACCTACCAAGTAGTTGAGTCCCCTCCACCTCCACCCCTACAAGTATGAGTCCCCACCGCCTCCACCTACAAGTATGAGTCCCCACGCCTCCCCCTACAGTATGAGTCCCCTCCACCTCCACCAAGTATGAGTCCCACTCCACCACCTATGTTTATAAATCACCCCACCACCAACGTCACCGCACCTCCACCTTACAAGTACGAGTCCCACACCTCCACCCTACAAGTATAAGTCACCCACCACCTCCACAAGTACGAGCCCGAGTACGAGTCCCCACCTCCACCACCCTATGTTTATAAATCACCAACCCCTCCACCTTACAAGTATGAATCACCTCCACCTCCACCATACAAGTATGAATCACCACCACCACCACCCTATAAATATAAGTCACCTCCACCACCACCCTACAAATACGAATCACTTCCACCACCACCCTACAAATACGAATCACCTCCGCCGCCACCTTACAAATATGAATCACCACCTCCACCACCTTACAAGTATTAGTCACCTCTACCACCACCCAACAAGTACGAATCACCTCCACCGTACATGTACAAGTCACCCCCACCCTCACCAACTTATTATTTCACTATCATTTCACCAGCCATAATAAACCAAGTATCAACATCAAATCACATTTGAAATTGCCCTACTTCATTTTAAAATCCTTTTTATGTACTGTTTTTTCGTCTAGAGCTCCATTCAGAAATAATGTTCATTTTCATTTTCCTTTCCTCTGAAATGTTACCAAAGAAAGCCAAGGATGCAGTGTATTTGTGACTTAGATCTACGTCCATGTATCTCATGAAGATGTTGAACTTTGAAGTATGTACACCAGATGCAATGTATTTGTGACTTAGATCTATTTCCATGTATCTCATGAAGATGTTGAACTTTGGAGTATGTACACTGGATGCAGTGTATTTGTGACTTAGATATATTTCCATGTAATTCATGTTCCTATAATTTATATATACCATGTAATAAAATGCATTTATTGCCTTTGTCATTTTAAACATCTAATGAATGGTTTAGGTTTGGTTTATCAAGTTTTATTCAAACTAAATTTCCCTGTCTTATATCCTTTGCTTTATATCTAATTAGGTTTGCTAAGAATTCCTCTCCAATAATAGACAACAGTAAAGCAGAACAACATTTTACAGTATTCAAGTGATATGAAACAGAAAACAATAATGTCAGGTAATCTTGAGGTGCAAAACAAACAATAGTATGAGGAATGCATATTAATATATTAGCTTTAATTAAAGAACAATGGATGTTGCAATTTTTCAGCATTAGAGAACACAAACAGTAGATTTCAATTTATAAATATAAGCAATTGCCAGCACTAAGAAAGGAAACTAGTACAGTCTGCATTGCTCCTACCAGTTCTATGCATGAACAAAAGACAAACAGAATGAGAGAACAAAGGAATGAATATGAAACAACCCCTTCATTGCAGGACTTTCAATCAATTCTTTTGTTCAATGCCTCAATTCATCGGCAAATACCTCAGTGTTGCAAATTGGACATGTCTGCAAAGAAGAATCATCAGATATATTCAGAATATGGAGAAAAGTCATAGTAAATTTTTCTCAAGATGGGTGCTCTGTTACCTTGTTGATTCTCAGCCACTTGGAGCCACAATCAGTATGGTATGCATGGTTGCACGGCAAAGTGATTTGTCTGTCCCCTCTTTTGTATCGCATTTGGCAAATGACACACCTATTTTCCACAGAATAAACCATGATAATTTTGAATTATAGAGTATGAGGGAAAAGAAGCATTCAACAGTTTCTCTTGACAATGAAAGATCAATGTAATGCATTTTATGCAACGCAATCTAGAATTTGAAGCGATTAAGTTAGAAGAAGGAAGCATTATTATTGAAAAAATAAAAACAATAAAGGGGAGCAATATATGACATTCAAATCATGAATCACAATCTATGCATATTCTGCATGCTACTTGCCACCTATTTTTTGAAATTCCTTTTTCTGATTTATTTGATTTTTAAACCTTCAAGCACCTGCTAGGCATCATAAAATCAAAACAAACATCTTACAAATCAAAGAATAAGTCGGTGCTATCCAAGAAGTGATAATTCAGATAGAAAATTTTCAGATTGCAAGGCATGCAAAAGAAAAACAATCAGTTTTTACAATTCCCTGAAGATATCTATTTCTGAAAATGATTATTCATACAACTGCTTGAATAAATCTATTCCTGCAAATGATTATTTGTCTCATGCGCAAAGGGAAACTCCAAAAAAATTCAGTCTTAGCCACAAATAAAGCAGCTATAGACTCTGTTAACAAGTTAAAGAAATTCATGCAACAGGAAGAGTTTCTCTACATAATCAGCTTCCCAATCCAAGCCATAACACTATCATTACTATAGAAGCTTATACGAAGCTCCAAAATCTTCCTGGTCGTAACAACTAAAATTTTTGATAAAATATAAATGGCACCTGATTACATAACCGAGATTTGCTGCATTCCAACAGATCCATTTTATCAATATCATCATGCAAAGAATTAAAAAGAAGTCAATATAGAATCATGTGGAATACTTCTCCTAGAATAATTTATCTTCACTCGGAGAACCTTATCCTGAAGACAAATGTAAAATATAATCCCCAAACAAAAATATTTCAATGCAGAGACAAATATAGTAAGAGTGGGCAAAAACACACAATATGATTTAAAAATTAGAGGCTTAAACCAATCAGTCCCAAGGAGAATAAGAACCCTGTCTGCGGAATGTCACCTGTCTCCAGATTTTCTTCTTGAGAAAATTCCACCAGACTTGTGTTTTGAGGTTGGAAGAAGATTAATGAGCTCTTGCGAAAGTCCTCGACTTTGAGTTCCCACTGCCTCACCTAAATCAAGCAGTTCCTACACAGGCGAAACATGAATAACCAACATATCAGACGACCAAATACTTGTTATTTCTCTGGGTAAATATTCAACAGTAGCTGCCTAGTGCCAACAGGTCTACAAAATGTTCTTAAAAGTTTAATGGGTAGAGAAGGGGTAGAGTCTGAAAATTCTTGAGAGGGTTTATGATGTATCATGCATTCAATAGAAATGCTTGCCCTTCTTTCAATTTTGCTTGCCACTTTGTATGTTTACTTCAATCCTCTCAGTCTTGAGAGCAACCACATAGCATTGCACTCATCTTGGAATGCAGACATGGACCACCTAGAAAACCAAGTTCCTTTTTCATACACCAATTTTTTCTATCCCAACCAGAATTTTTTTATCTCCCCAGTAGTTTTCACCATATACTTAATATTCGGTATATTTAATAGCCATCCCCCATTATTTCCTGAATATATTTTACTAACAACCCAATTAAAAAATTTTACACTTATCTCAAGTAAAGAATGACAGGTTATCTCTACATTCTAGTTATATAACCCATAACAAGATTGGCACTAGAATTATTTCCCATTCTTGAAGATCATTTACTTTGCCAATACATGCTGCAGTAACATGATCAATTTTCAGTACTTGATGTTAAGCACAGCTCTTACAGGAAAAGTGTCATTTGAAGGAATGGATACACTCAAACTAAATGCTCTGTGACTTCACAACACGATACCAAGCATGAAACAGTAAGAGAAAAGCTTGAGATACAATTTGCCTACCTCATAAGTCATGGTGTCGGGATCAATATCATCTTGCCAAACGACCTACAGTAACAAAAACAAGACACAGGGCTCAACATAGACAACCAGTATTTACCAACTGTAAACCCTTTCATTATTGATGCACGCGGGTTTAAAATGTAAAATCAGATATAAAAGAAAAGACATCTCCAAGGGTAGAAGATATGGCAAAGGTCAACACCATCATACATGCAATTTAAGAAAAAATTGTTTCAAACTTGTCCAAATGGAATGAATAGAAGCATTGATGCAGATATAACCAGTCTGAACTCTGAAGTTACAGCTATTTTTTGTTCCCCACTTACAAACATTCTTTCTTTGTTGACATGTGTTAGCACAATCGTTGACCAATTTCAAATCTATCTATGGCCTGCACCATCACTAAAAACCATTTTAAGAATTTCATGGCTTGCTTTTGCACCACTGTAGCGTCAAACAATAATGATTATCTGTTAAATGTAATACTTTGAAACTCAAGGTCAAAAGTTTCTACTGAGTTTCATCAGAGAGAGTTGCTTATATTTATTCGCCACAATTATTTTTCACACTTATTTTTTTAAGTATGCCAACTGCTTTGTGGTTGACTTATTCTTCAAGCAATTGAACAATCAAACATCAAATTATCTCACATTGTTACAACCAAGGTGAAATTACACTTCTGTGGCATCAAGCTAACACCCAATATGCATAGAAGATAGCTCAATGTCATGCCATCTTCTATTTTTTCTAAATATTGATGCACCAAAAAAAGAACATGTAAAAATAAATCGAACCTAAAAATGCCAACCTGAGAATCGACAGCATCTTCATCACTTGGTGATCCTGCATGTTTGGGAATAATGAAAAAGTATTCAAAAGAAAAATACTTGCATAAGAACCTGAGTGTTAAGATAAGAAGATACTCTTCAAAAACACACAGAATTCATCAGATTCACTGTATACTCAAAAGAAGATAAAGAAACACTTACGTTCCTCTGGAATAGAATGCACAGTGGAAACCATATTTTGTTCAGATGGTATGTTTACAGGTATATTTTCTTCTGTTGTTGTCATAGAAGGGTATTCCCAAGCTCTCCTGCTAAAATCCATTCTTGGAGCATGGTCGCCGCCCTCATCAAGACCATAATAAGAAGTGCTCTCTGAACCAGATAGTCCATATCTGTATGAATTTATATGCCAATATGCAGATTCCTGTTTGAGAAGATTAATGCCGTCATCATGAGATACAAATTCCTTTATGCCTTTAGATCACCATAAGAGCCTACTACAAGCATGCATAACTAAAGGTGTTGGGAATAGAAGTGAATAAAAAAAATTACAGTCTAAGAAAACAATGAAACTCACATATAAGGGATACAAATAGGCAATCCAAGAACTGAACTCCAGTTACAAATCAATTCCAGTTTTGTGCATTACCAACTTGTTCCAGAATCCAGGTAATAAATCTAAATATAATAGTTAATGCAATTTCAGTATGTAAGTCTCCCATATTTATTAGTCTCATAAATCTGGCTCAAATTTATACGGAACCGTATGCCTGAGAAGACACCCTCAGCTTAGAAAACATTCTCCAAGAAAACCAAAGTTTAACATGGCTTTACATTCAATTACTTGTTGATATCGTTATATATTTACAGAAGCACTCATGCTGAAACTGCAGCATGTACACCGATCCAAATATATATCCTTCAAAAGCAAACAAGATGTACAGTAATATGTAATTGCCTAAGCACAAATAAAATTTTTCTTTCATCCAGCATAAAAGCATGCTAAAGTGCAAATAGTGGTATGCAAAGTTGACATGTATGAATAAGAATACAAAAATCTTTTACCATTCATCTGAAGGTGTCCTGTTTGTGCAGCCCATCAGTTACACAACAAGTTCTATCCGTACTATTTAACAGAGGTAAAGAGCATTTGACATGGCCAAATCACATTATCTCAAATAATATAAGTTTCAGATTCTGGAAACAAGACTTTCATAACACCTGTTCCTATATAATCTATAAGATGATAACTAGTTGACCACATTTGTCAACAGGGGATAAGCATTTTTTGACAGTGCCTCAAGTCTAGTTCGTGACCTGAGTTGTGCGTGCAGATATTACAGTTTTTAGGCGTTACCCACTAAGCGGAGTTTGGAAGACGGTGTAGTATGCCAGGTCACATGAATTAAACACAAGGAGAACGCGTCAATTGAGTGGAAAAGTTTTCTACACCTCATTACATGTCAGTTGTGGAAAAGACGGTATCAATGGTATATGAGCTGCTGAGTAACTCCAAACTATTCAACTCAAGATTTAAGATGTTCACAATAACCAAGACTTTTGATCCAACTTTTTGCCACCCCATGTGACTGTCCTGACAAAAGAAATGGTAGAAACTATAACACAAATTCTGTTACAGGGTTACAGCTCCAGCTGGAAATAACCTTCATATACATTCTCTCCCAAGCCCTCAATGTCTTGTGTTTACTTATAGAGGTGCTCCAACATCTCCCTCCTGTGCACTGGGGGACAATTACTAATTCCCATTTACAGAGAACTTCACTATGTAGGCATTTGAATCCTGTTTCACTTGACGTGAGAAATGCCAGTATAAAGCATCCATAACAAATTACAAATATCTCAAACAAAAGCACAAAGAACTTTGTGTACCTGCAAGGGAAAATGCGGACACACACACACACACACACACACACACACATTTCCATCCATTCTCTTATTGAACAAAGTTCTCAATTCATATCGCCCTAACTCTATTTTTTAAAACAATAATTGAAGCATCACGAGAACGTTACCTGATCGTGCATTGGCCCCATATTCACATAATGCAAAGGAGCCGCTGAAACGCCACCAAAAAAATCCATGAAACCGTCTGAGACAGGGTAAGAGTAGCCATGGTCCATGTAATGCAACCCCAGTTGCTGATTCTCATTCATTCTTGCTTCTGAAAATTGGTCCCCCAAAACAATTGGGACGCAAAAAGAACAGCTTCAACAACACCAAATGCTCCCTGTGTTAAACAAAAAAGAAATAACAAACAGGGTAAGCTCAAGATTACACAGCTATAACAACATTTTCCACTGACAACATGAAAAGGATACGACAGTTCTAAAGCTGGGCATCAGAGAGTAACAACCGTCGCTTCCAAGGAAGAACATAAACTAAAATGAACTATTTCCAGAAAAATGAAAAGATAAACCCGCAATTACGCTCTCAGGCAATTTTCCTATTCGAGAATCAGTCGGAAGAACTCAACGAAACACGGTAAAACTCCACACACATTAAAAAAAGACTAGTGCATGCGTATACCTCCGCTCCAGTGAGAGACTGAAAATGCGGGGAAACAGGATGGAAGTTCCGTTACTTCGCAAGCAGATTCTAGGCACAGTAGGTGGTATTGCTGAGTGTCTTCTCTTCTCAGTCTTTGTGACTTCTGAACTGTGCGGCGGTCTGCTCTCAGCTTTACTCGAGCCGCTTATGCCGGGCTTGAGATACACGCCATCCCATCCACATCCTCGTCCCCCACCACACCACTTTTTGTATTCACGTTTGTCTCTCTCTCTCACGACATGTTGTACTCTCTGACATCATATTTGTTTTTTCCAAGGCTCTATAATTTGGATTTTATGCTGATATTTTGGTAACATTTTGAAATTAGTGAATTTATACGACATTAAATTCTTTGAACCATGTGGACCCACAAGAAATACGCCTGTCTTTCTTTTCATTCTTTTACTTCAAAAAAGATATTATATTTTTTTATTTTTTACATATTTTTAAAAATATATTTAAAAATACGCACTAGCAAGAAAAAACAAACATAGCCGTATTTTCTAGCCACGCGAGTACCCTCGCATTTGCTGGCCAACAACAGTGACGCTTCAATTCATTACCCCCACAATAGGCTGTTGCGGTCAGATGGCCTTTGACATCCTCTGGATATAAAAGTAAAATATCATTCTATATTTATTTATACACTTATACAATAAATCTTGCTATGCATGTATGTAAAGAAAATTTGATCAAGATAAAAATTATATTTGACGTGGAGTTGTAAAAGAAGAAGAAATTTTAAATTATATATATTTTATATATAATAATGATTAGATTACATGATAATATATAAATTTATAGTGGGATATTAAAATATGTGAATGTGAGTAAGAAAATTACACATATGAGATTGTAAATAAATATGATAATTAAAAAAATAATTAATTAATTATAAAAGATAAAAATGAGAAAATTTTAAATTTAAATTTAAATAAAATTTGTGAGATGAAATGTTTAGTTTGTAAAATTTTTTAGTGAGAAATAATGTCAAGTAAAGTGGGACCAAACATAGCCTAACAATTCCCAGAAGATCACTGTCTGCACAATCTTCGCCACTTGAGCTGTATAGTGTAGCCGCTGTCCCTACAAATCTAAATTGGTCTCCTTAACCTAGTTTCCTCAGTCAATGGACAATTGTTTTTTCACAATTTTCTGCCATTTTTTTTTTTCTTTTTTGATTCTTTTTTCTTTTGGTTCTTCTTAGACAGTAAGTACCTCAATCTCACCTTCTCGTTTCTCAACAAAATTCTATAAGATAACAGCTCACACACCTATATTTATTAAAATATCTCTCAATTTTCTTTTCACTTTTTACAAATTCATTTTCTTTCACAAATTCTCACTTGTATCTCTTCTATTTTCTATCACAAATTTGGCATTTCTCTCTCACCCATGTAATTATTTTTCATCTATGTCAACGCCTTTAATAATTATTAATCAAATCACTATGATCATTATATTTTATTTATAAAATACTATCTTGTATCTTATTTCTCTAAAAAAGCTTTTATATGGCCTTTTCTTATCTTATTTCAAAAATAATTATCTATGAAAGAGAATGTCCATCTAATTATGGTCTTATTTTCTTTTCTTCTTTATTTCTTTTTTTAAAATATTTTCGTCAAGACTTTCGGTGGGGATTGGATGGTATGTTAAACTTCTCCTAATTTCTCAATCACTTGCTAATACATGTTGGGTCCACTATTATATGACGGATAAAATATATTAAGCATGATTTATTTTTTAAATGAAAAGATAAAATTTGTTGTAACACTAGCGATATTAATATTTTTAACCCCGGTCTATCTCGATTGGAAATATTTTGCTAAAGTAATATTTTTTGTAGAAAATAATATATAATAAACCAAAAAAATGAGTATCCAAGTGAGTTTGAAGTATAGCATTTACCCTATACGTAAGGAAGGCCTAAAAGTCTCCATTTGAAACAACAGAAGTCCCGCGTGCGTCCATCAAATAAAATTTCTAGAAATTGATTTTTCGTATGTTTGTTTTCAATTTCTGATATACTTTTATTAAAAATTGTGTTAAAAAAAAGATAAAAATAAAATTTAAAAAAAGAAAATAATTATATTGTATGTTTCAGGTGGAAAATCTGAAAACAAACATAACCTTTATATTTAAGGGAATTAGAAGAAAAATTTAATCAACAATAATTGGCAAAATAATTGGGGAAAAAGATTCAGTCCACCATCGTGAAAAGGGAGTTTGATGTCATGTTTACTTTAAAATGATAACGTGGTGTGAGATTATTCTACACTGAATAAAATATTATTTTTTCGATTTAAAACCGTGATATGATAAAAACTTAGGGTATAAAAGTTATGAAAAAAATAATCAAAAGCTGTGATTATATATATAATCAATCTTATTAATCAACTAATGCAAATTTTCTTACTTTTGAAATAATCCCACAAATTATAATTTTTTTTGACAAAGTTAAACTTAGCCAAAAGAAAGATAAACGTTGGATGAAAGTGGAATTAATTCATAAACAGTGGCATGAAAAAGAAAACATAGAAAACCGCTCAAGTAACAAAGATAGAATTTTTTTTAAAAGTTTATTTAATTAATTATTATTTTTTATTTTTATTTTTTTTTAAAAAAAACCCCACCAACATTGTGACAAAGGGTACCGAAAACTGGGGGCAACATGCCAAAAGAGGACACGTGAGAAGTGGTCAATAGGAAACCAGGAAAGCAACAACTGAAAGAAAGAGGCTTGTCTATATCTTCTTGCTGATAACACATGTCTCTCTATTCAATGAAATTGTCTGAAGACATCTATGTAAAACGTTTTTGGCATATCCACGTTGGGAACTCAAACGATTGTTCAATAAGATCATCGGGAGCACTCGGTGTGGACTAACATTAATACTTGCACGTAGTGTAAATATATCAAATATATAGTATCATGACGTAGACTAGTATTGATTATTTTTTGGCATATATGTGTCTTACCATTAAATACGTGATACAATTTTTTCTACTGACTGCAATTTTTAGCTTTGTTTGTTCATCTTTGATTGTATAAATTACTAGTGTTCTAACGGAAATTCATTGTTTGATTTTTTAAAAAATATATTTTATGCTCATATTAATCTTATGTATATGAAATGATATTACATCATAAATAAATAAATAAATAAATAAATAATATTTCATGTTGTTAATATGACAGAATATAAATAAAACAAACAAACAGTATAAACGGCTTTCGTAATTTTATTATTTTTCCGAACATGGGGGCAAGTTCTGCATTTAATACCAGAAAAGAAAAAAACTTAAATTGGTAAAGGGAATGGAGGACTTTTCCCCTCTTCTGCTGAAATGTTATGGAATGGATTACTAATATGTTTTTAAACTCGTGGTTTATTTAATTTGGTCACCATAATTGTATTATTTTTACTTTATATATTTTTTTAGTTTAAAGTTTTAATTAGTTAAGAAATGCATGCCTCATTACCTGCGGACAATTAATATTATTTTTATTTTTCAGCATAGACAATATTCACTCTATGGCAACGTTAATTAAGCACTCAATATAGCCAAACAGCAACATTAATCACATTATTCCACGTGTGTTGTGTTCTTAAAATTTTTCAATTGCTTGTTGCTCATTGTATTTTCGTACGTGCAATTTCACATTGGTTAAATTTTAATAAAAATAATTTATTGTTAATTGTTAATTCATAAAGGATGATGGCTTGCTTTTAGAATTGCGATATTCTTCAGTTGGGCTCATAGAACATTTGCATCATTGACGATGTGAATATCATAAGCAGGACTCACACTGTAAATGACGTGAATTGTTTTGAAACTCTAATTTGTAATTATCAAATATAATTGAATTAACCTAATTTTTGAAATCGATCGTTTAAAAGAAATACAATTGTTTGTTATGAATTGCCTTTAAATAATTCGGTTACATTATTACAATTAATAGTGAAATTGAGGACAATTAGATGCAACTGAAATGGCATTTTATGCTAACTTACGAACAATTTTAATATTTGTAAATTTGTTGGGCATTCACGTTTATTTTTAGGGGAGACAAAAATAATGTTGGGCGATTTTTTTCAAAACTCTGTATCAGTATTAGATAAAAAAAATTTTATTTAAAATGTATAATAATTGTAGTGTATACATATATTGCAAATTTAAAAAAAAAAAAAAAAAAAAAAAAACTTTAAAAACTTTGTTAGGTATAAAAATTATATTTGATTGCAAATTCTGAATTGAGATAAAAATTTAAATTTGTTTGAATATAAAGATTTTTTTATGTATAAAATAAATAATAATGATATAAATATGTATAAACGTGAATACTTATATGTATTAATTTGATTAATAATGATAGTAATGACTGAATTTTAAATGTTTATAATATAATGTTAAGAGTTAAGGGGTAATTAATTCCCACACTTACCCTTAATTAGTGAATTCACAAGATTATCTCTTTATACGTATATAATAGTAAGAAGGTCATTTTGACCAAATTGTGCAAGTGAAACTGCAATTCACTTCTCACGGAATCTTGTATTTTTAAAATAAATTTAAATTCACTGATTGGTTTGTAATTTGATTTTTTAAGTTAACTTAATAAATATTAATCTTTGAAAATGTCGATGAATTTGGAGAATGGGGGAGCAGCATTGGAAAAAGCCAGTGCATTTCATGTAGTGATATTGGAACGAGGACTTTATTTTGATAGGGTCTAGGCCACCAACTCTTCAACCCATTCCATATACACATGAAATTATTCACCTTTAATTTATAAGGCATTTCCATAATTTTAGTTACTCCTCTGGATAGAGATCTGTGATGGGCATCTAGTGCCAAAAGATCATCAAATAGAAGAAGACAAAAGTTTTTGAGACATTATGATACACCGGATAGTGGAAACTTATGAAATTAAATATTTTTGCTGAAGAGAAATATACCATAGAAGAACGAACAAAAAACAAAAGAACCAAAGTTCGGCAAACAGACCAAAGGCTAGGCTTGTTTTTAGAATTGGTGTCTAGAATTATGTAAAAATAAAAAAAAAAAAATAGATAAAATTTAAAAAGTATAATAATTAAATGTCAATTTTGATAGAACACTGTACATCCACCTTAGGCGTTCTTACCCTTTCTTTTATGTTTTTCTTACTTTTTTTCAGATTCCATTTTACTGTAATAACGATATTATGTAAATAAGGAATGGCCCATGGAACTCTTATGTTTGTTTAAATGGTGGAGCACACGTGAACCTTAATTTGAAGGCTAGAAAAATATTTTTTAGATTTATGGATAAAAATATGTCTTGAGATAAAAAAAAAATTAAATAGAAAATCTTGATTATTTGAAAAATTGAAAATTTAAATATGGGGTTGACAAATTAGATTAGTTAAACAAAAAATATTAATTCTTAAGTTTATATTTATTGCATCCTTTTTTAATTTGTTATTTTATATTACTTAATGTTTAATGACATCGTTAGCTTAACTACTGTCGACCTAATAATTGAAATCATGACTCTTTCAGATTTATTTTCCAAATTGATGGACAGTCAAGTTTTTAAAACATTATCGTCAAATTCCAACATTGAATTTTTTTTATGTATCCATGAGTTCTATTTTACAAATAAAAAAGGAACAATCAAATCTCTTTCTTTCTTTCTTTTTTTTTTTTTTTAATGTTGCAGAAGGAATACGCAATCATCGAATATAAGTATTTATAAATGGGCATAAGATGCAGTATTTATAACTACTATAAATTTTTAAGACTTGATCTGTACAAAAGAAAACTGTAAGAAGTAAATTCATTATTTTTATTGATACATTTCAAATGGCATTACATAAATATGGACTAAATTTTAACTAAATTATACTTGCAATATTGCTTGGGTGTCTCATGTTAGTGCCTTTTACAAATTTCGTTTTTCTTTTATTTATTCTATCTTCTACACTATATATTAAGATTAAGAGATTTTGATTACACAATTTTAAATTACTATAATACATTTATTTGACTATATTTTATTTTTCGTTCCATCTCTGTCTTTTTAATATATAATTTTATAATTTTTTTTACATTTTGATATTCCAAAAATTCACTCTCTCTATTTTTAATTTTTAAATTTGTTATACTTTTAACATTAAATTTGTTTTGTTTTAAAACAATTTTTCTCAATTAATTAAATACTATAATTTATAAAAATTTTGCCACCATTACTAATCTGTGTATACATATGTAAGCAAGGAAAATTATTTTTAAATAAAATTTTTGTAATATTATACATGGTTGCTTTGTTAATATTTTAACAGATTTGAAACTCATCATTTTTTTTTCCCAAACGAACCCTTTCTTGAGAAAGGATGGTTATATTGTAATACATTTTGCATATTACATTGAACTTCTAAAATCTCACACTTCATGAAATAACTCGTTTCTTTTTAGTTTTTACAAATTTTTATCTCATAAAAATTTATTCGATTCTGACATATAGTAAAATAAAAATTTCATTTAGATTTTCAGTTCAAAGTACCTTCTCTTTCTCCTACATTAGCATTTGTGAACACTCGATATATGTATAAATCAAAAATATTTATTTACTTTTAATAGAAGAAAACTGTACATTATAGCATGCTGTACTTTCATTGCTTAAAAAATATTTAAGTTAATTTCAATAATGAGCTATATTTTTATAAGCTTTAAAAAACAAAATAGCACTATAAAACTTGAAAATAAGTATAAAAACTTTTTCAGGAAATTTTTACCTAGTAAATCCTTCTTGCATCAATAATCCAAGAAGCATGTCAAATAATATATCAGCATGTCATATAGAAAAGGAAAGAAATGGATTGAATTATGATATTTTTTTATAACTACCTTTAACACCTTTAACCTAAAAATAAGGGCTATGTTTGTTTTGATTTTTTTAGTGTATTTTTAGATGTATTTTTCTTGATAAGTGTGTAAAAATAAAAAAGAGATAGAGATAAAATTTAAAAAATGTAATGGTTACAGTATATATTTTTTGATGAAAAATGACAACAAACATAACCAAGGAGTTGAGACGGGTCAAAAAACATTTGGGCTGAGTTTTACCAATTAAATCTTATTTTCATTTGTTTTACACTAAAAATTCAAGTCTAATTTTATACTTACATTGATGGCCAAAGCGGTTGGTAGACAAATTCTACAAACTTGCAATTTAAAAATTTAATAATTTTCCTTATACATTGTTAGTCATTCAGTATCATTATATAATTTATATTTTTGAGATTTCGTTTTAAATTTACATCCATTCAAATAATTCTTTCTAAACATTTTATGTATTAAAGTATTACTTTTTATCTCTTTTTCTCTTTTATTTTTATACTATGTTTAAGTTTCCGTGCCAAATTTTCACTTTTCGAAATTTGGATCCAAACATAGACATTTTTCTTTCCCAACAAAATTTCTTGGTGTTGTTGGAGTTGGTGTCAAACCTATCCACTACCCTTTCTAGTTGCAAAGGTTGTGCAGATGGTGATGCCGGTATTGTTGTGTTTGCTCCAGGCTAGGACCTAGTGCAAAGACTGCCCAAGATGGAGGATGATGCGATATTGCAGTCTTCGCCTAGGGCTATAGGACCTTGTGAAGAGCCAACCCGTGTGGGTGCGGAGGTTGCAGAGTGTGGTGAATGATCCTAATTGAAAAATGTGGTAAATATGGTGTGTTTTGTGGGGTTTATATAGCCTTGAGCTTTCCTACCTTGTTGGCTAGCTTTTCAACTAGGACTCTCTCAGCTTATATCATGAGTTCTATTGATATTCTTTGAAAATGGTTTAGATTTTTATAAAGTTGGTTTATTCTTACCATTGTTAATTCGCCTTATTATCTTTAACTGAAGATGAAATTATCTTATTCTTGAAGGATCACCTTATATGACAGTTTGGACAGTTGAACACAAACTGCCATTCCCTAGCAAGTAGCAAGTACTTTGGCATTCCTTCATTTGATTCTTCTTTGAAGTTCATAACACATCTCTGATGCCTAGTATTTTCAATGTAAACATTCTTGAGAGTGAATTGAATCGCTCAATTTCACATGTACAGGCTCTTGGGCCAATTCTTCCCTCAAATTATTGATTCATGTTCAAGGGTTCATAGGTTATCTAAGAAATGTCAACTTTAGGTCTTCGCATTAAATTTAGCGCGACTGTCTTCATAACAAATACAACATTTTCCATGGCACTCTCTCGAATGTCTATATAAGGATTAGTACAAAATCATCTGTCAAAAGCCACAAGATGAAAATTGATGTTTAGTCATGACCTTTCCATGTCCTCGTCCTTCAAGGCATGCCGATTTTCTTAGGAACGTATGGTCATGTTTGAATGTTTTCAATTGCCTCCCAATCTCAAACATACAACCTGGTACTCTTTCACTTTGCTTTCTTCTGTCGACAACTTTGACTTTCTGTCTCTGCATTTTGCTTTGCTGCTTAATAGCATATCTCGTGCGGGTGCATCCATTTTGCATGCTTTCAATATTCTGCTGGAAATTTGCTATATTCTTTTGCTCAGTTACTTGATATTGAGCTTCCTTGTTACTCCTCCATGGTAACAAGAGGAGGGAGCTAACAAGGCATTTTCCTTTCTTCTCACATTTTACTTTTACTCTGATACATCTATTTGCTGTTGTATATGCCAAACTTACTGAGTGATAAAACGTTTCATTCTGACATTTACACAGCGGCAGTATCTGTTCTTAACGAATTAGGATTTTTCTTTAATAGTGAAATACGACAGTAATTTCTTTTAACATGGTATCAGGCAGGTTCTTCTGGTTGCAACCTTGGTAGTGAATTTTCTGGTTGCGACCTTAGTATTAATTCACTACTGGCGCTTCCACGCGAGGTGGAGCATGGCGGCACCCCCCATTCCAAAATGGCAAAAATTCTGCTCTCCCCCCTCCCAAAAAAACACAAAAAAAAGACGTGTCTTTGAGTTTCAAAAATCAGAAAACCCTGTTCATTATGTATCCCAACACGCCCCTGTTCCTCGAAAGCTCCGGGTGGTGAATTTCAGGGAGCGGAAGCCCGCCTCCTAGCCTGAATTATAGTGAGTTGGGCTTGAGGTTTTTTTGGTGGACCTAGTATGTTTTGGTCTGGCTTGGTCCATGTGTTTTTTCTTGAGCTAAATGATGTGTGTGGACTTCATTAGCTAGTGGGCTGAAGTTTTTTTCGTTGGGCTTTAATTTTGTGGGTTAATTTTGTTTGTGTTTTGGTATATACGAGTGTGTTTTGTTTGGGTTCTTTTGTGCATAAGACACGAGTGTTGGTGAATTTTTAATGGTTGACAAAGCGCGGTGTGTATTTGTGTAGTTTAATTTTAGAAATTTTTTGTGGCCGGCTTTTTATGATTACGGATATTTGTGTTACTTTTATATGTGTTATCACTGTTGTTACGCTTGTATGGTAGTAAAACCTATGTATTTTCAAGTGCATGATGTCTGTGTAGATATTGTGAAAGACTTCTTTCGAGTTCAAGTGGTTGCCGTCATTAATGACACCTATAAATTAAGTCTGTACCTTGTAATCATGCAAATGAAAAAAAATAGTGACAATGTGATCGATTAAAAATAATTTTTCATCAACTATCACAACAAATAAAGCATGCCTTCTCCGTTAATGCACTATGAGAATTGTATACCAAGTATTATAGGAAGTGAGATTTTTCTTTTGGTATCGAAATATAGTTCAAGTTAAATGTTTCACAAGTTAGTCTCAACTTGAGGAAAGTGTTAGAGAATATTCACAAGAATTTACTTTGATTTTCTACTTATTATAGGATTGAGTCATTTAACTTTATGACAGAATATTTTATATTTTTAATATGACTGTAATCATTTGTTCTATAAATTGGGAATTTTTTAAAGCAGTGAAATACAACAATAATTTCTCCCAATTACTTTCAACATTCAGAAAACTGAAAAGTACAACTACAACACCTTCTTTTCTGTTGACCCTGTAGAAATATGATTTAGTTTGAGTAATGGGGTTTAACTTAATTAGCTCTCTCTTATAGAATTGTATTTAATTTATTTAATAAACCGTACGAGGAGAAATTGTGGCCTTGATAATATTTTATTGCCGTGAAACAAAATTTTAACACGCGTACTTCATGGCGTAGAGTTTATCTACAAAGAAAAGAATGTCACATTTCTAATTAATTTACGCAACAAACAATTGCACCTGCATAGATTATTAACCTGAATAATAATATGTAATACCGAGATACCTTAATACAGATGCTGAGTTCTTTGTCTTTTAAGAATACACCTGCCCTCAAAGTGACTTGAGAAACAACATCAGCAAGCCAGACATATCTTCTAACTATTCAGACATCTCCTTATCGACACTTTGAATTTAAATTGAAAATATCAAAAATGATGCTTTATATACATGAAATGTAGGTTGACTGAAAATTTCTTTATCTCTGTGTCTGTTTCTTGTTAAGCGCAGTTGGGCCGCACCTCTTGTCCCCAGTGGCTTATGCCTTGTGAAGGTAAGAAGGTAACACTATCAGTTATTCTACTTTATTTATCATTACGGGATCATACTAGGACAAAAGCACGAGTGCTCTTTCATTATAATCTTTAGCTAGAAGGGGCCTATAATGTGAATGTCAGACTTTCCTACCTTCTATTTTTTACTGTTGCCTATATTCTAGAAATGTGATTTTTTTTTTTAACTCAAAATACCAGCTGTTTATGTGTGTCCGTGTAAATTGTGGCCTAACCTGTAGAAACCGGAAACCACCGACACTGGCACACAGTTGAGAATTATCTACTGTAATGGGTTGGCATGTACACATCTGGATAAAGGTTGTTCCCTTTTGTTGCTTATAATTTATACTTTGATGGCTATTTGCATTTTATTCACAATATTGCAGCTTCAATAGGAGAAATTCATGTCTTTTAATTAATAGGTCACCCAAAGATCCTTAGAGAGAGAGTCTTCCTTCTTTATGTACATGATAAAATCCTTTAGATAATTGTGTTGATTGATATTAAATCTCACTTGATGATATTCAGAATTTAGAGTGATCTCCGCCCGTCATCAAATAGACTCATTCAAAACTTTCATGATACAGAATTGTATATTGTTCATTCAAATTGGGATAATGGGCTTGGACGATAAAATTCACTATAGTGAAGAAAGGGATATAAAGAGAATGCTGCGTACAGATATTAAAATTCTCCCACAAACCCTTTCAGGACCAGGAAGGGGCCCTTTGACAGCAGGCCTAGGACTTCATGCTGACCCACTTATTATGCCACTTGATACCATCCTTCATCAGAAATTTTGAAGCAGCTTTCAAGCTTCTTAACACAACTGGCCGACTCAAAACTGATGCCCTTTTATATTGCAACTTTAATGAGATTGATCTCATGAGGACTATTGATAATTCATTTGTCTGATTTCCCTCTGTTTTTCTCAAAATATATTTATTTATTTATTTTATTTCAACTTATTTACTCTCCAAATATTGCAGATGGTTAGTACCAATTTCATGTCCCAACCCCAGATTTTGAAGATTATGCCTACTGTTTGCTGTAATTTATTTTGAGTCTGTTTAGTCCTTCTTTATGGTTGAAATTTAATTATGTTGTTAAAGTTTTTCGGTTGTACTTGAATCAGAAAAGACTTAATTCTTGGGAACTGACTATTGTATAATATTTATTGTGGAAATACTCAAATAGTTGTTTCCTTCACAGGATCGCACGATGGAGAAAACTACACACATTTACACCTTCGTGAGGTATCCTTGTTTGTTAGTTTCATGACCTACCAAGTTGGGTAAGGATAGTGACAGCTTGCTTCTTAGCTTTTATTCATTGAGCTTGCCTAACGAGCTCCAACATCCAAGTAATTGCTTTCGGATAACCTTCATTTGTTCATTTCTTGCAGGATTTGTGGGATGTATCTTTTACTGGACCTACTTGACGTGCCGTATGGCAAAGCTAAGTAGAACTAATCGCACACTGTCTTTTGCTTCACGCCTTAATTTTACTGTGTGTGTGAGGCTGGCTTCACGGAAACAGCATTACTTGGACACTCCTGTTCCATTAAGTAACACAGACGGAGAGTAATACTAGTGAAGGCTGTTCGAGACATTTGATATGGGACAAGTTTCATACTTCTTAGAAATCCAGAAAAATCTCCTGTTCTTGCCTTGCTGTATAGTTTTGTCAGGTTTCTCTTTGCTGGTGGCTCTTGGCTCCTTAAAATGGTCAAATGAGCTCGAAGCTTGCTGCAGTCATTTTCATCACCGTACCCGTGCTTGTTGAGTAGTCTATTTTCTGGCTCACTCACTTTGTGATAATCCTTTAGGGGTGCTGCTCCTTGTTTGTTGAGACTGCAGTTACTGACTCCTCCCTTCTCTTTTCTCCACAAAGAGGTGTCATTTTGGGATCTTCTGTCAGTTGTATCTTGTCCCCCCACACTCTTATCACATGTTTACCACATGATGTCAGTGACTTTATTTACCCCTTCTGTTTACTGAAAGAAACAAAAAATCTGCAATGTTTGCGCCTTAATGAGTGGGGCTGTGTTAGGTTATCAGTGTCTTGAATTGGGCATAACTATGGCTTCTGGTAGCTTGCATTTACATTTTATCCTCATCAGTGGAATAAAGTTCACCTGGGAATGATGAAGACACCTGTTCCTTTCACAGTAATTTTCCAGGTTGTTTGTCCCAAGATGGCAATAACTATGGCATATAAGGATGCAGGATGATACCAAGGGCTCTGGCCAAAAATGTTGGGGTGATTCATGTGGTGTGGACCATCTCCACATAATCATTTTAGGTGGGGAACAAAAGATTATGGGCCATAGGACTTCAAATTAATGGAGGCTGGACCATCAAATTTCTGGAAAGCAAGAACAGAGATGAAATTTCTTTAGTGGACCCTTACATTATGTTAGGAGCTGTCCAATAATTTACTTTGTTGAATTGAGTTTGTAACCTTAGTCAAATATAAATTGTATGACTCTATATTTTTGCTGCTTTATGAAACATAATTACCGTTAATATTGGCATAACCCAAATACTTTAAAATTGGCTAGTAAATCAAGTGTCACGTTTCGATTTAAATGGCTGCAAGAACAATTATTTTACTGGGACCAATTGTTATGGCAGCAGTAGTTTAAATTCATTTGTAAGAAATATATTGTTTCAATTGTCAATATATACTATTCGAGTAACATACACATATCTATAAACTAGAAAAAAATTTGTGCTTTGCACGTATAACATATGTGGTGAGGATAAATTATATATAATTATATTAATTATATAATTTTAATTTTCATTCATTTCAATTTTTGCTTATATAATGTAGCTATTTTTCAAATTGAATAATATATTGACTCTTTTGTGTTCATCATATGATAAATAATATTAATCTCTTATTTTTAAAACAGTTCAATAAGTTAAATAAAAGCTAATAAAAATTTAACGTTTGAATTTCAGCATTAAGAGTTTTAATAATAAATTAATTTTTAGTGGTATCTTTTAATTAAGTAAACATAATGATTAAGAAATTGCATTTAAATTTTAATTTTTATAATTAAGTTTTTAATGATAAAAAGATTATTTGATCGTGTATTTCATCTTAAATCCATTGAGTAAAGCTAGATCATTAATAACAAAAATGTAATTTGATTTTTGATTTATACAAATGAATCAGCAAAATGCATTTATATTTATAATGAAAACAGTTAACATAAATGAGAGAGTAGGAATATTTATAGAATCTAACATCTCTTGCATTTTAATGTAAATTGATGTTTATAAAATTTACATTTTAAATATAATAATCAAATTAATGATATTTGATTAAAATAAATTCATATCTATCTAATTATTTATTAATTTAAACTTTTGATATTACACCACAATATACACACTTCATTATATGTTTTTTTGAAAAAGAATTTTTTTTTATAACTGTTGTACAAGAATTTGTAGCTTATTTTCTAATAAGCTTATGCAATATTGAATTAAAACTATTTTTTATTATTTAAATCAATTTTAATCTACATATTTATATTATACTCATTGCATGATATACTATAGAATAAGAAATATAATTTATACAACGTAAAAAATTTAATAAATATATAAAAACCACTATATTAAGATAAAAACAATTGAGAGTAAATTTAATTTAAAAATCGATTTTCTTCTTTAAACTCTTTGCAAAAACTAATCTTATAATGAACTTATTTTCAGCATTATGATTTCCTTTTAATTTTATTTACCAATATATTTTATTTTGAAATTGATACACTACAATCTAAAATTTATTAATTGCATAAATAGATTTATCCAAATGAAAATATTATATATATATATATATATTTATTGTGTAAAGTTCTGAAATTAAATTATTCATATTGAATTGTTTTGTATAGATTTTAAACACAGTTATTTATGTCCAGATTATGTGAATTGATTTTTTAATTTATCATTTCATCACCTTCTTGCATATGAACATTTAAAATTTTTAATATAGTAGTTTGCTTGTGCATGAATAAATTTAATTTCATATTTCTTTTTTGCTTTTGATTTCCTAATTTATACAAAAAGAACATCTCAGTGTGCTTTTATTTAATATTTTTTTTAAAGACTTCTTGTCTTCATAATTTAAGTTATTATAATCATGATATTTATATAACAACTATTATTAATGTGAATATATTTGTTCTATTTATTTTACAAACAATTTTGATTTGACAAAACTTTTAGGCTATGTTAGTTTTCATTTTTGCACCAAAAAAACAGACACACGATAATCATTACTTTTTAATTTTTACTCTATCTCTCTTACTTTTGCACAATTTCAAAAAAAAAAAAAAAAGAATACACTTGAAAACACATATCCAAAAAACGAAAACAAACATAGCTGTAGCATTTTATTTAATGGACTTTGCGTTTATTGCGTTTATTTTATTTAATGGACTTTGCATTAACATAGCTATTTAATGGACTTTGCCGTTTTGATATTTATTTATATTTTTTCAACACAATCTTTAACTATTTATTTGTTATACATTATGCTTACTAAGTTTATAATTATAATAGACCATACAATCAATTTGCCCGTTTATACACTTATCATGAAATATTATTATAATATTTATTTATTTATTATTTTAAGTTTTATTTTATTTTGTAACAATATTCTTATTACATTGCAGTTTTTATTTTTATATGTTATTTATTAGTCTCTATCCATAATATAACTTCCTATATAATTTCTTATTAATTAAAACATTTTTTACAATTTCTTTAACTTATCTTTTCCAATAGATGCTTTTTTAGCCTGCAATTTTTTTTCTCATATTGAAAATTTATATAACATTTTAATAATATCATTATATTAGCATAACTCTATTGATAATTTTTAATCAAATTGCATTTATTATCTTTAGAATCTAAAGTTAATATTCTTATTGTTATTTTATTTTTATGGTATTGTATTACAGATTATCAATGTCCCAATAGAAATAATAATTTATAAAAAATTGTGACACATCTAATAAAGTTGATATTCATAAGCTCCTTAGTTTTAATTATTGTAATATCATTTTTCTTGCTATTTGTTTATATGGTGTTGTATAAAAATATAATTAACTATATATGAAATAAAAATAATAGTACATAAAAATAATCATATATCTAATAAACCTGGTGGTCAATGATTGACTCAATTTTATAATATATTGTCATAAGAATAGTGCTCTTTGTATAAGTAATCTATTTTTATTTATAATTTTAGTTCATTACATAACTAAAAGTCAAATATTCTCCCATTTTAACCATTTTATAACATATAAAAATTTATTTATTTAATAAAAATTTTAACTCATTATTATAGCTTTATTTACATTGTTTTTTGTTTGTCATTCATTTTTTAATTTAATTGATATTTATATTTTTAAATTTTCAACGCATTGTTTTATTTTTGGTTTGTTAGGCGACATAGTCATGACACTAATGTTTTTCAACTATTTATTATTATTTTATTAAAAATAAAATTACACAATAATAACATATTTGATAAAGTTGATAGTCATAAATTTATTTATTTTAAATATTTTATAACATATTATTTTTCAAAAGTATATTGATTTCCTATATAATTAATTAATTTACTTATTTAAAATTTTAGTACGTTATTGGAACTCTATTTTTCTTGGTATAGTTTCCTCATATAATTGTATTAAATACAATTAACTGTGAAATAAAATAACAACATACAATAATTTATCACACATTTTATAAATTTGAAGGTTAAAGTTTTCCTCGTTTGAGATATTTTATAACATGTTGCTAGTGATTTTTTTGTATATGAAATCTATTTATTTATATAAATTTTTAGCTCATTATTACAACTTTATTTGTATTGCTATTTTTTTTGTATCATTCTTAATTTATTTCATTTATTTGATATCTATTTTCAAAAAGTTTTTTATGGTATTTCTTTTATTTTCTATTTATTAGGCAATATAGTTATGAAATCAAAGTTCTCCAACTAATTTGAAGTTATTTTTAAAAATTCAATAATGCAATTATTTAGTTTGTTTTGAATTTAGATTTATAATTAGTTTAAACAATTTAGAATTTTCTTTATTTAATTTAATTGCTTTATAAATATTTTAAAATGCTATTAGTTTTCTAGTACTGAAAGATTTATATATTACATAATTTAAAAATAACTACACAAGTAATTTAGATATGTTGGAATTCAATCTATTTTCTACTACTAAAATATATATATTAATTTAAAGTTCTATTAGTTTCTCACTACTAAAACATAGACATTTAATTAAGAATATATGTCTTTTCACAATTAGCAAAAGCATTCATACTTTTAATATAGTGTATAATAATAATAATAATAATAATAGTAATATAGATATAGATTTATATTTCTCTTTAACTTAATTACAAAGTAAATAGTTGAGAGTTTGAACTTTTAATTTCAAATTCGAAAAATTTGAGAAGCCGCCGTCAATCTACACGTGCCCACCCACTTGGGAAGTGTAATTGAGAATGGTACAGCTCAAGTGAGAATTTGATTTGGTTAAGGTAAGAATTGGTACAATATACCAAACTATGCTGAAATATGCGAAGTTCCCAACAACTAAGAATTTTATCTCGATGACGATTCCAAGACTGAGAAAGCATGTGTGAAAAATATTTAAGACATTGCTTTCTTTATATGCTTTTTTACAATTATTTAAAAAAATTCAATCTTTAACATCGATCATAGAAAGGCGATTTTTTCCCTCTCTCAAAAGTTTTAATAAGTAATAGTAAAGTTAAAATACAATAACTTTATAATGTCAAAATGAATTTTCAGATACTTTTAACCATGACAACTATTTTAGAAAATAATAATAATAATAATTAACCTAAACATTCCAAACCCTTTAGCGAACTGGGAAATGTACTTGAGAATGGTTCAGCTCAAGTGAGAATTCGATTTGATTAAGGTAAGAATTGGTAGAATATACCAAACTATGCTGAAATATGCGAAGCTCCCAACAACTAAGAATTTTATCTTGATGACGGTTCCAAGACTAAGAAATTATGTGTGAAAAATATTTAAGACATTACTTTCTTTATATGCTTTTTCATAATTATAAAAAAAAATTCAATCTTTAACATCAAGCATAGAAAGGAGATTTTTTCCCTCTCTCAAAAGTTTTAATAAATAATAGTAAAATTAAAATACAATAACTTTATAATGTCAAAATGAATTTCCTGATACTTTTAACCGTAATAACTATTTTAGAAAGAAAAAAAAAAACAATAATAATTAACCTAAACATTCCAAACCCTTTAGCGAACTGGTTCATCATTCAATGGTCTCAAACAAGTCACAAATAATCAGGTGGAGAATCACACATCTCCGTGCCAATACAATTAATGTCTTTATTTAATTAAATCAAATATAAGAAACTGCATATATCGAATACATCACTCCAGAGTTGGACCACATCATTATTATTAAGTCTACAACAATCTTCTTAAGATCTCTGATCATGCATCACGAGAAGTAGTTTATTTCAAGAAGAAACATAAACAGTGTAAGAATCATGTACTTCAAAGCTAGAACAGTTTTTCCAATACATAGTCTTCCTGTCTACTTCACATGGACTAGTCAACCTGCAGTATGCTTTGATATAGCCATCACCTCGGAATAATTACAGATATACACACACATCAATCATGCGCAGGTATGGAAAAACCAGTGCTTATGTATACAAGCATATATATACACAATACCATGTGCACAGGTTAGGGTGGGGGTGGCTGGATAAACATGGTAGAGAATGAGGCATGTATCACTGTCATGCAGGCAGCAGGAGGCAAACTAGCAAAATGCCAATAAACTTTGGATGACGTCATTTTTCTATCTCAACAGTCACTTCCTATCATTCCATTTGCATCTTTTTATTTTTGCAGTGATCCGTGCCAAATTCATTTGACTATATCTCATTATATATTACTAGCACAAGTTTACTTTTGAATCTGCGTGCATCATCATGAGCAGGAAAGTAAAACTATGGAGCCCCCACAAGTCCCCATCTGCTCTGAAAGTGTGTCTTGCCCACCTCTTCCTTCCACCAATTGCACTCTACTACGACAAGGGATATCATCAATGAGGGGGTATCCTGTTTAAGTGCTCTGTAAACAAGTTAGTGGAGTCCAGGTTCATGGGTGGCATATCTAATCTGATGAGGATATGGGAGGTGGAATCATACTTCTGATATTGAAAGATATTTTTTGTTTCTTACTATCTTAGTTTGTAGTACTTTAAATTTTCTATTGTTTTAGTTAGAAATTTTCTCTTACTGGGATTTTTTTGTTTTTCAGTTTGTTATTTTGTAAGTACTATAAATTTCTATAACTCGTGGATTTTTGAAAAGAATTCTCCATTTAATTTTGATTTCTTTAGAACGAACATCATAATTCCTTTGTTCCATTTCTACTTTATAATTCCTGTCTAGGGTTTCCTCTAAAAAAGTTGGATCTCCTACTTGCGTTATATTTTTGGATATGCTAGCAGAAAAAAATTTTAAATCCTCCTTAGAAAAAATACAAAGTTCAAGGAAAATATTTCCTCATACATGACAATATATTCACTTTCTTTGTTTCAACCCTACAATCAATTTCGGTGGAAAGAAGACCTAATGATTACATCTCTTAAAATTTCTTTCATGCACACTTCTAAGTGTCATCTCTCTTGATTTATTTGCCTTTTGTGATCTTTCAGAAATAACGTACAAACCATCTTGTCAAAAAGATTCGACATGACAGATCAACTATTTGCCACCAATAGTGATTATTAGGCTGTGCAGTAACAAGTGGACCTTCACGGATGATGGATGGAGATCATGGACTTTGAATTTCGGAGGACTTACATATACATTAATTTAAATGTTTATATCTATATTAATTTAATAATATGTAACCTAGCGATGCATTTTTGGTGAATTCTGGAGTGCAGTAATTATGCGACAAAAACAATTTTGTTAGTACAACTTCATCCAATCATGATTACGAGATGTAAAATTTAGTCCAAATTCTAGTTACTCTTAATGCCTTTTTAATAATTTCTGCATATTTTATTTTGTTGGGCCGTAAATTTCGACAAAATTTGACCTATGAATAAATCACAATTTATTATTTATTCATTTATTTACTTATTCTTTTGAACGCTCTTCTTCGTATATGTATTGTTGAAAATGTCTTTTTTC
Organism: Avicennia marina; assembly: GCA_019155195.1. Taxonomy (NCBI): domain Eukaryota; kingdom Viridiplantae; phylum Streptophyta; class Magnoliopsida; order Lamiales; family Acanthaceae; genus Avicennia; species Avicennia marina. The sequence continues at coordinate 12,202,033 of CM032760.1, forward strand.
CTGGTTTATCAATAATCTCAAAACTTTTTTGTAGATTATTATTTTGTGCACCATGCAATGATAGTAAAGAAAAAATAATACATAATATATTTTATTAATGAATTTACCCAAAAGATAAAAAGAGAGTCTATTTGAATATGTATCGAATATTTAAAATTATAATAAATTATATTAAAAAATATAAAAAAATAATTAAACATTAATATATCATCTGTTGCATCTCACCACGATTAGGAAGAGAATTGAAGTGGTCCGTTTAGCATTCCCTAATTTGGGGACTGGCTTTGAGATCGTCAAAGATAAATGTGTGGAGACTTTGGACATAAATCTTAATTGAGATGCATAGGAAATCACACACACTCGTGCACTCTTGGAAAAATCAATATCAGGAATACCAGTCAAACCAAACCATGCATCGACACTATTTTCAAGCTGCCTTTATAAGTTGGTTTGTATTTCAATAATTATAATTAATACGCACCCAATATAATAATGCTAATTGCAGCAGTTACTAAAATATAGTAAAAATTGTCTAGGCATCGATTATGTAAAATTCTTGCAGTATTTGCCTTGTGTAATGAAATACTAGATTTTAAATGTCAAATTTATATACACTTCACTGCATGGGAAGATCCACCAAAATTCTTTCCAGCTTACATGTTTTTCTTTTTTCTTGCAAAAACAATTGTGACTTTCTTACATTTGAATGCCAAAGTATGCACTGATGGAAATACTGCGTCAGGTTAACTTGTATTAGAAGTCTGGAATAGGCAAAAGTTCCTTATGCATATCCAACAAGCATCAGAGTCAATCCAAATTGATCCCATCATTTCTGCATCCAGAAATCAGTTTGCAAGGTGTAAGTAAATCCGTTCAACTCGAATCAACAATCCTCACGAGTCCAAATTGTTTGGAAATTATTAATTTTCAAATTTTTGCTTGCATTGAGTTGTGTACGAATATGCCAACATAATTTAGGTAATAGCATGCATATTTCCACTATTAAAACATTAAAAATATTTCATCCAACCATTAAATCCTTATAGTCTAGCCATACAAAGTGAATTATGTTACGTAAAACATTATTAAATGTGCTACTTAGTTGTTCAGCATGCAGAACTTTCAGTCAATTTAAGTTGAATGATTATAAATTAATTTCGATTTATGTCCTACACACATATCTAAACTGACTGCGCAATTACAGCAAAATGTTTTCAATTTCTGTATCAAATCAAAACTAAAACTTGGGTCGTTTAAATATTTAAATAATTGACCCTAATAGACAGAAGGCCAAAACGATAATTATGTGATACTTTATTATGTTTTTAACAGTGAAAAATGGGTAGTAGCAATATTGCATTCAATTCTGTCCGCGTTCGTGCCACTTAGAGTGGTATGGCGTCACTCGATGGGTTTTATTGTTTCACTTAGTTCTTAAATGAGTGAAGAATTTAGAAAGGGTAATGAGAGTAGGTGCTAGCATGGTCACCTGTCAGCTTGTAGAGCACAAATGAGGTTGAGGTTGGGAGAAGTGGGTGTGGGGGTGGTGAATGAGGGAGGCCCCACCCCAATTTAGTTAGATACAATATAGCTATATTCATGTAAAAACAAGATCAAGGTTTTGTCCTTTTAAAATTTAATCTTTTAATCTAAATTTGATATTTTTTCTTCCTCAACAAGTAATTGTGGGAAATCGGGACAGAGAGGATGGAGGAGCAATCTCCTATCCCCCTTCTCATATTGGCATCTCCAAAGAAATTATTAGGCTGTTAGCATTGGTGTATACTCGGTGTATGTATATGTGAAATTTAAAATAAAATATGTGTGTGTGTCATGTATATCCATGATTATTCTTTTTATATAAGAAACATTGCATAATATATGTTATTTATAATTATATTATATTACATATATGTTTACTCTATAATTTATTATCTAATTAAAATCAGATATTCTGGATATATGTATAATAATTAATGTTAATAATATATTTTATTAATAATAATAAAACATAAATTATTATAATTTAATAATAAAAATAAATTCTTTAAAATTAAAAATGTATTTGAAAATTCTATAGGGAAAGAAGTTTATGGAAAAAAACAACTGAAATAAAAAATTTAGTTGAAAATGAGAAAAGAAAAAGACAACAAGAGAGGAAAATGTACAAACTAAATACGAGAAAAGTATTATATAAAGCACATGTTTAAGACCAAATGAGACAATAGGAAGTCAAAAAAGTAATTTAAAAAGAAACGAAAATGAGGAAGGATTTGATAGCCACACCTTGCACGTGTAATGATTACAGTAGTTGCCAAGCATTAGAAAAAAATGGGATGTGTTAATTTCATAATAAATTTATTGTTTATGTATTAAAACTGTATGCAACTATTGAAAGATTGAAAATATTTTAGTAAAGTCACAACGTACAACCAAAAAAAAGGTTCATAGTCATAATAAAATAGAAGAGATATTAATTTCATACATATAAACCTCACAAGTCATATTTAGATATTTTTGGTTAAAAAATATAACATATAAGGTTGTAAAACTCTGTACATGTGTATTGAGGGATGGTATTTACAGTCAAAATATGAAAATTTTGAACACACAGTTCATAACCATTGCCAGAGAAATGGTGTCATATATATGGTACAAAAAAGCTCAATATGTATTAATTACTGCCCCTTTATGTAGATGCCTCATTCCCTGTTTTTGCCCTAGTCCATCTTTGGTCTTACAGATGCTATACTAGTAAAATACATCGAGTGTTTAATTTTATTATTTAATTAATTTTTTTATTTTTTGAATATAAGATTATGATATTTGTCACATCTAAACACAAGATATATTGTCACTTAGTATAACATTTACAAACCTCGGTTTTAAATGAGAAACTAATAAAATAGATGACATTGATTTGCATTAATGGAGGGCCTTTTCCATAATGCATCAAGTACCATCAGTTAATTAGAGGTCCACTCAGATGTTATTCTTATAGTAAATTTGTTGTCTTTTTCTTATTTGCTGCAATCCATATAGAGGAGTTTAAACAAATCTATCACGAGTCAGTCCCCATAAAATTTTTAGGTTTAAATTTCGAATTAAATGGAGTTTAAATTCAAAAACAAAATTAAAAAAAGACATTTTTTTGTTTATTAACTTACTTCCGACAATAATTTACTCTGATTAATTATTTATTAACTTTAAAGAGAACAAATACGAAAATATTCTTATTAATGTTATAATATCATTATATAACTAAGCGTATTCTATTTTTTGACTAGATTATTTAACTTAATTGTAATCATATATGTGTATAAATATTATGATATATACTTTTTAAAAAGTTATATATTCTAAAAATGTAGTTAATAGCATATGTGTATAGATAAAGAAAATGAGAAGTTAATATCACTTGTATTTGTATATAAATATCTTTATAAATAATTATAGTTATCGTTAATCAATGCTGCTATTATTCAATATTATTTAAAATATTGTTTCAAATTAAATTAGAAAGGGTAACATAACTGTATCTATAAAATATTTGATGATTTACACGCAAATATTGACAAAGTATAAAAAATTGATACAAAGATACAAAAATATAAATTAAAGATATATACTAAATAATTGTTTGTAAAAAATAAGAGAGTTACAAAAATGCATTAATAGAGTTTATTTTTATGTATTTCTTGAATAATATTACTAAATATCCCATCATTACCATTACATTGTTTAAAAATAAAATGTATTTATTAAACATAGTTTTAATACATTATTATATAATATATTCAAAAAGATAAAATATTTGATGAATAAAAATACAAAGGTCTTAAAAATAATAAAAAAGAAACTTAGGAGTCATCCCACAAATTCTTGTGTGGAGGCGATTGAACTCAAGTTTGATTCAACAAGATTTGGGTCTAATTAAATTCAAGCATAAATTTATCATCATAAAAAGGGCCAAATAAAAAGTAAAAAGGTAAGAGTAATTTGAGAATCAAACCCACAATCTCTAACATCATTTGTGAGCATTGCACCACTATACAAAAATATGCTACCATTGTTCTTTTAAGATGAATTTATGTTTAAACAAATTGAATTACTCAACGAGCAATCAAATTTTTATATTATTTATTTGACTCGTCAAATTCGTTCAACCATGTTGCTTGAATTCAACTTGACTATCACCCTTCACTTTAGCCAATCATCTTAAAAATTATGAAAAAAGGTGTATGAAGAGACTATGGTACGTGAAATTATCTTGTTTACCAACGAAGTTCGATTAATGAATACTGTACCAAGTTAATAGATCAACTAACATGGTTAAAGCCCTTTACTGTGTCAGTATTCCGATCTCTTATAATTTTCCTTATTTTTGTAATATAATACAGCCATACAATATATTTCTTAATATTATTTTCAAGACATACTAAAACAAAAATACTGATTATGTTTGGAACCTCAACTTTCATTCCACTTTCTCTCAAACTTTAGCATTACAAACATACTATTCAACAAAATTTTCATATAAATTCAAATTCAAATCTAACTTTTTAATAGATACTAATTAATTATTTTTCAATCATTATACTTATTCGCTAACAAATTATTATCTATATATACATATCACAAACATACTTATAGTTATTTTTATTTATATCACAAAAATTAATTATTATTCTTTTATATCTTCTTATCATCCAATCATTATTATATTTTTATATAATATATTCAAACAAATCAAAATTTTCATCCAATTAAAATCTTACAATCAACATATTACTTATACCAACACAACTCTAACCAACATCATTCCCAACCAAAACCCTTCTCCCAAACATATTGACAGTATATCATTTTAAAGTAATCTAAAATGCATTAATATTCTTTATATTGTCTGACACATGCATATTTTTGTACGCCTTCATATGTCGAGAATTTCATATCAACATTAACACAAGCCTATATAAAGATATCTTCGCCAATCATTCCATGATATCACACACACACACACACACACACACAAACTTATTGACAAGAAAAAAAAAAAAAACTAATTAATTACAGTTTGATGTTTAAAGTAATTTCCACCCTCCATCCCACACCCATACTCTCAAAATTTTAGAACTTGAAATGTTTAATCTTTTGTCTTATTTTGATTTTTGAACAACTTTAACATCTATAAATATAAATTTAATTTTTTGATGTTTATTATGCGAGTAGAAAAATAATTTGATTGATTGATAGGGTGCTCAAAACGAAATACCATTAATGATCTACTTATGTCGGCCATTTTGTAACTGATCATTTGTTCAATAATTTAATTATTCTGTACTTATATTTATTAAAATCCTATTGCGTGAAATGTCTATTATATTAATTAGTAAGAAACATAATATCTTGTGCAGCCTTGGAAACAGTTAATTTGATGAGAAATTCGTATGGGAATTGACTTTTGACTGATGTTGATTATTCCCAGCCTAATGGTATATACGTGTAAGTTAAAAAATGGTTTATTTGAAGATTAATGAATGTGCATACACAGTAGTAACAGTCCACACAATATCCGAAGCAAATGCTGGAGGTTGAAAGATATATTATATAGCAAGATTGAAGCCTCTAACAAAAATAATATCAGTACTAGTAAAATGTACGCGCTCTTTGTATGTACAAAAATAATTATAAAATTATTGTATTTTAAATAATAAAAACAATATTATAATTTACTGCTAAAATTAAAAAAAAAATATCTATACTATATTATTAGGTGTTTGAGTTTAATTTGATTGTATATTGTAAATTTACAATGTTACCCTAATAAGTAAAATTTACTTGACCCTTAGTTAAAGAGACACTTAAATATTACTAATATTCTATTGCCTTGTTTATACTACATCAACACTATATTATTGAAATAAGATTTTTTACTGCCCTTTATCATATATTCTTTTATTTTTCTATTATTTCTTTCTTACTTTCTTTTTACCTTCTTATTTGAATATGTGTCCTCTCTCAAATTTTTCCCTCTTTTCAATTTTAATCATTATATTTTAATTTTAAAAATTATAATATCTTTGATACTAAATAATTGTATTTCTATCATTCTACATACAATAATTTTATAATTTATAAAGAAGTTTGCACACACATATAGTGTACAATTTTAGTAGTTTACACTAAAAAAATAAAGAAAGATCAAAAGAAATTGAAAGTGAAAACATTGGAAAGAAACGCAAACAAAGATAAATTTAAAAAAAATGAAGATATAAAATATAGAAAGAAGAAAAGAATTTAAAATAAGGTTAAATGTGTCATTTTACATTATATAACTAAAAGGGGTACATATGTTATTTTACATTGTGTAACCAAAACAGTCTCAAAGAATTAATAATATAGTATACACATTCTGATCACACACACACACACGAAAATTTAAGATAATTTAGTTTGGGCCTTATCTAATGTCTAAATACATAAGAAAATGTGAATCAAATTTGGTCAGACCCAACAATTATTGGCAAGTATATATCATACCTTTTATCTTGTAATTTTCAATTACAATTACATGTGCTACATATTAGTGATCAATTGGGTGCATATATATGCTAATTTTGAGTGTTCATTTAAGAAAAACTTCCAATTCTATTTTTCTAAAGTATAGTGTCGCTTTAAAATCCATGAGTTGCAACTTCTTGATACTCCACTTTTGAGTGAAAAAAGTGAGGCTCATTTTGTTTCTAAGAAAGTCATATTAAAAATTTCTGTAGAAAGTGCTTATGGATATTTATGTGTGTGCACTTTTTAAGTCATAGAAAATTACTCACACGCACACTCATTTTTGTATATCTATAATATATAATTTTTGTATGTAAATGCAAGTTTCACACCCAATTTTGGTTATAATTTCTCCATATAATTCAAAAAAAGAATTACAATGTATATATACACACAACGCAGAAAAGGACGTCTCTCTCTCTCTCTCTCTCTCGCCAGTATATATACAGACACAAACTCAGCACAAGCTACCTCAGTTAATCTGAAGCGCACTAATGAATTAATCAAAGCCATCAACTCAAAGAATTCTCCTTCTCCGCTGATCTCTAATCATGAAAGAGCCTCACTTTAATTTCTCCCCAGGATGGTTCAACTTCATTCCCCTCTACAATTCTCAGTACTACTGTTCTTCACTGAACCTTCCTCCCCATTTACCCTTCGCTCACCACAATCCTTCAAGCTCGGCGCAAATCCCCGCTGCTTCTCCACCTCCACCTCCCAAGGATGCCCTTCCTCTCCTCAACACCCTCAGCCGAACAAGAGAGCTCCTGGACCTCGGGCCCTCATGCAACCATCCAATCAGGTTTGAGAATAACAAAGCAAATGATACTCGTGAGGGCAGTTCTTCCAGCAATCATAGTACTGATGAGAATGTCACCATAGCCCTACAAATCGGGCTCCCGAGCCCTAGTTCTGATCTGGGCTCTGGAATGTCTTCCACTGGAGAGATGTTGGATAAAGATGGAGTGGATATCCTTTCTGGGTTGCCCTTGAACAGGTTAAACATGGGTCAGTATTGGATTCCTACGCCTTCACAAATCCTCGTTGGACCCACTCAATTCTCTTGTCACCTTTGCTCCAAGACTTTTAACAGATACAACAACCTCCAGGTAAATTTCTTTATGAGCCCTAGCCCTATGCCGTTTTGCTAGTCCTAATATTTTCTGCAACGATAATGTTCACTTTTTCTATTTTTTCCCCCTTTGAAGACACACTTCATTTATATTTTTAGTGTTCCTATTTAAGTTTACAAGGAGCCAATCTTTGATCTGCTGCCTAGCTAGTTAATTCTTGTAGCTTGGTTTTTCTTTCGTACTGTTCTTGAATAATCCCATGAAATGGTTTTTGATTTTTCTCTTTTTTTTTTCTTTTTTAGTGTTTCCGTGGCAACTTGCAAGAAATGAACTTCGAAACGCTAAAGAAACTTGGGATGAACACATTCTTCTTTGTTGCAGACTTTGTTTTGGTAAAATTAATCAACACAAAATTCCTCTGGGGCCGAAGTTTTTCTTTATTTATTAGTTGGGAAGTCAAATCCTGATGAGATGTTCTCAACTGCACTATATTTGTTGTGCTGTCAAGTCTTGTCTAGGAAAACAAAAGTCAGTTTCAGATCCAACAGTCACTTCACCATGTTTAGTGTTTCCTGTTTTTGCTCTTTCAATCCCAACCTGGAGATAAAAAAGCGGAAAAAATTTATTTTGCCTTTCTGATCTTCATATAAAATATGTTTGTGTTTGAAATTTTATCTAGTATATCCATCAGTCAATTTTTATTTCCTTTTTGGAACACCGAGAACTAAAGAAGTAAAAATATCCCCTTTTTGTTCTTTTTTCATTTCTCTTTTATTAGCTTGATCCACTTTCTTGATAAAAATTCCTATTGAATTCAACTTTTTTCTTCTCCTTTCTTTTTTATTTTTTTCCCTTTTGTATTGGGGAATGGACGGCTGAACATTAAATCTGTTCAAACGTTTGAAATCTGTGCAAAACACTGTTAGTCAGCCCAAATGCATGTGGTCGACAAGTTGCAAAGGCATAGCTGTTTCAGATGTTTTTTCACCACTGGTTCAACTGCAAAATGTAAAGATCCACTGCACTGCATACATACAGAATTGGCTGATTATCTGTCGCAGCCCAATGCATATTTTCCACAGAATATAATAATATATTGAGTATATATGTGTGTGTGTGTGTGCATTGGTTGAATTGATGACGGGTATATATGCAGCAAAATTAATCATCTATTTTTCTAAGAAAAATTTTATTTTTGAGCACTATTTACTATTACGTGTTACCAGTTCATGCTTTTGCTTCTCTGCCCGCTGTTTTTTGCTCATGTATATATTATAAGGTGGAGTAATTAACAAACTACAAAGAGCATTTAGACATTAATTTATAATTTTCCGGCAGACAAATATGTTTGGATTCACATGAATATTATTATTTTTTTGGGAAGATTTTTTGGGGAATGTTTGGAAATACTGGTTGGAATAGTAAGTTGAAGAATTTGATCGATAGGGTCGGAGTGTTGTTTCACCCTTCTTTATTTTATTAGGAGCGTGTTTCGATACAAATGTTCAGTTGTAAAATAAAGGGTGTTCTAAAAAATTGTGGTATAAGCTTTGGAAAAATATCGCAGACTTCAAAATGGGTTGAAAATAGTCAGTGAAAATATTTGAAAATTCTATAGAAGTAAAAGAGAGAGATAAAAATTTAAAAATTTGATTATTGGAGTGTGTGCGTGTGTGTGCATTTTTTTTTCCCTTTTGGTTAAAAGTGATACTACACATAGCTGAAATTTTATGAAAATAACTTCAAATATGTAACCAAACATTGAAGTTTTCAATATCAATCTGTGATTCAATAACTGTTCCGTATTTGCATGATAAATTTGGTTAATTAAGAGTTTCAAGATTAATGAAAATTTAATTTCAAAAAGAGCTATGTGCTAATGACAAGATCAATCACAATCAAACAAACACACTCACACAAACTAGAAGAACGTGTTTATATACGTAATTCTACACAAATCAAGGTTCGTCTCGATAGGAAAGTGTCATATATATTACTTCAATTTCTCAAATTCTGTTGTGCCAAGTAAACCTCCTCTCAGTGTTATATACTTCACCATCAGCTGCTTTAAAACTGGTCCATCAAAAATGACACGTTTTTGGGTTAACTAAAACAACCTTAATCATATTAACTTGTTTGTCCAGATGCATATGTGGGGGCATGGTTCACAGTACAGAAAAGGTCCAGAATCTCTGAGAGGCACACAGCCAACGGCCATGCTGAGGCTGCCATGCTACTGCTGCGCACCAGACTGCAAGCACAACATCGATCACCCAAGAGCGAAGCCCCTCAAGGACTTCAGGACCCTTCAGACCCATTACAAGAGGAAGCACGGTGCCAAACCCTTCATGTGCAGGAGATGCGGAAAGCCGTTTGCTGTCAAGGGCGACTGGAGAACCCACGAGAAGAACTGCGGCAAGATTTGGTACTGCATTTGTGGCTCCGATTTTAAGCACAAGAGGTCCCTCAAAGACCACGTCAGGGCCTTTGGCCCCGGCCATGGGGCTTACGGGATTCAGCCTCGGCAATGCTTTGAAGAGGAGGATGAATCGACTAATTCTGAGATTGAGCAAGGAGGAGATGATTGATCGTGATCACTCTCTCCAATCTCGTGACTTAACTATGTATCTATGCATGTGCATTATACATTGAAGGATTGGAGGATTTCTATATATAGATCGATGTTGCCTAAGAATGTGCTTTTACCTAATTTGGTATGTTTGAGAGGTTCATATCATATTGGTATGGGAAAATTAAGACAGTATTAGTTCAATTTGATAGATTGTTTTATTCTTCTTCTTACTGTTCTTTATTAAATCTGTAGTATTGATAGATCTATAGCTTCCAATTGTCTGCGCTTGTGAATTACATGGGTTCTGTTATTCATTAGTGACATGGTGTGATGTATTTAATTATTTCAAGGGCTTTGAAGCTAATCAGTTAATTTCAAAATGTTAACATGCCGTAGATTATAAAGTTTGATCATATACGTTAACTGCTTGGAGTGTGGAATTAAATAAACTCTTCAATTGCTTTTATATTTTATTTTCTTGGTGAAATTTGAATTTTTATTTGAGGATTTGATATATGATTCCATCCGTGTTATGCAGATGATTTATATTTAGGTATAAAAATCACGTCTGTCTGTGTATATTTGTGTGTGCGCATTTTTGTTGGAGTGACTGATTATTTATTATCACTTTTCAGATTGCAAGTCAATGGAAAAGCTTTAAAATAAATTAGTCAATCTTCAATTTTTTTCCACGTACGTAGTTAAATTAAGATGGCAGAAATAAAACACGAGGAAAAAATCTAATATATAGTTTAATTATCAACAATCAGTACATAGTAATTCAGGAAGACAATTAATATTTGCATGATACGTATAATTATATACGGAGGTAATTTTATTACAACTAAATATTCCATACTAATATAAAATGAATGCAGCCTATTGTACTAAAATGTTAGTCTTTCTTTTAAGTACTATTAATATAGGACTACACAACAATGGTCCATGTTGGCTCAGTTGACATGGAAGGACAACTTCCAGCATACATTACGGACTACTTCCTATTGGTGGTCAATGATTTAAAAAACGGACCAATCATCAAATTGGAGAACTAATTGGGTCAGTACGACTAATCCAACTATTTTTAAAAAATCAATTATTTTAAATTATATATAATATATTTATACACGTATAATAGTATTAAAAAAATATTATAAAATTAATTCATATCCATTAATTGATATATCAAATGATAAATTTTACATTTAATAAAAAAATTAATAATTCAATAAATATAAAATATTACAGAAATATAAAAGAAACTAAATTAAATTCAAAGAAAAACATAAATATTGAAGAATGAACTTTGGAAAATGAAATCAACACAATTAACTGAAAATTTTTAATTCCAAAATACAATGTTTAAATTTTCAATGACTTAATTAGAAAAAATATATAGATAGAAATTATAAAATAAATACAAGTAAAAAAAATTATTAGTAAAAATTTTATTTAATAATAAATTATTTTGGAGATAAAAATGAAATTATAAGTAGATATAAAAATATTTTATATATTTTTATTTAACTAAAAGGTTAATTTCTATTTTTAAAAATTTTTATTAATAAAAATAGTGAAAATCTATTTTTGATCAGGTTGATCGGTTCAACCTGATTTTGATTAGGTTTGACAGTTCACACTTGCTCAAATGATAACTAATTTTTTCAATGTAATTAGACCGTAGAACTGACCAATTCCTAATCAAATGAGTTGAACCGTGGTTGACCGATTCCCAATCCAATGGGTTGAACCGTGGTTGTTGGTATGTTAGAATGCTTATATTAATGTGAGGCCAATTAATTGAATACTTAATATGGGTTGAACCGTGGTTGTTGGTATGTTAGAATGCTTATATTAATGTGAGGCCAATTAATTGAATACTTAATATGGGGTATCCAAGGCATGCCTTAGTCCACGGCAGTGTCACAAGCCCAAGCCACTCAATTTTTTTTTAAAAGGCCAAAAATTTAAAATTACATATATAAAAAATATTAGTGTCAGTGTGTGTGTTATTAGTAGCATGTCACATAGAGAAATATGTATAAGTCATCTAAATGCTCATCGAGTTTTTATTATTCGGGGAAAGAGATTGTCATGTGATCTAAGTGATGATTGGGTTTATGAACCTTCTAATGAAAAAGGTATGCACATTATTTTTCGAATTAGGATCTTGACATTTCTAATAACGATCTTGTAAAATATATTTGGATTTGGGGTTACGAAGAAATTATTGGCAAAAGCATCTTTAATTTGTTTTTGACAAAGAAAAAGTTTAAATTAATAACATGGATTTAATTTTAATAAGACACTCGTCACCACTACAAATCATCTTCAAACTTGATACATATGGTAATATGTCATTGGTGTTAAAGCCATCCATAATGCATCAACACTATAAAAAAAACAAAAAACAAAAGAAAAATTGCATTGTAGGTTGAACAAGTGTTGGACATAGATAAGGCATTGGCTATGATATGTCGAGCAAATAATTTGACATATCTAGAAATTAAATTTAAAAAACAAATCAACCTGACATGGACATTGCACCAACACATATTTGTATGAGGTGGTGATTTTTTTCCCTTTTCTTTTTGCTTTTTCCTTTTGCACTTTACAAGTTTCAAAATCTAACAAAATATAAAATTATCGAAAATTTAATTTTCATTCTCCTCTCTCTCTCTCTCTCTCTCTCAAAATAATATTAAACTCCATTTTTTCACATTAACAAATCCAAGAAAACCAACACTATAATCAATATCAATTTATTTGACTCATTTTTGTAGATCATATACCAATCTCACACACACACATTACATATAAAGTTTATATAAACCATACTTTAATTTGTCCTATATTATTGGTTTTTCCAATTGTCATAGTCATATTCAGGACAAAATTGAAATTGTGCTTGTTCGAACTATAAAGGACATGACGTTTTTTACTGAATTGAATTTGGGTTTCATGTATTACTTTTTTTAGGAATATAAAAATATGGAATAGTAACTTGACTTGTAGTTCCAAACGATAATTTGTGTGAATCTTCTTCAACATTATTTATTAGCTTAACTAATATGTATACCCGGATCTAAAATATTTGAAATTGTTATATGCACTTCTTTTTTTTTTTTTTTCTTTCTATGCTGTCAAATCTCGGACTCAAATATTGTTTTTATAATTTTATTTATATATTCTTTAAATAAATTTCCTTAAAATGCTAGGCTCAAACAGATTTCTGACAGCTCAGTTTTCCAAGGCCCAGCCCAAATAAGGCAAATGGGCCAACACGTATTGGCAATGTCTCCTTTCTCACAAACTCTCATGCATCCTCTTTAGCTATTATTATTTACATTACAACAAACCATAATATTTTCCTTGTGTTCAAGCCTTCTACCCGATCAGGTAAATGGGTTAAGAGTTTCATTAAACCGACTCGAGTTTGAAATTTGAGAAATTGAATCAAATTTAAAGAGTTATCAAGTTTGAATTACTTCTCGACTCATGGCACCCCTAGTTTGGGTGAGAAAAGCCCCTTGTTTACATCTAAGTTCCCCCACCACTTTGTATTAAAAAAACAAAAAGATTAAGAAAAAATTGCATGACATCGAAAATTTCTCCATAAATAATGCTCCAACGTGAACATGACATCGATAATTAAGAGCAAACAGAGCCTAAAATTTCAAATTTCCAGTGTATAAACATGCTACCAAGTGATTACTATTTCCTAGCTCCTTGTATCAACCAAAAAGAAAGTGGCAGTAGTTACCGCAACTACTGTACCAAAATGAAGGATTACAGCCCTTGAGCTCAACGAGGATGGCCCAACAGGTCCGAGCGCTGGAGATGGAAACAGATGTCCTGTGCTAGAATTCGAGCTGCATCCAGATTATAAAGGTATGTGTTAGGTCAGATCTACCAAGACAATATAAGAGTTTGATGGCAGCCGAGAGTCTCACCTTCCTGTAAATCTACAAGATCCATGGCCTGCATTGAACATAGGGATGAGTGATTATCAAAAATGTTGTGGCATGTGGATTTTTGTTGAATATAATGTTCATAAGCATGCAAATGCATTTGATCAGAAGTGTAAAACAAACCAACGGCACGGCAGATGAAGTAGTTTAAACAACGCAAAACCAACAGATCAGCCATCACCGGCCTTAGAATGCAAGCATACAACAAAAATAACAAGACTGCTGTTTATGTTTTCACTTGCTGCAATAAATATCAGTGACAAGGAACGCAACAGCCTTTCCATTGCATAGCTCATTGCAGTCCTGCCAACTAAGGTGCATTTGAACCTCAAGCAGGAAGCCAAGTAGGAATTTGTCACTCCTTGAGTATAATTAGGATTCTAAAAATCGCAAGCCAAATAGTGGAAGAGAAATTCTTTATAGTTTCCTATCGGGGCAAACGAACTAGTCTAATAATCAAAATTCATGAACAAATGGCACCATGCATGATTAGAAAAACGATGAATGGCATCAAGAACTTACTCGGATCAACAGAAGTTATTGTAGCTGTGCCGCCAAAATCACAAGTGCCACCAGAGCTGTGCATTTTCTGGTAGTAATCATTGTAAGCATAAGAAGCGTGATTTTGCAATGTATTAGGGTTATAGCAAGGCTGCCCTTGCTGAATGACTGCACAGTTAGCTTGTCCATGCCCACAAGCCCAATCAAGTCCATCCCGCAGTGAACTCTCATCTGCACCTGATCTGGCGACACAAAAAACTGTTGAAGAATTTGCACCAAGACTGTCTGGATGACTCAGACTCATATCATAGATAGCTGTGCCATTTGACGAAAAGACACCCCAATTTCTCTCCGAAATAGGCCCAGGCCTTTTATCCTCATTGAACAATTCATAAATGTATGTGTTAATGGGAATGGTGGGCTGACTAGGTGGACCAGAATCATTAGACACCCGTCTGATAAGATTATTAATATATGTCTCAGCATTTTCTGCAGTTGCATCAGGCTCACTGGCACCACCAAATGACGGCCAACCAGTTTCAGTAACAACAATAGGGATTCCTGAAAAGTTGAGAGCAGTCATAGAGCTATAAGTAGCATCCACCAAAGCATCAAACATACTGTTGTAGTGAAATAAGGTGTTCGGGTCAACAATTTGTTTGACCGAGGGGAGTGGTTCAAAAAGAGCATACTCCAGAGGAAAGATGCCATTGCTCTTAACATACTCATAATAAGGATAAGCATTCAACATATAAAAGGACTTCGTGTTTTTCAAGAACTGAAGGATCTGGAAAACAGTAGAGTTAAAGGTTGCATTAAAGGCAGCTGTAGATGGAGGAAAAGGCCGAGGAATTATGTCCATTGAATGAGGTGTCGAAACTTTAACTCGATAGTTCAGGTCTGAAGCTACCAGGGCTTTATACAGGTTACTCATCGCAGGAAGCAAAATAGGTGCAGCATGTGGAAGCGAAGTAAGAACTTCACTGCCCACAGCAATTGCTGTAATATTGGTAGATGGCACATAAGCTGCGACATTTTTATTAACCCAGGCTGCTGCTCTTGATGGTATTTCTCCAATACCTAAGACTTCCTCATTTGTAACACTAACCATGACCTCAATTCCAGTGCTTGAAAGAGCGTTCAGCATACGGGAATCAGCATCAAAAAGGCGCAGGTGGGTTATTTGCTGAGCTCTAAGAATTCTAACTATATCAGCAGCCGAAGGTAGGTTTGAAACATCAGTTCCAATATTTATCCCTACAAAGGCACCTGTGTTGTCAAGTATAATACAATTTAGAATTTGTTAAAAAATCCATGAAGTAGTTTCCTAAATCTTACCAACAAAAAGAAACTTATTCATCTCCAAGCACAAGGCCTAGAGAATCATCCAGCTGCAGCAATTAGAATTATGTTAACCCATTCTTTTCTCTATTATCAAGAGTCAGACTATCTAATAAGGCAATCTACGCATGCTAAAATATATACAACGGATGCACATTACCCATCTCAATATTCAACATTTGCATTTTACATAACTATCCACCCTCAGATCAAAAGAAGCACATAGCTGATTGATTTGAAAACATAATTTTTTTGAAAATCATAATTTTGTAAGCTACCAATTAGTCCTGTAATCAGAAGTCTTTATTTAGAAGATAGACATTGCTGTTTCAATTTCAACCATATGAAACATAGGTAATATTAATGATATCCAACTCTTGTCATTGGATTAAGATGAGTAATTTGGCTCAAAATTCATTTTAATGGATCAATGCAGGCCCAAAACAATGCACAATAAACATTAGAATTTACTTTGTAGATCACTCGTACTATAATCAGATTAATCAACTTTGAAAAACTTTTCGTGTGCTATAAATAAATCCTCTAAATTTAGAAATTGAATGGATTTGGGCTATTAGAACCATTTGAATGGATTTGTGTCCCTAAATAAGAACCATGTATCTAACACCAAAAATAGCAATGAGGTTGGCATAGTAATGTGTATAAGGTTTTGTGGGATTCACCTTCTGCAGTGAAGAATAGTCCAAAAAATAGCAGGATAGCATGAGCCCATATTTCAAGCGTCATCAGTTACAGCAAAGGAATATATCTTCAATCTTCAATCAGCTCTGAACTTCTCCCCGTGGACTAAACTCTGAGCTTTTTCTTTTTTTTTTTATCAATTTTACAATTTTCACCGGATAACCAAGGACCAGAGCACCAACAATTACCTGCAGAGATAGCCCAATGCCCTGTCCGGGTCAAAAGATTGGGAAATAGGAAGAATAATAGAGGGGAAGAAAGATTAAAAATTAAAAAGAGGAATGCAAATTGAGCATAGCATCAAACATTCAGCATTCAATAAATAATGACCAAATTTGCCTTCAAGATACCTACAATGCTCATGGGGATTACATATTAAGGGAAAGTGGCTGGCGTTAAATAAATTTCACCATATAACTTCATAATTAAAGACCTACATCAGCTACAAAAATTTTCTAATTAAGTACCACCCAAGAAGAAAAAAAAAAAAGAATGGCAAAAGATGCTTAGACCTTATTAAATCTATCATGTGAGACCCATTTCAGGTATAAACTCACTCTTCTAAGCCCACGTTCCACACCCATATCCAAGCAACAAATTTGTACACGAGTAAAAGAACAACGGGAGAGCAGTAAAAGATTAGGGTCTGGCTTAGTGCCCTCGCGCCACAAATGGAAGGCCAAATCAAAAAATCTTCTTTCCGCAAGATTCGCAGATTTAAACGCACCAAAACAAGATCTAAAGAAGTGATTAATAAGGTGAAATGGACAAATATTCGAGATGGGATACAACAATTTCACAGCACTAGAAAAACAAAATCTAAGAGGAAATCCCTCTGAAGAAAAGCTGATGGAAACACAACCTTAAAAGTTAGAACTCAGATTCTGCTTAAGAGGGAACTTTGAAGCAATGTTTATGCAGCAATTTCACAATTGCCATAAACACATTCTGCACAAGCTGGGCCAATCACACAACAGTGCAAGAAATAACACAACAGAACCAGAAAAAAAGTAACCTTCTTTAAACTACATACTAAATCCAACAAGGCTGAAAAAAGGCAGAGATTTGAGTAGAAAAAACTCACAGAGGCAGCCGAGAAAGGAAAGGACAGACCAGCATTGAGCAATTAATTTCTTGCTTAGCTATGAGGATTAAATGAAAGCTAAAATTTTAGAAGCTGAGGGGACGGCAAGAGTAAAGAGTGTAAAAGAATGAGGGAAGAGTGAGTTGGGCAGAAGGAATGCAAAGAGGTGAGGCGGGTTGTGGACTCCACAGAGAGGTAGTCTCCAGAGAGAGACAGGGTGGACAAATCAATGTCAATTGCCGCTTTTCTATTAACACGTCCCTTTTTTGGGAGTCGTTTCAGCGTAATATTAAATCATTAACTTAGAATATGTCGGGTAGACTGAATAAATTATTGTATTAAATTTAACTATGCATTGTTCTTAAAAAAAATAAATTTAATATAAAATAATATACAATTAATTTCGTATAATAAATATGATAAATTAATTTTTTTTTCTTTCAGAATAATGACATGGCCTTCAAGGTTTTTTTTAATAGTAAAAAATAATTAATTAATTATATATAAAAAATTAAATTTAAATTTAAATAAAAATTTTATTAAATAATATATATAATTGTATAAAATTTTGTAAAGAGACTGAAAAAGTTAGAAACAAACATGCTTATTTTTTAACTTAAATATGAAATATTAATCATGTTAATAAATTATTCAAACCACCAAGTATCGGATGAAATAATTTTTAAATTTTAATATGTATTTTTAAATATTTTTATTTTAAAAATTGTGTAAAAATAAAAAAATAAAATTTAAAAAATTAATAATTGAGTATATTTTTGAATCTATAATTTGAAAACAAAACATAGCCACTCATACGTGCATTGTTGGCTGAATCTATTCAAATTTGTTGAATATAAAGTAAATATGGATTTCAATTTACATATATATTTTTTTTAATCTCAGACGATATATTTCTTATTTAAATATAAAGAAGAGAAATTATGTCTTCTTCCCATAAATGCCCTTGATTTATGCAAACAAAGTTAATGAAAAAAATGTTCTCAGTGGGATACAGCCATAGGGCAAGTGCGGTTCTTTTTAAGTGGGCCCTTACTTGTCTCCCATTTCAAAGTTAACGTTCAGATTTCAGACGGGGAAAAGAAAAGGTTGCACCGATTTACATGCCCTTGTCCTTCGGGCGGTGGATCTCGAATCGCGTGCTTCACATAAATGCGATTTTCAAGAAATTAATGTTCACTTTTCTCTGTAGGGGAAAAAAATAGAAGTAGCATTTCTGGTGGCTTCGAAACGAATGGATGCCACTTGCACTGTCTCCGGAACTCTGCTCCACATGCAAGCAGGTCCCACGTGGACCGTGCAAGCAAAATCCGAAATGAATCTAGCTTGTCGTCATAATCGTCGTCAATCCATACCGTTCCAACATACTCCAGGTATACTTTGAGGAATTTACCTCAGAAAAATTGCAGATTTTCAGTGCCCAGAACAGGTGCTTTGCCTGCTCTTTCCATGGCCACTTCGTGGGCATGTGCATTGTTGTTTGATTGATTTTTATATTAATACATCCTTCCTTTACTTTTTGATTGTTTATAAAGTTTAGGATTTTGTCATTTTTTATTTTAGTTTATGCCACTGCAAGATAATTAAATTAATTATCATTTGAGCCTACGAATCAAATTGAATTTTCGAACTTGGGCCAAGGAAGCAAAGAAATCCACGTACCTGGCAGTGACAGGAAACTATCCTTGTCTTCACTTCACCCACATTTTGAAGAGGGAACCTTGCCCAGGTTGGTTTGGCTAATTTCTTCTCCACGGGTCCAAGTTCATATGTACGCACTGGCGTTGTTGAGAAGTTGGAATTGCGAGGGAAAATAGATTTCACTGTGTTTCAACTTTTTACAAGTTGAGGGGAAGCAAGAAGGTGGTGGTGGTGACAACGATGATCCAAGCATCTTCTATTAAAGCAGACAAAAATCCACATGTGAGGAGGATGAAGGCGGCGGCGGCGGCGGCGACAACGTTGATCAAAGCATCTTCTATTAATGCAGACAAAAATCCATGTGCATGTTGGTATGATTCCAACCTCAGATCTCATAAACTTGTCACCTTAACATCCCAATTATGTAAACAAAACCATTTAAAATATATTTTTGACAATTAAACTATATATTTAAAATAATAATATATATATATATATATATAGTATTTGATCAAAATTGAATAATTGTGCTTAACGGACCCCCCTACTTTAGCATAAATAAAAGGATTGATTACATAGATTTGCTCTTGAGATAGTTTTTGACTTTTGACCTAGAGTAAGCATGAGTTACTTGCGACAATTTTACTTAAATTGTACCCGGCATACAAACCTTAAAGGCTCCATTTAGAATAGAAGATTTGGATTTGGGGAAAGATTATAAAAAAAATTTCAAATGACTTCAAACGAAAGGAATTTCAATTTTACTACAATTATTTAAAGTATAATTTAGAATAAGAATTAAAGGATTTAAAATGTATTGTAAAATAAAATCATCTATATAAGTATAATAAATTTATTATTATGAATTTGAAATTTATTTCGTTTAAATCCTTTTGATCCAAATACATCCTATGAGGATTTTGGTTGTTTCTGTCCCATTCATTTCATTTATTTGGATGCAAGAGGAATGAAGTGATCCATCAATCCTAGAATGAACAAATTTTGTGGTGCATTGACTGGTTTTACATCTCATAATTACATGCTTCATGTTATAAATTTGAAGGGCATGATCTTACAAAAATAATGGTGTGCGGCTACAGTCAGCATATTTCACAATTATGTGGGGTTTGAGCATTTTAACAATATCACATCTGCAGGGGGAGAAGGGAATTTTTGCATTTGCACCACCTCACTAAAGACTCGATGGAGTGTGGAGCGATAAATCCTGAATAACTGTGTACCAAAGGAATGAGAAAAAAAAAAACAGGTCAAACACTAGAAGGCTGAAGTAGAAGACAAGATGGAGCTGCTGTGCCCAGGATGGTGAGAATGGCTCACCTCTGCGGACGAGGATGGCATTTGGTTTATCATTGTATTGATTACCTTCATAATTTGTAATACATTGCATTTACTTGTTATGGTTGCAGACAAACACGCTTGACAGACACGAATGTAAATATTATACCTGTGCTCCATTAGATATCTCCATATGGAGCTTGAATGAGGACTTTGATCTTCTGGCCGTGTGTTAAGAGTGATGCTCCATTTTCTTGTTAATTATTATTAAATATAAACGCGCAACCGTTTCAGCCAAACATGAAACGCGATCACGGTGTTACAGCAAACATGATCAGTTCAAGACGTTTAGACAGCAACATAAGTCGCATTTAATTAGCTTACTTTCCCGTTAAAGGTTATTCATCAAACATCAAAATCCACTAACATCCTCATTTATATCCACATATGATCATCAACACCTGTATCTCTTACAAAATGCAATACCATATACGCAGCAAATTACATAACCTCAACCCACCGTCTTAAAAGACTCGTGTATGTGCCTCAGCGTTTCTTGATCCCTGTTCCACTCGGGCGTTGGCGCATTCACAAAATGCGCATACAACTTATTCTTGGCACAGGTCACCGATATCAAGCTGTGCGAACCAAGCCCGTCAATCTCGTACACGTAATACAGCTGCCCCTTCTCGTCCTGCCTCTCTTCCGAACTCACGCTTTCGGCGCTCGCAATCAAGTCCTGCAGATCCACGTCCGACAGCGCAAGGTTGTTCAGCACGACGTCTTTTGGCGCCAGCCTTGGGAACCCTTCGAGAAAAGTTAAGTACACCTTTTCCGTCTTCCTTTTCGGGTTGTAGAATTCACTGTCGGTTCCGTTAGTTCCCTTCTGTATCTTTGTCACCAGCTTTTCCTTCCACCCATCGGGCACGTCGTATATGTACTCCGCTGAAGCTTTTTTGTCAGCGTTGCCGCCGAATCCTCCGTAGTTGGCGGCGCTCGCGGCGGTGCCATAGTATAGTTTGTAGGTGGTGGGGGAGTCTGCTAGGGAAGGCGGGCTTGTGGTGAGTATTGTTGTGGCCAGAGCCGTGGCGGCTAAGGACGACGCTAAGTTCAGGTGTTGTTTTGGGGGTGGGATGGTTAGGTTGGGCTTCGATGACGGCGGAGGGAGTGGTGGTTTTGGGGTGGTAGTTGAGGAGGAGGAGGAGTAAGAGAGGACGGCGGCGGGGGAGAAGATTGTGGCCATGGGCAATTGGATATGGGGGATCTTGGATTGGTGGCCAAGGTTGCTTTGTAAGAACGAATGATTATTTCCTTATCCTGCACTTAACCAATCATTGTGGAGCATGGTGACACGTCATTTTCATTTTTCTTTTGTGGTGGATTTTATAGAATGAGAAATAAGAGAATATTTTGATTTATCAAGACCATATAATAATGACATTATTCCCAAAAAAAAAAGAAACACAAAAACACCTTTCTATTTACCTCTCAATAAGAGTTTGTATTTTCATTTTTTTTATTACTATACAATATAAAAAGCAACGACGAAGCTTGGATAAATTTTCAAATATCTTTGTAAATTATAGAGTTTTTATTTTCTATTATCTTATATAATTAACTAAAGATTTCATATGAAACGTATTCTAGAAGATTTTATTTATTTATTTAAATAGATAATGCCTAACCTCACATATTATTCATCCTTATTTTTTGTTTTTACGTTTTTATTTATACCTCATGTATTTCATATTTTTATCATCTCCCATTATTTTTCAACGTGATTAAATTATCAAAAAAATCTAAATAAAATAACCTGTTCATATTAATGAGTTATAAATACTCAAATTTATAAATTTTGTGTTCAATTTAAAATTTAAATTAAATAATGAGATTGATTTTTAAAAGTTGTTTCAAAAACTTTTTGAATTTGAGTTTGAGATTGAAAAAATTATATTTTCTAGTTCAGTCAAACTCAAGTGAGTGGTTTGGTCTATTAGTACTTTTAGTTCAAATTCATGTATTATTATTTTTATTTTGGAAATATTCTTTCTAGAATACATTATTGTTGAGCTGTAAGTAACTGGCTTTCCTTGAAAGTTGGAAGTGGAGGACCCTCGTCACAGCTGTTTGACCAACTTCCCAACGGCCGAAAGCCTAAATACGCTGCCAATTTTGCATTTTCTTGATTCACGGAAAGCTTTTCCTGGTCGTGATCAAAATTTTCACATATTTTCTTTGGGACTCTCTATGACGCCATGCCTAAAAGGTACGCCTTGTTGAAATTTTGTAATTTCTTGATGCTTTTTTTTCCCCCGATTTCGATTATATATCTGACAATCTGCATGTCGTTTATATGGGTGGTGGAACCCCGTGCAATGGATCAGTGTTGATTATTCGTGCGGGATTTTCGTTTTTTAAAAGGTTTTAGATTTTAGGAATTCAGTATGGTCGGTCAATTCTACAATTTTGTTCTTCTGATTTGATTTGATTGGGATGGAGTTGGGGGAATGAATTATACGGGCAAAGAAAAAGAAATGACTCATACGTAGTTCTAATGATTGTTCAAAATCACGTTAGCACTAGCAGATGATTTGATCCTTGCCCCTACCCCTCCCCAACCACAGCAACACAGAGAATGTACAATTTTTTTCCTTTTAATTTTCACTATTAAGGTGGAAATCTGATGCCTCAAGTTTAATCTCATCTTCTAGAATTTCTTTTCTGGAACTTTCTTTTTGAATTTGTTGTATCTCGTCTATTGGAGTTGGGTAGCGAAAAAACTGCAAGTAGTGTTAAACGAAAAAGAAGTATCTTATTTGCAGTTCCAATGTTTTTTCAAAATCTTAGGGCAGGCTTAGCTTTGGCATTTATTTAAAGATAATGTCCAATCATTCTCCATTAGGGAGGAAAGAAAAACAAACTGAAACACTGTTAGCCAATGATACAATGGATGTTCATTTTGTTGTGACCTATCATGTTTTGACAAGAGTACCTACTGGTTCATCACTTGATCTTTGAATATTTCAATTATCCTTATTATTTTTCCCACACATATATGCATACAGACACTTTTATGTCTTAAAGTTTCAAGCTCCTACATCCACATTCTTTTGTTTCTAGAAAAGCCTCTGTGTCTTCATGGTAGGGTTGGACTTTATGTTACATTAGAGAGGTAGAGTACATGAAATTTGGATTGTAATTTCTTCGTCAACTTTCTATATTAAGTGGAACCAAGTAATCTCTGATTGTAGAATTCACTGTTCTCATCTGAATATGTTATACATTTCCAATCATGTCTTGGAAAATCAAGACATGCAGTTTTTAAAAAATAAAAAAAATTCATGCTCATCAAGGAAAGCAACGAAGCTTTCGATTGGAAAGATATGAGTGAAATTTTATGGGTTGTGCCATTTATAGAGTAATAAACATATATTTGACGGAGGATATATGGATCACACTGGAAGGAATGGGAGCAAAATTATGATCAGTCAAGTCTCAGAATCTCTGTTTTTAAGTTACCACTTATGTCTGGATGCGGTTAGACAGTCACCATTAGATGTCAACAAAAGACCTTCTTGAAAAATACTATGGAAGTATAAATCTGACGGAATAAGCTTTTTTTCACCAATACTGGCCATTTTTTTGTGATACAGCTAAGTAAATTAAAGTAAGGCTCCATATTTTAATGTTTTTCCATCATTACATGTGCTCAAACACTCTGTATGTTGACATGTTTATTGGTGTTGACTTCAGGGTTCTTTGCAAATTCTCTGCTCATGGGGCATGTCTAAAAGGGGAGCATTGTGAGTTCTCGCATGATTGGAAGGACCCTCCAAATAATGTAACTTTCTGTCAACCTGCTTTGTTGCCAACAGTTACTTATATGGTTTAATGTTTATACTATTTTATATTATTATTGCAGATATGTACCTTCTATCAAAAGGGAGTTTGTGCTTACGGCAGTCGATGTCGATATAAACATGTCAAAGTCTCTCAGTTGCAACCCTCAGCGGCTTCATCAGAAGATGTTTTTTTACCTGTTGAACATTCATCTGGAACTGCAGTACTCAGTGCAGGTATTGCCCCAAAAAATTGCTGCTGAACATTCAGCTTCTGCCAGATCTCTTCTCCTCCTATCATATCTTCTTGGCAGGAGTAGCCCAGGCATCATACACTAGATCATAATGATAATGCCAGGCTTTTGGTAATGTTGATCCAGATAATCAGTCAATGTCTGCTTTTGCTGTTGCTGGTGATTGTCCATGGGGGGCCGGTGATTGTCCATGGGGGGCCGGTGATTGTGCATGGGGAGACAAATACCCCCACATTCATGGTGATATTTGTCCAATCTGCAGGGAACGATGCTTGCATTCCTTGAGGCGTCAAGAAAGAGAGGAACATATGAAAATATGTGAACAAAGGAAAAAGCGTTCAGAGGTGCTAAGACACAGTCAAGAAATAGAGTGTTGTGTTTGCCTTGAGCGTGTACTCTCAAAACCTACATTAGCAGAAAGAAAATTTGGTATTCTATCGGAATGTGATCATCCATTCTGCATATCATGTATCAGGAATTGGCGTGCTAGTTCCCCGGCATCAGGCTTGAATATTAATTCTGCACTTAGAGCTTGCCCAGTATGCCGAAAGATTTCATATTTTGTGGTTCCTAGTGTGATTTTGTATTCTTCGAAAGAGGAAAAGCAGGATATCATTAACAGCTATAAGGCAAAACTGAGGTATAACTGAGACTCCCTTCCTCCCCCTGTCCTCATCTGCCTGCTCTCATTTGCTAGTTATTCTGTTTCAGGACTATTGATTGCAAGCACTTTGACTTTGGGAACGGGACTTGTCCATTTGGAACCAGTTGTTTTTACAAGGTAATGTCTATTTTATTTTAAACAAAAGTATTTAAGTTGGTTTATGGTTTATACAGTAGGTTTTGTCAAAGTTCTTATTATGTGAATTTGGTCCATATTCGTAAAAAGAATTTTTTTGAAAAGTAGAGTGGTGGCAGTCCATATGTCACAAGTTTTTTTATTCGGTCTGTGGCTTGAAATTCAAAATTGGTCAACAAATTCCAGAACAGCAAAGTTGCTGAAATGATTGACGTGTGTATTTTTATTTTGGGAATGAAGATCTACTTAGCTCAAGAAAGCAGGCAAAGCATTTGTACTTACAGTAATGTGATCCTATTAAACCTGTAGTCTGTTTTATAAAAATTGATTTCTATAAAGTTGATGCTTTGTCCTTTTTAGAGTAAATAAATAAATGACTTCTCTCTGATACTTTGAACTTTAATATAAAATGATCATTCAACATAGTATTAGAGTCACGCAAATAAAGGGTTTTGAGTTCGAATCTCAATCTCCACTCATTTATGAAAGAGTGTTACACATGCAAGGCTTCACAAAAAAGAATTTTGCATGCTTGAAGAGGCGTGTTAAAGTAATTATATAGGGCTTTTTTTTTTCAATTCTAAGTGTGTGTTTCTAAGCATGTTTTTCTTAAAATTTAAAAGGTATAATAATTAAAAAGTGTGGTTTATTTTGGTAAGTATGATAATGAACATGGCCTAAACATGAAATAACACATTTTTTAATAGCTTAAGTTGTTCGGTGGGAAGGTCACGACAAGCCTCAAGAGCTTCTTTCTCATTCTTTTACTCGTTTAATTTTTATTGAATGCCCAATTGCTACAATTTTGAATGGACTCCACTTTAACAGCATGCGTATCGAGATGGTCATCTTGAAAAGGTGGTTCTTCGCTTTCTTGGGGCAGGGGGTCGAAATACAGTGATCGCTAAAAATATTAGGTCTCTCTTTTTTTCCCTGCCAATTTGTTGTTAGGCATTGATTTAGCTTTCTGTTAATAATTTTTTGTTGTTTAATATTAATTCATGTCTGCCAATATTAATGGTTCAGGCTCTCCAATGTTCTTAGTAACTTGCAGATAAGGTGAATAAAGCTTTAAAGATTTCAAGGGAACTCTCAGGTCTAAAACTTGTTCTCCTAGGTAATTACGATCACCAAGCATGCTTTCACTTGAGTATTTTTTTTCCTAGCCCGGTTTACTATTTTTGAATGATATATTTCATGCCAGTTTGAAAATGATATATTGTCCCTTTTGATGCCAATTTAGACCACAAAATGTTATGAATTTTTTATTTTTCAACTTTCTGTTTGCCTGTTGAAGTTAGGACAATGATGTCTATGTATTTAATGTCCAGTTTTAGCTTGCAACGCTCAACCCAGAATAATGAAGAAAAAAAAAAACAAAACAAATGTGGGATCAGAAAGTGCTCTCTTGAGAGTTGGATTGGGGAAGGTGATGGATGTTTGAATTGAAGATAATATGCATATGCAGGTAATAATTACATATGTATGTATATGTATGTATAAATTTCGATAATTAGAATATTTTTGTAGTGTTTTGCCTAAATGTGGGAAACTGGGAAAGAGATTCAAACAGTTGGATATTGCTTGGATCACTTTGCTGGAAATATTTAAAATGAGCCTTAAACTGATTTAAACATAGTGAGAGAAGGTGCTAAGAGGAAAATATGAAAATAATCATGCACATGTGAGATCGTGCTGAAAGAATTGGCTTTGCTTGGAGGAAAAGATGAAAAATACCATCCAAAAATATGAATCAATATCGAAGAGAAATGAGAAGACTTGGAAGTAGCGGGGGCGCTAGTGCTAGTATGGTGAGTAGAAAAATAGATCACCCTGGACCAAAAAGGTTCGATGTTAAGTAAGTTGAAGAGATTGTAAGAAGAATAAATCACCCTGGACCAAAAAGGTTCAATGTTAAGTAGTAAGTTGAAGAGATTGTAAGAAGAATAGATCACCTTGGTCCAAAAGGGTTCAATGTTAAGCAAGTTGAAGAGATTGTAAATGTATTGTGGGATGGAGTGGAAATTGTTATAACTGATGAAGCATTAAAGTTATGTATAGTTATTAATGTCAGCGATTGTGAGTGTATTATGGAGGTGTAGAAAGCATGCCAATATAGAAAAAGTGACATGTAAATAGATGCGGAAATACTCTAAGAATGAACGAATATAGAAAAAGGGAAACATGGGAATATTGTTGGAGGGTTGACATGAAACTTTCAACTAGAGAATACCACTTGTAAGATTGTCATAGAACTATTCTGATGGTTCAAATCCAAAACAAGTCAAAAGAAGACCTCTTCTGTTGGGCTAAACAAGTATTGCAAAGGCCAGATATCAAATCTGTGAATGAAGCTATCATTGTAGCCAATTTTTTCTTGGAATACCAATGTAACACAATTTACTGGGAAAGGAAAAGGCCAACTCATTTTAAGTTGTGGGGGAGAAGGGGTTTTTAGAAAGTGAAGCCCATGGGAACTCATCGCAAACAGAAGGAGCAAGCTTTCATGCTCTGAGAAGGATGCTGGTGTGCAAGGGACCACAAGTCATTAGTTACTGTCTGAAAGTTGCTCTGTTTGTCATGGCGAAGAACCATGTGGCCATCTAATTTGGAAAGATACTCCAGTCATTTGGGATCTGCTGTGCTTAAATGTCTTCAGTTCCAAGCCACTGCCGGCATCTAGCAGGGGGCTAATGCTCATAGAGGCACATGTTAATGGAAAACAAACTAAGGTGTTTCTATACATGAGGTCTACACAACTTCATGTCAGTAGAAGAGTCAAAAAAGTTGGGGCCTCTGGGAGATATATTGAGCTCGTTTGGAGGAGCATGTTGATCATTTTCTTACCATTTTCGCAGTAAAAAGAACAGAAATATATTCTGTTATGAAGATATGCACTTCTTCGGCCATCTTAAAAAGTTAGGGTGGACACAACAACGGCTGCCATAGAATAGGAACCACTGAGGTAACACGCACACACAACCCTAAAACTGTTAACTTTTCTTGGTCATTTATGAATGATGGTTTATGCTACGTTGATCAAAGTGAGCTGCACTTTTGATGGACCTACCTCAGAAGAGCAAAACATGGGAGCGGTCCAAATCCAGTTAATTTCAGAGAACACTTTAACTCAAAAGTTGTAATTTGCAAGGAGCAGGCCCTCAACTACCAACTTTTGCATGATTATGGGTGCCTTTGACTTTACAATTAGAGGTGTGTTGATGCAAGAAAGGTACTCTATAGCTTGGAAAACTCAATGATACTAAGGGTGCCAACACAATACTAGAGAAGAAGATGACAACTATTCTCCATTGCTTACGATTTCCAAGTGGAATTCAACCCTAGTGCAAAATGGAGTTGGCAGCCACAAGCAAAGCTAAGTGGAAGATTATAGCTCCCATAAAGTTAAGGTTGGAGTGAGACTCACTTTCGAAAGAGTTGATGAAGCTAACTAACAAAGGCAACAACTGTGGGTAGAAGACTAGAGAGATCAGTGAATGATGGTTATAGTTCTAAGACTTGGTGACTTAAGAAAGGATCTTATAAAAGAGAGCGTCGACTTATGAGGATAGTGTTGAGTGGTATGTGAAAACTTGTCTCTTGTACTGGTAAGATAAAGATAGAGGACAATCAACCGATTGAACTATTTGATCCATTATCAATGCCTGTCTACCCAACCGTCCACGAGAAACTATCACTTTAGAAGTATTCTGTGTTTATATCAACATCAGAGGATTCAATTCTATTTATTATTGTCATGAATCAATTTTCCATGTCTGAAACATTTGTCATTATCTTGATTGGGAAAAAAAGGTTCAATGGCATAAATAGGGCTAGTTCATCTCTCTCTAAAGTTTTCTGTGATGTTCATAACTCAAATTGTACCTTTGCTGGCATTAGGTAAAATGTTTATCATTTTGGGAGAAACCAGTAAACATCCTCTTACGGGTGTTGCCACCTCTATGCCTGAAGTATGCTTTTGCATGAATGAAGTTGGAGCTAAGGATTTTAAATGCCTAGTAACGTATCAGTTGAGTCTGTTTTGATAATTACATGTGACAAATAATTTCAATTTGTCAAGTTCCCCTTTGGAGTAATTTCTGAGTTACATTTCTAATGGGTAACATGCAGTCATTTGCGATCCTTCTCTTGAATTCTAATACAGAATATTCACTTACAGATATGGAAAAACCAAGTATTCAATGCATCTTTGTTCCTTGTTTTCTACCTACAGAAAATTGAGTGAAGCTGTGCCCTATATGTTCTCTAGCGCATGCAATTTCAGATATAAAAATTATCTATGCCGATGCAGACATTTGGTTCCAGGATTTGTGGCTGGCTATAAATCAATAATTCAGACCTTACTAAGGCCAAAGAGGTAATTTACAAAATCCATCTAGATTTTACAGCTTAAGATCGTAGACATTGAGTTTGGTTGGTATTGAGTATTGGGGTTGTGTAATACTTTTCCTCTTCTGTTCGCTTGCCATGATCTCAATTCTCATCGGCAGCATCATAAGGTGCTTGGGATGTGATGAACTCTGAAAGATGCAGCGACAATGAAGTAAGCTACTGTTGCCTACCAAAACTTGCATCTTGATGACACAAGAAACATTGGAGAACTTGTTGCTTTACATCCATAAGTTTCGCGCGATGCACATCTCTTTTCCTCCTTGTTCTGACGAGTATATTTTTCATATTGTATATCTTGAACTTTTATTACTAGTGTATGCACGGTTTTACGTAAAATTAAAATTCCATATATTTCTTCTAAGGGTACTGGATTGATTGGAAGAGTTTACCAGCATTAAATAGTATTTACGTTACATCTAGTTCTAGTCTTCAGATCTTTGACAAAACCTCACTTCCCCCACCGACCACCATATTTCAATTCCCTCCCCACATCAATTCCTCACCGGAGAAATTTAACGTCAACTGCAGCCTAGCTAGGGCACACCCTCACCCTGAACCACGCCCTATCCACCCCACACAACCGCCCCCCCCCCCTCCCCCCCACCACCCACCTACCTATGCAACACAATAAAGATTAAATTGAATTTAAAATATATGACAAAATGACAAAAATAAAATGATAAAAAAAATGAATTGAAATATAGAGATAAAAATGTATAAATTACTAAATGTAAAAAGGAAAAACATCAAATATTAAAATAATGTGGTTATAGTAATTTAACATTATGTAACTATAGCTTTGCATTAATCCTCTATATTTGGCGTGTGTGTATTCATTTTAGAGCAATGCCATGAAAATTTTTGTGACATCTTATTGAATTAATATTTATTTTAAAGGTTTGTTTTTTTAATTATATTTTTGAATTGAATGAACTTTTATTAGAATGGGCTTTGATTATCGTTATCTAATACTCTACCTTGAGATTTATTCGCTATTTATACTATCATTAGGAGTTTGTCTACTTTGGGTGCAAAATATAAATTTATATTATTACTCTTAATTACATAGTATGAATGCCACCATTTATCGATGTATCTATCTATCTATCTATTAAGCATTTGATCCTTAAAGTAACTAGAGTAAATTTGCGTAAGTACCATTATTCAACTTTTTGTTATTTTCCTTTTCTAATTGTTATACCTTTACATAAGTAAAAAGTAAATATTTAAACAAGCTCACATACTCCACAAATAAAATAAACTAAAAAATTACTTTTAAGTTTATATTATATAAATGTAAGCGAATTACTAGTATATCCTATATTCTCCTCAATGTGATCTACTTTGTGACCCTTTTATGGCACTGCAAGTTTTTCAATGTAAAATTATAGTTGTCGGGTACACGAATTTTGCGGAAGTGCCATTTATCTTATATACAAGCATGTATTGTATATGAATATTGGTTTGTTTTTATCATGATATAAAGACTAAATATATAACAATTTCATGCCTTTAATTCCTTATTTTCCTACAAATTTCCATCTGTGCATGTGAAAGGGCGTTCGTTTGAGCCCAATGGAAATTTGGTTACAATTTATCAGAATACATTTTGTGCCATCGAAGGGGAATTTTTTAAATGATGGTGTTTTCTTGTATGGCTTCCGGCCTCTAAAGCAATTGGATAAATCATAAATGTTTGCCAAAGTAAACCTCACGGGGTGAGTTGTAATTTTTGAAACAACTAAAATTTTTTACTATTAATAAGGTCAAACTACTAGAGTTTACAAGCAATTTATTCCAAACTTGGTGTCCTCGTTCAGAAGCAAGAAGTTTCTAGACCAGTCATAATTTTGATGCTGGCCTAGTCAAATAACTGCTGCAATGTTATTTACTTTTAATTAATTTATAAAATTGTACTCAAACAATAGATTTGTCTTCAACATCAATCAATTTCAGAACTCTCAGAGGGTCTCAATTAATAATTCAAGTCACGCGAATAAAATGAGAAGATGGCAATGGGAAGGGTATCTAATGCGTGGAACCATCTCATATCAACTCTTACCATGCAAATGGCTGGTTGGAACGAAATTCGAAAACCCACCAACCTTGCAAGACTGATTCCAATAAACTGGTATGAATGATTTTCTCTTTCAGTAACAATCTTTTCATTTGAGGTAGATAAATGCTCTAACGTGTTACAAGTATTAAAGTGGGGAATGGGGCTGTAATTAACCAATAAGCAAGGTCATTTGACAATAATAATGTAGAGTTTATGAGAATAACGAGAAGATGATAGATGGTAACTCACACTTTTATTTATATGTCTATAATCAACAAAGTGGCGCCAAACAAACGATATAAATCATCACAAAACCATGAAATTATGTATGTATGTATTTATATTATATCTATATAGGGATATAAACTCTCAATATTCGTCCGTCCCAAAGATCACAAATAGAAGCACGGAGTTCCCCTTCAACACAGGAATCCCAGTATCTCTCTCTCTCTCTCATAGAATCAATTAATCAATCCACCAAGACTCTGAACAAACTGAACCCCAGCAAATCATATATATATGTAGAGGAAGAAGAAACTTCAGTTCTTCACAAGAGCCAACAGCGACGCAGCCACCGCAGAAGCCACAACGGCGGCGGAAAGCTGCAGGGAGCATGCAGCACCGGCGTCAGGCGACGGCGCGGGGGCCATGTGGGAATCCCGTTGAGCAAATGCACCAGAAAGAGTAGCCATGACGGCCACAACCTGCATCAACACGACCATAGCCTTCAAACCTGCCATTTCTTCTGAAAAGTAAGAATCTTGATGCTATCTCGAAGCTGGGTGTGATTGGTGGGAAGGGGGTTGCGCCCCGAAGGCTGTATATATACACGCAGAAGCTGGGGGTTTGTGCCGCGGCGTGCGTGTGGGGCCAGCAAAAGCGTGGACAGGTGGCACGGCGGGGGCCCTAAGTCCTCCGCGCGTGTTGACAAACATTAGTTGAAAAGGTCGATTTGGACAAGTAAAAGTCCTGCGAATGGACGGAAGAAATTCTAGAACACTTGTCAAATACTACAAAGAAATTACCCCTGAAATATGGGTTTCTAAGGCTATGTTAATTTGTATGATTATTTGACGCTTTTTCGTCTCGTTAAAAATAAACTTTTCAAATACGCCATCTGTTAGAGTAATTCATTTTTTTTTTTTTTTTTATCTTTCTTTCTTTCTTACCTCTATTTTGTTTTCAAACTCCAGATACAAACTGTGGAAATTGGAAAATTGAAAATGGGGATGGGAAATTAGACTAGAGTTGGGGGGCATAACGCGGCATTGGTGGCAATGGCCACTTTAGGACACATGGCACAGCTGTTTGTGTTAGGCCTCCTTACCTAATTCAGTTTCTTGCTGTTCGAGGGAAGATAATTTGTATATTTGCTGGAGACTGTTGGCGCAGCAAATATTTGATCAGTTTAACATCTTTATTATTTAGTCAATTATCATGACAAATAAAAGTCTGTTTAACTAATAATTTTTCACACTTTATGTGTGTGTTTAGATTTTTGTATTATGAAATTAAAATCATTATTTAGTTTATTTTATTTATAGAATATATTTGTTTATTTAAAATATTTATTTTATACTTACGCAAAATATATTGTAATTGAGAAATGAATTAAAAATAACAAAAAAAAGGGATAATTTCGTTATTTAGTATAGATAGATAGAGTATATCAAAAGGTAATGCTAATTAAATACTGTCAATTATATTTAAATGTTTTTGGTCTCTTTAATTAAAAATAATGATGTAAATTTACAATGTACAATTAAATTCACCACGAAACTCTTAATACTATAATCTAGCTCCACTGTCTACGTAATTGAACGAATTGTAGTACGAATATATTATTAACATGATGATTATTTGGCCATTTGTAAATCAGTGTTGCATTTAGAGCTGTATATGTAGATTTGCAACATGCTGAACTTGATATTTTATGCAAAAAAAATGTGAGTCTTGTATATATATTGAGTGTTTTATAATATGACGTGTATATAAATATTTAAATAAAATAAATTGTGTATGACACTCCATGCATAATGCATAAAATGCAGCATTTTTAATATACGGAAAACGAGTGAGGTGGACGACATGGGTTTCGTTTTCTTTTATGCTTTCTGCATTGGAATTAATTTAAATTGGTTTGCTAATCATATTCCAATGCCAAGATGCCCAAACTTAATAGATCAAATAACGACGCATACCAGTCATTCTCTTTAAGAGAAATGAGATCGTTGACTGTTGGGTTCAAATGTGATAATGCTACTTGATCATTTTGAATCTCATGAAGAAAAATAGTTATTAGGACAATTATCACGAAGTTATCCGTGCTAAATCTCTACGGAATTAATCTAGTCAATGTAGGGAAACAAAATTGTCAAAAGAAAACCCTAATTAAAAAATTGAATAGCTTATAAAGAGAAAACAAAAGCCCAAGCTGTAGAACCAATGAACCAAATTAAGGGGACTCAGTCCACCCTGTTTTTAATGCTGTTCCTTTCAGACTCTTCCTACTCGGCTTTTGGGCTACGACATATAAAACACAAGCTCATGGGAAATTGTTTTCTGGATTTATAGTTGTTCATATGCTTTAGAATTTACTTCAAACAATCCTTATCTCTTTTGCGCACCCCAAAGAGTGTGTGTGTGTGTGTGTGTGTGTACAGTTTCAAATTAAAAAGATAACAATGTAATTTTGTTTCATAAAACTAAAATAGTTCCATGCTCTTAATAAGATAGCGTATGTATAAAGAACTCTACAACATTGAAAACAAAACTTGTACTCAAATCATCCTAATAATTGTTGGGCGCATTTCCTGATTCCAATGGCCAACGCATCTACCCTAATGACATTGCATGCTTAAATAAATTTTAAAAAATATTAATTGTTGTACCAAACTAGTAATCAAATGAATTTATGTGGTTCACACACACATTTGCAAGTAATTAAATCGGTCCGGAACAGTGTTTGGCCCGTTTGGGTGCAGCTGATGGTGACGACATATTTTTATTTTTATTAATTATAACTATTTTTTGTTAAATTATAAGATAATTAAAGACAATTGAAACTTGTTCTAAACTCAAATAATTGATATGATTAATTTTTAAAACATAAAAAATAATAAAAAAACGAAATCTTAATATACAATTTTAATATATTTTATTATTTTTTAAACTATTATTAATTGTAATTAATTAATTAGTAATGTATTGTGCCCAAGTAATGGTAAGAGTGTTCCGCATCGACTCAACCTCAAATCGTGAGCATCTCAGATATGCACATTCCGAGATTGAGGGTACGTCCAGTGCTTCTGAAAATAGTAAGTGAAAAAGGAATGAATGACAGAGATTCGCTTGAATTATTTCCAGAAATAATAGTTTGGCAATTTGGGCTGCTATAAAAGGCCTCCCATGGCCGACCTTTCATCCTCAAGGCAGCAAAACCAGACTCGAAGAAAGTCATACACAGAAGAATCCCACTGCCCTCATCAACAGACCCTTCGCGTTTGAAGCTTCGTCACAAACCAGACGGTGCCGCACACCATGGACATGAGGAAGATTTCGTGCGCCGCCCTCGTCGTGGTGGCGGCAGCCATGAGTGCTGTGAGGGCTTCCGATGTCCAGGGTCCCGCACCGGCGCTCGCCCCATCCAGCGATGCCATCGCTGCCTTGCCTGCTTTGGGGTCCTTCGTTGGGGCGGCGGCCATCTTCTCCTTCTTTGCCCTTCGCATGCGTTAATTTGGTCATGACAAGAACGATCAAGAGAACTTGCAATTAAATACACTACACTTGTAATGGTCAATGCGAGTTCGTTGTTCTGCTTTTTCAAATGGAATAAAAGATTGATTACCTATACTTGGTATATATGTATGTATGTATGTATTTATGTATGTATGTACTTACGTACGTATCTTTATTTTTATAGTATTATTAGATTGGTGGATCGATGGGTTTTAACGATCTGGGCATATCCTGTTGACTGCGGCATGCATGCATGTTGTTTTTCTGGAATCGGAATTGAATTTTGGTATGGCATAAACAGTTGTTGTACATGTAGACCGTAGAAGATGTGTTCGATGAAAAAACAGTAGTGAAACAACGTTTTTGGTATAATTGTTAGGCTTGTTGCTTGCTTGCGTTTCGAATATTGCTTAGAATGTTATTGATCACGACATATTAGATAGATTCTACTTAGAATTTAACATTTTCCTATTCAAAAATGAATTTGAGAAAGTGTTTTGTTTCATTTGGCATCAAGGAAAATATATTAAAAAAAGGTTTGCCAAAAAGAAAAATTACGGGCACTCATTTAATTTTTGACCTTTTGTAATACGTGTGTGTGTGTGTACATACATGACACACTATTTATCATTACTAAGGAGTTAGAATAATTACTTTTGGTCATTTAATAAATACATTAAAATACCCTCTTTAATAAATTCAACTAAACCACACCTCTCTATTTTAAATGTAAAAAATTAAAATAGGAGATTTATTGACAAAAAAACTAATTAACTTATGAAAAAGAAATTAATATATATTTTTATTTATTTCTCTTGTAATTTGTTTTTATTCTTTTTTCGTTCATTGGTCCTCTAACCTCCATGTGGCCTATTTTTTTCCTTTTTGTTAAAATTTTTTATGCAATTTGAATTTTAAATAATTTTATTTATATTATTAATAAAGTCCATATAAATTATCAATTACCAATTTTTCTTAAATTTTATGTAAATTTAAAATCAAAAGTATAAATTAACTACATTATTTAATATAAAATATATTTTAATTAATAGTTTACAATATATAATGTTAAGTAGTGGGCATACATACATGTGACATTTGCATCAAACTTTCTCCATTGTCAAATTTTTTAATTAAAATTCCCTTTTTGATAACCAACAGCTAGTTTGTATTCCATGCCTATGATTCATATTACCTTTTCTAAAATGTACTCAAACAAAACTGGATCATTTACTTTAATTGAATGCCTTTTTTTCTTTTTTCTTTTCTTTTCTTTTTTTTTTTTTTTTTTTTTTTTGCAGTATCTTTTCAATTGACAAAGCGAATGCCGTTAGTATTATTTTGTACTTTTTCGATCCAAACATAAAATTAGGAAAATTTCATTTCAATTTGAGTCAAAGTTCCATTTCTTGTAAATTATGTTATAAAAGAATAAAAAAAATACCCTTTCATAAATATTCTTCCGCCGAGAACGTTTACATAAATGATGAGGGTTTTCTTGCACATTTATAAGGAAAAAGCAAGAGGACAAGAAGAAACAATGGCTACCTACGTGGGTTGGAGGTTTTGTTGGTGGATGAAAATGACGAGGATTTTAAGTTTAATTAATTGAAAATTTTTGATGAAGTGAAAATTTTAATTTATTTAAATTTTTATAGTTATATATATAACAATAACAACAACAACAATAATAATTAAATGGTATAATAGTATATAAAGAAAATGATAAGTTTAACATGCGTATATGTGTGTATGTATAGAAATTTTAATTTAATTGTGGATATATGAAATGATTAAATTTTAGAAATTTGAGTTTGTATAATAGAGAAAATAATTTAACTTCAAATAAAAATATAATTTTTGATGAGTAAGATATTTAGGTTATGTTTGGGAGAGGAGTTTCGATGGAGGATAATATTTGATGAAAATTATATTGGATTGAATAATATATTTAGTTGGTTGAAATTTTAATAAAATGGTAGGCATGCAGAGGAGGAATCCCAGAGACATCAGCAATTCAACTTTTTCTATAAAAACCTCTATTTTCCACAGAAATAGCAGAAATTCAAATATACAAAGAGAATCTGTTATAATCAGCTAATTAATTACCACGGTCTCCCAAGCGATTGCGGCTGCTGTTTATACGGCAATAATTCTGGGTTTTTTTACTGTTTGTATTAATTTTTTATCTTAATTTTTAAAATATTTTTAATTTTAAAATAATTGATGAATTTATCCTAATTCTATAATATGAAACCATTAAATTATAATTCTGTCATTTCATCTTACGAAATTGAAAGAAACAATCAAAAAATACATAAAAAGTAAAAATGATATATAAAAATTAGAAAAAAGATACATGCTATGCACTCTATTAGTATCTTGTTTGCTTAGATTGATTTTTTTTCACTCTTTATCTCCAATTTTTATTCTATTTTTTAAAATATTTATAATTTAAAATTATTTATTAAACTAAATATTGAGAAATAAATAAATAAATATAGTTATTATATAACAAAAAATATACAAACAAACATAATAAAGGACATGATATATTCTAATATATATCTATATCAAACATTATATAAATATTAAACAAAAATAATAAAATTATTTACACATAAAACTTCTTTCGATCATATGGTGTTTAGTTCTATTTTTTTTAATAATTTTAATTTCTATATCAAAAATTCAAAGTAATAGTAATTAAAATTTGTTAATTTATTATTCACAATTATTATAGTTTAATAAAATAATTGATAAAAATACAAAAAATTTAATTAAATTTATTTAATATAAATATTCAAGTATCGATAATAAATTATATTTATTTATATATTTTTTATTACATGATAAATTATATTTTACATAAACAAATAGAGAAGAAGAGTTGTATTTTTTTTTTTTTTTAAATTCTCCAAATAATAGAAAGCCAATTTTGAGACTTGAAATCACGGGATAATTTCATAAATGACTTTAAAATATAAATATTTCGAACAATTAAAAAACAATAGGTTAACCTGATGTTTCTTTCGCTGTTCTGCTCAGGGATCGCGGCTGAAGACGATGGAGAAGCTCTTGCTCCTTCTCCGGAGATGGTTGCCGGTGGAGGCAATTCTCCTCCCCCGCCGCCGCCAATCGTTGATGTGGCTGTCTCCGTGGAGTTGTGCGTTGAGATTATAAATTTATTTCCAGTTTTCTGGAAGTGGTAGTTTAATTAATAATTAGCTGCTTGATATTATATAGAAAATAAAATGAAAATCATGCTTGTGTTATAGCATGACTGTCGTTGTGAATAAAAGGTTTATTGTTATCGATTTGTCGCAGTGTTTGTGCTTCGTGTTTTCCAAAACTGTAGAACATTATGTTTTTAACTAATTTAATATTTATTTTTAATATTTATAGTGTATAATGGTGAGAAGATACCATAGTATATATAAATAGTGATTTATTTTTATATGATAAATACATATAATGCTGTCACATATGTATATATACATATGAATGAGAAAAATTGATAACTTTATAATATTATACATTTTGAAGTTAATTTTGGGGTACTTTCGAGCAAAGAATATAGAAAAATTTTAAACAGTTAAAGTGATTGTCTCTGACCGTATTTGTCTTACTTCTTAGGTCTCCAAAGCTTCTAAAAAACACATACATTCTAAACATAAAATATTTTACATGTGACTCTTTTCTCGGTTTTATGTGCATAAATACTTAAAATTTTATCATAATTTGATATTCAAAATTACATGTTAATATTATACATCAATTGTGTTATTTAATTATTATATTATGATCGGTAAGTATAGATTATAATAATATAAAAAATTTATTACTTGTACATATTTGAAAAATATTAAAATAATACATATTAATAAAGTTTACACAATTCGTGCAAGATTTATTTATAATTTAGAGAATTATTGCAATAAAAAAATTAAAGATACTTGTGTAAATTCACTTTATTTAACTAAAATTTATTAGTTGAAGATATTTAATATAACGATGATTGTGTAAATTTATTTTATTTAACTAAAAATTTTTATTAAAACAAGAATATCAGATACATAAATCCGAAGTGCAATTTGCCAGTTAAAAGCATCTAGCTTCAATTAAGTAACTTGAATATGGGAAAAACAAAAATAAATTCAAACGTATCGACATATAAATACATTAACAAATTGTCGAAATTTTAGATTTGATTTATTTGTAGAACATAAAGTTACGTTCGTTTATGTTTTTAAGTGCATTGTTTGTGTCTTTTTTTTCAAAATATGTACAATAAAATTTAGAATATATAACCATAGTAATTTATATTTCCAGGGGCTAAAGACCCAAAAAAATGCAACCGTACAACGACAACCACGGAAATTCTTGTGAAGCATGACAAGAAAATGCACCAAATTAGTCTACAATGCACTAATGCAGCGTATCGAATTACGCTTCAGTTTCGCTAATTTGCGGTTAAATGGGTTGTGTCACAATAGTAAATAAAAATTAAAAGATTATGAGCTCTATATTTTAAAATCCACAAAACAGAGCTATTTTCAATAAATAATTATGGAGTCACAAGACCTAAACCACAGGAGAGCAATTCCACAATTGCACACGTGTAACCCGTATCAACTCGCCGTCCATATCTTCCATCCACCCTGTTTGTTTCCAAATTTTTATGGCAATGAAAACAAATATCGAAAGGATTGTCTACAGCAGAATCCGTCTCGTATTCACAAAAACAAGAAAAAAGCATAAACGGACAATATACCTCTTTTTGGTTTTTATGCTACAGAGCAGACCAATTATGCCCCGAACCAAGCAATTTAACCCTACCAACTATAGCAAAAGGTAACAAGTTCTCCGCCATTTGCCCTTCTAGCTTAGCAAAATAGCATTGGGGAATATGTGGCTGTAAAGATGATGATGACGAAGCTAGACGAAAATCCCCCTCCTAAAGCTGATGACAGGACATAACAAAACCACCTCTAATTCAAAATTGCCCTGCATTGCGTTGAGACTCCAATTTCGGAAAATAAAGTTGAATGACCTATGCAGTGCCTGAACTTTCATTTGGCTTGGCTTCTGTTTTGGGTTCTGTGCGGACATATGTGAGACTTCGGGTGGGGGGTAGCGGACCAAAACTGTTAAATGCCTGACCAGATGCCTCAGCACCGCTGGGCTGAGCCTCCCGCTTCCACTGGAAGCTTCTGGGACCAGACTTTTTTGGTGTGCGACTCCTGTATAAACCGCGGAAACCTCTAGCAAATGGAGCTCTGGCTCTGGGAACAACAAATGGGGATGCCCGGGCAACACGTGGCCAAATCACTGCAGATGTTTCTGGTTGAGCAGAGCTTTTTCTTACTATCTGCACATAACGTATACAGATGAATTATATTACTCAGGTGTGATCCGTAAAAGCCTTTTGATAGATCATTCCAAAGAGATTACAAATCAAATTTGAGTTGGCTACAATTTCCATAAGGGTGCATTTAAATTGAAAATTTTGGATTTGGAAAAAGGATTTGAAGAAAAAAATTTCAAGATTTGAAGAAAAGGATTTCAAATAACTCCAGATAGACAAGATTTAAAATTCACCATAATAAAATATATATATATAGTTTATAACAAGAACAAAAGGATTTGAAATGCTTAATCATCCAAACAAATGTGATGGCTTTGTTATTATGGATTTGAAATCCATCCCTTCAATCTAAATGCACCCTAAATGAAGTTGAAAATTCATTTGTTAATTCATTACCAGGACTGCACAATTTTTAAGCAGTTAGCAGCGTATACCACCAACCAAGCAGTACATCTTCTGACACAATCAGCTCAACTAAAGTGAGCTCCTCATTTTTTAATTAGAAGTGAGGTAGGTATATATTCATCTATACAACTAGATATAATGTACACATATAAGCGTACATAACATATGGACACCCTAAACCTAAAAACTGGCTGGTAACTAAAAATATTTAATGTTCTGAAAACAGACAGCTAAGAGAACAATCAAATGAACATATGGCACATTCAGCCAATTACATCAATAATTCAGAGAAGCAAGCGTACAAACCATTCCTAAGCAAACATGCAGCCAATCAAATATAGGACTTTCATCTACCAGACCATAACACTAACATCATTCAACCAAATACCTTGACAATCCGAGACATAAAAGAGGTGCCATCCAAAGATAAAGCCTGCTCAGCTGCTTCTTTCTTCATGAATTCTATATAAGCTGACCTGAATGGGCAGTGTATTCCTGAATCATATTACATGAAATAAAGAAAGATCATATAAAAGAACTGATGCATCCGAAACGCCTCACCCCTTTGGTTGCCCTGTAGCCGGATCAGTTAAAATAATCACTTTCAGAACTTCTCCAAACTTGTTGAAGTGTCGTGAAAGGCTATCCTTAGTGGCAGCAAAGTGAACCTAATACAAGAAAAAGTATTTCAGCAATGCAGACAAGAAAAGGAACCAAGAAAAGAAATCCAAATCCATCAGACAGAAAGTTTAGCCTTAAGATACAGGCAATTACGTTGTTAACAAAGATGGTCCTCAAATCAGCATCTTCTGTAGGTAGAGCGGTCGGATATAAACCTGCAAACAACTTCTTTTTAGATTCAGGGAATGTTAAGGGTAGTTATATTCATGCAAACAAAAGATCAAGTAAGCCAATAACTAAAAAATTAGGTTCACAACCTCAACTAAAACATGAACAAATAATACTAGAAAACAATAGTTAAACAAACAGTAGATATCAACTAAATAACACGAATAAGACAAAATAGTACACATATGCTCTCATACATCTGTTCAAAATGAAGGAAAAATAGAATTTCTTACCAGTAGGTGTCTCAGTCTTCTGGGCTTCATGTTGAAAACCCATGTTTGGCTTTACCTATGACAAAGCAAGTCAGAGGAAACAGGCGAATAAATTTATAATAATAATGCAAATATATGTAACCGTGACTAAGCAAGTCAAAAGGAACAGCATAATATGTCTAATACAACAAACAATTCTTTGAAAAATGCCCTGCTAATACAAAAAGCATACACAACTTATCATTGAATCTTACATTTACAGGTGAATAGATTAGTAATAATAATGCAAATATATGTGACCATGACAGAAAGTCAAAAGGAACAGCAGAATATGCCTAATACAACAAGCAATTCTTTGAAAAAGGCCTGCTAATACAAAAAGCATACACAACTTATCATTGAATCTTACATTTCCATTGAAAGCCACTTTTAGATTGCTTTTCTCCTTCATCAATGATGCTTGAGATTTAATAGCCACGGTGTCACTATCTTGCATTAATTTGTGATTATCCAACTTGTCAACATCACTCACCTCCTGATGTTGAAGTTTCCAGATATTCGTGTGGATTGATGAAGAAACTTTAAGAGATGTACCAGGCACAGATGCAAATCGGTCCAGAGTTTTATGAGGTAAACGCACTCTTTCATAAGAACCATCAGTCATATCAGACTGTAAATTTTGCGAGTCATCTAACCCGTCTCCACCAGAGGGTGGCTGGTATATATGTGTGGCCCCTTGACCCATTGTATCGACATCATCATCTTCACCATCATAACCCAAAGCAGGAGACATGATGGTGTCATCCTTAAAAGATGTCACATTGCCTCCTTGCTGCATATTGTCACCATTTTGTCGCCGATAAGC
Source organism: Avicennia marina (assembly GCA_019155195.1). Taxonomy (NCBI): domain Eukaryota; kingdom Viridiplantae; phylum Streptophyta; class Magnoliopsida; order Lamiales; family Acanthaceae; genus Avicennia; species Avicennia marina. The sequence continues at coordinate 12,245,597 of CM032760.1, forward strand.
TAAACGAATGCTCTCCCTTTTGTTACTAAAATCTCTACCAACTGCATCTTCAGTAACACCTCCGTATTCATCTAGATGGTTGGTAGTGTTTGAAACATCAGTGGCACGACCAAGCCTATCGAACACATTGCGTGAGGGCCTAACTTTGCTCACATCTTTAACCGCATCAGCCACAGCTTTAATAGCAGCAGACATTGCAGTGCGCAATCCTGCTTCTGGTCGAATTCTCTGTGCACGATCACCCACAAAAGAATCCCCTATTGAAGTAGAAACCACTGATCGCAGGCGCTTGCTTGATGGCTCTTCTACTGCATTGGAAGGCCTAGAAGTAGCAACAGCATCTCGTACAGCAGACTGAAGTAGCCGTCGTGGTGCACCAACAGTTGTTTGAGAAACTTCGCTCTGTCAAAAATAAAGAAACAAATTAAAACAAATAGAAAAGGTCGTAAGCAGAGTCATTGGAATTTTTTGGACCATCTATCACAGGCACAAGGAAAAAACAGTTGATACATTACAACCACGATGACATTATAATCCAATGTAACATCATCTCCATTATGACCAGCAGCCAGAAAAGGTAAGCAGTATTTTAACATCTTTGGACGTACACAGTTAGAGATCTTCCAATACAATAGCAGAGCCTTCAAATACATTCAAAATGGAAGTAAACTCTCACTGTCTTACTGAATTCCACCAAGAGAATGCCGAGCAAAATATTAAATCAAAACAATTGTACTGATTTTTACAAGCATGCCACTAACAAATGGAAACTTTTGCCCAAAACAGAGCATTTCTTACATTTGGAAATAGCTTCACAAGCACAAGGTGCTATCTGTTTTCAGTAAGCTTACTAATCAAGATTCAAGTTCTCTTCTGAAATCTTGCACACAACCTAGTTAAGTAAATGGATTTTGAACTTCTAGAAATGGAGAGGCTCATTTAAATCAAACTCTTGGGAAATCCAATGTCTAACATTTGTACAGTCTTCTTAAAACACAAACAATTGCATCAAAAAAAAAAAAGATAATCACTGTCTTCTACGAAATAATCATCCCATAAGTTAATATATTGTTTGCCTAGAGTTTTTCCTTATTTGAATAGTAGATCAAATTCCATACCATGTATTCTAAATTAGCGTACTACTGACCACATATGCCTCTTCCCTCCTCCCCCCTTCTTTTGGTAAGCAGGCTCCAGCTCCCCTCCGTGTACTTAAGGATTCTCTCCCAAGAACTGTTCAAGTCACTAATCCGTTGAAACTAACCTGATAGTTCCCTTGTTCATTTGTTGTGCAGATCTATCCAGCACTTGCAGCTTTCTGTACAATTTTGTATATGTATTGGACTACTTGTCCAACAAAGTAATGTATTCTTAACATAATAAATAAAAATTGCAAAAACTGATTCATACTACCTAAAGTCTGTTAATTTTCATAATGGCCTTCTACTTTTGTTCAGAACTTAAAAATATGAAGGTATAGTCAGGATCCAACACATCATATTATACTTGGTCTTTCCCTTGCAATTGTATTCCCTATATGCCAAATATAGAAAGACTAGAGAATATGTCTGATGTGCTCAAGGATATGGAATTGCAAAAATTACAGCTTCAAATGAACAGTAAGGGGAAAAAATCACCTTCCTTGGCTGCTGCTCATCATGCCGCCGTCTTTTCTTCTCACTTTTTGACCGAGGAGAAATGGAACCTTTTGAGTGTCCAACTCTCCGATGAGGTTCATTCTCAGCATTTACTTTGTTATCCATCGAACTATGAAGAAGCGGGTTTTCATTCTCATTTACATCCTTCACTGGCTCTTTCCTTTCCCGATTTTGATGCTTTCCAGAGGTTTTACTACCCTTCTCAGCAACAGATTCAATCTTGTGGGACTCAGTTCTTCCATCCTGTTCCACTGCTGCAGATTTTGTTTTGGGTGCTTCATCTAGATGAAGTTCCCTTTGTTGCACATATAAACTTAGATAAGATCCTAGATGGTCCCAGAGCCTATGCAAAAGAGTAACATTAATTACAGTCAGAGAATGAATTGATCAGAGAGATGACAAGATGTTCACCAAGTATGCAAAACTTTGATGTTCCAAATTGTGAAGTAACCTTACCAAGATACAAAAGACTCACTGTCATCTCCCAGAAATACATTCAACTCACTCTTTGCTTCATCCTTACACCTACCATTTTTGAGCAAAACTATCACGTACTCCTGGAGACACATCATAGGTATCAGCAATAATTTAAAAAAACACACACACAAAATATGCCTAACACGTTAAATAAGGATAATTAGCAACAACATGCTATGTCATTTTTTCCTAAATACAAGCAACTCCAAGCTACAACACAGAAAAAGAGTTTTTGACTCGCGAAGAATGTTTCAAGATCAAGGCAGGGAAACCTACTTAACTAATCAGATGAAAACAAGATGGCAACAATTAGCTGTAACCACAATACCAGAACGAAAAACATACACAATGACTTAAAACACAAAGGTAACGGAGCACTTTGGCTAAACTAATTGAAAGATATTGTTATATGTACCCAACCCTTAAGTTCAGCATCAAACTTACAAAACAATGTTGTAACAATATTTACATTTTAATTACCTAGCCACAATAAAACATAGTAAACGCATTTGGCTGCACTTTGAATATCCACATCCAGCTATGATTGATTAGAACATCTTGTGTCTCATTACAATCATCAAACAATTATGGAACAAAAAGAGAAGAAGAAAACTAAATTTGTCATTAATGCCATAAAAAGATTCAACATTAAAGCATTCATTGACTTATACCTTATAAAAGAAAAAACACAAATCCCAAACCATAGATATCATTCACAGGAACAGTGGAGAGATGTCATTGACAGAGAACTAAAAAACAATTGAGTAACACCCATGCCAGCATCCATCCAGCCAACCCCAAGCCCAGCAAAGGAGAAAATGGAAGAGCAAAAATAACACATGAAGAAAATATGCCAGTATCTGCAGTGGGTAGTTAGACAATGTAGCAATTTATAGTAAAATCTTAATGAGTGAGGTCTCTGTATGATGAAAATTGAGAAACCAACTACAGAAGAAAATAAGCCAAAAGCAGTTCAACACTCAAAGTCTTTTCTTAAAATCCATAATTCATCAAGTGTTGAAAACTAACTCATGCATGACTACATAATTACTCATTATCTTATAGGAGAGGGTGCACAAAACAAAAAAAAATTCAAAGTGGTTGATGGCATGCATGAAGAATTTTTAACAGAAAATGCCAGCCTATTCTTTTCACAAAAGTTACAGTCTGCTACCAGCATACAGATTATCCAAGCTTCACATTCAGGTATTTTCTAATTTCAAATATCAAATCCCACCAAGCATCCCTATTCACGAGCAGCACACCCAAAACACTGAGGTTAAGCACTCATCTAGATTGAGCTCCAAGTGTCAAACAAATGCACATTCTCCACAAGTATTATGTAAAGGGACAAATAGCATATTGTGAGAATGGAGAAAAATTACATCTGAGCACAGAAGCAAATCTATAATTGTATGGGAAGTGTGTGGATAACAATTGGTGCAGCCAAAGCAATACGCCAGGATAACCTCAGAAAATGTCTCCACTTCATATAATCCGAAATCGCATCATTCTGCAATTCTAGTCTCTGTTTTATTCTCCAAAAAGACAATCTCAACGCCATTAACATCATAATCACTACACGATGCCCAGAAGACGGATCAAGAGATAAGTTCATATCACATTTGCACATACTTTTAACCGAGAATACCAGATGCAACAAAGTGATTCTCAAAACAGAGGGATGTTCATAATTTGATTTCTATACCATAAAAAAAAGGGTAACTCAAACTAACAGTATTTGCATTAGTTACCCAAATTCACACAAATTTTTGTTATTCACACCCAATATCCGATTTCGAGAACAATTAAAAAAATCACAGGTGAAACTTCCATTTCCATACCACGAGCGTGTCGTCGGTGTAGTCACCCATAAACTCCTTGAGCTTCTCCTTCACTCGTTCGCGAAGCTTCACAACTCCTTCGCTTGAGAAATTAACCCTAAATGCCCGATCACACCCGTCCATTACCGCCATCACCCCCCCCCCAACTAGCTTGTCCCCAAAACCCTAGCCACAATCCCGCCGATTACTCTTTCAACAAATCACTCCAACGCTCAATCGCCATTCACCATCCCCAATTTATTTCCAGAACATTAACAAAAAGCGGAAAGCAAGAATCCACCAAAATTAATCAATACCAAATCTTAATATTAAAAATTAAAATATAAATTATAATTAACGAATATTAACGAAAAAAATAAATTGTTAAGGAGCATAAATTCATATGAATATATATACGGTTTCAGGTGTGATCACTGAACTTCAGATAGAGTTTTGGGAATTTTTGTGAGTGCAGAGAGGCATTGTGGTGAGCAGTGAGAAAATAAATACTTGGAACCCTACGTCCCGGCGGCGCGCGGCCTGTGGGGAAGGGTAGGGGTAAAAAGGGAAACCAATGTACTTGGAATTGGGGTAAAATGGGAAATTAAGATTATCGATGAACAATACTCCAATTAGGAGTTTCCATGAATAGTCTCTCATACTAATTTTTTATCGAAATTTTCGTTACGTTTTGAACTCCGAAACAGGAATGTAATCAATGCCATACTTTGAATGTCCAAATCTATTCTCCAAAGAATGCCTTCTATGAGTAAAAATAAAATAAAATAAAATATGTGGTTTATATCAATAAATTACAAAAATATACTTGTGGCTTTAATGGGTGAGCAATAATATCTAATTAAACTTTGATTTTTACCTATTAATCAGTTCCATGTGTTATTACATGATAAATGATAATTGATTATAATAATTCTCAATAGCCAACGATTAAGACGTAATTACCGTGAAAATGGTTAAACAGTCGCATTATTGTGTGATTCTAACTAAATAATATGTCAATCTCAGTGCAATATTAGATATTGTTGATTAAATTTCTCTTCTTGTTTTCATTTCATTCAAATAATTAGTTTGTTAAGTCTAAATTCTTATAATTATTAAACATTTTATAGATGATAGCTTTTTATCCATTTCTATATGAAATGGCAATAAAATTTGTAAATCAACCTAATTACAATGTTTTTATTTAAAATCTTATTTCATAAAAATCCAATGAAACACTCACTCAAAAAAGTTGGGCCTAGAAGAACCGAGTGCCGATTGCTACGTGGAAAAATTGGTAAGAGTAGAATCATGCAATAGTAGGGAAAAAAGAAAAGATAAAATATACTTAAATGAAAGTGTAAACTTTGATGAGGATAAAATAGAATCAAATTTGCATCCAAACATGGTCATTAAAATTGGGCAGTCATTAAAATTGGGCATTCATCTCCCATTGCAAGGTAGATCTACCTCCCATATTATTTTAATTTTCAACATAAGCCATTATAAATTTGAGTAAGTTTTATTGTAATAATGTTAAATAATTTGTTGATTGTAAATGAGTTTGTAAAATTAAAGCCATACAATGAATCACATCAGAAGCCCGGTTATAGTACAAGCGTGGCGTTATTATTAAGTGATTTTGAATTCAATTGCTCGCCTCGCAATTATTTTGATTATGTGTTTTAATTTTTATGTGTGAATTTTTGTATATATTTTTTGACAACGATATAAAAATAAGATAAAGATAAATAATAATAATAATAATAATAATAATTTATGGTGATGAAAATTAAAACCAACATAATCTCTAACTGTTGTCGTCTTATTCATTCCTTATTAGTGTAATTTTCGAATGACTGTGATGGTGAGATTTCTTAATTGTAATTTAATTGATCAAATTATACAAGACTCCGCATTCAACGTGCCTCATATATGCTTTTGTGCTCAAACAAGCTTCTTTTCTTTCTTTCTTTCCCTTTGGTTTTTTCTGGTCAAGTTTAGGGCTACACCTAGTTTGCATTCCCCACCTAATCTTTTTGCACACGACTTGTAATTTAAAAATACAATAATTAACACCTGGTAATAATTTGTGAGTCATTCAACAACTCAAGCAACCCGAGTTAACAAATCGAAATAGAAATCTTGGATTTATTGTTTACTTTGATGCTAATTTTGATTGATGATTTGACTAGTCGTTCAACAAGTTAATTTTGTTTTTTCTTAAGTCATTATTTGATTTATTGGCAAGCATGATAAGAATTAGACATCGCTTGCAATTTAATTTTAAAGTTGAATACATCTATCCTCAAAAAAAAAAAAAAAGGCCAAATACATTTATTTTAACTAATCCATCTTACAAGTTAGTTTGAATCTTTTTGCTACTCGATGGCAGAGGTGTCAATTCTGATTAAACCTAAAAATTCGATCCAAAATCAATTCAAACTAGTAAATTTTGAATCAAATTTTCATAGATTCAGGTCAAATTTATGAACCCAAAAAATAAACGACTCAATTTTAGATTGACCCACAGGTCTGTGAATACATTTTAATTAATTTAATAAATATTTATATAAATATAAAATAATTAATTAATTAAAATTAAATAGTAAAATTGTAAATATTTAAAATATTAAATCTTAATTTTAATTAAAGATATTTTTTTGGTTGTCGGGTTGTATTCAAGTAATCCGCAAAATTGGCCAGTCAGGTTCAGATCAAATTTTCTAACCCGCAAAAATAATCAGGTTGGATTTAGATTAACGAGTTAAGTGTAATATCTAAGCCGACTCAACCCGCCAACTTGACCTGTTGTCAATGCTAATGACAAGGTTGTTATTCATTCTTTTCCTATTATTACTCGATGCCACGTCAAAGATGTTGTCGTGATTGAGCATTATAATGTTTTTTTAGATAAACTAACAAAATGACAATCTATTGTTTGTGGTACTTTGAGTCTCTCCTCAATTTGTTAATTGGATCAAATTGCTAATCTTCACAGCAATTCGTTATCTTTTATTCACCTTCATGATTTCAGTACAAATTCAAGCAAATTTCTCTTAAACCAAATTTGATTTTTGAGGAGATGTGAATGTGAAGCGTTCTACTGTGTGAATTAGCACAAATTAGTCTAGGTTCGTTGTCCACGAATTAATTGTTTGTGTAAATATGAACGAGTGACATTAGCACTCGCACTCATTATTGGTTTAGAATTGCATTAAATAATTAACAACTAGACACGTAATAGAATTATTTTAACAATTTTTAATTCTAAACTTATACTTATGTTCACTCCACCTTATCAAAATATTAACACCCGCTCAATGATGTAATTTGCAATAGATAAACACAAAGAATTGTTCACACAATTTGATGTCAATCACACCTATGTCTGTAAGGCCACGTCCAATAGAAAATGAGTTTACTAGAATTAAGAGTTTATATAACTTACATAACTCAATTTAAATTTCATTCTAATAGCTTTACTTTTCCATACACCCAGGGTCAAAATTATGTGTTATTCTATACTTTTCACTTGATAGAATAAAAACCTAACACAAAAGATCCCCACTATTCTGTCAAAATGAGTAACACCAATGAGGAATACAACCCTGTGACTTAATTATAGAAACTTTGCACTAAGAATTTGACACTTTTAACAATACATGATAATCTTTCTTAAGGAAGCTAAGTTGGTCAATTGACTCTCTTTTTCACTTAAGCAATTTTCAGTATAATTACTTTCAAAGTTTCAACAGATCACTTCTTGCATCCTCTACATAAGTAAATAATCGTTCAATAATTTTTCATAATATTTGGGATTGTCTTGATATACCAAAATCTATTTGATTCAGTTAACTCTGTAGCTGTCGAAATCTGTCAACTGTTTATTGCAACAGTTTGAGTTGACTTTTCTTTCAATATGAAATTCTCATTTTTCTAACTTTAACAACTCAATTTCCAATCTTTCATTGATTTTTCGGACAAATTATTCAAGAATTTTTTGCTGGAAATAGATCGACTTTCTTTCGTTGAAAGATAATAATCTTCTTGAAATGATTAGCCAACTCCATTCCATATTTTGTCAAACAAATATTAGGAAATCAATATTACAATAATATCTATTTTCACATGGGAATGATTTTGCTAAATTGGATTGCTATACATGTGTCATATAAGTGACAACACATACCATAATACCAATAGTTTAGATTTATTATATGTGGATGTCCATATCTTTGTGTGTACATATATATTATATGGTTCCGGTCAAAATTTATATTTTGGATTTCTAGATTCACTTCGTGGATTATTTAAATATTTCATGTTATTGTATATATTTCATACACAAACGCAGCACATCCTATACATGCATAAATTAATTTATAAATTATAAAATTATTATATTTTAAATAATAAAAATTATTAAAAATTAAAATATAAAGACTACTTAAAACAAAAAATAGATTAAAAGAATTTAAAAAGTGAGAAAACTTAAGAAACGATAAAAAAAGGAAGCAAAAAGAAAATAATGGAAAAACAAAAAAATTAATAATAATTGATTAATTTTATATAATACAATCAAAAAGCATTGCTTTCATAATAATATGATATAAATATATAGAAAAGAATAAAAACATTCAAGATAAGCAAAAAATAAATAAACAAATAAAAAGAAAAACAATTGAAAGAAAAATAAATAAAAATAGTAAACTAGAGGGAGAAAGAGAAAAAGGAGGAGGAGGATGTTTGCGTATTTTTTATAATGTGCATTTAAAAATTTTAATTTTATGATAATATAAGCGTTGATACTTAGTATTATAAATTAGTAATCATACTTGCCCGTATTTAGTGTTTTTCAATTAAAAATAGTGTTGTGATATATAAAATAAGTATAATATGGTAAATTAAGTATAATGTACAATTAAATTAAGTAAAAACTCTTAATAATATTACATTACAAGTAATGCAATTCTTCCCAACTGATATATTATAACATATTATGATTTTTTTTTTGTATTTTTAAATATTTTTTATATTATAACATATTATGATTTTTTTATTTTTAAATATTTTTATCTCAAAAATTATATAAAAATATAAAAAAATAAATTATAAAAAATATAATAATTAAATATGTATTTTTAAACTGTAAAATTTGAAAACAAACATGACCAATTCCTTTGAAAAATTGCATTTACATTATTTGAAACCCACTCACAAAGCGTCTATTAGGCAACAATGCCTAAGTCGGTTAATAAAAGTGGAAACAAACAAAAGAGAATCAGCCAACGAATGTCACGCAGACTGTGATTATATTATATTAAAATTAAAATTATTATATAATCAATCACGCAACCCCCACCCCCGCTCTGCTCACCTGCACCTCACCCCATCACCATTTACCCCTTCTCACTCCCTATTGGATACAGTTTTCCAAATAATCTCCCGATACGTTTCATTTTCGCCGCTGGGAAGGCGAGAAGCGTCCATAGAGCATGTAGACCACACACACCTGATAACCATAGAGCATCACTTTCGTGCCGTATTAACATAATTCTCTTCCTCTCGCTTGCGTCGGTATCCTCTCTCTCTCTCTCTCTCTCTGGATTTCCTGTTCGCTTCGAGGTTGGGTTCTTTTGCTTTCTCTCTCTATATGCAAGAAGGTTGTGGAGGCGTTTAGGTGTATTTAAGAGGATTACTTTTTTAATAAATTCCTTCTTAAAATACTGTTTATTCACATACCGTGTTGATTTGTAATAATTTATTGGTTATTTATTATAATTTGTTTTGTTTTATTGATTAACAGGGGAGATTGGAAGCGGAAACATTGACAAAATTATTTTCTCGTCTCCTCTGCAAACAGGTCCGTTTCATTTCTTGACCTTTTTCTGTTAAAATATGTTTTCTATGTTGTACTTGTATGGGCTTTTAATGCTCAATGAACTCTCTCCTTTTTCTCTCTGCGCGCGCGTGTGTAATGTATAATTTTGCGTTATTCTGAAATGGATGGATTTTGAGGTTATTTGATAACATGACATGCTTCATAGACTGGTTAGTTTCTTTTAACGAAATTCCTTGGGGGATTCTGATTCAAACGTTGGGTGAGTAAAATGGTATGCGCTGGGTTCCAATAAATGTAGGTAGCGGAATATTACTTAAAGATCCCAACTTTGAAATACGGATTTTATTTGATTGTTTTGAACGAAGGACTGTTTCTAAAAGAAGCCGACAGACCCATAGACACCTACATGATTAAGACCTATGAAGTTCTTTGGGTATAAATTCGGCAAAACATGAGTTCAGATAAAACTTTTTCTGGCAAAAATCTTGTTTATTTTATCTGTTCACATGAAGGTGAAATTTTTTTCAGGTTTGTATGGACTACTTTATTTAATAAGTAAAGAACAGTGAGGTGTCTTGAGTGCTGAGGGCCATTGTTCATTGGTCATTGAAGTGAGGTGCACAATAATGAGAACGTGCTTGATGTTCTAGATTTCACTTTCACCACAATCTGTTTAGCTTGTTTTAGCTACTAATGAAATTTCAGCACATGCCTATGGAGTATCTGTTTTCAAACTTATGTATCTTTTTAAGTGTGTTTTACTAGAGAATTGTACCATATCTCATGTCTTTCTGAGTCAAGGTCCAGACATTAGAGAAGGTCATCTAACTTATCTAATAACTGGGGTATAGTGAACTTGTGGATATTTTTCCTCAAACCATAGGGGCAATAATATACTGTCGAGCAGATGCAACATTTCAAAGTGGAGCTTTAAAGGGGTGTGATTTAAACGTGTTGTGGGAAGATGTCAAATTGAGGCGGAGCAACATTAAAAGGAGTGGAATTGGTGGAAGAAGAGGAGAATTATAAAGAAAAGGGATACAAACATACAGGGGATATTATTATGGTAATCAACAGCAACGTAAAAAATAAGAGCTAAACTGATCTAGTGGAAGTAGAATCGGAGGAGAGCGCTAGAAATAGAGCTGAGGGGTGGATGGTTATCAGCTAGGGTGTTATAAGGCAATAAGCGTTGCAGGGTGGATGGCTGCATTTGGCTCCTAAACTCCTATGTTTGTATAGGAGCACCCAGAGAAAATATGGTGCAAGGTCAGTGACAATCTTGTCACTCTTGCCATTCAAGGTATCAAGGTGCTGCGACCAAAAGTGGTAATGAAAAAATCAAAGGTTTACACTGCAAAACAATGCTTGAAAATCTGATATAAGAATGATTATATTATATATGTGGCTTCAGGCAGTCATGTGGGCCTTCCATTCCCATCTTCTTGTATATTTCATATAATGCATTTTTCTTGTTTCTTTTGGTCATTTCTCCCTTCATTTTGTTTTTATTTTTTGGATGACCAGTAGCTGCCATATTCGAAGTAATATATTTTTTAATTTAAGTTTTAACCCCATTGGTATAAAAAAAAATTTATTTCTAATTTTCCATCATTGAATTTACCTTTCAGAATTTTTTTGAAGTTAATCCTAGAAAGAATAGATCCAAACTTATCTTTATTGGCTAGCAGACTGTTATATTAATGATGGAATTATCATGAAGTCAACTATAAGGTGGCTATATGGATGTTTGTTATTTTCTTTTAATGTCAGTAAGAGAAGTGAAATTGATGGCACATATTTTTGGTTTCTCTGATTGGCTGAGGTTTATTAATCTGTCCATGATGTTGTGTTCAGGTGTGTTTGAGCACGAGTCAACAACTTCAGAAAAATCGGACAACAGCACAAATATCTTTGTTGAGCACTCCCTTGAAATTGTTATTCTTCTCTCTCTCTCTCTCTCTCTCTCGCTCTCTCTCTCTCTCTCTCTCACACACACACACACATACAAGACAAGCCTAATTTAAGTATTAATTGTTTCTTCAAACTTTTCCTCATTAGACATGCAATCTTTTTGTAAAACCTACTTCCCCTGGGTTCCTTCTTCCATGACTTAAGGTCAGACAAACAAGATGTAATTTTTTTTTTCTTTCCTCTCTCTCTCTCTTTGGTGGTGGTGATGGTGTGGTGGATGATGCCATACTATAACCAACTTGATTATCTTCAGTTCCATACTGTTGCTGTGCCACTTTGCCATGTCTGGTATAACGATTTTGTAGTTGCCAAAGAAAAGCAAATGGAAGAAGGAAAGAAAGAAAAATAATAAAAATCAAATTATTATCTATTGTTTGGTTGAATATTTTTTTAAGAGGAAATGAAAATATTAAAAAATGTAAAGTAACAAATATGATATTTAAATTTGTTTAAGGTTTAAAAATAAACGGGAAATGAATGAAAAATAGAAATAATTAATGATTTGAAAAACAAAAGAGAGTGAAATTAGTTTTTCTCCAGCGAGGAAAATTTCCGTCATCCAAACTTTTCTCTTTCTAGATTTCTTTTACTTGGCATTTTCTTTATTAAGTAAACAACTAAAATTATTTTTTCTAGCATTTCCTGTTCTTGTGTCAGCAAAATCTTTAAAACAAGCGTAGTGTTAATGCATCTTTGCACAGGAGAGAGTTTGAGATCCCTGAAATCTGTTCAAACATGTCGTGAGAGAGAAGCTCCCAAGGGTTTTTACAAATTGCTTTCGATTTATTTGATTGTTTTCTGTCCTTGAATTACTTTTAAAATTATCTGTTAATTTGAGAAATGGTACTTCCAAAGAAAGTCGGGATTCTTTTGAATCAGATTGGGTAGTTGTATCCTCGTTATGAAATACCCTTTCCCATGCTCATTTGTGAATCATGATATAGACAAAGCAGTGCCAAAGTTAAAGTCAAGTTGTGACATGTTGTATTGTACAGTAGAATCAAAGATATGACTATTATTTTTGGCTGGAGTTATAAGCAGGAGTTTTGTTGAGTTTTAGGAGTCATCATGCCTTCCCTACCTCTTAGATGTATTTATTATTGTTTTTTTTTCTTGTTTCTATCTACATCTTACTGGTAAAATTGTAATTACATGCAAATCACATAACTAAGCAATGTGCGGATCTAGGAATTGGTACACTTATTCTAAGGCCTGAGAGAACACTTGATGAGACAAGAGTGAGTACTTGCTAGATACAGACATGTCAACTCTGCAGAGAGTTCAAATTGTTTTAGTTGTCAAACAAGTACTCCATGCATTTCACACACTGCAAAAATCTTCAATTGTTGGGCATATATCATACGACCTCGATTACTCCATTATTATTTGTTGCCTCTGGAGTGATTTAAGAGTTCAGAGGGAAAAGTGTGCCACTCTGTGGATATGTTTTTGTCTGTATGGATGTTTTTACTGAGAGATTATCTGATTGTTTTATATTGCAGGAAATATCTGAAATGGAACAAAATGAGACTGGTTGCCAAGCTCCTCAAGCTCCCGTCCTCTGTGTTAACAACTGTGGATTCTTTGGAACAGCTGCCACTAAGAACATGTGCTCCAGGTGTTACAAGGACCTTGTTTTGAAGCAAGAACAGGCCAAGCTTGCTGCTTCATCCATCCAGAGTATTGTTAACGGGAGCTCTAGTGCTGGTGGTAAGGATTCAGATGTTGCTGTGATTACTGAAGTACAGACTACGTCTCCAGAAACTGTGGTGGGAGCACCACAAACATCTCCTGCATTGCCTGTAAGTGGGAAAAGTGTGGAAGCCGAAGAAGGTCCAAAAAGGTGTGGTACGTGCAGAAAGCGTGTTGGCTTGACAGGTTTTACTTGTCGATGTGGGAACATTTTCTGTTCTGTCCATCGGTACGCCGACAAACACGAATGCCCCTTTGACTATCGTACTGCAGGTCAGGAAGCCATAGCCAAGGCCAATCCGATTGTCAAGGCAGAAAAGCTTGACAAGATTTAAAATATGAAGTTGACTTTCATGGGCTGGATTGGATGTGTTTATTTTCGTCTACAAGAATCAGTGAATTGGAATGCGTCGAGCTTCGGACGCATCCTTATGCTGCTGTGAGTAATCAAATGCAATGTTTGGGGCATCTTTCCTACGTGCAGAACTCTGGTGCTGGTGCTCTTGTTTGAAGCAAGAGTATAATGTTAACGCCATGTTTATTCCTGGTTTTGAGGTTTGCCTTGATGATTGTTTCTGGTAGTTATTTGAACTCATTTTTCTTGTCGAGTGGCGCTCCAAACCTAGCAATAACATCCATAGTTTCCTTGTGTCACAGATTTGATGGGTTTGAATTTTGACTAGTGTCGTATGGAAAACTGTGCGTGCTGCTTGGACTTTTACCATTTAATGGTCTCATGATTAGTTAGCGTGGTCATCAGTCTAAGTCGCTGCTTGCTTGAACTTTTAGATGAAATCTGTCCCTGTCCTACGAAATTTGCCCATTCCTCACCCTTCTTGGGAAAAATGTTTGGCCCAACCCCTCTCCCCCAGAGACGGGTCCTCCCTTCACACAGGCGCGTCCCCTCAACCATCCTCTCCCATGGCTCTCCATGCAACTCTATCGAAGCCTTCAAGGACTGCTTCTCCTGCTACTATCTTCTCCACCGGCGAGTGAGCCGTAGAAAGATCTTTTTGTACCCTACTGCCGAAGCTTGGAGGAGTTCTATTCGATCGGCTCGGCTTCTGCGCCATCGACCCATGACCCATCGCCATCTACTCTCAAACAATGTTTTAAAATGTATAATATTTTTAGTTGTTTCTCCACGACTGGCTCAATTAATCGTGCTGTTTTTGTTCATGTTGTACTGTGGAAGGATAGGGGGTTTAAAATTAGCTTTTTAAGTATTATCTTCTAACTTCATTATCTTTTTAAAGTCATTTCTTCATAAATTTATTTCATGTGCAATGCACGATCATCTAAATAAATTCTACTTAATTTTCTCATTTTTAACACATTTATTAACAGTCAAATTAACATTTATATATATATATATATATATATATATCACACGTACACTCAAATTTATTTTTATTTATATTATAAAATTTAATTATTTTTTCTACATACTATAGTATTGTGTAATTATCATTATATATTTTATAGATATATTCAAACAAATCATATCATTCATTCCATCAAAAATTTCCTTCAAAACAAAACACATGAATCATCCCAACGTAACTCTTATCAAACAAAAACCCCTCTCCCAAACATAGGTTGATGATTGATGGCTGCAATGAATTATAAGAGTCTAGATTTTGAAGATTTGGTTGTTTATCTAACGGAGTGGTTGACCGTTGAAACCTTTACAATTGACCAAAAAGAAAGGGCCTTGACAAAATGGCAGTCGTCAACTTAGAAGCACGATGCTTTGTTAATTACAAGTTTGGTTAGTGTGTAATTAAGAATGTTGTTGGAGCCAATCTATGCGACCTACAGTGACATAAAAGCTTAATGAGGAGTAGAGGAGGGAGAGTTTGCTACGCATTGTTCTTAATTTATTTTCTTGTAAAGGTCGGTTTGACTTTTTTTTGTAAGTTTTTTTTAACCACACGTTCAAGTACAAATAGGGGTGGAGTTGGCACCCTGCAGCCATAGAATTAGGACAAGAAATAACACGTCCCATGCCCATAGGAAGAGACATGGAACAAAAGGTGAGGTGGGGCGGGCGGTAGTAAATTTTTATAAACGTATAGGAGAAAAATTGCTATTTCAACTCGGAGCAAGACACAATTTTTATAATAGAATAATATAGAATAGTGTGTGTGTGTGTGTGTGTGTTTTTTTTTTTAATTAGAAGAAATTGATCACTCCGCTAAAAACTAAAAGAAAGAGCCATAAAAAAGAATTAATTGTGAATAAATACAAATTTTCATTGTAATATATGCATGTTGTCATAAAATTTATATTGATCTTCACAATAAAAAACAATAATAAAATATGACCAAATTAAATTGCATCACAATAAATAAAAATGAAAAACATATCAAAGTTTCACTTGTTTGTGGAATGGAATAAGTAGTAAATAAAAGTTGTAATTTCTAATTTTAAAACAATACAGCTTTTAATATATCTTTATTTATGAATATGTGACTATTTTTTTTAAAAAAAAATTGATATATCAACTTTGTTGTACATTAAAAGGAAGATAGTGGTACATTTCTTGGCGAAAAAGAAGATGAATGTGTTACAAAACAATTTAATATTTTCATCTGATTTGAACATCTCTAATTGTCTATTTTATTTTCATTGCCTACTTTTGCTATGATTCTACTTGACTTATTGTCATATTTTTCATTGTGCCAATAATTTATTTAGAACGTAGCAAGAGACGAGCCAGGAGCAAGAAAAATGTTTGGCAACGAATTGGCGTGAAACCCTGCCCTATTATCACCCCTCAATGATGGGCAGTAGGGCATGTGGACAATCACATGCGATGTAGCAATCTTTCATAACAACATGCTTGGTTCCAAGAGCCCACTTTGAATTGATCATGAATCTCTCCCCTCTTGGCCGTTGAATTCCATCTGTAATAATTTATAATCCCCTTTTCCCTTTTTACCTCCTTCGTTGCCTCTTTCTTTCTCTTACTTCTCTTACCAACAATAATTTGCACTTGTAAAATGCCATGAGACATTTACCACACAATATATCAAGTGTTACATCCCATAAGTTATTAAGTGTGAAGAATTTGCATTATTGCACACTCCTATGCCACTGTTTCATGGTAGCATGAATCCGATGGAAATGGGCCAAAATGTGCACGATGACCACCTTACTCTGGAAAGTTGACTTCCCTTCCTTCAACACACAAATAGATTACAGTTTTGACTCAAATGAGAATTTTCAAAAATAAAATCAGACTATCCTTAAAAATATTTAATAAAAATAGAAAGGAGGAAAACAAAAAGGACCTATGCATAGGACTAAAGCGCTGACTTTTACATTGCGTGGACCACTGACCTCTTAACCAGCGTAACATACAACAGACCAAGCCCCTTACGCCCCACCCGGAGCTCCAAAGACCAGGTTTCTGGGGCGATCTCCACCGTCCATGAAGTCGTAGATGGGTGGAGATCGACCGCCTGAACCCGGAGCGGACGCGGAGAGACGAAACAACAGAAAATTCCCCTGAGCCAATCAGGGAAAGCCACGCTGCAACGGCCAAATCAAATAACTTTTTGTTTTAACGCGTTTGCGAGGCACGTGTGTGGTACGGCGAAAGCGACATGCGAGAAAAGGCAAGACGCGGTCGGTCAGAGTGGGCGGCCGCTGGAAGCTGGACCTAAGACAGCGCCTTTCCCTCCGCCCCCCTTTTTTCTTATTCTTATCATCAATCATCGCCACATCTTTGCTTTCTCGTTTTTGCCCCTCTTTCTAGCTGTTGCTTGATCTTTACTCTGGTCCCGTTTTGTCCCTCTACTTTATATTACTGCATGTGATTTCTCAAACGGAATGATGCACATGAAATTGTTAATTACTTTGGCCCTGTTTGTTATTTTTATATGAGGTTTTTTTTTTGAAAAAAAAAAGTATAAAAAGAAAAGACAGTAATTGAGTCGTGTGTTTTTATTTTATTAAATTGTAAAGTTTATATTTGTTTGAGTTTTAAGCATGCGTTTTTTAGATGCATTTTTTATATTCTAAAAATAGAAAACAAAAAAATAAATTTAATATCTAGGTTATGTTTTCGAGGAGGTTTTGGTAAGAGTTGACGTTATGTTTAGAAAAATAAAATCTTTTATAATTGAAATATTTTAATTTATTTAAATATATATATATATATAAAATATACAATAATAATTGAATGATGTAATATTACATAAGAATAATATATATGTGTGTGTATATATTGATTTGATTATAATTAAAAAATAATTATTTAATTATATATGTAAAACATAAAAATTTTAAATTTAAATTTAAATTTTAAAAAAATTTATTGAATTATATGTTTAAAAATATAAAATTAAATAAGATGTTGAGAATTGAAGAACGGGTTCCAAACATAGTCTAGTGATTAAAACGTGTGTTTGGTTGTGTCGAGAACATAGACGAACAAATAATAGCGAATGGACACTCCATTTTAGAAAATTAAGAAAACGTGATAAAAATTTTAGAAACGAGATATGAAAGGGAGGTTTGCACATGAACGTATTATGTTCTGAAAATAAAATGTAACGATGTAATTGATAGACATTTATTGAATGGTGTGTTGCTGTGTGACGTGTAAGTATAAATAATAATTGAAAGGAGGATAAAGAAAGTGAAAGGTCAAAGTTAAAATTTGTGAAAAAATTCTAGAGATATTTGTGAGCTTTCATTTTAAAGAATTTTTTTAAGAAATGAATGGAGGAGATTGAGGTGGCCAGCCACTCTATGCTTTGTTTTTATTTTTTATTATAAAATATACGGTACAATTATTTAAATTTCTTTTTTCCTTTCTTTTCTTCTAAACCATTCTAAAAAACACGCTTAAAAATTGTAAGAAACGTGGCCTTCGCGTATCGGAGGACGTCGGCCCAGTGGCTGACGACTAGACCTCCCACGACACGTCAGAGCTGATCCAGATTCATCTGCATTTCCCAGAAGTCACGAGGCCATTTCCGTCCATTCAGACCCCCCAAATTGCCTCCTACGCGTCCGTACCAAGTCCATTACTCCACGCTTGCCCACCTTCGTCCCTTCAAATTCCAACCCCCCGTCCCCCTCTCCCTGCATTTCATTCCAAACCAAATCCGCACCTCTTTTCCCACCTGTCTCGAATTCCTTATTTCTATTGATTTTTCTATCTAAATCAATACGCGAATACCCATCTCACTCTGAAAAGATCTGGGTTTGTTTATGCGGTTTATGAAATCAACAGGCATATAGGAAAGAGAAACCTGTTTTCTTTTTATAATTTTTTGTTCTCAGCTCTCTGTTGCGATTTCTTTTCGCGTTAATGGCGCAGAAGACCGAGAAGGAAGAGACGGAGTTCAAGGTCGTACCCGAGACCATCTCCCTCTGCGTCAAATGCGGCGTCGCGGGGAATTCAGCCGCCAACAATTTGTGCCAGAAGTGTTTCAACGCCAACGCGACCGTTTCTACGCCCCCGGCATCTGCTGGCCCCCCCGCGACGGCAGGCGGAGCCAAATCTGTAAATCAGGTGTTTCTGGAGAAACCTTCGGGATCTAGCGCGTCTCCCGGGTCTGCGCTGGAGAGGGAATTGAAGTCGGGGGAGACGAGTCGAGATCTGAAGAAAGAGGCTTTGGCGGCGCCTCCGGGGAAAAGAGAAGTCAACCGGTGCTCCGGTTGCCGGAAGAAGGTAGGTTTGACCGGATTCAGATGCCGATGCGGCGAGCTTTTCTGCGCCCAACACCGGTACTCGGATCGACACGACTGCATCTACGACTACAAAGCCGCAGGGCGAGAAGCCATCGCCAGGGAGAATCCAGTCGTCAAAGCCGCGAAAATCTTTAAAATATGACGCAAAAACCGATCGAACCAACACAATTGCCTTAATACGCAAGCAAGATACTGGAATTCAAACGCAGGTGGAAGAAATGGACATCGATGCTGCTGGTGCTTCTCCTCGCCATGCGTGCGCTGCGGCTAAAGGACTGGGGATTTCAACGTTCATGGTGAATTTTCGTTTCTTCAATTATTGTGATTATGTTATGAAACTGGCTTTCAATGAATTTGGGTTTCATTTGTGTGACGATTTGCAGCGTTGTATGAATTATGCTCTTAATTCTGAAAAATAAAAATTAAAAATTAACCAAAAAAAGAAAAAGAATAATGTCGATTAAAGTCGTGTTTGGTATTTGACGATATTGCGGAAAAGTTAATATTTGCGAGGCCATCAATACTGCGGGCCAGCCGCCAGTCCAACTAAAACTAGTGATTTAAAAGAAAAATGGAAAATCGGGACAACATTGACTGCGTAGTGTAATTTCCTCGAAATGGAGGAAGATATTCACACTGTGAGATGTTAGTTATTCACGCGATTTAAATACGCTTAATCTCGCGTCATGTGCAAAATTTGCTGTAATTTCCTCGAAATGGAGGAAGATACTCACACTGCGAGATATTAGTTATTCACGCGATTTAAATACGCTTAATCTCGTGTCATATGCAAAATTTGCTTCAAAATAATTATTTATTTTTATCATATATTAAGAACGTGACATGTGTTATATGATTTAAACATTCGATATAAAAATATATATCATTGTTTTCAAGTTAGAATTGGGAGAATAATCTGAATAATTTAAGTGAATAAAAATTCTATTTGAATTTTAAAATTTAGATTGAGTAAAAAAATTATAATGATAGATATTATTTTAATTGTCAATAGAAATAATGATTAAGAATTATTAATTATTTATATAAAATAAGAGAGAAAAATTTTAAAATTTAAATTTAAATAAAAGTTATATAATAAAATATTTAATTTATAAATTTTTTAATTGGTGGTAAATAATAATAAAAAAGGAAAAACAACAAACCTAGCCCTACTTTTCTAAACTCTTGATTGCGGCGTTAAAGAAATGCCACGGCGAGCTGTTTGACTTGGGAATACTTGGAAATGCCCAACTCAAAGTTGACTTTTCTAACCTTTTCGGAAGGTTTCTCTAAAATGGAGTCCTACTAATGTTGCTACAACCGTGACTGAAGGCCCTCAATAACGTAGGCTATGTTTGTTTCTAAATTAAGATGAGAGGAGAGAAATTTGAGTGAGTATGAAAATTATGTTTGATTTTTAAGATTTGAATGGATAGGAAATTTATTTTTTTATATATTGAATATATAATAATAATAATCGAATGATATAATAAAATACATTTATAAAGTAATAAAAAATAAATATTAGTAAAAAATAAAAATAAATATTAATTTAATTATAAATAAATATAATGATAAAAAAATTATTAGTTAATTTACAAGGTGAGAGAGCAGAAATTTTAATTTAAATAAAATTTATAAAATAAGATGTTTGATTTATAAATTTTTTAAACGATGATAAATAGTATTTAAAATAAAAACAAACATAACCATACGTTCCATGCGTATTAATATGGTTAAATATTTCGTAAACATAAGTTCTATAGAATTGATAAAATTAATGAAATGATGGGAAAGAAAAAAATTTGACACAAAAAAAAAATAGAGTAAATTAAAATGGAAAAAGCAAATGAAACAAATATAATTGAAGGAATAAAGCAAGAAAAAAATTAAAGATATTTTAATAATTACACATTCTGTGACTAAGTTAGACTTATATCCTTAAAATATAATCTATATTATTTAAATCTTTAAATAAACTAGTAAAAATGACAAAAGATGAGATCGAACAAGCATGAATTCATTGCATTATTTTCAATTGTTATAAATTCCACCTGTGGATCTATAACAAACACGGACAAATTTTACATAGGCTCGAACTGATTACAAAATGAAAAAGAGGCAAACCATATTTTGCTCCCTACATCAATATACCTATTAGACTGAAGAGGTTCAGACTAATTAGAACATCACATATTCCCTGTCGAAGAAAGTACTTACATTACATTGCTACGAGCATAAAGTCATGATCTGGTGAAGGAAGACGCACAGAGGAACCGTCGAAAGCCAGAAAGTCCCCAATAGCGCACCAAAACAATATCACAGTTCTTATTTGGGAAGTTCTAACAACAGAAAAAACCATCTGCCGGAAATTCAAAACATAAATCATTGGGACACATTTTTTCTCATCTTCACCGACAAATTATTTGTTCCATGTGGAGTGAGACCGTTGAACATCAATCTAATAATTTGGGAAAGTCCGATGGAGAACGTTAGCCAATAGAACTCGGTCATATGAGGGCTGACCAGTTTTCCAAACAGTAAAGCCTGAAGGGAAGTAATTAGCATCACTCCACCTTTTCAACATGTACAGCGAGAAGGGGCCTTGTGTTTTCCCTTGGGGATCGGTATAGTGCCATATAACCTCGTCTGAATTTTCCCTGATGGTATGATCCTCAGGGTCCGGAACTTCTAATTCATCATGGATTAAATGGATGACTTCATTGGGTGCACCTGCTGGTGGCTTTTCTTCAGTGCTCTTTTCTCGTTGGATGAAATCAGCATGGTGATCTGCATGAACTTCTAGATATTAGTGGAAGCCAATTACGGAGCAATCTGAGATTGCAGCAACTTTGATATCAAAATGGTAATGTGCAAGACCCAATCCAAAACCAGTAAACATTTGACAAAGAGAAGATCATGAAAAGAAGCATAAAAGAAGAATAGAAACTACACAACTTTAGAAAGAAAAACCAGGCCCACCCATTTGCTGCACTTGTTTTTAAGTCTTGAAGGCATGTTCATATTCTGTATGATGAGTAAATAAGCCACTTAGTATTTGATTTTACAATTTTATTACATGCTGACCACCAAGGCAAGAAAGAATTAAGACTGGCATTGACTGATTGAGCACAGAAATAAGGACATGTTTGATATGTACACAGACCCCCATATAAAGCACTTATAAAGAACTTCAATCAGTAGACTTTGCTTCCACACTATCAATTTCAACTAGTTATTCTCAGAATAACAGATAATAAAATCAATAAGTATGCAGTTGATTATCTACAAAAGGAGCCTGCGCAAACTGTGTACTATGAAATAATAGTAGTTCAAGATTTTTGAATCCAAAAATATAGATAGAAGGCACTTCAGTACGTAAACTGAAGAATATATCAAATTGATACCTATGTAACAACTGAATTAGTACATGGATTCAGATATGAACAAGTGGACAAACCATCAAATATCTCCGCGTCAAATTCTTTCCCAAATTCTTGGTGTGGACAAATTTAACCATTACAACAAAGGGAAAACTGAAACTCTATGCAATGCCAGAACTCACATTAACATACAGTTTTTTTGCTCCAGTCATTCTTAAAGGCAAAAAATAACAACAAAGAATAACAAGAAATAAATCCTCCAAAATTTGTAATGAAAATCAACCCAAAAAGACATCAAAACCATTCCAGAATTGATGAAAATACTTTTTTTACTTAAAAAAAAATTCAGCCCAGTATCCATTACAACTAAACAAATACCATGTGAAAAGCCCACCAAACTGGCCAAAGTCGATCAAAAAATTCTCTTAAATACCCTAAAAACCATCAAACAGAAATCTGCCTAAAACCTTCTGGGTCAACAGAAAATCTGCTCAAAAACCCAAATCAGTGAACTTCAGACCTCCTTCCCTTACTGTCTATGGTGCTTACACAGAGTTGAGGGGAGAAAGGAAGGTGGCTAATGTGATTTAAATCTGGGACAATGGTGCAGATGATGAAAAAAATTAAGTCATCCTGGTGGCAACAGCAGAGTCAGAAATCAAGATGTGAGAGGGAAGCAGGGCTCAGAGCTGTCAAGAGCACCATATGATCGCAGGGAAGGAGGCAGTATGCCTTACTCTTAGCAGATTATCTTGATAGAACTTTTGATGGAATTAAGTAATGATATCAATTTGGAAGTAAATTGGACGCTTGAGTATCAATTGGATCATGATGAAAAATGAGAGCACGAATTTGACATTTTTACTTTCATGAGTGAAACAATTTTTACTGTTCATTTATGTGTAGAGATATTTAAAACACAATATTGTGCATGACATAACCTGTAATGGCTTACCATTTGAATTTTTAACAGGCATAGAGCAATCAGTATCTTCATTTCGCACTTTGAGAGCTTCTGAATCACTAAAAATAACTTGAGATTGAGCAACAATTTCTCCAGAACCTGGAAATGTGTCATAAGTAAGTAGTGGAATAAGGAGATGAAATGAATAATTAGATGACTGCTAATTTTTGCACAATAAGAAAGCGTAAATATGCATGATGACAATCTTCAAATCGTGGAGATCCAAAAGAATGTAGTGGAAAGCAAGTCTCAGACAGAAAAGCACCAATTGCACTTCCCTCCATCACCGACAATGAATAACTAAATACAATAAAGATTTTAGACAAGGAAAATCACAAAGTAAAGAAAATTCCCTGCTCTCTGATGATCCATAATTCAATTGGTACTTGAAGTAGTTAGAGATAATGACTTTAGAAAAACACATAAATATAATGTTGGGAAAAGTTAGTGCAAGTTCTTGGCAATAGATGATTTCCATCATGTTCTAAGCCCTTCTGTTCAAGAAAAGGGGGCAGACCAGGAGGAACAGAAAGGACATCTTTCTCCGATTTTCAGATCTGAATTGAGCATGAGGGAAGCTTCATTGAGGTGCAAATATTACAGTCCTATACACAATATAGCAACCCACCAGGGAAGGATTTACAGGTATCCACTGCTTTGAACTCTCTAGGCACATGAGAAAAATGAAATGATCTCATGCTATGAATCTTGGAGAAAATTAAAATGCCAGAATTAAGCATCATTTTGCATGATCTTCATGACAATACATGCAGGGATTAAGCATAAATGGCACACCAGAAGCATCTGTGCTGGAGACATCTGAACTACCCCTGAGAGTTGATTTTGGAGAGTGATCATTCCCTTCTGCTTTTTCTGACAAACCGGCTTTGGTACCCTCAGGTTCTACTTCTTCAGCAATTACTTCCGGAATCTTAAGCAATAGTTTTCCTTGTTCAGATGGTGTCTGTAGCGTCTTCCTTCTTTCAAGATACTCAAACAAAGTAACTTCTTGAGAATTAAGTAAACAAGTGGTGATTAACAAAGGAATAAAAGATTTAAATCAAATACAGAGAATATCAGCGCCGATGCAGTCAGGGGAGAGGGGGGAAAAGCATTACCCCACTTCTGTCATCATAGGGACTTTACTCCCAGCCAAATGCACAGGATTGACAAAGGTCTATTGGATAGGATAGATGCTCTTTATGGTTCTACTGTGTGGTGTGTCATGGCACAAAAACTTTTGTGAAGCCATGGTACATGGTGCAAGGTGTGAGGTGCACCTTATTGAAGTATGACACAAAATTGCATAAATATATAAAACCCATTTGTATTATTAACAACTTCCAAATAAATAAAAAAAATAAACAAATTTCACATAATAACCAACAAACACAAATTTTTTTACTCCTAATTTTATGAAAAACACATAATACACATAAGTCTCTCCTCATAAGAAGTTAAAAAAATAATAAATAGAAAACCCGCTTATAGAACATCTTTAAAAAAAACTAGAACACAGTCTATGTTTGTTTCCTAGTTAGAGTCAAGAAGGAAATTTTGGATTACGTTTGTTTTCAAAATTCGGAATCAAAAACACACTCAATTATTATACTTTTTAAATTTTATCCTTCTCTCTTACTTATACACAATTTTCGAGACAAAAAAACATCTAAGAACGCACCAAAATTTCAAAACAAGCATTGTCGTGGGTGATTTGAATGGGGATGAAAATTATGTTTGGTAATAAGTTATAAAAGAGATAGAAATTTTAAATTATGTATAATTAATAATAATAAAAGTTGAATGATGTAATAGCATATAGTTTTATAGGGTATTAATATATATTAATGTGAGTAGGAAAATTATAGCGATAGGTATTGATTTGATTAAAAAAGGTATAACAATTGAAAAATAATTAATCAGTTATAAAAGGTAAGAAAAGGAGAAATCTGAATTTGAATTTGAATAAAATTTGTAAGATAAGATGTTTGGTTTATAAGATTTTTAAGTGGGGAGAATCGTAGAAAGTAGGGAACCAAACATGGCCATAAAAATTACATGTAATTTGATACTACTATTGCTTTTCAATATATAGCAGCCACAAGAATTAGGAAAACAATCAATATTGAGACATTTTTTATGATAAAAATCTATGGCTATGTTTGTTTTCATTTTTTAGTGTGTATTTTTAAGTGTATTTTTCTTGGGAGTTGTGCAAAAGTAAGAGAAAGAAAAAAAATTTGAAGTGTAATGATTATAATGTGTGTTTTTTGGGGTGCAAAATCAAAACAAACATAGCCTATATTTTTAAAGGCATGCATGGCATATGCCTGGCACGGTTGCACCTGGGGCAAAGGCGCCCAAGGCTCAAGTCTTAGCTGAGCTCAATGCCATAATGTAAGAATGGCGCTGAGCTAGTGCTTTAGTGCGCCATTAGCCACGACATGCCATGGCACGCACCATAAATAATTGTAGTTCTACCTAAGTAATTTCTGACTGAAACCTCCAAGCCTTTATCAGATATTGCCATCATGTCCTCATGAACACCCATTAATAACAGGTAGAAACTTGTGTGCTGCACATCAAAATAGTAAGTTAGACCCTTAAGTTTGATATTCATATATTAGGGACAAGTGTCTTAAGGAGAAAAGCTTATTAATGAGAAATCAGAAGAGGGGGGCTACCCGATTGCCAGCATCACAACCACAATGAACATAAAAGGAGACATACCTCAAATATAGCAAGAAAGAGAAAAGGCACAAGTTTCAAAAGTCAACAAGACACCAAACCATTTCTAATTAGAAAACAAACTTTAAAGCTGGTCCACACAAATTTTATATCTAACAAGGAAAAAGAAACCATATTAAGGACTAGAGATGCATAAAAATTTCACAAAACCAGATACCGTTAAAATGTCTTATCATGCACTTAGTTTACCCTTCAATTCCATTCTTTACACTACTTAAAACTAATGATATAATAACTCAATCAATCAATTTAAGTCAAAGATTCTACACGTTTCAACACACACAATAATAAAAACATTAGACGTTAAGGTGAGTATAAGAGTTTCACAGCACAAAGATTAGGCATCTGGGAGGATATTCTCTTCGCCATCCTTTTTCATTGGCACGATCAATGAGCTTTTGTAACAGAGAAAGTTCTCTTTCAATCCACTGTAACCAAATTAAATGGAGGATGGGTCAGAATTAGCCAAAATCAGTTAAAAGTTAATGAAATTTACAATCATCCAGCCAGAGTGATCGGGAATTGTTGGTATCCATGCAATATTTGCATATCCTCACTATAGCATTTACTTACAATTTGTTCACAATGGATCAGTTCTAAAATACATTCATCAAATCATTCGTATAAGGCTACCCGTTTACATGGGTTTGGCAACTAAGTTTAGCTTGCAAACTAATATGCAATATGGAAAAATTACTGAAGTTTATACCCAGCCAGCGGGATCAGAAATCATTTGTATCTGTGCATATCTTCACTATACCAGCTCAAGCATGCATTTATTTATAATTTGTTCACTTGTGATGGATCAGTTATAAAATGCATTCATTAAATCGTTTGTGCTATTAAAGGTACCCATTTACATGATCTTGGCAACTAAGTTTAGCTTGCAAACAAATATCCAACATATAATCAATAACATGCCACTTGTCAACACTCATCAAAGAAGCCTCCAAAAATAAGAGCCAGGGGTAATTTAACTATTCATGGCCAAATCTCTTGAGGGTCATCCCAGTACCATATCACCTAAGTCGTATGAGAATTGGCAAACCTTCCAAAATCAGGGACAAGGCAACTGTCACAAATAACTCTTTTGTTACACTAACATGATACAAGTCACAACCATATGGATGTACAAACTACTAACTAAAAGTACATCATATGCTGCACAAGCTCCTCAATAGTGTGCCAACTTCAGTTCTTGGTTTAACAAAATCTTTTTCCCACATGCAAAGAGAGATATCAAAGTACTCTCTTGCATGGAAAAGTGGGAGTCATAATATAAAAGTGAACAGTAAAATATTGATTAATAGGGCTTGTTGCAAACAAGTCTCCTGGGTCCAGCTTCAACTACAGTCAAGGTAACTACCTATTAATTTTTAATGATTAGAGAGACTAATAAATTACCAGCCTTGCTGATCTCATACGAAAACACACACAAGCACCAATGCGCTCAGCATATAAAATACTATTACCTGGAGACCTTCCATCAGATGATATTGAGGCGCATTTAGTGCAAGGGATTTCTATTTTGTCCTCAGAAGTTCACAATGAATGCATTTTCTTCATATTCTTACATTATTCAAATGAATTAGGAGAAAACTTAATTCCCAATTTTAATAAGTAAATCTTGAAAGCCCCAGACAAATATGATAGTAACATATTTCAGCTATATTAGATGTAAACGAAAACAAGAACCAACTCAAATATTATTAGATTATAATAGTTAAATTTAATATAGACGCTTAAAAATAATACAATTTGTAGTCATTTTTGCATCCTATATATGAATCATCTCAGTTCTCTTCCTACAATTTTTCATGACAAAGGGATAGAGAGAGTTTGCATCAAAGTAGTATAGGTCCTCTCCATATGGCTTTGTATACATCTACATGACCACCATGGTAAAAAAAAACAAATTGTGTAAAAAAATAAAGAAGTTAAGACCCTACTTCAGAGATTATAAGGAAAAACATCACAGTCCAGTTAATTTCTTCATTGATTCCAAGACATGATTTTTATTCATATTACTAATTAACATTTATTTTATTCATAATTCTCTTAAGTCACTTTTTGAAGTATTAATTGCAATTGATCAATAATAAGTTAAGAAATATATCACAACGAAGAAACAGAGAAAGGAAAAGAGCAGCACTTACATGTTTTGTTATATCAGCATGCAATGTTTGGGCCTTCAATTCCAGCTTGTCCTGTCAATTATGCCAACACCATATTCATTAGAAAATTGCAATGATGGAGATATAATAAGAATAAAGTGACAATAATCGAGGACAATTAATTCATCAATTTAAGAAAAGCTTAAAGCTAATCAACAACACTTAGTTGCCACTCACAGAATGCATTGTGGTAAAACCTAAGCAGGCATAGGTTACAATGAGCCAACAGATCAACACTAATGATCATGCATTAGCTAAAAGTGTAATTATCATTACCATCATAATTATAACAACAATAAGAAGAAAGTCAAGGCAATTGCCAGAAAAGTAAAACTGGCCTTACGGTCATTGAAAGAAACTTCAGGTCATTATATTGGGTAGAATAAACGCAGTTCTAAACTAAAACATAATAAATTGCTGAAACATATCTTTTTAACCACACAAGCACACCCTCCCAATAAGATTTTGAGGCAACACGTCTAGCATGAGAGTTAGGTAGCAAGCCATTGGCATGATGCCCCAGGGACATAAACTGCTGAAATATTATACTCAATGATTCCTAAAGAAACAGCCATATATTTTCATCTCTAGGACCACATCCTTCATTCCCATCTCTAAATATCATTTTCAGTTTCCTTCTGTAACTTGTTGGGTGTGAAAGTGAAAGAGCAGGATATTGGCATAGCAAAGGATAAGGCAGCAAAATTTCATCCTTGCGGTTAATCACAGATATCACTTTAGCCTCTATGAAATTTTCATATACTTATAGTACGTTTCACTGGAAGACTACAATGTCCAGTGCGACGACTCATTTTTTAAACTATCTACTGAAACCTTAGATGCTTAAAGGGCACATACCTCCTGGTTCCGATTTCTACATAGAACAATAAAGGGAATGAGAATACTGCTGATGATTTAAGGTAATGCCTGTAGCAACCTCTTAAAGTACAACCAAATTTTTCTTTAAGGAAATGGCGGTACCAACATCTTAAAGTAAGCAAATTTTGAAAACAGTAATCCTAAAATTGATTGTTTGTTGGAGAAATTAATCACTGCACAATAAACTTCTACAACAGAATAAACTTTTTCATAGTACAATGTTGATTTTGTTGTTGAATGAATATCTCGTCAAAAAATTTTAGGTGCTATTTAACTTGTTTACAAAGCCAATTTAAATAAAAAAAGTATTGAGTTCGAAACTCCCCACCATTCATTTATGGAAATGAAAAGTGTTGTGTGCTAAGCTTCACCCAAAAAGAAAAAAATAAAATAAGAAACAGCCTTTCGTAAACTTGAAATGGAAGAATTCAATCTAAATTTCAGGTTCAAAACTAATAATGCATCCACCTCGCAGTATATTGTCTCTTTTGAGTCACCTTTTAACCATATTTAAAAAAATGTATGTATAGTTTGTAGGTAAAAAGCCATATTTTATTTAGCAAAGAGAGACAGAATCTGATTCAGATCATATTCTTCATCTCTCTCAAGATCTAATAATCATCTGTTCAAAATAAAAATACAAATAAAAATAAAAATAAAAAACTCTGTGTAGCAAATGCATATGCAGCATACAGAACCCTTCTATGTAAATTCATGCCAAAGTTGAAACAAGTAAACAAGCAAAAGACTTATTCATGGTGAAGAATTCTCACAACAGTCAGCCTTTCCAGCAGGCCAGCTTTAATTCTGTCCCGCAAATCCTCAATTTCTTCCTGCAACAAACAAAAAAAAGATGAGATCAGCATCCAAGAAGTGACACAGCACTGTATGCAACATAAAGCTATAGAACCAGCCGATTACACCAAGTGAGTACATAGCCAACATTGAGAGCAAAGGTTATCATTAATAATTTCCAGAATAATATAATAAGAAGAGATTCCAAAATGAGGATGCCCGAGTGAATATTGCTAACTGGGCCTTGGCATTTAATAATGTTAAAAGTTGGCAAAACGAGTAAAACACTTTCCTGGTCAACCAATAGTGCATATCATCTGTTGATCTCTTTCGCATATGCTGTGCCAATTGTTTCATAGTTAAAATTTCACTATAAATGGGAGAATCAACAAGATAATCTTGGTCTACATACCAAACAGCTTTTTCCAACTGCATATTGGACGGTTTGGTATTTTCAGTAGGAAAGAGAAATCAATTTGAATGCATCATAGCCACCTAACACAAGTAAACCCAAATATAAAGAAAACACACAAATAATAAACAGCAAAACCGACCCCAAACACTTCTTTGATACACTGATAAACAACTGATAAATGATACCGCAAGCATGCTCCAAATTCCTGGACCAGACTGCTTTTGCCATGCAACATCATTACAAATTGTCACAAAAACCAATGAGCGCATTAAAATTTAGAAAAGTATAATGTAGACCATCATCATCACTGAGCATATAGGTCAAAAATGGGAGAGGTAAAAGTTTTCTGCATAACAGCATTAATGGTGATTCCACACAATTATCAAGATTTAATGAAAAAAAAAACTTAGTGATAGTTGAGGCAAACTAATTGTGGATTGCCACGGGTAGTTGTGGACGATGTGGCAAAACCTTCAGTAGGTCTAAGCAAGAGAAACTTGAGAAAGAACATTTACTTTCAATTAGACACCATACAAAAAGTTGTGAGAAAATATGTTCAGGATTGACTGAATCATGAATTCCAGTAATTAGACTACATAGACATCAAAATAAGAAACAAAACATGAATTTTCCATAGTTATTACACTAAGGTACAGATAAGATTGACCAAATGCTAAAAGCATTCATATGCTTTTGGTTCCAGGACCATCCTTTGTTAATGACATTGTTTCCCTTGTTCCACAGCTTATTGCGCAAACACCACTTTCTCATCATTGCAAGAGTTTTCTTAATTTCAGTTATGCTTGTTACCCAGATAAATTTCCTTGATAAACAGTCTCTAATGCTCCATACTCTAAATAGTAATGCTTGTACACTCATCAGTGCTTAAAACTGACTCACCAAATATGGTCTATATCACCTCTAATAGGTTGATGGGTGTAGATGAACAATTACCTCAGAAAAGTTATCGTCAGACAGCATGGAAATAGGAACATTTTTGAAAAAATTGGAAACTCTCAACTGGATTTCACTATCAGCATCACCAATACTAGAAACCTTTTCAACCCCTGCAAAAGAATCAATGTTTGAGAAGCAAACAATAACCATAAAAATGCACTTGGGCATATGTATGTGCACGAAAGCAAGCATGAAGAGATGACAGAAAGCAAGCAAGTCAGCCCTTCCTGCAAGAGATAACCAGTAGACCAGTAGAGAATTAAGTTGACAGCAAGCTTGGCAAACAAAAAGGATCAAAATGCTTTCAGATTTGATTACTGTTAACATCACTTACTCAAAATGATGGTGTTAATGCAATTAGTCAGAGCAAATTGAAGCAATTATGCCAAATAATGCAAAAGGCTACCAAAAATGTCACCTTACAGCATACTCAGCAATGTTTCTTAACAAAATAATGCAGCACTTCTGTTCATTATAGAATAGCATCAAGCATTCATCAGCAAAAGCTAATCTCAATTCCATGAAAGCCACAAATGGTGTTCATATTGTAACTTCAGCAGGTTTAGAAGGTGTTTTGGTGAGCTTATAATGTTTGGGACCTTTCAAGAAGATAAACTTCGTAAGGTGGTTGGCATTTTTTTAATAAAATAGCTTATAAGATCTAAAAACAAGATGTACGTTGAGGTTAGATCTCTCTAACATATATAAAACATTTTATAAGCTACCTCATTTTATATAGTAAAATGACATAAATAATCCTGAATATATATTACAATAATGATGTTTAGTTCATTTTTAACAATATTACAACAAAAAATTATAATCATCTATGCTTATAAATTTCAACAATACCTTATAAGTCGTTGGGTGTTATTTAATCTAAATGATAGCTTACTTGCAAAATAAGATTTAAAAGCTTATTAGTTTCAAAAACATCTTATAATTTATTATATCTTATAAGTATTATAGCTTATAAGCCATTAAAAATAATCTTAGCCAAACACACCCTTAGATATAGCATATAAACTTCAAGATGAGACGGGCACATGCTCCACATTCTACTTTTTGATCTTCTGCTACAATACTTCATGTTCCCTTATTTTGGTATATTCAAAAGAGAACTTGTTCACATTCATTTCAATGTTATTCTGGTATATTGAACAGAAGCTCGATTGCTTAGAAGGTCTCTGCGGACAAAAAATAGCTGATTTTTAAGTGTAGACAGATAAACTAAAAGTCAATCAAGAAAGTATAACAATTTGTAAGTGTAGAGAAATAATTTGGAAGCATATAGCAAACATTGCAAGAGTGAAATGTCCAATCACCTGTGACTTGTTGAAGCTGGAAGCGGTTCTTTTGATAAATGTCATTGGGGTCAGATTTCATCCTAACAAAGCCTCCCACTATTTTAGACTCAAAGCTTTCACGAACTTGGAGAAGCTCCAGAATTAAACTTTTCTTTAGATAAACTAATTTTATGTTTTCAGGAATAATAGCAGCAAAGCAGCTTCTAGGCTTTTTCAGAATCTTCTTACTCTGAATGGTTGAATTATGTTTCAAGCCTAATGAACTTTTTTCTCCATAATCTTCTTCTTCTGAACTTTCGAGGAGTTCACTATCAGAATCATCATGGTTTTCAGCAAAGTGCTCTTCCAGCATATCAAATACTTTTATTCGAGACACAGATTTCTTCCCAAAAAGGGCATAAAGTCTCTCATCACACAGGACTTTCTTCTTCTTTTCTGCACTAGCAAGACCTTTATCATTTATGTACTTGGCAATGAATGTTGCCACATCATGCCGAGAGTGCTTTTTGGTTGTATCCTGACCAATTGCTTCAAGAAATTCTACCAGAGGTCTAGAGCCCCACCCAATAAACTCAATTTTTCTTTTCCTAACTCTTCTCTTCCTTCTTTTACAAAAAGATGGGATTACGCCAGATTCCTCCACCCAAAAGGTATCTTTCATATTGTCACAATGTTATACAGACACGAGATACTAAGCAGTGAGTTTATGACCAGCAAGTTTTCTGGCACCTGTATTCTTGTATGAGGATTATGTTTGATCCTGAGAATCTACAGGAAATTGACAAGAGAAACATGTGCACAAGTAGCTGCCGCTAACCAACTATAAGACAGCTGCCACACTTCACACTTCCTAAAGTTCTGTCACAAATAGCAGCAAAACTTGTCAATAAAATGCTCTATATAATTAGATTGTGCTTAATCCGTCACTCAAATGAATAGAAAACTATTATTCACACTATTTCAGTTCAATATTTTTACTGGAAAGATGATAGTTGCCAGATCAGAAAAATATCATAATGCAAATACCAGAAATCAGATAAAACAAACAAATTATGTTACCCACTGACATGAAAGAAGGGTTCTAAATCTTAATGAAAACTTTTAATTATAATGATGAACAGTTATCAATCACCTATGATCAAAAGGAAATTTAGTTAGGCGTATCTGATGGAACAACACTTTACAGAGCATCTTTAAAACAAAGATTTCTCGACAAACACGAATGCTTGATCCAAACTCGCTACCATTGTTTTTCAACCACTCTAACAGGTCCTTGAAATAATCAAGCTCATAGCAGAAGTTCGCATTGTCCTTCTTAGGTCTATATTTTTTATTTATTCCAACTAAGCATAATTTATCCATTCCTCATAAGCAAAGGCAACTTCAGTTAGAAGTCCAGACCAAATCATTCTTTTTCTTATTTCCACGTACTTCACAATCGATTAGTCTAATTCTGCATGCAACTGAACATCAATAGAATTAAATAAAAAATGACAAGAATATACTTAGACAAACAGCAGGACCAGGAGCCAACACCTTACACAGAAATTTCAAACAAACAAACAAAACAAGTCCTGCGCATGAAATCACTTTTCTTCATGGAGACATAAACAAGGGAATTCAAGAAAATAAAGCAGCCCTTTACCTAATAATGAATTCAACAATTGGCAAAACAGTAGCGGGTTAAATCCATATAGCCCCAATTAAAATCCTACGAATTGAACCTTCGAATGAGCTCAAAAAAATTGGGAAAAGGGTTTCAAAAAGAAAAAAAGTAAAAAAAAAAAAAAAAAAGCATTTTTGCTGTGCCTAAACCTCAAAAAAATGGAGACTAACGCAAAAAACCAAAAAAGTAAAAAATAAAAGAATGAAAGGAAGCAATTGTACTCCTGGGAGAGCTTCAAAGCCAAAACATATAAAAGAAGAAAATAATCATCATGGTGGGCGGCGAAAACGAGGACAGCCTCGGGGAAATTGGAAACTGGATTACGTGACAAACTGTTGATGGAGCGTGGTGAAGACAAATTCTGCTCTCATCTCTCGGAGCTGTTGAACACAAGACTGTAATTCGACTCTGCCGAGCTCTTTTTGTCAAGTTGGCGAAGTTTAGGATTGCTGCAATTTTTCCCTGGAGTATTTGCACTCCTTTGCTCGCTATGGGATGAAATCAAATGAAATTTTATTGGGATAAAAAAATTATTAAATTATTTAGATTTGGATATTTATGTAAATACACATATAATAGTATGATACCACGATATATAAAATTAATGGTTATTTTTTATAGTATAATTAAATACTATTAATTTTGGCTATTTTTCATGCATGTGCTTAAGTTTATAAAATATAATTAAAAATATTTTTTAATTTATTGGTGTATATTGATTTTTATAAATATTTATTTTATATCTACGCAACAAAAACATTACAATTAGAAAATAAATTAAAGTAACAAAAAAATAATAACAAAAATGTATAACTTTATCATTATTGGGTTTGAAAATGGTAACCATGTGGATTTATTTGGTGGGACCGGGAATCTTAATATGCACAATAGATTTATTAAAGTTAAATAATTACCTACCTTAAATATTTTAAGTAATGATAAAGGATACAAAAAATGGTATGTTCATTCAATTGTAGTTTTTTCGCCTTTTTATTTCCTTCACTTTTATTATTGTTCAACTTTCTTTTTTTATTTTTTAAAATTATTAATTTCCCAAAGAATATTTAGTAATCGAGCGCATTTCATTATATACATTTATATATATATATATATGCCAATTGACACACTCTATATGCCTCAAAAATAAATACACAATTTTATTAAGAGAGTTAATTTAGAAAATTAATTAAAATACCAAAAACAGTTATTGCGAGACTTTTCATCCATTATTAAATAGTATAAATAAAGATAATAAACAAAATTCACATTATATTAATCAAAATTTTTAATTTTGAAATCGAATACTTTGATAATAGTGTATATATATTTTTTGTCAAACAAAATCTAGATGTCAAGTGTCAATTATAAAAGAGTATGGACAAAAGTGGACATGTGTTCCATCTCTATTATATTTTAAAATTAGGGAGTTTTATGTGGTCATTTAATATATTTTAAAATTTGTTTCAATTTTTTGTTAATGGCATTTAAAGAATTGACCTTATAACGTGATTTAAAAAATAGGTCAATTTTTTTTTTAATTTCAATGTATTTTATTTTGGATTTTCTATATATTTTGGCCTAAGATTAGGGCTTCAATATATTTTAGTATAAATACCCTTTACATTCAATTGTAAGACAAGTGTGTGTGTGTGTATACAGTGTGTTTTGTGTGTTTTTGTTAGATTTTTGAGTTTTAGACATTAATAAAATTTCCTTTTAGATTTCCTTAAATTTGTCAAATAATTTCAAATTTTTGTAAATCAATTCCAACTAATTCAATAGAAGTATTTTTGTTTGAATATTCTTTTATTATTGTTATTGTTATTGACTTTGATCATGTCATCCAATTTCAAAAAACAAATGACAAGTTTCAAACAATAAAATAAGAAAAATATGTAAAGATGAAATTAATAGAAAATATGCCTTTGTCGATAGAGAAAAAAGGGAAGTGGAAACTTAAGAGCTCATATGAGAGTTGGTTTGACTGCCTCAATGATAGAGTATTTTTTATATGTTAAGGAATAATATATACTTTTATTTATCAACAATATTTTCCATTTCAATTAAGCAAGATGAGATTCAAATTTTAGGATCATTCATAAATTCAAAGTAAATAGTCAATAGTTATTAGTTCAAATTTATCAGCCAAAATTGCATGTTTGATTTTTCAAAAGAAAAGCGAGAAAATGTTTTTAGCATTATATATTTTCAGATATTATTCAATCAATTGAAATGATGGATATTAATCATATCAATGCATAGGAAATTAATGCATGTCTATACTGTTCAATTTTATATTAAAATCAGTTATATCCAATTCTAATTTGATATTCAATTTAAAAATTTAGTCAAAGACAATCAAAAAACGCCAAAATTGGTAAGGACAAAAATAAAAAAAAAAAAAACAGAAAAAAGGCTGAAAATTTTCAAACAAAATAGGGGAAAAAGTAGAAAAATAATGGAGAGTTGAGTTTGAGACATTAATGAAATTTGATTTGGATTCATTTGAATTTGTTAAGTGATTCCAAATTTTTGTTAATCAATTCAAATTAATTTAATATGAGTAGTTCTTATTTGAATCATGAAATATCAATCAACCCAATACGTTAATTGTGGTTGTCTTACTGTATTGGCTATCGAATTTTGTTTGCGCAGTTACATCGATAAAATTTATTTTATTAACATCAACAATTTATCTTTGATATCTATTTATAATTATATATTAAAGTAAAAGGTCTGTATTTGTTTGTACATGGTTAAATTACCTAAATATACTCGTTTTAATATTTTATAACTTTTCATTTTTATAATATAGTTTAATATATTTTTTATACTTTTTACCTTGCATATTTATTATGCCTTTCAATTCACTTTTTTTAATATATATGAATATAAATATATTTATAAACTTTTTATTTTAAAATAATTTTATTTCACAATACAATTTGTTATAATCAATAAATCTTAAAATTATATAAAAAAAATTGCTTTTTGGACCTACACAAATACCTTTATTTAAATTCTTTTTTATTTTTCAATGATTTTATTCATCACTTCACATGACTCGTACAAAGAGAATTCCAGACCCCTCCCAAAGCATGCTTCTAATTAGGGATGATAATGAGGAGGGAGATAAGAGAATTGTGGATAGTTTGATACATCGACTAAACTATGTTGAAATCGAAATTTTGGTATATAACGAATATTGAAATGAATTTTTAGTTCGATATTCGATACATCATTTTTTAAAATTTTAATTTTTAATTCGATACTGGTATTTAAATTTGGTATGTTGTATCGAGAATTGATTTAAGAAACGTTGCACATTTTGCAAATTTAACTTATTCGTTAAATTTATTTTATAAATTTTCTGTTGTTAGAATATATCAACATAAGAATCTGTTGCTGATTTATCTTTTACTTTAAGGTAATTTTAAGTACATTTGTTGAAAATGTTTTAACATTATCATCAATTTAGCACTCATGGTTATTAAACACGTTAACAAACCTAGGGTTTGCAGAAATTAAGATGAATTTTATTTTTAATTTAAATGAAAAATTTAGTGTCAAAATCGTCATTTAAGGGGCCTTAATTGTTCCATCTGTAGAATGGGATTAATAGGCCGGCAATAGGATCACGAGCGAGGCTCTAACTCTCGATGGGGTTGTTTATTAGTTAAAAACAAATTAGATTTAATTGAAATTTCCGTAGACTGAAACTAAATAATGAATATCAAATAAAACTTTTTTTATTCAGATCAGTACTTTACTGAATTAATTTCGGTAAATTTGGTTTGATATTTTAGTAAAAAATTTTTTTTGATGTTTTTGTAAAAAAGCTTGTTCGTGTGATTATCAAATAAATATGATAATTATTATAGATTATAATATAATTTTCAAAAAATTACAAATCAATAATTTGATATTTGGTTCAATACAATATATTGAATCATAATATGAATATAAAATCGAATATTGAAACAAAATAATAATTTGGATTATCGTATTAGGTTATGTTCATTGCTGACGCTAACGATGACGTGGGATAAATTAATTGGCAAGGTTAATTAAATATTTTTTATTTGATTAAAGTTTTTTATATATTAATGACATGGTATTAACTTAAAAAAATTGTAAGATATGTAATTATACTTAGAAGCTATGACAAAATAATCAGATATTATGTTTATTTTTTAAATAATTCAAAAAACAATTTTAACTTTATATTATTAGGTGGATTATTTGCATAATAAGGTTATCGTTGTGAAATATATATAACTGTCTTAATAATCAAACTTATCAAATATAATTGTCAATAGTAAGTTAATCCATGCAGTTTTTCTTTATCCTTCAAATAATTATTTGTATTACAATCTTATTTAAAAAGTGAACATGTCCTTCTAGTTAAGATCTCTTTTGGGATTTTAATGATCTTCTTAAAATAGTCCCCATAAGTAATTTATACTATAGTACTAAGTCTTTTGTAATAATAACTATCCTCCAGTATTTTAGTAATTTGAAGCGACAACACTAATTTCAATTTATACTTATCTTTTGTCACATAATAATTAACCGAACGCACCCATATTCTCAATTAATTAACTAATACTAGTTAACCCATCACACTCATATATATTTTCATATTTGAATAGACAGCTAATGATTTTTATTTTTATTATTTGTTAATTAATTTTAATTCCTGGACACAAAATTTATTCATCTATTGCACATGTATTATATAATGAAAATATAAATAGTTATTTTAGTGTAATATTTTGTACACGCATTGTGCATGCAATATTACCA
The DNA here is from genome assembly GCA_019155195.1 of Avicennia marina. Lineage (NCBI taxonomy): Eukaryota > Viridiplantae > Streptophyta > Magnoliopsida > Lamiales > Acanthaceae > Avicennia > Avicennia marina. Next base: position 12,284,869 of record CM032760.1, read on the forward strand.
GTGGCGGTAATAACCATTGAACAGTACTCATACTGGCCACTCCAAGGAATAGATTGGGCCGTAAAAACTGAAAAACCCAATAGCCATAAATTGAGGGCTTCACTACGAAATATTCAGTGAATCAGGGCCTAATTTTCTCGGGGGCATGGACGTAATTATAAAGAAAACCGAGGACATTTCTTGTAAAAGGAGCCAAGCTATATAAAACACGCGCAAGGAATTAGGGTTTCTCCTGAGCGGCCGGCTGTGCATTCTGAGAGTAGCAGCAGCGAAAATGGCGGACAAGGGTGGCAAGGTCAGGAAGGAGGAGGTTGTAACCAGGGAGTACACTGTCAATCTCCACAAACGCCTCCACGGATGGTACTCGCCGTATCTCACCGCGCTTTTGTGTGATTGCATTTGAATTTTGACATAATTTAGATCTTTAGTAGCCTCTTTTTGATTTTTTTTTAGAGCGTTTGCGTTCAAGTTTGATGAATAAAATCTGCTTCATATTTGCTCGCTCTTCATACTTCATAGATATTTCGTAATCCAATGGTGCGCAGTCCCGTGCATCTAATCCTTTCCCTGGATCTTTTTTGGGATTCTTGCATTCTGTTTCTTGCACCTTTTTTCTTTTGGGCTATTCCCGGACGTGCTCTTGTTAATTTAAATTTGGTTTTCCATGTTTAAAGTTCATATTGGAAGGATAAAATCTCAAACTTCCGTTATGCGAGGCGGAGCTTGATTGCAGTAGGTGCAATTATACTGAAGCTTTAGATGGATTCAAATAATTATGTAGTTGTTATAATCCAAACTAAACGCGGTCTTTAGCGGGAAAAAAAAAACGGAGTATCTTTGAAATGAGAGGTAGCTCTGGCCTCAGAAACGGATTACAATGCTATTTGGCAATTTCTAATTATCAAACCCCCTTTACATAGGACAAAGTAACTGGTGGAGGTGATATCTAGTTGCCAAGGCCTTTGGCCCAATGCTCAGTCAGCTGTCGCCAAGTCTTTCTGTTTACATTCCTATGCACAGAAATTTGCATTCATCAGTGGTTCAGTGCCCACCAAAGTCTGGTTTTTCTTGTTGTTGTATCTGGTGACAAATAATTTCACATGTATTAACTCTTTGCTGCCTCGAATATTTATTCACTCAGTCCAACAACTTGGCCATGTACTTGAATATGCCCTGCTATCTTGTCTTTAACATGTTTACAAGTGAATGGTTCCTGCTTGCATTAGAATGTTGGATTAATGGTGAATGGCAAGGTTCTGTTCTGAATTGGGTAGTTAAGGTAAATAAAAAGTTATTTCAGAAGTTCCTCGGGTAATGAGGCAGCATGTCTAGGGGTAATGAGGCAGCATGTCTAGGGAATTTGCTGAGGCTTGATATGGCAGACAATACACTACCTCTTTCACACATGATTCCAAGACATGTATCTTAAGATTGAAGTGTTACGTGTGTTTTCTCATATGTGAAGTTTGTATATTTGGGAGCTCAATAAAGGTTCAAAAGTCTGCGTAATTTACAGTAATTTTACTTATTATTTTACAGAATCATGCCCGATATGTAGTGTTTGATTTGCTTTATGGTTCTTCAACATATTAATTGACCGGATTATGTATCTGACTGCAGCACCTTCAAGAAGAAGGCCCCAAGAGCGATCAAGGAAATTAGAAAGTTTGCCCAGAAGGCCATGGGGACGACTGATGTGAGAGTTGATGTCAAGTTGAACAAGCACATATGGAGCCGTGGGATTCGAAGTGTGCCTAGGAGAATCAGGGTGCGCATAGCACGGAAGAGGAATGACGATGAAGATGCTAAAGAGGAGCTTTACTCTTTGGTGACTGTTGCAGAAATTCCAGATGGAGGGTTGAAGGGATTGGGCACCCTAGTCATTGACGAGGAGGAATGACTTGTGTTCTTTTCGTTTCTGTTTTTAGTACTTTTTTGGATCTTATTTTGATGTACCTCGAAAGGTTTGTCAAAGTTTAGGAAAGTTGGTCTGGAGGATATTAAAGCTAATGCAACTCTTTTATCTGTTTGAGACTTGTAACTTTATATTTGAATTGATCCTGCCGGTGTTTCTGTCGCAGTTGTTGTAAAATTTTGGGGTGAGATTGGCAGCGTTATGTCGGGCAATGTTTTTAACAACCATTCACCGAACTGGAGAACTGGACTATGTGTTCTGTTTAACAATTTTTAAATAATGATTTAGTTGAATTATATTCATAATATTTGTATATACACACACCAATATAATAATATTAAAAAATATTATAAAATTAGTTTATGTTTATCAATTAATATATCAAATAATAAGTTTTAGATATAATTTGAAAATTTAATAAATTCAACAAGAATAAAAATATATTATAAAAAAATATAAATAAAAATAATAAAATAAATACAAGTTAAAAAATAGATAGTTAAAGTTATATACACTAATAAATTGTTTATAAGGTAAAAATGAAACAATAAGAAGATAAAAAAATATATTTTATTTTTCTAAAGTCCAAATTTTATTATTTAAATTTTTTATCAATAAAGTTACAAAAATTAGTTTTGTATCACTTCAATCCGATTTTGATCCATTCTTTTCTTTTCTTCGTGCGTGCTTTTTGTTTTTTGTGCAAAATCCTAAAATCAAATATATCCCATATGTTTTTCACTATGAAAGGGGAAATTAATAGCGAAGTATTTTACTAAACTGTGAGGGCACTTAATTTTGGGTTTTATTCGAAAATTTTCCTTATTACTGTGTTTGATGTCTAATCCTTGTTTTATCCTAATATTAAGATTAGCATCAATTTTTCAGATTAGTCATTTTGTATTAGAAGAAAATCAGCATAATTTATGCCATATTATTATCAAAATAATTTTTTTTATTGCAAGATAAATTTTTTATTATTTTCTTTCTTTTTTTGACTTATTTTTTTATTTTTTATTTTTATAAATTTTCCTTATGCATTATTTTGGTATTTCTTTTTTTTCTTATTCTCAATATTTTTTTATATTTTTATTCGATGGTACATTGTTAAGAATATATGCTTTTTTTTGCACATTATGAATTCATACAATTAGTCATATTTTAAATTTTTATTATTTTTACTGTCTTTTTCTTTCCCCAGTTTTTAACTTTATATATATTTTTTTACTTTTAATTTTAAAAAGTTTTATTTCTATTATGTAAAATAAAATAAATTTATAATTTATAAATATATATATATATATATATATATATAGAATGTACAAGTTTTATATTTATTCATCAACTTGCAATTTTAGCTGACAATATATATATATATATATATATATATATATATAGAATGTACAAGTTTTATATTTATTCATCAACTTGGAATTTTAGCTGAGAATAAAATATACATGTGCTCCAACTCAATACTGCATAGAAAGTATGAAGGTTGTATAATAATTGTCTTTGTCTTCCAAGTTTAAACATTTAAATGCCTTTTTGTTATATTATTATTATTTTTATCTTTCCTCCCTAAATTTTCATTTATTATATTTCAATCCTTTATACTTAAATTTTCCTTTTGAATATCATTTATAAACTTTCATTATTTTTTATTTTGAAATTTTAATTTATTTATCTTCTGTCTGTTAATTTATTTTTTATTTTTGCTTTCATTATTTGAACTTCCAAATGACTTTTCTTTAACTATTTAAATTATTACATATAAGTTTATATTACATACATGTCATTGATTATTAAATTTTCTCAAGGTTCAACAACTTCTGAATCAAGCAACATAATTGGATTACGTTAATTAAACTAAAATAAATTTTAGATAAATATATTCATTTATAATTAATTTTTAGTTACACGCACAACAAGTGTGCAAATATATATATGTGTGTGTGTGTGTGTGTGTGTGTTATTTTAACCCACGTGCTCTAGTTCTTAAATAATGTTAAGCTTTTTTTTTTTTTTTCATAATTTTCACACATATCGGTTGATTATTTTTAACTCTTACTCAAGTTTTGATTTTGTCATAATAAGGCTATTCAATTGTCTAAGAAAAAAAAATATAATTTTGGTTATATTTGGTTGGTAGCATGGTCACATTTTAATAGGGATAAAAATTTGAGTTTATGTATTTATCTATATATAATATGAATAATAATAATTGAATAATATAGTAATATTTTAGAATAATATTTAATATTTAAAGTATAAATATATATAACATTAATCTATATGTCTACATGAATCGATAATAATTTAATTATTAATAAATATAATCATTAAATTTTAAATATTTATATATGTGTGTGTGTTTGTGAAAAAAAGAAAAATTTAAATTATTTTATTATCAAGTAATATAAAAACACACACAAAACTTTAAAAACAAACCTAACCTAAAATTTTAAGGGGATGGAACCCCTTTAAAATCTCAAACCAACCAAGCCTTTCATATCTAACTTTATAGTCAACGCGGAATGGAAACAGTCGTATCTTTGGAGGAGGGGCTTTGTTGGGTGAGATATTTAGAAGAGTTGGTTTTGAGATATATAGTATATTTAATTATAAAATTTTAATATATAAAAACTTTTTAAAATAAATGTATAAAATATATAAAAAATAATTAGATGCATAATATCATTTTGAAATAATTATCAGTGTTAAGGATATACACACACACACAAATTTGAGAGTGTGTGCATATATATGTGTATTTAATTACGAATATATAAAATAATTAATTAATGATATATATACATACATGTGGAAAAATTTAAATGATAATTTTGTTGTATAGAATATTTAGTTACTTAAAATTTAACATAGTGTTGGGAGATTGGGATATGCTTAACAAATATAACTGGCTATGCATGGAACACAACTTTCAAACACTGCACAGGTTATCAGACACTGCTGCAGTAGAGTAGACATAGGGTTTATACTATACAATAAAAATTTCACCGTTACTTCTATAATATTTCATAATTAAATTTATACCTCTATATATATACACATATACTCATATTTTTATATATTTATATTATAAAATTAATTATTATTTTTATATACTATAGTCTCGTTCAATCACTATTATATATTTTATACAAATTTAAAATAAATCAAATTTGAAAATGTTAAAATCTTATAACTTAACGTACTAATCATTTCAATACAATTCATATCAAACAAAACTAAGAATAAAAATGCCCCATATCGCTAAAAATTTTTCAAACTACTAAAATGTTTTTAATTCTTTATAAAGATAGATGTTTACTATATTTCTTAAATCCTATTTATTTCCATTTTTCAATGTTAATTTATTATTATGTTATGCTTTTCAATTTATTCTATTTCTTCATTCTATTTTAAATTTATAAATAATATTTGTGTCGAAAAATATATTATAAATTAAATTATTGAGCAGCATGGGTTTGATTTAATCTTAATTTTATTTAATTTTAACCAACATAATTAATCATTGATTTTGCAGCTATATTTTGATGCAAATTATTGATATTTTTTTTCCTATCAAAATTTAAACTTTTCAAAATATTATCAAATAAAATAATTTTGACTTCTCTTACTCTTTTATTTTTATACTTTAAAAATTTTTACGATAATTTTCTTCTTCAACGTAATTTGCATCCAAACAAGGCCTTCTGCATTCCCCTCCGTTTCCGGGATACAAATTCAAATGCGCGAGTAAAATATTTCCCGCGTTGAGGAGAACTTGACAGATACTCTCCGCATCTTCCAATTTGCATCATCTACCGCTTGGAATTAGGGTTTTAGCACCTGCCGTTTATCCGTCTCTCTGTATTCTCTACGGTAAGAACATAATATTCTCTGGCTCTTTCTCTCTCCCGCCCACACAAACTCAAACCAAGTTTGGATTGTAAAATTTGTTCAGTTCCTATCAGCATTTTTGGATTCAGGTTTTTTTGAATTACATCCTCACAGTGGAAATGCTGTGGAAATGCGATTTGCAATTTTTTTCCAAGGTTCTCTCATTGGTTTAACTGATTATCATCTAAAAATTATATATAAATTTTCTCTGTGACTAAATTTATTTTGAGACTGCACAGCATTTTGCGCCCCTGAGTTGAGCTTAAGTTTTTACTAGTTTACACACAATGATCTGTGTTTAACAGCTGACTGACAACTGAAATATTTGATATTCAGGCATCACTTGTCATTTACTAATCAAGATTTTGGTAACAGTAGATAACTGGTAGAGAGCTAGTACGTGCGTGGTTGTTAAAAACTCAGAACCAATTGGATCTTTCAGTTCATAGATGTAACCATAGTATACTGACTGTATTTTGGGCCAACGTGCAAAGTATTGTTTGTGGGCACAACACTAATGTGTTAGATGGGAAAAATAGATAACACAGAAAATTCAGTAGCCACGGCACATAGAAAAGCAGCCGCGGATAAAGCGATGACAGAAATTATGTTTGTATTAGATTCAAAGTCTTCGAATATCAGCGAACACCTACTTTGTAAACCCCCTTTTCAGATGCCATTAAAGTTGATTTCTAGTGTCTTTACTGGATTTGATGAACTGGTTGAGTATAATTATTTTTTGTGAAACTGCAGCGCTGCCTTTAGCATTACAGTTCAATTTCTCAATCAAGTTACTTGTTATTATAATTTTTATAATGAGGTGGGCAAAGAAGTGTCGGCTGATCTTTCAATAGAAGCTTTAGAATTTTTATGAAGTACTTGATGAGGTTATGTGTCTGAAAACCTTTTCACTAGTTCTTTTTTCATCCGGAAAGCCATGAACATCTTTTCAGCACCAGCTAACTGTTCCAATATAAATAATTGGCATATGTTTTTCTGTGTTCATGTTGTCTCCTAGTGTAAATCTGTTCTCTGATGATCTGGAGAACATCTGCAATGATCATGTAACTCATCTTTGCAGTTTGCTGCAGGTAATCAATTATTTTTTCTCCCCCATCAACTTATAGTAGATGGAAAACAATTTGCAAAAGTCTACTAAGCTAGGGATTGCTGCCGATAGTTCTGATGCAAAATATGTTTCTGGACTCAGCACTATTCTAGTTGCCACAATACAGGAAGCCAAAGACAGGATTTCTCAGATAGAATACATATTTTGCAGTCAACTTTTCCCGAATTTGCAAGTGACTTATCAAAGCTTGCAGAAACTTTATTCTGAGGCAAGGGAAGCTGCAGAAAATGGATATAAAGAAAAGGAAGAAGACCTGCTACTCCAGGTGAAGAACCTTCAGAGTCAAAAGCAAGAAGTAATGGAAGAAAACGAATTTCTGAAGTCCGAGAAAGCAAAATTTAATAGCACAGAATACCAGACCTGCAACCATTTCCAGGAACTACAGCAAGAGTTGAAGCAGAAAACAATGGAAATAAATGAGAGCAGGGAAGAACATCAAAAGATGCAAAAGCTTCTTGAATCAAAATCTTCGCTCATATATAGCTACGAAAGGACAATAGAAAATCTTGAGGAAAAAATTTCTGTGCTTCTGAAAATGCAAAAGAAGCTGGAGGTTGAAACTGAAGAATTACAACTAGAGTTAATGAAGAAATCTGAGGAAGTTGATAAGGCCATGGAGTTACACAACCAGCTTCTCCAAACAAATCAATCAAATGCCTCTTTGTTAGCACAGAAAGAAATCCAATTGAAGGAGTATGAAGAGAAAACAAATGGGCTTATTTCCAAACTTAAAGATATGGAGATTAAGGTTAATGAGCTGCTGCTGGGACTTAGAGACAAGACTGAAGAAGTAGGTAAAGGGAAGGAATTGCAAGAAAATTTGCTAAAAAAGATTGAATTTCAAGCCTCAGAAATATTGAGTAACGAGCAGTTATTGAACCAGTATGAGAAGCAGAATAGGCTTCTTGCTTCAAAAGTTGAGAATTTGGTAAATCGTGCTGATGTTCTTCAAAAAGAACTCGGAAAGAAATCTTTTGAACAGCATGAGGAAAGAAAAGTGCAAGAGGAGTTACTTCAACAAAGTGATTCATTTAAATTTGAAAGGATCGAAAGAGGACAAGCACTGAAAGAATTTGAAGAGGAGAGGAAACAGCTTTTGAATAAACAGAAGGACTTAGAAGAGCAAGTTGATATGCTTCAGGGAAGTCTCTGTGAGAGAACCAAAGAATTCTCTCAACAGATTGAGATAAAAGATTCTGAACTACAATCAGAAAAGAGTAAAAAGAGGGATATTATTGCTGCATATAAGAGACTGAAATCTCAATACAACTACCTGTTAAAAAAATATGCTCTTACTCAAGAAACCATGCTGCCTTTGCCACTTGACAAAATGGAAACTGAAAGCGAACGCAATCAGCCTCCCGTAACATCACTGTGTAAGATTCACGATTTTGATGTAGTTGTGCAAATTTAATTTCTTCCATCATGCTCAGCTTCTTTTGCAATATCGATATATTGGAATATTGGATTTGAATCTGAAACTTAGGTATGTACCACTATGCTGAGTATCACTAGATCATAAATTGGAGAAATATCTTGCTTTTCCTCCTACTTTATAGGGCGTGCAGGACTTTTATTTGCCGGCCCTATGTTTTTGAATCCATATTTTTCAAGTTCTCTGCATGGTAGTTGTGGTTGGCTTAATTTTTCTGTTCAATAGGTCCTTGCCCTCATTTCTTTTTTCATCTCTAATTGCAGATATGGAGAACGATATTTCAAAAGCTTCCGGCTTGACCAGTGATGTAACAAGACCGGTGGATGAGGAAGAAGCACCAGAGGAAAAGAAAAGAGTTGTGTCCATTCAGAGATCTAATCCCGTTCCCGTCTCACACTCTACTTCGGGTATCCCGATTGCCCCAGAATGTGCAAGCAGCATGAAGTCTTGTCCCCCAGCTGGTGCAAAACGCCCTATTTCCTATTGGAGGGATACTAGGTCCCATCAGAGCCGTCTGGGACCTGATCCCCATGATGATTTCCTTGATACCCCTCTGCAAAACGTGAGAGAAAATTTAGGAAAGGTCATGAAGGAGAACCTTCCTGATCTTGCCAAATCGGGGAAAACAAACATGAGCCTTCATGACTCTGATGATGAGACACAGGACATGCACGCGGATGCTGGACCCCAAACGCGGTGCATTTCACCTCCAAAGGTTGAAATTTCAGGCTTTAAATATGTGCAACCAGTACGAAAGAAATCCGAGAGGGAAAGTCTGAAGGGTGTTGAATGCAAGCAATGCAAGAAGTTCTATGATGCTGTTCTCCATGCAGAAACCAATAACTCTAACAACGGCAAGCAAAACATACGCTGTGAACATCACGATGGAGTGTCCAGGCATCGATATAGGTATGTACCTCCTTCAACTCCTGAGGGATTTTGGAATATTGGATTTGAATCTGAAACTTAGGCTTCTGAGCTAGATGTATTTCATATTGATGTTAATTAAGTTGTATTAAATGCATTTTTATTGTTTAATAAATATATGATAATTAATAAATATGAATTCGGAATTTGGATTCATGGTATTAATTTTGGTTGAATTATTGACCCTTCTTTTTTTTTTTTCAAAATTTTAGATATTGTCCAAATTATTTATATTTTCTTTAAATATTAAGAAGAAATACTTACAACTACTAAAATGGTGAAAAACAATATAACATTTAAAATATACTTAAAATTAGTTCAAGAATAATATAAACATATGCTATTTTTTTGAGAAATAAAAATATATTTTGAAACGTCTATAAAGAAAGATTAACTATAAATTTGCGACATAAGTTAATATTTACAAATCTCGAAGAAAATACATTTATTTATTCTTTTGGCTAGATGAATGAAATATTTTGATCAACTAAAATAATTGTTTTTTTTTTCTGCATTATCTTTGAATTATCACGAAACCAGTATTGATTTTGATCCTTTTAAAAATTTCATTAACTTTGGATGATGTATTTTATAAATGTTATATTATTTGATTATAATTTAATCAGGCAACAATTTTGACTAACCTGCTTTTCCTTCTCATGCTCGTTAATGGGTTTGAACTTTGATAAGAAATCCTTACAGGGTGTTTTCGTGGACTCGTTAAAAGTGTTTGATATATTTTTTAATAAAATATTTATAAAATTTTAAAATAAGATATTTAAAAAAATTAATTTTTCTCAATTTATATTCAAACATTTTATGAAATATTTTATTATATATATTAAAAATAATATAAATATATTTAACTATATTATATTAATAATATTAAATTTATTTGTATTATTACATCCAAAAATTATAATTAATTATGATTATAAAGTTTAATAAAGTCTTATAAGATAATTTTAGCACTTCCATCCAAAAACTAATTATTATTTTTATTCAAATATTTTATTAGTTTATTTTAAAAATAAAATATATGAATTTATAAATTTTAAAAATATTTTATAAATTAGATGGTGTTATAAATTATTTAAAATAAATTTAACCAAATGACCAATCCCATATTTGAAGCTGACGGCAGATTATATGGAACAACATTTTCAAATTTTTGTAACTCCTAAACTTCCCCGCCACGTCTTACGATGAAGTTGATTATGATACCTGCCCAGCTTGTATTCTACAGAGAAAATCATTACAACATATCCAACCAGTTTTCCCTTTTTGTTTTTTATCATTTATCACTATTTAAATTTTTTTAAAAAAAATTTACTTTAAAATTTTTATTTAAAATCAAATTCAAAATTTATTTTTTTTATCTTTTATAATTAATTAATTTTTAATCTTATATCCATTTATAATCAAAGTAACATTTATCTCGATAATTTTTCTATTCATATTTATGTTTTATTACTTTATAAATCTATATACTATTATATTATTTAATCATTATTATATATTAAATATATATAAAAATTTCCTTACCTATTTAAAATTTATAAACTAAGCATAAATTTTATTCCTATTTAAATCACTTAAATTGTGCTCTCTTATTCTCTCATTCTAATTAGGAAACAAACATAGCCTTTGAAATTTCCCTATGACAAAATTGAGTAAAATAGATAACCAGTTCCAGCCGAGGGCATTTGGGTAGGATCAAGCATGATAAGCATGTGTTAAAACTTATATAGCCGTTATGTATGTTTATATCACTTTCTGACAAAGTCCATGAACTAGTCTAACAGTCCCTCTCTTGTAATTTGGGCTAACTTAATATGCCATTGATTGATGTATTCTATAAATAAATATTTCATTTATCAAACTACCATAAATTACAAATTAATTATTATTTTTAAAAATTATTATTTTAAAAAAAAGAACCCACACCAACTATTATCACAAGTTCAACTAAAACTTGACTTCACAAATAACAACGACCCATTTGGTTAACTAAGCTTCATTGCGAAAGAAATTACTGCAAAGTACGCCAACAAAAAGCAAAAATGCTTCATACTAACTCTAAGGGGTCAATCATTCATTGATCGTATAAATTCTGTTTACTTGTGGCACACACTGTTATTTAAATATTATAACAGTGCCCACTCAAGAACAATAAATAACAATAAGTTTACAAAAACAAACATATTTATACAGTTTAGACCCATCATTTGTAGGACTTAGCCTAGTAAAAAAAATGATCCACTATCACGAAACAAGTTTAACACAAGAACTCACGAAATTTCACTTGAGTCGTTCAATATCCCTTATTTTTGGACTATAAATAGTTGATGTTCTACAAGTCCTTTTATTTAGAATATCAATCTAACTCTCTCTCTCTATATCTCAAGTCTTTTATCAGTCGTAACTTAACTCTTCACTCAAACACACACAACGTAAATAAAGTGCGCGTGGGTGCTTGACACATTTACAACACTTCTAATCCTTGTGGGAAGGTATATCCAAATCTTGTACAATACTTACGTATTTATAGATGTCGTCTACCAATTGCCTTTATAAAAATTGGCTGCAAATCTCCATCAAATTAAATATTCTCACCAAAGCAACATCAGATATAATTTAATTGGTGTTGCCGCATCAGGTAAATGCTTTCCCATCCAATATTTATGTAGAGCTGAGTCTTCTGTGGTTAGACATGCATATTTGGGCAAGGCCCACATGAGTCATGTTCATCCCCTAGCAGGTCACATGGGGACAGTAGTACCGGAACATGCATTTGCTCTGCAAACTGTGCTTGATCTCTGTTGGATACTCACCTCCACCCACTTTTCACGGCATTTTTTGCTGAAAGTTTAATGCTTGCGCTTCCAACACTCGTTCAATAATTACGTTCCTGCATATACTTGCATATGACATTTCTGGGAATATTGATGGCTCTCCATAGCCTTCGGTGACTTCTGGCACTACCAACCAGTATGTAAAATATACACATCTAGGGTCATCATTATACATAGAGAAAAACAATAGTCATGAATATGCAGATACACTACGTGGAGATTATCTCACCAACAAGGCGGTAGTTCCAATACTTTTCATATGGGGACATGTAAGTGAACTTAGGGGGGCTACTCAGCGCCGCTCGTGATCTAAGAATGTAACAACTTCACTAACTTCAACACAATCATCACCTAGGTGACTCTGCTTCCACTCTCGCTTGCTTTCCATTTTCACAGCTCAAAAGCGACCGACTGGGAAAAAGTATCCAGTAATGAGCTAATGATAGCACTGCCCACTCTCTTGATCAAAAAGGGACATGACATGTGCATGTATCTCCAAACACCCAACTCGCAAAAAGAAAAAATCATCTATTTCAATTAAGGAGCATAAAATTTTTGCTTACTTTTAATATTTATGCAAGTATACATTATGACCTGTAGACCCGCAAACACTATTTGTAGCTTGGGTGCTAAACCATAAGTCCGACAGCTAACCAAATAAGGGGGGCAGTGGCTGCAATCTGTGATTGCTAATGAACACCATCTTCATTTAAACGGAAACTTCAATTGTAAGAAGACACAAATAACGATGAAGAAATATTATTTTTAGAAATGTCTGTGTCACATTCCACATTCCATGAAGTTGTCAACACACTTTCAAGTGCAAACTTAGGCAACCTCACGGCCCTTGTGGAAACCATTCAAAGTTACAACAATAGTTTTACACAAAAGCACAACTATAGTTAACAACACTTACTTCACCGACATGCTCCACATTGTTAAATCGCAAGCCCATGTAACTGGAGAAAAATAAGACAATTTAACACTTGCGCAACGGCATTCCACACAAACAATCGTTGTTGACAAAGGATGGGGCCTCAAGACGATCGAACGGAGATCCGGAAGGGATCGGACCGCATAGATGGTTGTGACTCAAATCTAGGTGGCCGATGTACTTAGCCGAAGCTAAAGATTTTGGAATCGAACCTCCCAAATGATTGTATGATAAATCTAGCGTCGCAAAGTAAGATTTAGATCCAAAAACGTCGGGTAGATTGCCTTCCAATGCGTTTCGACTCAAATTCAAAATGTTTATGCCCGAGTTTGAAAGTACGCTTTCTGGGATCTCACCTGACAGTCGGTTACTGTCTAAGTTAAGGGTTGAAAGAACCGGCATTGCCCCAAACTGAGCCGGGATCGAACCGGTGATCTTGTTCATTGATAAGTCCATATCGGCCAGCCTGCGTATCTTGGCTAGAGAACTCGGGATTGAACCGGTGAGCTGGTTTCGGCTCAGCAGAGCCCGGCTCATCATCGACAGTTTCCCTATGTCGGACGGGATTTCTCCGGAGAGCTTATTGTTGCTGAGGTCTAAGTGCATTAAGCTGTAGAGGTTCACAATGGAAGATGGCAGCAAACCGGTGATCTGGTTGTCGGCGAGGTTCAATACAGTGAGCCGGTTCAGTCTGCCAATGTCCGCCGGGATTTGGCCGGAGATTCTGTTTCCGATCAGTTCGAGGATTCTCAGGTGGGCTAGGGAGACGAGGCACGAGGGGATTTCGCCGGAGACTGCCTTCCAGTCGGCGACGACGAGGGTGGTGAGGCGGTCGAGCTTGCAGGTGGAGGGGGAGATGGAGCCGGTCATGTACCCGGACCTGCCGGCCTTTTCGAAGATGGGGTCCTCGGACTCGCCCCGGAGGACGATGTCGGCGACCCGTTTGGTCTCCGGGTCGCAGCTGACGCCGTACCAGTTGGCGCAGCAGTCGTCGCCCGACCATGTCCTGAAAATGCCCAAGTACGGCTCGTTCAGGGCGGCCTTGAAATCCAGCAAAGCTGCCCGGTCCGACGGCGGGCAGGCATTCACCGACAGAATGACAACCAGCAGCACCGCCACAGTGCTGAGCAGGAAGTTTCGAATAAACCCCATTTCTTTGACAGTTGAATGTGAGACACAAACAACTGGGTGGTTTGGTTATAAGAAAGCCCGTGAACCCACTGCAGTGCCGTTTCACTGTACGTAGGCATGTTTTCCTTGAAAAGCCGGTAGCTGAGAATTAATAATCTCTGGAGGCTATGTTTGGGAGAGGGTTTTTTTTGTTAGAATAATGATGATAAAGTAAATTTGGAAGGGATATTTTAATGAGATAGACAGTATAATTTGTTTAAATATGTATATAAAATATATAATAATTATTAGAAGATGTGATTGTAGATAGAATTAATAATTATATTTTAGAATATAAATAAAAAAAGATGTGAGTATATATATGATATATATGTGTATTAATTTGATTGTTAATAGGTTCAATAATTGAAAAATAATTAATTAGTCATATATATAAGAGAGGAAATTTGAATTTGAATTTAAACGAATGTTTTATTGAATTGTATGTTAGGTAGTGTGAAATTTGAGATAATGATTTTAAGTTGAAAATTAGGTTCCAAACATAACCTAACAACTATTTTGAATGGAAGAATATTGTTACTAAATTTTTATCGTTAATATTCAGATTAGAAATTTGAGAGTGAGAGTGTGCTTCATTTATGGATGGGATGATGGAGTTGCGTGGATTTAGAAAGTCCTGTTTGTTTGGTATCTCGCGTGGCTTGAGAAAATTCAGTTCATTGTATGTGCAATGTTTTGTACATTAATTCAAGAATTGTGTCTGTAGGCTCACACGACATGTTTCGTAGCTGGCTTTGCACTAAATGTGAAGTGGGATGACGACAATTTATCCTCCCCCCCACCCCCCCCCCCATTTAATCCTTTATTTTTATTTCGGTTTATTTATTATTATTATTATTATTATTATTATTTGTATTTATAGCAATCTTGTTGAAAAGGTCTTCAATTTGAATAATGCTACTTGTGTGTTTTTATTCAGCTGTGAATGAGGTTAAAACGCCACGGTATGAATCATCATCCAATCCAAATATTAAAATGTCAAATAAGTTTATTGAAATCAAATTCTTGACTTCTTAATACATTGTATGGGAATAAAACTTACAAACCAAAAAGAATTTGAAAAAAAAAAAGAGAGAAAATTTGATACAAAAGATAAATAAAAAATAAAGTTTAACAAAAAGAGAAAAAGAAAAAGATAGAAAAATAAAAAATAAAATAATTTAGCATTGTACAATCAAAAAGTTTTATTAAGTCATTAAGTCAATAATATATATGTATGTATGTATGTATGTATATTATACACTAAAAAACTCTTCATTATTTATATATCAAAACAACATTCAAACATTGTATAACATCACACATACATACAGACACACACACATAAAGACAATGAGTGAAAGTGTACATTAGTATTTTTATAGTATTCAAAACATTCATACTAATCACACATTTTTTTGTCCTCAAAAATTAGTTTCAAACAAAGTGAACATTTTTTATACTTTTAATTTAATTACTTTAAATTTTATTATTTAAAATACAATAACTTATTTGCACGTGTGTAGAATGTATGACTTTACTACTTACATATATGTATGTATGATGTGAGTGTGTGAGTAAGTATTGGTAATAATTTTTTTGAATATATTTAATGACTAAATTTTGCATGTATGTGTCTGCGTGAAGAATAATTATTTTTGAAATGTGGTATATTTTGAAGTCATCTTTTGTTTGCATATTTTTTAACAAAAAAAGGGGTCCAAAAAATGCATTCCAAATAAAGCCAATCTAGTCATTAAAATGGGAAAGTTAAAGATCCTTTAGCTCACAACAAGAAAAATGAAAGAAAGAAGAATGAGATAGAAATCATGATAATAAAAAAGGAATCTTTGCTCTTCTTGGTCTTCAACCTCTTCGGCCAATGAGGGCC
The DNA here is from genome assembly GCA_019155195.1 of Avicennia marina. NCBI lineage: Eukaryota > Viridiplantae > Streptophyta > Magnoliopsida > Lamiales > Acanthaceae > Avicennia > Avicennia marina. The sequence continues at coordinate 12,301,028 of CM032760.1, forward strand.
TCCGATTAGTGCTATGGGATGTGTTTATTTATTTATCTCTTGACTAAAAATGGGAGTAGGTTTGATAGCATGACATTGATTTAAGCATTGTCATGTATAGCATTGACATATGATGAAAGTGCACAAAATGAAAGAACAGTAGCTTTATTAGATGGGCTTTCGTTTCTTGATTGGAAATCCCTAATTTATTTATTTACTGCACGAATGTCCAAATTTATTTGTTGTCATATCAATCATAACAGTGATGATAATAGTAGTAGTAATAGTAATGACACAGCACATGAATCGAAATAAGAGTAACAGTAATAATAGTTATTGTTTTAGAGAGATAAGTCTAATTATTTTCATAAGTTCATAAATTATACATGAAAAATTGATTATATATATATATATATATGAATAGAAAATGGATTCACAACTTGAATTGCACAGTCCTTTTAGTTTTAGCATTGGAACAACTCAAATACTATCACAATTCACATAGAATATCACTTACAATATAGCCCATGTTGTACATAAAATGGTGCTTAAGAATTTGTGATTCACTTAAATTTAAACTTATTTAACTAAGTGTGATGAACTTATTAGTGGGAAAAGTCGCAAAGCCTTCCAAAATTTTAAAATAAATAAATTACATTCAATAATTACATTATTCCTAAAAATCCCAATCAACCTCTAAATTTGTTTTGCTTATTTCTTAATGAAAGGGGTTCTACGCATTTTAATTTCTTGAATGGGTATTCACAGGTTTGGATATGGTCTCCTGTCACTTGGGTCATCTAATTGGGCTCATCGTATTGATTTGCGGTTGATCTTTTCTCAGAAATGGGCTGCATTGTCGTCATATAGGCTTGATAAAAGCCCAACTCTTCAATTTATATCACACATTTTACGTATTTACTGGCAACTAGTAAAATTCATCTATTATTTACGCCAGAAAATTAAAATGACCGTGATAATTAATTAAAAGTGCAACTAGAAATATAACACTCCTTTGTATATACGAATTTATTTACATTTGTCTTTCCTCTTAACTTACGTTTCATTCTACATCTTCTTGCATTTTCGATCATATTCTCAAAAATCTTCATATCTTTCAATTGTTTATACTTTTTTTTGAATAACTTTATCTTTGCGATCAAAGTTTTTTAAGAAAAAAATCAACAATGTTGTATTTTAATATAATGAATAAAATTATATAATTATTTGCAAATTATACACATGCATAAACTATGGTACTGTGAATTGGAACAACAATAACTAAGAATCAATTGATTTTTTATTGCACGACAAACTATATCATAATTTAGAAAATAATTAAGTTAAAAGAGCAATAATATTATAAAATATGGGGCAAATGAAAGCTAATATGTGATCATTGATATTAGAGTAAAGTTGCGTGATCATACAATATTTTCATCACACTTTATACTATGAGTAGAAATCAAGTAACTTATTTTCCACATCCCTTACAAATTATTTTTCCCCAAATAAACTTATGTTTGTTTTACTTTTTACTACCAAAATCACACACTATAGTTATTAAATATTTTAAATCTTATCTCTCTTTTTTTTTTGCTTTTATAAACTTTTTCAAAAAATACATAAATAATACGCACCTAAAAATATAACCATAACATTAATGACCAATGTTTGACTACATTTCTTTTAAAGTTTAGAGTAGATATGGAGTAGGTAAAAGTGAAAATTTTTGGAAATTTTAGAAAATTTAAATTATCACTTTTCATATTGGTGAAGGAGTAGAAGAAAAATAAATTTTGTTTTATATTCATTTCATCATCATTATTTTTTAAAGACGGGTCCTTTTTAACTTTTTAGAACAAGAAAGAGTGATACTCTAATCATATTACCCAACCTTAGAGCACATATTTAGAGTTGGGAATTTTTCACCTAACGTAATGAATTTTGACTAAAGTTTTTACGCGTTTAGGTCAAAATTGGGTTAAATTATGAACTAAAAAAGATAAATAGGTCAATTATTGATTAATTTAAGAACTCACAAATATATTTTAAATAATTTCATAAGTATTTATATAAATATAAAAAAATGTTGAAATAATATTAAATGATAAAATTATAAATATTTAAAATATTAAACCTTAATTTTAATTAAAGAAAAAAATTATTTTTTGTTAGGGGGTTGATGGGTCAAATTCGAATAAGTCGTATGATTGGTGGATTCAATTTGGATCTGATTTTTTAACTTGTGAAAATAATTAAGTCAAATTCAAGTTAACTAATTACGTGTAATACTCGACTCACCAACTTGATCCATTGACACCCTTACACATTATATGTGATCAAAAATTAAATAAAAAATTAATTTATTAATATAATATTTTTATAGCAATTTAAAATATATGATATACAAATTTAATTGAATTTATTTTATCTAAACTTTAGATTAAACAAACAAATTAACCAATGTTTTTTATTTAAATATAAATATATAATTATGCTAAATATAATATTTTTTATTTTTTTTATACATTATGTGTGAATGTGTGTGAAACAAGAAAAATAACTTTAGTGTGTTGATAATTAAAAAAGAACTAGCAGCATATTAAAAAGACAAAGGTATTTAACTCTTCAAATTTAAAAAGAAATATAATAAGCTATTTGTATTAGTTAATTGATTGAGATAATACGAATGTATTTAGTAAAATATTAAAAGATCAAAAAGTAGATATTATAAGAGATGCAGACTTAATATACAATTTTACTAAAACTTGCACACTCTTCCATGTGTATGCTCATAAAAAATTAAGTAAATTTGTTAATTATAGTAAAACATAAAATAAAAATAGTAGTTCAATAATAAAATATACTTTTAAAAAGATCTAAAAAAATAGAAGTAATAAAAAAGACGAGGAAATAAGAAACTAAATATCAATTTAAAAAAGAGAGAAATAATTTTAAACAGCACTAATGGAGAGGAAAATGGAAAAAAGAACTAAAAGTATTTTTAATTTATTAATGTTTAAAAAACTAAAAGTAATTATTAAATATTGTAAATAGATTTATTAATGTTAGTATTTTAGAGAATTTATGAAAATGACTAAAATTAAATATTATAGCAGATAAAGTCATGTAGCTAGATAATATAGATGATCATTTATTAAAAATATTTAAAAAATTATTAAAAAGACCAAATATGTGTTTTATGAAAATATTAAAATGAGTAGATTATGAGCACAGATCAGAAATTTTGGGGCAGAAGAGAAAATAGTTTAATTTTTTGGGGCCAAAACGCACCGAAAATATATTTCCTAGACTTGAAGGAAACAGCCAATCCTATATTTATGCGTGTGTGGATTTTAGGTGGTGTTTTTAGACGCCAACCCTCGAAATTTCTTCCACCGCTGGGAACTTTTACCCTCTTCGCAAATTAATTGGGGTTCTGTTTATGTTTTCTGTTGTTCAACTGCGCTGCAATCGATTCATTCCCGTACACTGTTAATCAGGTAACAGATATCATTATTATTATTATTATTATTATCATTATCGGATTTAGGGTTTTGATTTTTCCTTGCCGAAGAAAATTTAATCATGTGCTTGGTATTGGTACTGCTGTTTTCGAATCGGGCTGTGGGGTAACTAATTGTGCTCTTGGGAGATCCGACCCCTTTTTTTTTTTAAAAAAATAACTTGCCTTGTTTTAAGGAATTTGGTCGAGAGTGCGTGTTGACCTTAGTATGATATTGACTGGGTGTTACTCTGTTTCTGAGGGATCTAAATCATATTGATGTTATTTTCCCGTACCTTTCTGCGATGAATCTCTTGTTTTTGGACGCTTAGCGTGAACATTCTTATTCATTATTGAACCGGCAGATACAGACTTTTTTCCTGCCTTTGATATTAAAGAAAAGGGGGGTTTTTCCCCAGTTAATTTTTATGTTGCTTCTTTCCTGTGATTAATTTGTACCGAAAGGAATTCTTTTTGCTTATGGTTCTCGTGTAAAAGATAGCTCTTTGCATGTTTGAAATTTAAGTATCCTAAAAATAACTTGTGCTTTAAATGTGGGTTATACTGGTCCTTGTGCCGTCATCTTGACTAAATAGACTATAGTTTTTATTGAAATTTTTGGGGTGTTATCTGGAAATAGCACAAAACAATATGTGGAGAGAAGTCATAAAGCTGGCTTTGCTCCTCCCCTCCCCCAACTGGTTGCAATTTTCATGTTCATGAGAGTTATTCCAACTGTCTACTATGTAGTAGCTGATGTAATTTTCTACACATATGATTATTTCTAATAAGTTCCTTGAACATTTACTCATTGTTCAATACTACAGAGTTTTGAATGCAACAATTTTTTGTTTATTTTAGTTGTCTTAGTTATTGAAGTATAATTATTACAATTATTATCTGCCATCAAAGAATGTGGAGTCCAGTTTTCCTTCTCAAAAATATTGGACACCTATGTCAATGCACGACGACAGAATAATTGTGCATTTAGGGTTTGATCAATTGTGTTACTCGTACAGGGATGGTTATCAAATGGTTGTCAAGTTGATACATAGAGCCTCCTCCCTTTTCTCTTTACGTGGGCTTCATGTGTAATCTATTTCTTGTTCTGATCATTTTTTGTGAGAACAGGATTTTTTTTATATAATTAATACATTTTTTTAGAATTAACTATGTATTACTTCAATTGTATTAGTTATTAGAGTTTGACTGTCTTATTATTAAAAGCATGATGTTGCTGCTTATTTAGAGTCAAACTTATGTGATTCACCACATCTATTACTAAATAGCCTTTGAGCTTACTTGTCCAGCAGTTTGTAGTTGTGAGCTGTGAATCATACCTGGGGTTAAAGCAATGGATAAAGCAACTGATCCTGGATTATTTGTTAATGATGGATCGTTCATGGAGAGGTTTAAACAACTTCAACAGGAGAAGGAGAAGGAGAAGAAGAGTGAAGTATCAAATAAATCTATTTCAGGCTCTAGTACACCTGTTTCTTCAACTCCAAAGACTGTAATTAGTAAAACAGCCATAGAATTTAAGGCTAATGGTCCTCGGAAAACAAACCAAGTTCCTTCAACTGGAAAACTTGCATTCAGCTTGAAACAAAAGTCGAAACTTGTTGCACCCCCTGTTAAGTTTGGTGAAGATGAAGATGAAGATAAGGAAGCTGGAAATTCCTCAGATGATGGGCCAGTAAAGCGGCCAAAGTTGGGCCAGCTTGATGCATCTGATCAGCCATCAAAACAAGTTGCTGTTGGTAATTACATCTTTTGTTCATCTACTGATAACTGCAGTTTTTCAATGAAGTATGGGATAATTTACATCAATTTTTCTTCTTTTTCCCGATTGATAGAAGCTTCAGTAACCATTCATCCTTTGAGAGTTATGACTTTGACTCTGCCCATGTTTAATGGCTTGCTTCATGCATCTCTTTTAAAACAAGAAAAGGTCATGTTTGTTTTTGAACTCATCGTCATCTTAGGGCAGTCCAGTTGTTATTTTCGAATTTCATATCTTTTAGAGCCCCTCAAGTATTATGGTTTTTCTATCACACTAATTTTTTGCTGCGGTGCCCTAAGCCCATCCATATTTGCTTTTCACGTGAGGGAGTATGTTACAGTCATCTTACACTGTGGCATTTTCTTTTTCATTCGTCTGATCTCTAGGTAGCCGTGCCTCTGTAATTCCTTTTGGAGTCGATTGCCTGGATTTGTTTTCCTGTGAACTTGAGTTCATTTTCTTTATTTACTTTTTAGAAGCTTCTTTCTTTGTTTGTTCCGACACTGCTGCTTGTACCTCTGGTTTACTCGGGTTGGAATTTGATGCAAACCAAGACTTGTTTGAGCTAGTTGGCTTGAGATTTTCCTCATGCAGTCTGGTGGAGTGAGGGCAAAACATTCTTGAATTACTTTTATCTGACGAATGCAGCTTATACTTTAATCCCTATCAACATTGGTGGAAAGAGAAGTTCACTGAAAGATTTGGAAATTGTGGCACGCCTGCTACAAGAGTAATTTACATTCACTTGTTCATGCTCTTGGTATTAATCAGTTCTTTAAGTGAAATGCAGCACCGCCTTCCCCAAGTGATCCTACAGTGAAGAAAGTTGCAGACAAGTTAGCAAGTTTTGTGGCCAAGAATGGAAGGCAGTTTGAGCATGTAACTAGGCAGAAAAACCCTGGAGACACTCCCTTCAAGTATTTGACTTTGTTTCTTCTGGCCTTCTTATTCACAGTTGTTCACTTCCTTGGTGGATTATGATGTTATTTGAACTGCTTCCCCTTATGGATAAAGGAAAAACTATGTTGGTCTGATATTTTCTTTCCCTGAAGATTTCTGCTGTTTGTTAAATGGTTTCTGAATGAAAATGTACATGGAAATAAGCTTTGTCAAACATCTACTTTGCACCACTGGCCTTATCTTGTTTGCGGTATGCTTTTTTAAGAGATAGTTATAAGGTGATTATTATTGCCTTTTAAATGTTTTCAACCCATCTAATTGGAAAGTAGTTTTGCTAGCAACTTCTTGTTAATTTCATTGTCCTCTGTTGTCTTTTGTCATTAGATTCTAGTGGCATGTTATACAGCATTATTGTTTTAGTATCTGAGTTACATTTATTTAGTTCATGTGTTTTATGTCTCGTGGTTGTAAAATTATTAATTTAATATCAGCATTATTGTTTTAGTGTCCGAGTTACATTTATTTAGTGCATGTGTTTTATGCCTTGTGGTTGTAAAATTATAAATTTAATATCCAACATTGAGGGTTTTGAATGCAACGTTTTTGTTTTTTTTTTTATCTCAATAAGTTTTCATCTGGTTCTAGATCACTATGGAGTTGGACCTCATTGTGCTGTGGCCATATTTCTTGTTAACTACGCTATTTTAAAGTCCTATTTTTTATAGTCACAATTTTGATTGAGGAAGGGTTTCATTCTAGATACTCTTTAAGCTGAAGATATTTTACTTGATTTTATAGCCACAGTACATTTACTGACAGTGTTTCTTGCAGGTTTTTATTTGATGAAAGTTGTTCAGATTATAAGTATTATGAATATCGACTTAGTGAAGAGGAAAAGGCTTTATCCCAAAACAGAGATTCTCAAACATCTCAAAGTGGTTAGTTTATATTTTCCAGAGTTTTACTGCCTATTATTGTAGTTGTTCAGTGGAAGAGCATCCACAAAATAAAAATGTTAGTGCAATTGTGCTTGCATTATTAATTGTTGGTCGATTCCAGTATGTGGCAAAGGGGCTATTAGCAATATGGAATGCTTCAACAACATGTAAAAACAGATAAAATTTATGACACAACTGGATTGGATATGTCCTTATCCAAATATTATTTGTTATCCTTTATGTGAATCCTTATTTCCTTCTATATAAAGGGCCACGCCGAGAACTACATATGTATAAGTGAATTGTGGAAGTTGATAGGATGAATAGTTAATCTCCAAATAAGTGAATCATGAAAGTGATTTCCATACCAGAATTTGAGATCAGTTGCATCCCTTTTTATGCTTACATCTATCAAGAATGCATTCGTTTTGATATAGTTATATGATCTAGGAAATCATGTCTCTAGCATGAACTATTTGTGATGAGATAAATAATATCAATGTACTTCGTCTCTATAGCCTACACCGAACCTATTGTTGGTTTGTTGCCAGTAATTTTAACTGTTAGCTTCTAGGGTATGACCTACTCATATGGGGTTGAAACTGTTCAAAACTGTTTTCAAGGATGTTCCAAGAATACTTTTCATCATGTAATGAATGAAATGGGTTTGACTCAGCATTGTGCAATTTTAGTAAATTCCAGTGATTGAGTAGATGTTCCTGCTTTCCTGTCTTTTAACTCATTGATCTTCAGAGCATGTTACCCAAATTTGGCTATATGCATACCTTCTTATTGATGGTTCAAGTCCTTATTTTTACTGATATTGGTTGGTATGTTGGGTCTTTTGGTGGTTCAGGCTCTGTGGCTCCCAATTTGGTGGCTGGTTCTCAGAGATCAAATTACCAGCATATGAAATATCAAACACCCGCCTCAGCTTTGTATGAAACCACGGATGATCCTGGATCTACCCATGCATCATCACAAACAAGTGGAAGATCTGGTATTTTTTTTTGTTTTTTTTTTTTTCAATATTTTTAAATTAGGTATATAATTTCTGTGATCAACTACTGGTTTCCAGTTTTACATCTAGTGTTGTGATTGCTGGAACTTGAAAAAATATTGAATGCTAATGAAAGGGCTTAGTTTCAGGGTTAATAGGATATAGACTGATTTGGTCTACTTTTGGATGGATGCTGTAGTGATTTTTTTGGATGAATTTCTCTAATTATTGTTGTACGGATATGTTGTTTATAATGAAACTTCACGTTGCTTGGTCGTGCCGTGGTTTGGTGCTTCACAGAGGTACTATGAAGTGGTTTCTGTGCGGGACATGGAGAGTTTACTCTATGCTCATTGCTTTTAATCACAATATAAAGAAATTGAAATGCGAGTATGGTTTTGTACCGATTTGTATTGCTGCATTTTAGTTCCCATATGAAATAGTGAATTAATGCACGGGCTAGGTAGAGGTTTTACTTATCTATTTCTGAAATCTTTACTTAGGTTTGGTAAATTTCTTTGTCTACAACTGGGCTATTTTTGTTGTCATTATTTTTGGCCATCGCTTGATGTTTGCAAATTGCTGTTAGGTGAATCTAGTGCTCCATCTGGCTCAGATCCTATAGCAATGATGGAATACTACATGAAAAAGGCTGCACAAGAAGAGAAGCTGAGGCCTCCTAAACCCTCAAAGGATGAGATGCCCCCTCCTGCATCGCTGCAAGGTTTACAATTATTTGAATTGCGAATATTTAAAAAGCCTGCTTGATGGATTGCTTCCTTCTATCTGCAGCTTGCCTTTTATTTGTAGCCCTTGTTTGATTCATTCAGAGTGTTGTTTAATAACTTTTAAGTGACTTCCTTTCATAATGATTGGATACAGCTCCAAAGAAAGGGCATCACATGGGGGATTATATACCTCCCGAAGAGCTGGAGAAGTTTATGGCTGCCTGTAATGATTCATCGACACAGAAACCCCAGGATTATGCAGATAAAGTGAAAATTCAGGCTGATAATGTTGGTCATCGACTATTGTCTAAAATGGGTTGGAAGGAAGGTAAAAAGAGCAGATCATACTAACACTTCATATGAATAAACTAAATGCTTAACCTTTCTTATTAATAATTAAAACTACACATGAAAGAAGTAGAGGACAGGTTCTACTTTTGTTGGAGATTAGTTTGGCAACAAGTGTCTTTTCCCTTGTTATGCACCTAGGTTATGGGGAGTTGGTGGGCTAGTGCATTGAGGGGTATTTATGGGTCTTTTATGGTTACAGACAGGTTGGCAATTGGATTGCTTTTGCACATGCGCAAGCATAAGAGTTTGTCACTAGAAATCTTGTAGAAACATAACTTGATCATGAACTGCAGGTGAGGGCCTGGGTAGCTCCAAAAGTGGGATTGCTGCTCCAATTATGGCAGGAGATGTGAAAAAGGATAACCTGGGTGTTGGTGCACAGGCTCCAGGGGAGGTTACTCCTGATGATGACATTTATGAGCAGTATAAGAAGCGGATGATGCTTGGCTATCGTTACAGACCAAATCCTCTGGTAAAATTTTTGCTCGCCTTTCTTTCTATTCTTCTTTTCTTTTTCCCGCCCTTAAAAAATCATCCCCATTTGTAGTGTACCTGTTGGTCACCATGTTTCCTTGTTGCATTTAAAAGTAATGACATTGCATCTGAAGAATTATCTCGTGCTCTCTTTTTTATTTGATGCAGAACAACCCACGGAAAGCATATTACTAGTGCCTACTCAAGAAGTTAAATGCTACAAAATAATGAAGTCATTGTTGTCGAGACAATTTGATGTTGTGTTTCCTTTATCTTCTGGAACCTACTGCAACATTCAATTCAACCTTGTATTGAACAAATGTTAATTTATGAATATCCTGTTTTGGAATGGACTATCTGTTTCTTTCACATACTTGCATGGTGCACCATTAGTTCCTATAGTTCAATAGAATAGCTGCGTTGAAGTGTCATAATGTAATTTTTGTCTCATGTCTGCAATTTACACTCTCCAACTCTCCAAACGAGGCGGGGTCTTGTCCTTTTGAATCAGTTCATTTCTTTTCAGTTGATTTTGGCATGCTGTGTTTTAAATGTTTCTTCTATTTTTTAAGTACATCTTGTTTGTGTCAAGAGTTTGGTTGGTTGTAGATAGGTATTATTAGGCTTGTCCAAAATGATGACATTCGGGTCCATTCATATCTTCACGTCCCAAACTTGCTTATTGTTTGCATTCATATTCCATTTCGCTTCATGTTAAGGAGAATGAATGTCCAGGCCCAATGTGGTGCGTTGATTGCTTTCTCACAATTTGCTCAATCATTCGGACTCATTTGTCAGTCTGCAGACTTGAGGGCCGTTTCTGTTCTTTACTTGCGGAAATTGTGCGATTCATTTAGTGCTTTGTCCTTATTAAACTTTTTACAAGATGTTAATTAACATTTGCCATGTTCGAACCTTTTCAAGTGCGATGCGAGTTTCGTTTCATGCTATCCATTCTAAACCATTTCTAGCGGCATCCGGTCCGAATTTATTCCAAACTGTAGCCATCCCGTACAGATGCCGATCACTGCATATTAAAGAAGTAAATATAAAAGAGACGAAATAAAAAAACATGAATTTTACTCCCTGAATATTGTTGAAAGAGAATTTTGACAAGTCAAATCTTACCCTCTGGACACGAATACATAAGCTTTGTTAACATGAGAATTTTGTTTCAGAGGAAAGTTGGCGCAAAAATTTAATAAGCATAATATAAGAAAAATGGAGCTAAAAGATTTAAAAAAAATATTATTTTAATAAATAGTGTATTGACAAGTGGCCAAAATTTAGTAAACTTAGCATCCAAACATAGCCACAATAACCGTGGGCCATAATTATATAGAGACCTCAGATTCAAAAGTCAAATTAGTTGAAATTGAATTTGGACACTGTAACGTGACAGATGATAGAGTTTGAGACTTCAGGCAGGCATGTGTATATCCATTTGGCGATGAAAGACAGGTGCAATAATTAGCCTAATCAAATAAAAGTCAGAACCCTCAATTAATCCCCAACCAACTACAAAGATATAGAGGACTTTGGACAAGTTCAACATCTCCCATGATCATCACTCAGGAGCAAACAATTATTGAGGGAAGAAAAACGATCTCTGCATTTCCAAAAAGTAACCAAGATATAAAGGTTTCTGTCTCTTATATATAAAGAGGCTATCCAGACGGTTAACAACAAGTGATACCTAAGCGAAGTTAAACTAGTTAAGTAGTCACTAATTACTGTGACTCAACTAAGGTAACTAACTAATTGGTAAGCTGAATTAGATTAACATCTAGGCTATTTACAAAGAAAGAAATAAGTGTCTGAAGTGAATTCATAGCTTCTACAGACTTCTTGAGTATCCCCCCTTTCCTTCTATCCGTGATTGTGAAAATTTAATGTTCACCTCAGTGAATTAAAAGTGAAAATTTGTAAGGATTTTGTCCCCTTTATGCGAAGCCATTCGTGGATGAGGATGCAAGAAACCATCTTAGATACCCATGTCTTCCATTATGTTAGTGGGGTGATATCATGCTTATGATAGACTGTATTTTATGCTACCACACTTTTTTTGTCCACAGTGATTCTTCTGACCAATATACTGTTTTCACTTTTTTCTTAACAGCTACTTTCCACATTTTTTCGTAAAATTCATGCCCCAACTCTAAATCCCTATCTCCAGACTCTAAAGCCAATACATCAAATTCATGACAATAAATCTACTCTGTCACTCGAATAGTTTTATGTTCGGATCCAAATTTTTTTTGAACGGTGAAAATTTGGCACCAAATTTATGAATAGTGTAAGAATAAAATTAAAAAAAAATATAAAAATTAATATTTGAATGTATGATGTATTTAAAAAATGATTTAAATAGGCGTAAATTTGAAACCAAACATAGTTTTCCCATCTTCAACCCCGGCCACTAAATCTTTTAAAACTCTCTCAATTTCAAATCAAATTCGACATTCGTGAAGACAACAAGACATATCTGTTTTTTCTTGTCCGAAAAATGAAAGAATCATAGCTGACCCGGCTCATTGACTTTCATTTGTCAACCAAGGCGGTCAAAGGGGGCCTCACCATAAAGTATATGCTGCACTGCAGTTGCCACTCCCTAATCCCTATTCTCTACCACGCAATTGATATGCATTAATTTTCCAAAAAAATTTGTTGTCAATTAATGCTGGTACTCTGCATCCCACTCTCATTTCAGCCAATACATGTTCCAAGTGGGCAGTAAGTTCATCTTTCTTTTATACGTGTGCGTGGACGTAGGGTCAAGTGGGCCGTGAGTTCATTTTCATGCTGTGGTCATAATCACGACATGTCGCTGAAATCTAAGCTCATTTTAGTAGCCATGTTAGAGATTTTCCACATATGGTAATATGTGGCTAGCAGTGACTTCAATTCTAACCCCCTGAAACCTAAATTGGCCACGGAAATGACATTTTACAGAAAGAAATATATAGTTGTGTATTTGAAATAAATGGTAATGTTTGTACATATACGGGGCTATGTTTGGAAGCCAATTTTCAATTCTCAAAAATTTCAAACTTCACACTATTAAATATACTATTTAACAACACTTTTATTTAAATTTAAATTTAAAATTTTTCTCTTTTTTATATATAACTAATTAATTATTTTTCAATCATTTAATTTATTCACAATCCAATTAATATATGTATATGTATATTTATATTTATCATTATTATATATTTTATGCATATATTCAAATAAATTATACTATTTATCTATTTTTTTAAAACATACTATTTAATTTAATACAACTTATACTAAACTTTATATCCAACAAAAAAGCTCCCTTCCCAGACAAAGCCCATAATACAAACATTCAACAGCAGTGGAAGACTTCAATAATTACGGACAAAAAATTGTATTATTGTTAATCATATTATATTATTTTCCATTTCAATCTTGTCCGAAGTTGGTGGTCTATATATATATATATATATTGCCTGAATTTGTGTGTGTAATAGTGAATTTTAATCGATAATATATATATATCTATACACACGCACACACACATTTCAATCGGACTGTATGATATATATAATATTAGGATAATGTTCCTTTGTGTGTAATAGTGAATTTTAATGGATAATTGACGTTTCATGTCATGTTTCCACGCCTAGAGGTGTGTAGTCAGATATCAACATATTACTGGAGCACACAAAATCAGAAGAAAAAATTAACTTATAAAAGACTTTTGACTCTCTTTCCAACAACTCCTTTTTAAATGTAAAATTTTCAAAATTTTACGATCAATTCTGTATTATATTATATTATATATACATACACACACTTTTGATTCAGCATAGCCCCCCTTCTCAAAACTACAGAAAAACACGAAAAGTTTTCAAATAAAATCTTACGTTGCTTAATATTTTTAACAAATAAAGAAATAAATTTAAAGAAAAAAAATCACACTCTCACACTTTATTTTTTTAAAAAATTAATATTTCTATATATATTACATAAAAATTTATTAAAATTTAAAATTTCGCCCCCAAGAAATCATATATTGTGAAGGTAAAAATAATTTTAACCCCTCATTAAAATTTCTGACTACATTCCTTCATATGATTTGTTGATTAAGGGTTTCAAATAAGTAATTAATCACAAAATCAATATAATTATACCGAGCTAACTTTTTCTTGGAGTCAAACCCAGCACACGTGTTAAACATCACGTGTGGCATCTCCCTAGATTTCTTGGTATTCGAGTGGTCACACGCTCAAGGCATCTTAATTTCCGAAATAATATATAGTTTTTGGATTAATAACACTTTAATAAGGACATTATAGCAAGGACGAGGGACCACTTTACAACTGTTATTTTTAATTAATTTAACATCAAATCAAAGGGTTTAGAATTCGTAAGTTAATTCTTACCAGCATTGATTAATTAATTCTAAGCCGAATGTGGACCCTTTTGCTTTTCCATTTAGAAAAAAAATTTCAAAACAATAATCAACCAATTTTAATTAGGTGCTGCAGGCCATTTTTCTTTCCTTTTCTAGAGTTATTTTTGTGTTAATTTGTTTTTAGTTTAACTTGTACACTCACGCTGTAAAAAGTACAAATGCAGATGCACAAGTTACGACACAGATAATATCTGTAACATGTAAATTCAATATATTTATGACTTAATTTAGGTTATATTTATTTTATAATTATACACACTTTAAAAAATATATACTCAATAATTATCTTTTTTTTTTTAATTTTTTCTCTTTTTTTTATTTTTATACAACTTTTAAGATAAAAATATTTTAAAACAAACGTTAAAATTTAAAAACAAACAAAATAATCTAACTCGTGGCTTTCGATAATAGTTTGTGACTCAATTAGTCTATTATGAAAAATCAATATAATTACATCTTGATGTGATTACACTAGTGAATTTGATTATTTAATAATAACGATCTCAATTTGACATTTTATGCGCCAACAGAATTTATATTTCTGTTACAATGTCTATTAGAACTAGAAAATATTTTCCAGAAAAAGTTGTAACAGAACTTTGAGATATGCATATCTTTGACTTTTGAAGTTGACTTTGAGATTTGATATAATTCAAGTCAGTTATACTTCAATAATAATAAATAAATAAATGAATGGTCACACTGTGCGCCTAAAAATTAATATATTCAGATATGATGTAATGCACCGAATAAATATAATAATAAAAGAAGATAAATTAAAAAAAAGGAAACAAAGAAGTTACATTGGAAAGTTATTTGAAAATTTTTGAATTTGAGAAATAAATTAGCAAAGAAGGAGATATTGAGAAAGGATTGACAGTAAAAATGCGTACTATCAAAAAAACCTATATTTAGTAATTTTATAAATTAATTTTTATTTTCGTTCACATTAAGGAAATAAATTAAAGAAAAAGGTTATTTTTTAAAATACAGTTTTAGCAACCTAAATTGTCTGATATTCCTTGTAATAATAATAATAATAATAATAATGTATAAACGAATTCGAGTGAGACAAAAGGCCGTTGCGCGTGTACGTACGCTGAAACGATTGCAATAAATACTTTTTTTTTTTATCAATTTTTTTTATAATTAATTACGTCGTGTCCCATTAAAGGTTAGGATTTAGAGATCTATTCCAAAATGCTTGCGATGCTATAAATAATTAATTATGGTTTAGGGTGCTCATTAATGATGCCCTCAGTGCCGTAAATAATTCAAATTTATGAAATTATCCACAACTCCTTAATTATATCATTTCTACAACCTTTCTTTCATTATATTAACAGTGCCATAAATTTCGACACTGTCTCACAACTAAACTAAATAACACAACCCTACTTTAGCATTATAATTACAGATTTGATTATCGGTAGGAAAGAAAATTAAAACTTGAATATAGGGGAACGAAAAAACAAATTACTGCGCGCCATTTTCAAGAAAATAACATTATTTAAAAAGGGGGGAAAAGAAAAGGGAAAAGCCCTCTCCACATGCATGCATCTTGAAGAATATCCGCAACCTCTCTGATTAGTCTTTTTGAATTGGCAGCCCACCTACCCTCGTCTCTTAGCATTAATTAAACCCTACAAATATCTCCTCTCTCTACAAAACAAACCGAACAAAATTAAAAAAAATATGAGCTGCGTATGTAAATATATATATATATATATATAATATTTAACAATAGAAAAATAATAATTAAATATGAAATGTTTAAACACAAAGATGTGATTTGCTTCGCGAGAGCCAAGTCTTTCATTGATGTACTAATTACAGCTCATACGTATACAAAGAGCCAGTTAATTTGCCTCGTTCAAGTTGCCCCATTAGTCAAAGTAAGATCCCCAGCCACATATTTTTAGTCAAATAAATATGCATGTACTTCAATAATAAATGACAATATAAAAAAGCATAACGAAGAGGAGATAATCAAGTAACCTGTAAGTCAAGTTTTGCATGCCTTTGAAGCTTGTGATAACGTTGGCTTCACCAAAAAACCGACGGACACGAGCATTCCACGAAACCATCTCCACACAAACTAACAAGCATGGTAGAATGCTGTAATAAGACAAAAGGCCACGGTCCAAAGAATCAAGAACCAATGACATACTCTCATGCGTTGTGGAAAAATAATTTAGTTTTTAATATATATATGTAGATATTTTAATGCGTGAAGTTGATATCCTGTTGACAATGAGGTTTAGCCCACCAGCAGAATCCCGTCCTAAAAAGACGTTGAAATTACATCTCATTTATTTATTTCTATAATAATTGGTGTTTTGTCGTAAATTATTAATAATCATTAATGATCAATAATTGTTATAATGCAATTATATATTGTTCAATTAAAAAAGATGAATTTAATTTGTTTATTCTTGTTGAGACCATTACGCATATAATTGAAATTAATTATCGGTAATATATTTTATTATTAATTGATTAATTACCATCAAAGTAGAGAAAAGTTCATAGTCAACTCAATCAAGTCTCCAACTTCACCATTTAAATTACTAGATTCAATAGTAAGGAAATTTTATTATTATATTTTAGATAAAAAAGCAATAGATTTATAGAACTGTCAACAAGCTATCTATTTGCACGAGTGCCTGACAGTAGAATTTTATTTTTCACGGACTTGCCAAATGCTTGAATGTAAAATGTTGTGCTTCCACGTTCTTATAATAACTAGTGTGAATCAAATTTTTTTATTTTTAATTTATATGTCGGTCGAGCTTTGTCACACAATGCGACACAAACTTTAATAGTTTATTAGAGTCTAGATTTATTTAATATCAGTAAAAACTTGAGAATGAAATCAGAATTCAGACAAATCATCACTTAGAGGGTGTTTGGGTAATTTTTTTTTTTTTTTTTTAACTTATAGTATCATGTGATTCATAAGATGCGCGTTTAAAAGTTTATAAATTTTATTTAAAAATAAGTTAATAAAATATATGGTAATCATCTTATAAGATTTTATTTAAATTTATAATTATATATAATTATAATTTTATATGTAATAATAATAAAAATAAATTATGTACTATTAATAAAATATAATTTAAAAATATTTATATTAATGTTAATATATAAAATAAAATAATTTATAAAATATATGTAAATAAATTGAAAATAACTAACATATTTTAAAGAAATTTATAAACTCTAAATATCTTAATTTTAGAGTTTATGAAAAAAGGTTATCAAAGTGCTTCAAACACCCTCTTACTATCCATATAATAAGTGGGTAAAATACGAAAATAATTTCAAAAGTACTTATGTCCTTATTATATGAAATCAAGATATCTTAAAATGATGAACTAATGGAGTAACTCTAACATTGACCAAGCACAGAATAAAATAGAACAAATAATTACTCATCTATACTCACCAAAGTTTTTGTTCACACAAAATAAAATAACATTACTACCTTTATTTAAAATTCTTTTTATTTTTCTATTATTTTATTTCTTACTTTCCTTTTGATTGATATAATATTATGATAGTTGAGCGTTTACCCAAGTGATATAGGTAAAAGGGTAGGTTTAGATGCTAATTTTACCAGATTTTCATTTTATCGAAATCCATATTTTTACACATCATATCTATTAAAATAATATTTTTTATAACATTTTTTTTAAGAATTATCTTATCAACTTTCATGCACAACAAAATTTACATCCAAACAATATTTTGAATTATCATTGAAGTTTGGCTTATTTCATTTCCAAGGAAATAGCGATATAAAATTAACACCATTGACCAAGGGTAGTTGTGTAATTGCAGAACTGATCATGGCTGTGGACCCGAGATGCCTGTAATGGATGCCCATGTGTAAAAATGGATAGAAACCAAGGGTACCACCCGAATTTTGGTGTTAATAAATAGGATTTGGTTTTTGCCATTTCGGTTTGTTCCTTCAGAAGTTGCAAAGATGGAAAACGAAGAAAAAATTCTGTTCTGATTTCCGTAGCGGAACAAACCCTCTAGTTTTCAGCGTTTCGTCTTTCTTTTCCAGGCAAAAAACGCTGTAAGAAATAGTGTCTCCCATCTTCCCCAATATACTCAACCTGGTGCTTTCAATCCAAATATTCCATCCTTTTCCTCTACAATATTGAAGCTTCTTTTAATGTGTTCTAGCAGCTTTTCGGCATAAAAATCTTGCCTTTTTGTTCTTTTCTGTCTTGGGTTTCCTGTTTTGGTTAGCCATGTTTAGCTCAGAGACCGCAATCTCCAGAGACATGAGCATAAGCAGCAGCTTTCTGTCAAACCCTACCAATCAGAACACTTTCAAGCATGCTTCGGCTGAGGGAGAATTCTTGAAGAGCAAAGGATTCGTGGGGTCAGATTTCTTTCTGAACCAAACTCAGCAGCAGCAGCAGCAGCAGCAGAACAGTCAGCAGAGTGGATTAGCCAAATATCGATCGGCTCCAAGCTCATTTCTTGCTGCCCTTTTGGATTCCACCACCGATAATAGCAGCAGTGGCGATGAATCTGAAGCCATGTTCTCCGCTCTGATGAATGGGGCCCGCGATCTGACTCAGAAGAGTAGTAATATTAATGATGGCGATCAGATTCACTATCACATGAAGCAGGAAGTTGGGGTTGAACCGGAGCCCCGCCCCCGGCCCAGTGGGTTTGTGAGTGGCCAGATGGGTTATGAGAGCGCAGTGAGTGGGGGTGGGGGTGCTGTTGTTGGATCTTATACGGTGGGTATGGAGAATCAAGCTCATGGGAGGATGAGTAATGGGAATGGAAGTAGCTGTTCCAATCTTATGAGGCAGAGCAGTTCCCCTGCTGGATTCTTCAATGGTAGTTTCACTTGTTTTTGTTTCTTGATTTTGTTTTGGTTTGATGATTGATTGGGGTTTAATGGATTGATGAGTTCCCATTTTCTTTTAGACGGAAAAAGCATGTTGCTTGTGGCTGATGAATGGGGTTGACTTTTGGGCGGCCTTTTTGGATCCGGAATATGAGGACGGGAAAAATGAGAAATAATCTTTAACAGAGAGGAAAAATAAAATATAAATTATTGCTTCATGTTGCTCTCAATTTAAGTCTTAGATATTCTTTGCTTTTACTTCATTTTGACAGCTCTAAATTCCATGATGCCTTACCATATCATTTATTCTTTCCATCCACAAGGTTTATATCTACTCTAGTATATATTCCATCTGCATTTCAATATTCTTGGAAGCACAGCAAGTATTAGCTGCCATAAGCATATGTTTCTGATGAAATCCTGATCTGGACTCTTTCCCATTTCCCCCTTTTTATCTGTTTAACAATCGCAGACTGTATGAGTCTAAGCTGTAATAAATTAGGGCAGATTGGATATCTTCATTCATAAACCTAGTTTCTTGTGATTCATGATACTGCCCAGAAAGGATTGGTTAAAACTGGAAGAAACATTTTGTTTGATCCTCAGGATTTGGTGTGATGGGAGAGGTGGGAAGCTACAGAGTCCATAATCTGGCCAAAGCCAATTCATCAGCTAGTGGTGTGAACAACCACCTGGGCTTCTCTTCTGGTCCATCTTCAAGCTCCAGGTTCATGCCTAGCATACCTGAAAATGGAAGCGAAAGCGTTGGCACACGCAACCCTGAACATGAGCAATTGAGAAGCTGTAACAGTGCGAGTGGCAGGGAATTTCAGGCCGCCTTCCCTCACGACTCCTGGAACAATTCTCCCTTCAACAGCCTGAAAAGAAACAGAGATGGTGAAGTGAAGCTGTTTTCCAGTTTCAGTGGATTGGGAAATCAGGTGGATATTTATCATCCCCTTTTCTGTCGGCTGCTGTTTCTTGTGTTGTTGCCTGTTGCTGACGTTGATTCCATTGGTCTTTTGATCAGAATGCAGAAACTAGGAAAAATTCTTCTGGTTTAGTTCAACAACTGAGCTTGCCTAAAAATTCTGCTGAATTGGCTGAGGTCGAGAAGTTTCTGAAATTTCAACAAGACGCGGTTCCATGTCAGATTCGGGCCAAAAGAGGCTGTGCCACTCATCCAAGAAGCATTGCCGAAAGGGTAAAATTCCTCTTCATACCACCATGGAAAAGAAATTCACCTATGGTAAACGGAAGTTATCCGAATATGTGGAGTTATGAACGTATGATTTTCTAATTCACAGATGAGACGGACCAGGATCAGCGAGAAGATGAAGAAGCTGCAAGATCTTTTCCCTAACTTGGACAAGGTAAATCTTGTAGTCCCACCTGTGATCGCGTACATTATTCTCCTCCAATTTGAAATGCAATTAAGTATGATATTTTTTCTCTCTGATCTTAATGGCACCTTTTCTTGATGTCCTTCATTGGCAGCAAACAAACACAGCTGATATGTTAGATCTGGCAGTTGAGTACATTAAAGACCTTGAGAAGCAAGTCCAGGTACTGCAAGAGATAAACCACTTCAAATGAAAAGCTCAGGATTCACATGAAATCTCCCACCAACCTCACCTTCCCCTCATTATACTCTCACCTTTCTTGTGCAGACGCTCACGGAGACGAAGGCAAAGTGCGTCTGTTCAAGCAAACCTCAACAAACAAATCCTACCACGTAATCATTTCTGAAAATGCTCATTGTAACTGTGCCAGGAGTAAAAGATGGTTCTACGTAGGCCCTCATCGGTTGCTCCTGCGAAGAAAGTTCCACCCGTGCCTACAGTGTCAGTTGACCAGACTAATATTGGAGGGCCTATTCTTTGTCAATGCTGGCAATACCTTCACCTTTCCTCCTCCAATGGATCTTTTAGTGTATGATCTAGGTTGCTTTTGCTCTGTAGTTGTATGAATAATTTGTGCTTAGTGTGGGCTCCAACTTCAAGCTCTGTGCTTTGGTGTTCCTGATGGGGCCTCTGTGTGCATGATGACACTGGGAAATTTCAGAGTCCAAAAAGTTTTTGTTTTATCTTTGACGGTGTAAACTTCTTCCGTCATATGAATAAATCCATCATGCCCTGATTAAATAAATTCTTGTTCCAAAAATGACCTAATTTGTTAGCTGCCCATTGGATGTGACAATGAAGTGACCCATTGTTATTTTTCAACAAAATATTAAGGACAAATGAGGTAAAACCATCAACTAATTATTTTTCTTATACAAAATTCATGCAAGCTTGGGCCACTTTCTTCGTGTTTTGCTACTCGACGCGGGTGGATCCTGACTCAAGAAGTTTTTAATCAATTTTACTCAAGACTTCTGTGGGTTGATTGGAAATATTTCAATGACTTGTTTAGGGGCCAAAAAATTATTTTTTACTTGTATATTGCATTAAATGGTTATTGGCATTCCAACTATTAAGGGAGACTCATAAGGTTCTTGCGACTATTATCGAAAACATATCAATAGTTATATTTATATCAATATATAAACTAAAATTTATTGTATCATTTAATATTTAGAAAAACAAATATAACAAGCACCGTACTCTAATGGTTACCACATGATTTGGATATTTACACAAATTTCAATAATATGTTAAGGAATTTTCAAAATTTGTTGTTATTGCACGATATCGATGCCTCAGCTTATGGTAATGTATCTATCAAGTATCACGTTTAAAAAATAGAGGATAATTCCAAAATGTCAACGCAATAGTTGACTTCTTATGAAGAGATAATGCCACAAGATTGGACCCATATATTAAAGAAAGGGGAAAAAACCTTGAGACATAGTTTTACTTAAATGTGAAAAAAAGAATGTGCTTTGCACGTATAGCATAAATAAATATTATATTTAATAATTACATAATTTATTATTTATTATTTATTATATTTTTTATTCTCAATATTTTACACAATACCTTATCAATATAAATTTAGATAATATTTTTTACTAAATATGTGTTATCTTTTATTCAAATTGCCATATTGCACATATTACTAAATTAAATTTTTAATATTTTGATTGAAATTACTATATAAATGCAATCATTTTAGATTTTCTTAATGTGATTTTGATTTGACAAAAATTATAACATTTTACTTGCAAGATAGATTATATTATTCAATATTATATATTTGCTACTTTTCATTCAAACTATAGTTTATTTCCTTTAGAAATATGCTTTCTATTTAAGTATGTTAAATAAGTATCTATAATATAGATCATTATATGTATGTAGTAAAATTATTTATTTATTTGAATATTTCAACACATTAGTTTGTTTTATATTTATTCTCAATTATAATTTCAAAATTGGTATCCAGTTATATCATAATCTATCAATCGTTCTTTAATGTTTATGTGCTAATTTTAAGTTTTTAATTTTGTCAAATTATTTTTATTTTTTTTAATTTATATTTCTAATATGTTAGTGTTATTAATTATAGCATATTAAACTGAATTACATAAATATTAAATTTGACTACTTATCATGATATTTTTTGTGTGGTTATGAATTTTCACATTTATAACAATCTTTAATAAAATTATTTTTCTGCAACATGTCATTGTGTTTCTCAACATAGAAATTTATTTTTATATTTTCATTGAGTTTCATAATGTTATATTTAGATTAATCTATTAAAAAGTTTTGAAACAAAAAGTATATTTTATTCTTACAATCAAAAGTTTCATATTTTAATAATTGTTTTTCTATCTTTGTAGCATTATATTTCAGATAATTAATTTTTAAAATAAAATTAATTTATATCAAATAAATATCATGTATTTAAAAAATTATAGTCAAATTTCGCACAATTAAAATAATTTAAAACATATTGTTTATTTTTACTATGGTAGTTTTATTTGAAAATAATATATTTTGTTATTTATTTGAAATTGTAACTTGTTGTAATATTATTTATATCATTATTTATTATATTTTTTTGCAATTTTCTTTGATTGATATTTATTTATATGATTTTTTATACTTATTGAGTGGTATAGTTTTAAATTAATATCCTCCAAATAGTTTTGGCAATGTTTGTTTTTGGTTTTTGAGCGTGTAGGTGTATTTTCTTGAAAATTGTGTAAAAACAAAAAAGAGAAAAAGATAAATTTTAAAACATGTAATGATTGTAATATGTATTTTTTAGTATGAAAAATAAAAACAAACATTGCATTTATTATTTTTTAATTAAAAAAATTAAGTGCTTCGTATATTTGTAACATAGATGATTGATAATTATAGTAATTAACTAAGTAGTTTAGATAATTTAGAATTCTATTAATTTTTTATTTTAATTCACATATAAATAGACATACGAAAAGTTTAGATAAGTTAGAATTCTATTAGTATTTAACTACAAAAAGTTTTAAATTTTAAATAAAATTTTATTTTGATCTAACTAACTTTATTTTTAATATGAGTATTAATATAGATGTATATTCACAATATTTCAAAGACACATACTTATGAATTTTCACATTTATAATATTATTTTATAAAAATTTCTTTTTCTAAAGCATATCAATTTATTTCTAATACTATAAATTCAGTTTTTATATTTTAAATGTATTTTAATAATATTAATTGGGATGGGATCTATTAATAAATTTCAAACAAATAATATATGTTGTAACATTGATTCAGCCCTTGTGCACTAGCCCAATCGCACCCATAATACAACAACTCCTGAACCCTAAATCAACAAAACATGATCAAATAATTAGCCCCCTCGCACGTAAAAGCGCTGGTTGCGTCGTCGAAAGGGTAGCTGTACGACGTGGACTCTCTTGAAAATCTCAGAATAATTAGTCGGCTTGCACACCGTAGGATCGTTGTACTCTCCCGTGCAACAATACCGAGGCTCCTTGAAAGCCAGGCATGGGTTCTTACACGTAACACGCCACTGTCTCCCCATTACTCCGTCTGACAGCCAAGTTTTCTGGGCATGCCAGGTTCACGTCGGACCTGCAGTACACGGCGGAGCAGTTACCCGATCCCAGACGGAGACAGGCAAGTTGAAACCGTCGACGAGGCTGACGTCGTAGAAGTCCGGCGGGCTGTCCAAAGTGAACTCCAACAGGGAAACAGGCGACACCCCGCCGGCGCCCTGGCTTCCAGGAGGCCGCCGCAGTCTCCGGTGCTGCAGTTCCCCTGCTTCCCTGATTGGTCGAATTTGCATCCGCTTCGCGGCCAGAAGCGGCCGGACCACCCGGTACGTGCTTCCACGGTGGCTACTTGGTTGGGTTGGAGCTCGAAGCCGCCGTTCATTAGCAGAGGTTTTCCGGAACCCGACGGGGTTCCAGGCCATATGGTTACATTACATCGTTGTGTAGCTTGAAAACGGCAGAGTTTAACAGTTAGTAGAAAAACCGCGGAAAAATGGAATGAGACAGATAGACAGAACAACAAACCTGTGACGAAAGGCAGGAGTAGGAAAAGTGAAAGAGCCCATGATTCCACAATGACAGATCAATCAGTTGGACCGATGCCTTTACGGACTCTTATTTAAATGGGCAAAAAGAATGACGCGGATATACTTAACTATAAATTGCAACAAGAGCATTAAAGGGGAAGAATGATTCTGCAATCGAAGTGATGTATTGTCAGACTGAGTCGCATCTGCATAATGTGCAGATACGATGGTGTGCATGTGTTCCTATGTCCACGAGAATGAGGCCAAGGGATATAGAAATTTGAGGAAGAATTCGAGATATATATGGGATGGTTAAGCAAAGATTGAAAGATCAGGGCCAACGACAAGTAAATCGTCGGAGGCGATTTTATGCAGATAACATTGGCCAATTTGGCTGAGAGAAGAAGCACGTGAGTTATATATGGCAATACAAACAAAATCACTTGTTTTCAGTCTTTAGAATCTCAAGATGACAAAAAAATGATAAAATATATTTATTTCTCCAAATAATCACCAAAAACAATAAATCGGGCACAATATACTCAATTCATCGATGTGACCATTATTTATGTGGAAACAAATGGGTAGGACTATATTAGCATAAGAAGTTTGGAATTTACCATATTAGGTGTGATAATAAGGGAATGCATGAAAAGGGAATGGACTGAGCTGTTGCAAAGAAACTTCTCTCATTTTAATATTACTCCCAAAAATCTCTTCCCAACGGGAAGTTAGTTGCAATTTCTTGTTGAAGTAACAAAGGAGTTATGTATGAAGATTGTCTGTTATCATGTGCAATGTCTTATAGCTTGTTTACATGTGCCAACCCTCTCTCTTCTTGCAATTTTTTTTTTCTTATGCTATCACTATTTTTATACCATTAAGTGAAGTTTGTTGATCCACCCTTTTTCTTAAATCTCTTTTACATGTTATTGTAACAGATATGTACCTCTCAGATGTCATCCGAACTATGATTGCTGTAATTGACTTCTGAGTTAGGCATTCATATGACAAACATAAAATCCAACCTAATCAACTCTGCAGATGAAAATCACATAAATTTTTTGATTGTGTGTATGGTTTTTCTGCAACGTAAAAAACAGTAAGTGTTTTCTTCGTGCTGCTGGCTTCCAGTATTTCTAGCTAGCCTTCAACCCAATCTTGGAAGCCCTCTAAGCCAATCATGAAGCCATTGTACGGTTGGAGCATTCCTAAAGTTGCACTATTAATTAGTGTATTATTCAGCTCTTGCCATGTACCTGAGTTTGATGATTGTGCTTCAGTGCAGATGTAAGAGTCCTCTCATGTTGTATATATCACACTTTCAAGGTTTGCAAGTGTTCTTCAGGTTCAACAAACCAAAGCTGTTTCCATGAAAGGGCAATCTTCAGAGTTCCCTACATTTCAGAAGTTTAACTGCTTTATTGGGACTATTTTTTTGCTGCAAGAATGACTAAAGAGAGAACAATAACTGGAGAAATTCAAAACTAATGATCATACTGGTAATTAGAGTACTTATTTGACGATTTGTAGTTGCAAAAACTACATTCAGAACTGTAGTTTTTGTGCACACTAATTTATTCATGAACTTCTCCCAGACATTAGACTTCTCACCTAGCAAATTTCACCTGCACAATGAACATGTAAATGAAATAGTCCTCAAACTGTTGTAACTGGTAATAAAAATTCTGAAAAAAACCAAGAGAACACTGCCAGACAAAGCAAATTAGCCATTCCCTAGCCCAAAACAGAAACTTGCTAAAAGCAAGGACAAGGAATTCTTGGAAAGGAGACCAAATAGCAAAGTGCAACACATATGAATTAGTTGTCATAGTCTACATGTTTCTGTTCTTTATTAATTTTTTTCAAAAGAAACATATAATGGAATGAAATATGGTAAGATTAACTGTATTTAGCAGAAAATCTAGGTTTAATGCTTTTAGAAGAATAAATGAATTTCCATCAGCCAGATTAGGAAGTTAGAGAAAGCATTGTTTGGCATTAATCTTCTTCTTCTTCTAATAGTTGTCTTCTGCATATAGTTTTATCTGCTACGTATCTATTTATGTCATATGTACACTCAACTAGCATGTAGAAAAGATCCATCCAAGCTCAAAGTTGGAGATGGGCTCCATGATCTTCCAAAGTATCAGAACACGAGGATAACATTATATGCAAACTTCTATTAACAGACACATTACAAGAGACAACATAAAGCTTTGGAAAGTAAATGAAATCTTAGAATGTGGGAGAAGATGGAAACAGGATTCTAGACAAGTGCCACAGTAATGATAAAGCTCAGTATGGACTGATGATGAGAATCACAGCCAGTTCCTTTGTTCCCGTGTCTTAACAATGCTAGCTCCAGGTTTGCGAGATGTGCCATTCCCCTTAGCATCCTCCTCCAGTGGATAGGCTTCCCAGCAACCGTTTCTCCAATATGTATGGTACACTTCAGGAATATGTGCAACCTTCCAGTAATCACCATCACACTTTTTAGGAGAGAGGGGCAAGATAAAATCATCTGGCATGTCAAAAAATTCAAGAAATTTCAGGTTAGAGAGATGTTCGATTCCCACAGGCAAGCTCTCCAACAAGTTGCATCTCTGGATAATAAGCTTCTCAAGAAGTGGCGTGGCACCCACCTCAATGATCACTTGCTTCAGGCTTTCTAATTTGTCGAGACCTAGAAGCTTTAACTTCTGGAACTTGCCTGCCTTGAAACACAGCTGCTCTCCAGTGTAAGCCTCAAGAAACTCAACATGGACAAGATTAGGCAAGTCTTGGAGATATTCAAGAGGATCATCCCTTAACTGGCTCCACCTTAAATACACTTTAACCAGGTTATCGAGAGATTTTATCCAATGCGGAAGCCTTGTCAATTGTCCTCCCAAGTATAGTCGCTGAAGGAAACGAGGAGGTGAGGAGAGGTAATGAAGATCCAGAGTGTCTTCCTCCAGTGCCCTTAGACCTAATGAATAAAGCTTGCCAAGTTTTTCAATGGTCGAGCATAAGACCTCACAGTCTTCGGATCTCAACTTTGTAATGCTCACTCTCCCTAGTTCAGTCAGCATTGCAATATCTTTAAGCAAGGGGCTCCCAGGATAAGCCTCAATGAAACAGAGTTTCTGCAGGGATTTCAAGCAACCAATTCCTTCTAATGCTCTGAAACCGTTTACGTAGTTGTAAGGCATATAAGAGGCCGAAACATGATGGTAGACCAAAAGCTGCCGAAGATGCAGGAGTCTTAGAATCCCAACTGGCAAGTTAGTGATGTATGTCTCTTTGAGATCCAACATCTCTAGCTTCTGGAGTTTCCCAATAGATTCTGGAAGCTTTTTGATCCAAGTATTTCTCAGGCACAGATACCTTAAATAACATAACTCAAGAATGACCTCAGGGAACTTCTCCAGAGGCAATCCTGTCAAATCTAAAACTTTCATCATCCTGCTGTTTTTGAGCAACTGCAGGATGCTTGAAATGGAATGAGAGTCTGCCACTCCAAATGACAGAAGAGAACAGAGCCTGTTGCCATACCTCTCGACTTCACTGGCTGGCAATTCCCCGTGGACTGATAAGCGCCGGACCCTTTTTGGGCACCCGATGCTCCTCTCTGTGGTGGTTATTGCAAAATTCTGATCCCTAGATTTCGAGAGGATGATCTCCCGGTGAAAGTCATGGACGTAGCTCACTTTGGCACTTCCATCGTCATTTGTCTTCACAGGATGGAGCAAGCTTCTGTTAACGAGCTCACTGAGATAGCCTTGCGCGACTTCTTCCAGAGTCCGTCCCTCTTTCTGCCTCACGAAGCCTTCTGCTATCCACTGTCGGAGTAGCGTGTTGTGCTCAATCAGATGATCCTCCGGATAGTTGCTCAGGTACATAAAACAAGCCTTGAGGTGGTAAGGCAGGTAGTTGAAGCTGAGTAACAAAATGTTTCTTATACCCTCAAGCTGATCATTGCCTTCCAATTCGGAGCCAAGGCTGCAGCTAAGCATATTCCATTCATCAATGTTGGTCTCCTTCTTGGTGGACAGCACACCACCAATTGCAACAATTGCAAGCGGCAAACCCCCACATCTCTTCAAGATATTTGAACATATGCCAGTCAAGTGTTTAGGACAAGAATTCCCCTGGAATACCTTCTGGCAGAAAAGAATCCAAGACTCCTCTTCAGACAATGGACTCAGCTGATACACATAGCCCTCATTCTCAACACTAGAAGAGGAAGCTACAACCTTGAGACGCGTGGTGAGGATGACGCGGCTGCCTTTGTCCTCATTAGGCAACACGTATTTGATCGCTTCCCACACCTGGACGCTCCAAACATCATCAAAAACGAGCACAAACCTTCTCTGCCTCAGGAAATCCTTGACTGTTGCCTTCAGCCTGTGGACATTCATGGAGCTCATTTGCTGTGGAACCGGCAGCTTCACTTGATCAAACAGTTGCTGAATTGCATCTCTCAAGAGCTCCTCCACCCTGTAAGTCTGAGAAACCGTAATCCAGGCATGGTTTTGGAAATGCTTCTTGACCAAGACATCATCAAACGCCTTCTTGACCAGAGTAGTCTTCCCCAAACCCCCCATCCCCACCACTGCCACCACCTTAAGCCTCAAATCCCCCTCCACGACCCAAGTCACAAGTTGCTTTTTCGGGCCCTCGATGCCCACCAGCTCGCTTTCTTCCAGCAACAGCGCATCCTCTCGCCGGTCAATGCCACCCCGGCTGCTGCCTTCG
This sequence comes from Avicennia marina, assembly GCA_019155195.1. Taxonomy (NCBI): domain Eukaryota; kingdom Viridiplantae; phylum Streptophyta; class Magnoliopsida; order Lamiales; family Acanthaceae; genus Avicennia; species Avicennia marina. The sequence goes on from CM032760.1 coordinate 12,330,239, forward strand.
CCTGACAAACTCGAGCCCTGATTCTGGACATTGAGCTTGTAACGATATCTCCTGTGTCCCGCAGCAATATCCGTCATCCTTGATTTCATATTCTGGATGTCAGACGCAATCTTGTAGCGGGTTTTCAACTTCCTGAAAGAGGAATCCAGCCTTTCAAGACAACCGCAGCATTCTGAAGGGCAACATTCCCTTGTGTAACGGGGCTGGAGCATGAACTCATCTATGATGTCCTCCAACTCATAGGCAGCATCTCTAACCTGCTTGACCCAGACTTGGAGCTCTGGATCCGTGTCTTCTGCAGCGTCAGCAACCCTCAGAAAAGCTCTTATTCTCTCCAGTTCATCTCTGACGTACTCAAACTCCTGCTTCACCTCTTGTATCAGGCTGACCTGCTCCGCCAGTAAGGTTGTCAGCTTGTCAAGAACAAATTCAACTGCACCCTCTGCCATCTTTTTCTCTCACTTTTCAGCTCAAACTTCAAAAGGCTAGGTTGAGAATGGGAAGCAGAGAAAGTGGGGAACTTCAGGCCTATTAGGATACCAAATTAAAGGCCATCAGTTCAAAGATTGTGCTTGACTAGTGCAAATGGGATCAGCGATAATCAGAAGGAGAAGAAATGGATGTGGGACTGAAAGATGAGCGGCACCATAGTTTTATAGCGGTTGCAACGTCAGCTGCTGTTGAACTATTTACCATAGCAAAGTTTGTGAAAGCGCTTGGATGAAGAGGATCGCTCACTGGCCATCAATAATAGGGTCATCAAAGATGGTATTTTCAGAAGAAAATGAACAATGACCGCGACTGGATTCCAAGTTCAGAAAAGAATCAAACAGGGTATAACGAAGGAGAAAGGAGATGCCCCTGAAAATTCAATATAATCGAGAAAAACACATCATAACCACAATCCCCACTTGTCTTAAAATTTTCAACAAACACCACAGAAAATGACAACGGGGCAAGTGTTGTTGATTTCTCTACGTGATCTGCACGCCGAGTTCATACTGTTGCTTGAAACCGTCATACATTGAAATCAAAGTACTGCCTTATGCCCCGTGTGTGACGCAATCCAAATGCCATCCCCCAAATGTGGACCGTTGGGTTATGCATGGGGATGCCATATATAGTCCTAGGAAATTATAATTAGCTTCATTTTAATGTGGATTATGACAAGAACTCGTCACAGACAAGGTGCGACACGTGCATGCACGGACATATTGCGATTAAGACGTTGCCAAGATAATATCCTAGGCGTTGTTTGGATGGAAATTGTAGCGTAAAAGAAAATTGGTGCAAAAATTAAGAATAATTTCCAAGTAGAATAGAAAATAGATAAAATGGATTATTTTCTGAAGCAGTATGGTTAGAAGCATAGATTTTGATAAGAAAAAATTGTTTATAATTTGCACCCAAACAAAGCTTAGCTTCATTGAACAAAGAGAGAGAAACTCCAAGAATTAAAAAAAAAAAAAAAAAACTCTAAGAATTAGTAAATTTTGCATACTCACATGTGCGTGCAAAAGTTCAAATTTTAATATATTATCAGACTAACTGTAATATCTTAAGTTACGTTTCATAAGTTTTTCATTTCATTATTTGAATTCTAACAAAAACTTACAAACTTGTGTATACACAAATATCAAACATTATCTAAGTTAAATGCTGTAATGAAACATGAACTCATACTAATAGGGGGAGGATAAATAAATAACATAAAATAAAAAGATTACTATAGTAAAAATATAATGTTGTTATATTTTGACAATTTCACAATTATTATATTAAAAATATTCAAAAGAAGAGAGAATATATTAAAAATAAAATAAAAATAAAGCAAATAAATCAAAATTAAGACAGAGAAATTAAAAAAAGAAATTGTTATTTTTGTTCTTCTAACTTTGGATGGAAGATAATTTTATTGTTGAAATGAAATTTGTGCCACTAAGTATAAGGGTCAATGCCTTTATCAAGATTATACTAATAATGAAGTGCGTGGCATAAATTAATAATCAACAAGATAAGTACTATTTAGATGGATATTTTAAGAAATAAATTAAAAATTTTAATATCATCCTCATCCATAAATATAATAATATAAATAGTTAATACTCGCTCGTTCAGGTCAACTAAAGACAGGGTTGTTGGTAGCATTGTGGATGCAATAACACAAGTCTCAATTTCTTAAGCAATCAACTGGGCCCTTCCAAAGTGTGAAAGGGAAGAAATGGGCTTCATGTGAGTCATGGAAGAAAATTAAGGCACAATATTTTAAAAATAAAACCGATCAACAAATTAAAAATTTTACTTGTTCAGAAGTTATTAATTCGACAACAATGTAATCGAATCGATAACGTAATTTTACATTATAAATATTACTTAATATATATATATAATTGTGGAGATTAAGAAAAAAAATACTTAGAATCTTATTTTAAGTATTTTTAATTACTATTAATAATTAGACTAATACAATAAAATACCACAAATATGAAAACAATAAATATTATCTCAACATATAAATGTAAAAATATACAAAAAAAAATATATCTTATTACAATGTTTTATCAAAATACAACGGAATTTTAATTTTTTATACATTCAATATGTGTTTAAGTCAAAAATTATTAAACGTCTTAAAAGATAATTTATTTGATTAATGAAATTTTCTTTATAAAAGAAAATAAATAAAAGATAAATTACAAAAAAAGAACAGAAATTAAATTAAGAAGAGAAAAATTAAGATTGTTGGATTTTCATAAATTATGATTGATTTATCTAATTTAACAGTTTAATTATAATTTTATTACATTTTAATATTTGAATTTTACTCAAATAATTGTTTTAACCGATCAGGATCAGCAGTCCGACTTGTTCAACCTTTGATCTATGTAGAATTTGAAACTCTGTCGGGCGTTGACAGTGGGTTTGTTCGTGCCCCATCAGCTGACGTGCAGCGGTGAACACGAGTACCACATGAAAGGTGGCCTGATCCTGACGTGGACGGCAACACGTGTACACCACTTCAGGGTACACAACCCAAACCGGGACTCTACTCCCAGTCAAGACACGCGTCCCCCTTTTATTGTTCTTTTAAACCCTTCAGTGTCCGCTTTGAGGGTTGACCAAAACCCAATCCAAGTCTTAATACGTGTTTTTCCTCTTTTTTCCTGGTTTTTTTCACTTGTCTTTTTATGGCATCAAATGATTTTTTAAACTCAAAATATGATTTTTGAACTTGAAATTCTTCAAGGTGAAAATTAAAATAATATATATATATATATATTTCACTAGAAAAACTAAATTTTAAAATCCAAAACCAACTTAATTTTAAAAATTAAATTCATGTAATATAAATGAAAAAATCTACTATAACATACAGATTTTTAAGTTGGCTGCCTTCTTAGTTTTTACTTAATTCATTCCTCTTTATTTTCTGTTTTTACGTGGGTTTATGAGTTGCAATTAAGAGAAATACTATGATTAAAAAGAAAAAAAAATGATGGCTGTGTTTGTTTTCATTTTGTAAAATATTTATCATCATTTAAACAAATTTAAAATTTTCTCAATCTCACTTTTTATAATTAATTAATAATTTTTTTAATTGTTACACTTAATTATAATCAAATCAATCCCAACTTAAATTTTATATATTAAATATAATTTTTTTTCTACACTCAAAACATTAAAATTTTATTCCCACGCTCTAATTGGAAAACGAAAACCTGAATTGAATTATTGTCGGATGTTGTGTGCTGATTAAAAATTGAAAAATAGTAAAAACGTCTCTGTTGTAATAATGGCGAGAGGACGCGCATAACACTTTTGTTGACGGGGACTGTGCTCCTGATTTGTCCAAGAATTAACCACTTTAAAGTCGGCAAATTCTGCCATATTGGTTGTCACGAGGGCGAAACAGACAGGCAAAAAAAAGTTCGTTAGGGCTATTGTGACAGATGCTGGTATGCTGTGACGCGGTATTAATGTAATGGTCGTATTTTGACTTCGCGCAACGTTTCCTGGGCGAAGGATACTCAGAAGTTATTTGAAAGTTTTCGACAAATCCACGGTTGAGAATTGCATTTTTAAGGAATTTCTCTTAAATCGTCAAGGCTATGACAGCCCCAAAGTTCATTAATAAAAATATATGATCAATCAACACATATTTTTCATTTGAAAATTGATTAATCATAGATAATTCATGCTTAAATTCAACGGAAACTTTCCGCGTAAATTAATGATCAGAGGTTACAAAACGATACGTCTTGCCAAGACACACACAGGGATTGAGGACGTAACTTCATCACCCAACATTCCTTTACATAGAAACCTAAGAAATCCCATAAACAACAACGATTTCACTAGGCCCCACCTTAGTTTAGACTATTGCGTTTGGACTTTAATCTAATGCTCGTTAATCCTTACAAAATGTGGTTGGTACCTAGCAATCTCTCAAGTCTGATTTCTAGAATAATCAGGTTTTGGAAGCCCTTCCGAAAATTTTTCCATCTTTCCGCAACCGTTTGATGCAAGGATTTTACCAAAAAAAGAAGTTTATTATTTTGTGTGGATAAAAAATGGAAAAGGCACAATATTTGAAAATTCTTCAATTGATCACATGGAAGTGATACGTGTTTTAAAGAAGCAAATAGAGTAAAACTAACATTTCTCTGAATTTCCTAACTTTTTGCGAGAAAATAGATTTCCTCCAATTGCACCTTTATTTTTTTCAAAGTTTCTTTTATAACACTTTCGTTGTCAACAAAACAATCAAAATTCTACTCTTATCTTTTTTCCATTCAAAAATCTTTAAACCTAACGTGATAGTTTTTCGATCCCTCTACTCCATATTTTCCCCCAGGAAATTCCTACCAATTTGACTTTCGGTGGAGCTCCACATTCACTAGTAATGCAACCAGTACACAAGTATTGCTTGAACAAAAACCACAGCACAGGAGAAGATTTGTCCCTGAACTCTAGCATAGCATCAATTCACATGACTGACTACTTCAATTTGGACCAATATTGCAAGGCCAGATTAGAAAAGGACATGAATGACAAATACCAAGCATGCAACAGTTATCAGAACGTGCCACTTGCTGTTTTCTAGCCACGAATGAATAAAAGTTTAAACCATAAATGATTACTGCAAACAAGAGTTAGTAAACCAATTGGAAATCAATGCAAGGGACATTAGCCACACCGCCTTCTTCTAAAGCTTGTCAGGCACCTTCTTTGTTTCCTTTCAGATTAATAACTGACAGCTCCTGTTCTACAAACACTCCAGCACACACAGGAGAATACTTACAGGCTTGGGGAGAGTATGCAAAGTGACCCAATGGTTTTAGCACTGCATCGGATGCTATGTGGGCGAAAAGCTGTATAAGATGGAATGATTAAGCCAAGTCAAATATTAGAAGTAATTGGGAAACAAGAAAACCAAAGCAAAAAGTGCACGGAACCAAATGATCTTAACCGCATGTCTAGACTCACAGTTGAGGACACTCTCCATAGGCTGCGGTTTTGTTCTGAAGCTAATTTTATTGCATTAGTTGTGCGGTCAGTCACAACAACTTCATGCATGCCCGCTATGCATTCTCCAGCAGTCAGCCACTCTATCTGCATTTACATACTGAGGGCTTGGAAGAGAATTATTATTATTTAATAGGCTGAAAAGGATCTAAAAACCTCTTCCCCGTGTTATAGCTCAGTTAACTGAGACAGTGAGGAGGAAAAATTAAGGGGCAGACTATATTGAACCAAAACATATTACTATACTTTTATCAAATAACCAGTAAATGACTAGGTATAACAAACCATTCTTACAGTTTTAACTGTTTTCATAGAACCACAAAAATTAGCCAATCATTTGACAAGTGACAGAACAAAGAAATGATAGGTAGACCAAATAGCTAGACCACACTACTAATCTACAGTAAGAATTTCCTTTATCTTTAGATATGCCGAAAACAAGGAAACGATACCTGTTTTCCTGTTTGAATGAGGAGGCATCCCACAGGAACTTTGACTTCCATTTTTTGCCCGTTTCTCAGCCAAATATTTAGTCCCGGAAATCTACTTCTGCCATGAATAGTAAGGAAGTTAAGGTCATAATGAAATCCAGCAAACACAGTGCCAATTTGACCATGACGCCTTAGATCGCTTCCTGTTGGAGCAAGTAGATGTGGTCCCTGGAAAAGAGAGGTGGGTATCCTTTTACAAGAGCAGGATGATGAAGCAAGACATGCACAATGCAAATAGTAATGGAAAGAATGCAGTTAATCAAATAAAACCTCTATATCTCAAAATAGAACAGGGATTAGCATCAAATTTAGCTAAATACCAAGAAAGTGAATCATGCCAGTAAAGAATAAATTATAAAGACATATAAACCGCTTTAATTTTTCCATAAGAAAGCGAAATTGGAGAGGACTGGACAGCACAGGGACAGGGGAAAAGAACTCAGTCACAGAGAAAAGCAAGAAAGCTTGAGCTAGTCCTAAACATTCCTAACTGTAGGAGTCAGAAGATGAATGAACAGACACCACCAATTAAATCAAATAAAATAATTACATTTAAAAGTGCACAGGCCGGTTTGCTTTTCATCCCTAAAAAAAAGATATATGAGCGTAAAATCCTTCATGAGTAAAAGTTGTGAAAATTGTGTATTTCAAAAGGTTTCCATGTCCCACATTGGAAACCAAATCAAGCCACTACCACCATATACATTTTGCACATTAATGGGCTTGTGATAAAAGAATGGGCTAAGGACATAGGCTCAAGCACATGGGCCTTGATTTGGGCTGATTAGCAACACCCCCCTCCCCTCACACATGAGAAAGACAAGTTCAATCCCAAGTTTTACATTTTCAGGCCTTTATCTGATTATTTTCTTTCCTACCCAATTTGGTTGTTAACCAACCAAACACTGGCCATTCTGAAATGACAGCCAAACAACCCCTTCGATAATGTCTCTCTTCCACGCACCTTCTCTTCACCAAGCCAGGATGCATCCCTTCATGAACAGTGCCTGCGCAACCCTTCATTCTGGACATGCCTTTTCTTCCACAACTAAACGTTAACATCACAGTCCTTCATGAAACCAATGCAACCAAAACCATTGCATCCTTTAATCAAACCCCCTGAGCAATTATAAATAAATGGGGTTCTGGGACTTGCAGAAATAGACTCCAACTGCATCTGCCTCTGCCTTCGCACACACACATGCATACATACATAGAATCCTCTGCCCTGCTGACCCACCACTACTGCTCTTGTTTCTGTCCACTTAAATTGCTGATTCTTGGACAGCTTCCAATTATTAATTTGTGGAAAGATTGGTTTGTTTAATCTTGAAAGAATATTTTGAATTGGCAAAATAATTCGTGCACAACTCAAGCCGTTGTTATTTTCATACTAACATTTCTTGCAGATTTCCAGTGAAAATTCCCCAACAATCTTAAGGAATTAATTGATGTGATGCGTTTAGGCTGGCTTTCAAAAGATGGAGGAGAGAAATTATAAGGGGTTCAACAAATTTGTTGTGCCGGCCAACCTGCTCTCAACAAATAGCAGCAGTGGCAATGGCGTAATGACAAGTGAGTGAAAAAGGCCAGTTCTTCAACCTCAAAATTCCCAAGCAGCAAGAAGTCTGAGAGGAATGGGTAGCGGATGCAGCAGATTCAAATGCATTGCTCTAGAAACGGCATGTTGAGAAGAAAACATTTATTAAAAAACCCATGATCGAAAACTTGACTAATTTTTCGAGAATTGGGGCATAACGGAAAATCTTGATCAAGTAAGTCGTTCCATTTTTGTTGATAAATTACATTTCAAACATGCCTACTTTTGAGTGACTTTCCGTTGGATATATATTTGAATGATGCATATTGGTAGATTTTAACAGAGATGACTTCATTTAACGTTAGTTTAATCATCTCTAGAATAAAACAAATTCTGTCATTTCTGACTTTTCATAATCTGATAGGTTTTCAAATTTAAATATTGGAATCAAAGTTTAAGGTGTGATTGTTTTTAGTGAGTGTTTCGTTAGATGTTAAATTTGTATACCAGCAAATCAACATACTACTAGCATATGAAGATGATGTTACAAAACTAACTGAAAATGAATATTATCCTCTAGCTTGTTGCTTTTTATATTCAGTAATTTCGTCAGTTTGAATTGCCATACAAGTAGTTGCAACGGTAATTAGATAAAATTTCTATTGAATCCCTTGAAAAAAAAATATATAAATAATGCAAACAATGTGTCTCAGAAAAAAAAACAGTAGAGTAAATATCTGATGCACTTTCAATTTAGCACGCAAGATTTCTTGTTTTCATTGTATTATGCATTAATTTTACTGTTTGCACCAACCAAACGACGTATGTTCCTTTTTCCCCTTCGTCTTTAAATTATGAATTTGAATATGCCATCCCACTAATAAGGTGAAATGTGGGAGTGTTTTCAGCATTTGAGTTATACAAGAAGAAAGACAATAGAAGAGTGGGCAACAGAAAATCTTCCAGAATGTGTAGCCTGCCTGCCTCATATAATAGCAAGTGGTATGAATTTTTTTAAAAGCAACTTGCTTCATTCATGTGGTGAAAAGGTACATCTTTTTATGAATTTTTCAAGTTTATGAATTGTTTCATAAAAATTATTTATGTTTATTGAGTATTTGGGAGAGAAGATTGTTTTCTGCCTTCATAGATTCTGCAATTTAATTTCTAGAAGAGAAGATTGTTTCTTAAACATGAGATTAAGGTTGTTTCAAGGCAATCTTGGTGTGTGTGTATATAGGTTGAGCATGCATATATTTACTAAGTGTATTAGCTGAATTTAGTGATGGATTACATTTGATTTATGATACTTAGAAGTGATAATGGCATGTCTTAAATACTTGGAATATGGGAGTTTATTTATTGTATATTAATGCCCACGAGATACATAATAAAATATTCCATGCATTACACAAAATTGTGTAATACTATTATGCACACAATTTACTGTGAAATTTTTTTTTTTTGTGGGGGTGATTCATATATTTGAATTATAATATGCACCTGCATTTTATAGTTAAATAAGAAGAATGATTACCTTAAAATGAATCAAATTGTAGAAGTAACTATGAATTGATTCATTTTAATGACGTTTTTTCTTCTTGAGTTCATATATATATATATGTGAGCATATATGTAGTTGGTTCATGAGTCCATATGTGTGCAAAACATATATGTAGTTGGTTCATGAGTCCACATGTGAGCAAAACATATATATAGTTGGTCCAAGAGACAAGATTGAATATGAAAGATAATATATATGATGTTTGTGCATTATTTGTCGAAATTCTAATTTGGGTTTACATATCAACTTCAAAAGGTAAAGAACTCATAAATTATTACATGAGTTTATTGATAAGATTATTTTTGTATGAAAGTTCATATGATATGCAAATCATACACATAACATGGTGAAGGAAAGAAAATGAGAATTAAATCAAGAGGCAATATGAAATGTTCGATGAAATAGAATATGTCTCAAAAAACTAGCACTGCGGCTAGGTCCTCTATTATATGAGGGACTAGTGAAATGGCTATGTACATATGAGAATCACCTCCAGACAAATATTTGAGTAGAGTACCATTTTACTATTGTGTGTGATGAATATTTCACTGTATTATAAGGATTGTGGTGATGAAATTTGGATATTTAATCCCAATGAGAAGTACCATTTTGGTCTCCTATATAAATTCACTAGTGATTAAAAATTGGTGAAAGTGAAGTAAAATGGTATGGAAATCAATCAAATAAATAATTGTTATAGAATTAGAATGTATAACTCTAAAGTGGCTAATTTTAAGACTAGCATTTCTTTAACTAAGGATTTAAAATGGCTTTTATGGAGCAACAATTGGTATTGTTAAGATACGATATCATATCAGAAAGCATGGAATGATTTCCATTACTTGTAGAAAGTCAGAGTTAATTTTTGGCCAATCCTATGACTAGACACGTGGGAAGAATATTAATTCTTTAAACCATATGTGAAATGAGACTTTGGCCAACCAAAGATTAATAGAGATCAGAACTCAACCTATGTAATTAAAAATCTCATGAAGTAAGTTCATATAAATAAGAATAAGTCTCTATTTGACCATAAATCACTCAATATATAAATCCCATTTGAATTTTAAGGACGATAGCTTAAGTTGATTGGCCTCAAGGATGAGTCTCTAAGACTCTTAATGAATTCATAATACAAATAGACGGTGTATTGTGCAGCATACAATTGATAATTTCACCTATATAACAATGGAGTGACCCCACTCCTATACGATTCTGACTAAATGAATTAGAACTCTCATGAATAATTAAATAAGCACATAACCGGAAAAGCATAAAACTGCATTGAACAAGAATTGTGGCGGTCTTTAATGTGACTGATATATAATTCCTATTTTATAAGAAAGAGTCGATGGCTCATAAAACCCAATTCTACTAGCGACTTTGTAATTTAAATTACACTAGTCTACATTTAGTTCATAGTTAGAAAGACATCAAGCCCACTGCATTGAGACCAAACAAGTTTAGTAGCATTTTCCTTATTTTGAAACCTTAGTTTCATCTAAAAATATGTGAGGGATTGTTTTGCACATTAGAAACCAAACCAAGCCACTACCACCATATATTGTTTTGCACATTAATGGACTTCCGACGAAAAATAGGCTAAGGACATATGCTCACACACACAGGCCCTGATTTAGGCCAATGCAATTCCAATTGGCCAATTTGCAACCCCACCCACCAACCAGCACACATGCACACAAGAAAGACAAGTCCAATGCTAAGTTTCACATGTTTTGCACAACTCAAGCCATTATTTATTTTCCTACTAACGTTTCTTGCAGGTTTCCAATGGAAATTCCCCAACATAAAGGACTTCATTTTCTTGCCTTTCCAATACTCACCAAGCTAAATAAAGAGCAACATCTGCTAAAACTGCCAATGCATGACACATGGCCCTAGTTTCTAAGAATATTAGCTCAGAAATCACCTACTGATAAAGGCATGGGTACAACTCATGACATCAAGCAAGACAATAGAACAAGCATTTCAACCAGCACAGTTACAAACTTGGCATTGGGAAGAATTGGCCTGTCCGCTTTGTGGCCAAAAAAGTTACCTCTACGCCATAATCATCATTAATGTTTGGCTTCACTAGATCAAATCATGCCAGTTGGATAAAGAAATAGATTTTAGGTCAAAAAACAGTAACCTGCTTCATAAGAGAAGTGAATGCATCCTTCTGCAAGCCAAATCCAACTGCTGCCATTTCAGCAACAGCCTAAAAAATGAAGAAAGGGCTAAAATGAGAAAAAGGAGTGACTATGCTGCAAAACTGGACAGGAAAACTTGATGCTCACCTCTATTGCAGATATCATTTTATATCCCCATGAATCCATGGTATCTTTCCACTCAGGAAATCCCTCAGGAATGACAGGCTCTGAGTTAAGTTCCTATCAAATGAAGATAGGTCAGTATAAGAAGCCAAAAAACTTAGACATGGAACACACTACAAGTTTGACCTTAAAGCGGGTTTCTGATGGCCTTGGACCAACCCTCCACATATACCGCCACTTACGGTCAGGTCCAATTGGAGTGGATGGTCGAAACTCCATGGGCATTGCTCTTAGATTCTCTTGCATTTCTTCATCTACTAAACTACGTGGTACTTCAACTCCTTCTGGTGTCACTCCAACCTGATTAAACACAATATGGACTGTGTGATTATAGAATGTAAGGAACTATCATATCTATTTGATGATGTGTGCTTAGAAAGATCTCATTTGCACAAATTATAACTATGTTAAGGATGAGTTTTCCTGTGAACCTACTTAATTTTGGGAAAGAGAAGAGGATGATTAATATTCTGCTGCCATTATTTCAAAATCAACATAGAGGGCATGCAATTGACGAATTCATCCAATATTTTAGTCCTCCCACAGAGGATTAAAGATGGAAAATGTAACATATAATCCCACGGTACCGAAAAGTTAGTCCCAGTATGCAGCATCAACTTATTCTTTCTTTAATCTGCCACCGGCTATCAATTTTACTAGGTATATCACTAAAAAGGAAAATGCCTCACCATTTTCAATTAGAATAGCCTGCTCCGTGTTCTAAACTTTATTTCAAACCCGTTACCAGTTTCTGGCTCAAACCAAGTAACTATGCTATATAACTAAATTACTTAATGAAAAAAATGCTAAATAATGAACTACTTAAAATTAAGATGCCTAAAAATGACCCACACGCTCAAGCTATAACAGTTACGGAAGATTGCAATAATCAATACGCTAGAACGATTGAAAAATATAAAAGACGTGCATTAGGGGAACAAGACATAAAGGCAATAAAACAAACCATTACTCGACCAAAAACAACTACATTGAGACCTCGACATCAAAATTCAAGAAAATCAATTCGAAAGTATAGAATAATCAGATATCAAATTGATGAATCACGAAGCCCCAATTGAGAAGCAACCAAATGCACCCATTGCTAAATTTTGAAATAGAGGGACCTGGTAATGGAGCTGCGGCCGCTCTTGCCTGCGCTTGAAATCATCGGGCATCTCGAAATACTTCTCCATCATGTCGATGAACCGGTCATTGTCCTCAGCAGTGCAACGGGGATCTTTAACAATCAAAGCCCCCGTCTCCCTTAGGGTTCGGCTGACCTCGGAGCACAGATTCTTCAGCTTCGAATCGAACTCGTCCACGTCCGGGCGCGGCGCTTTTCCAGAGAACTCCAAGTAAGGGGCGAGATCGATCGCGGGAATCTCCATTAGCTGGGCCTTACAGGGGAAAAAAAAAGATAGGCGTGGGAACGGTGAGGTGGAGATGATGGAGCTTCGGCTCTTGGAGTGTAGTTTAGGGAAGGTGATGGGCAGTGGCGGGAGCTAATTCTTTTTCCTTTTTGGCTGTCACGTTTTTCGCTTTCGTAAGGCAAGGTGAGACTGTGAGAAGAATGATCACGATTTCGTATCTTTGACCTAAAATCATGTAAGGGTGCATTTGAATTTGACAGAAAGACAGTGGAAGAGATGCGTTACAAAAGATATTAAAATAATGTGAAATTGGATAATCTCTGAAATAATTTGTCAGACGTGAGATGTTGGGTTGTGATCTCATAAAAATTTTCTAAAATAAAAAATAAGGATTTGAAATGTATTGACATACAAACAAATAGAATAGATTTTGAAATTTACTCTTTTAAATTATTCAATTCAAACGCCCACTTAGTGAATTTTCCTTAAAAATGGTTTTTGACTCTATTTTCCTATTTTAAGTTCAAGCAAGTAATTGTAAAAGTACTTATGGGACAAGTAAGTGTTCTGTTTGTCTGAGCCAGTCGTACACGCATAACGCTAGTGTTTATTAAATTTTATTGTTCTCGTACGATATTTATAGTTTTAATATTTTTTATTATTTATATTCAATTTTTTTGTAGAACGAAAACTTTGTGTTATAATAAAAAAAATTAATATAGCACAAAAATAAAATAAAATAAAATAAATAGAAACATATTTTAATAAATAATAACACGTGTTAAAATAAAATGAAAAATGTGGCACCCCTTAATTTTGCCACATTTAATACAATCTCATTCTGGGTCTGTTCGCTTTAAATAACTTGATTAGATCAATTATTTATCAAGCCTACTATACAATTTTTTATGATAAATTAAAACTTTTCATAAAAAATAAAATAATACATAATTAATTCTACATAACAAATAAGATAAATTAATTTTTCAAAATAATTCTAATAAACTCTGATAGCATAAAGGGAAAAAGAAAAGGACAAAAATATACAGCTCATAACCTGCATTTAGATTTCTTTAAGGCGCTGACGTGTTAATTTGAAGATAAATAATGAAATGACGTGTTTAATATCAGTCTATAAAAAAAATAATCTTTCATTCAAGCATTAACGTTATTAGAGCAAATAAATTAGGTTGCAAATAAAAAAAATATACGTTTTGCCGACTCGATGGGAACCAACATATTACTAAATTACTATATTATACCAATAATAACTACATTAGACTTTCTATATTTTAGTAATTATAATCTCAATACCTCAATTATTAATTATAAAGTAATATTAATATTATATTTTATCAATAAATAATTTTTTATTTACTTTTGGCATACTCAAGTTTGCACCATCACCAGCATCAATTAATGGAAAGGGGAATACATAAAAGCTTCAATGCTACAATTGGATCAAACCCAGATTTCATTGAAAATTAAACTCATAAAACTAATTAAACCAGAGATTTCAGAAACCACGGCATGAGAGATTTACATTATAATTTTACTACACGACACGAACATAGAAATCAGACCAGTAAGCTTACTGCTGACCCAATTGAAAGCCAGCACACTCGCCTAAGCCCTCTCTCCCCTAATCCTTCTTGCGAGCTGGATGTCTTTGGGCATAATGGTAACCCTCTTAGCATGAATAGCGCAGAGGTTTGTATCCTCAAACAGCCCAACCAAGTACGCCTCCGCAGCCTCCTGCAGCGCCGCCACGGCAGAACTCTGGAACCTCAGATCGGTCTTGAAATCCTGCGCTATTTCCCGGACCAGCCTCTGGAACGGCAGCTTGCGGATCAGAAGCTCGGTAGATTTCTGATACTTGCGGATCTCCCGAAGCGCGACAGTTCCAGGGCGGAAGCGGTGGGGCTTCTTGACTCCTCCGGTGGCGGGAGCTGATTTCCTGGCGGCTTTGGTGGCGAGCTGCTTCCTCGGGGCCTTACCACCGGTGGACTTGCGGGCAGTCTGCTTAGTACGAGCCATTTGAAGATATCGAGGTTGAAGAACGACTGGAGTTACACGTACAGGAAATTTGTATCTTTTGATTGGATGACTCAGAAATGAGAATGAATTGAAAGTAGCAGATGGTCGAGATTTATATAAAGGAACAGAAAAGCGGGAGTCGGAAAATATTTTGGGGGTTGTTTGAAAGCGAATTTGAGGGTGGGTTGAAGGGACCGTTGATTTTGTGTAGATGGACGGTACAGATTGGAGGAATGAAAAGAGGTTTCGTTCGTGATCCGCGTGAAGCTTTCCTACCCAATGAAAGTTTGACACGTGGGACCGACGTAGGGTGGACGGATTCCGTTTCCCGCTCTCTAGTGAAAATTGAAAATTTTTGAATTTATAGATAAATTAGTAGCATTAGGAATTTTTGGAAGCTTTGTCTAAATTTTGAAATTAAGGAACAAAGGTTATTTTTGACTTTTCAGAGTGTATTAAAATTTTTTTGCATAAATGTGTACAAAGTTTTACTTGAACTTTCGTGATATTTGTAGAGAAAATAAACAATTAAAGATTAAAAGTAAAAAAGTGGAGAACTTTTACAAATAGTCGGAAATAAGTATCATCCAAATCTATAATAAGTATTGTTTGAATAAAAAAATTTAGTTATATAATATATAATTACTTAGAAACTCTTAATTCTTTATATATTATCTTTTAAAAAAACTCAATTTTCATTTAGTTCATCTATTTTTTATTTTATTCTATACTATTTTTAAATTCTTTGTGTTATCTATTATATATTATATACTATAAATTAAGGTTAAAAACACAATTTTGATTGCACAAGATTAATTATGATAATGCTTTTATTTTTAAAAATTTTCTCTCCTTCTTCATCCTCTTTTAATATAATTCAAAATTTAGCCTTTTATACTTTTTATACTTATAATGAAATTTCTATTTTTCTATTTATTATTTTTCTCGTATGCTTTTCATTTTTAAAATTAATTTATTTTATTACAATACATAAAATATTATAATTTATAAAAAAAATTAACACATTTGATGTGAGGTATTAAAAAGGAGGGTTTAAGGATTACAATAATGGGTGTTTCAAAAATCAAACTGGTTGTTAAATTGAAAAAGGGTTATTATACAACTAATAACTCAATTGCAGTCAAATTGGTGATGTCCTATGACGCCACAAAAAGAATTATTTATTTTATGAAATTTATGTGATTTAGATGAAAATCTTTGAAATATTAAGCACTTTGTCAGGTTATTTGTATATCTTGTGTGATTAATAGGAATTGAAAAATTATGGCTAAATAAAGTATTTTATAGTCATTTTGCAAATGAGAAAAATTTTAGGTGAATTTAACTTGAAGAAGTTGGGCAAACTTGGAAAATAAGCAATGAGATGGAAATATTCAATTGTAACTTTAGAAGTGTGCCATGGTTTGATAGGGAATCCAATTAAACTGAAATTTTATAAACTAAGAATGAATTAGCATTTAAATGGAGTGAATGACAAATCAATCAAATATAAAAAAAGAGAATTATAGGCAAAAGGCTACACATACCAGGGTAAAGACAGAGCGATGCGAAACCCAATATAGCATGAGCCTTTTGTGCCCTTTTTACTATATATAAATATTTAAATGTAGTGTTTCACAGGGGACTTAGCAGCCACCCCATTTTTCTTCCAAATATGTTGAGTGATTGAATTTAATTTTTTGAAATATTTTGATTGAAAGTATTTGTTTTTATTCTTCTTGTTTGTGTGTTTAACTACAATTAGATTGATTTATTGATTTAAAAAGAATGGTGCAAGTGAAATTCTTGAATTAAAACCAATAAACAAAAACACATAATTTAGGAAAATTGAATTAAGAATAAGAAAAAACAAGATTCAAAGATCCATTTATTTATAAATTTAAATCATTTAATTTTTACGGTTGTGATCAACTGACTTTAATTAACAGTTAAACTGTGGTTTTATTTGATTTTACTGTGATTGTAGTTTTTAAATCTGCCAAACCCTGTTTATACTAATTAACTATTTAACCAGCCAACTGCTTGATTTAAATTGATTTTTAAAAAGATTGATAGCAATTTCTCACAAACATGCTCTTCATACTATTTGGTCTTTGATATGGTAGAATCAAGAGAAAATATTTACACTTCTCAATTCACTCCATTTCTTCATTATGTTTTTTACCAACCCTCCCCCCCACCATCATTTTTCTCTTCACTAGATATTCTTTATTAATAGTATAAAATTCAAATCACCATTTCAACAACCCCTTCCTTCTCACCATTGTCACCAAAATCATCACTGTATCCGAAACCCTCTTTCAACTTATTGTCACCATTCCTAATTACCATTGTATCCATTGATTGAGGGCTTGCAATTCGAACAACATTTTTGTTGTTAAAAAATATTGGATAATGAGTCAATTTATAGCCAAAACCGAGGGAAATATTGGCTGAAATAGGAAGAAAAAATGGGCGTAAATGAAGAGAGGGCGAGAAAGAGGAGGAAGAGTTTGACAGAGAAAGTGGGTTACAGTGGTAATGTTTGAGAGAAAATAATATGATAATAGAGATTGAGATAATATACAAAAATTTTTCAAAGATATGGTCAATTGAACAATTTCTTTGATGTATTATCTTAGAAAAAATACAACAAACCTACTCAATATTCTATTTAATCACTAACCACATCACATTGATGCTGCAAGAACTTGTAACAACTTATCACGTTAAATAATTATCGGTTTTTTTTTCTCTACAGTAAAATCACCACCACAAGATTCATCTAATCACACTTTATTTACTCACAACAGTTCCAACAGTTATGGAATGAAGCCATGCCAACAGGGAGTGTCCAAACACCCAAGATTAAAACTAACTTGGAAATATAGAACTACTCTAGTCCGACAGCTACTTACTGAACAAATTGCATTACTCAATATATATTTAGTCTTTGTAAAAGCATTGCATTTGAATAATATTATTTGTCTGCTATAGCGCATATGACATTCACGTTGTAGGGTAATAGATATTTTCATGGTAAAACAAATTTGAAACCAGTTACATTTTCACTAAATCAACACACATTTCAACTCACACTTCCAATATTTTTTGTCTCTATTATACAATCTCTAACCAAAAACACTAACTTAAAAACACCAACACAATATAGAATTAAGCATAAATCTCAAGAACAGTTTAGCCAACAAAGAGCATAAATTATGGCAGATGGTTGGCCTATCAACAATCCGTGCGTCACATGCAAATGAACACCACTGGAAAAATTAGTATCACTCCAAGCATTTTATGAGACTACATGTCCATTCATCTCCCGAGCCACGCCCACTAAAAATATTGGGTTGGAGCTGCTGGCAAAGACAGTTTATATCCCAAGCATCTCATCATGTAGTGGATGCAGATTCTTTAAGATCAATGTGTTTGCTTATGTACAATATACCTACGAGATCAAAGCCGAAGAACTTGATGATCTTTAGCTATGCTATCCATAATTAATCTGGCTCACCACCACCGAAGAGTATTACAAATTCTGCCAAATTAAGGGAACAGGGTAAAAAGAATTATTTAAATCCCCAACATCCGACTCAAAATTGCTCTGCAAAAAATTTTCAGCTCCACGAACTAAATGATGCGTGTGTAAATTCTTTTTCTTCTTCGGCGTAGAAATGTTAGAAAGGCTGGTTCAAACTGATGCTCCTGCAGCAGCTCCCTTGTCGTCTTCTCTTTGCTCTTCCTTAACAAACTCCTCAATCAACTGGCGCTGCCTCTGGGTTAAGTTTCTGAAAGACGGTGACAAGGAAAAGAAATAAGTTCAGTGTTATACATGTGCACAGGCACGTTCATGGCCTCCTTGTTGCTTGAGTTTACTAACTGAGGGAAGGCCAATGTTGAATATTTCCCACTGTTGTTCCCCTAAGAGAGCACCGGATAATAGACAAAGTGCCAGATAAGGATCAGAAGCAAAAACTGTCAATACTCCAAGAGGGAACTTACGTTGGAATGCTAACATTGAAGTGCACATACTGATCCCCGAATGAAAACGAGTTTCGGACTTTAATTCCTGTTTAAGAAAATGAGAAATAGGACAAGTTTCTGAGTAAGGAACACAAAGAGGCATATGTGTACTGCATTGAGCCAATCAAAATAGCACTTTTGCCAAGAACTATGTTGCGTGAAACCAAAAGTAAAATAAAAATCTCCACCAAGGCAACACACTAGTTACTTTTAATTGCACTTGTACTTAAAGTCAAAGCTTATCAACAAATGGTTATGCTTAATAATTAAAATGTCAGTGGCACTAAAAACACAGTCTTGCCATAGTTTGTGGAATATTGTGTAATATTCCGCACTAAATACAAATTATAAGGTCTTTCAGAAAAGTTGTGTATAAAAAATTAACAATCATTTGCTAATAAGTGACCTTTGAAAGACTAATGCTAGTTGTACTCATTCAAGTGGTGTAATCTCGCATGTATATTCTTCCTCATCATCATAATCAAGAAACCTATCGGATAGAAGCCGCTAAAAAAACATATAAAGCCAATAACAAGATCTGCTAAAACACCAAGCCTCTTTTCAGTGTTAAGGAGATTATGATATATACAAATTTAACATGCAAAGAGAATATAAGAAAAAGTTACTTTCATTAACAAATCTTAACTGAATACTAGTATTTGGTAACTAATTTAAAAATATAGATTCAAACTCATAAATGGATTTTGAAATAAAAGAAAGATAGAAGACCAAAGAAAGAATGTGAGGTGTACCACTTATAAATAATAATTTCACCTATTTATTTGCACAGGCCAAATTTATTTCTTCAATCAATATTTTTAACTCAACCAAACACCACTAACGAGAAATATGATCCAATATATTAGATTTGTTCAGTTAAAAAATAGTAATATAAGTCAATTTAGCATTGAAAGTGTTATCATTTTGTTGTTAAGGAATAAAGTTGTAATTTGACTAAGCTTTATTATGAAAAATTATTATATCAATTCTTTTATTAGAATTAAATATTATTATTTATATATTTTTAAAACAACATATTAATATTATATTTCATAATTTAAATACAAATTTATAACAGCCCCACATTTAAAGAACCACAATGCCACAAAGATGAAGATTAGTCAATTTGTATGAAAAAATGAACACAAGGACATTATTTGAATTTTCTTGTTCCTTATAGATTTAGTATTAACTTGATTCAAGAGGTTAGCAAGTAATCCTCATCTTTTAAAATGTAAAATAATCTACACATAACAGTAGTTTATTAATAGAAAATGCAAGTAGAAACATGCAACTAACAAGTACTAAATTATTATCTGAACACGGCAACAAGTGTCCTTTCTAGTTGAACCATAAATTAAAGAATAAAGGAGGCAAAAGTACATTAACGTAAATCTTACCTTTTTTTCTTAAGACAACCTTTTGGCCAGGTTGAGCGCCAGGGCGCACCTACAGGCCAGAAACATGTAGATAGTGAATGGCAGTAGGAGGAAACCCAATTAAAGGTAAACAATGGCAACAGTATATTGCATAGAAGCATTTAATTACAAAAGCCAAATGCCTCAGGGATCACAATATGTTAAACCTCAACATCGAAGCCCTCTTTACCCTAGAACAGACACCAACAAAGGAAGAGAAGAAAAAGAAAAGAGAAAAAAACTGCTAGTGACAGCAAATTTCAACACCAAAAGGCTAACATTGAAGATGAAAGCTAAAAAAGTTGCAAAGTGTCCACATGTTTATTATTAAAGTATTATCTACTTCAAAAAGATAAAATTTGCCATAAGGTAACTTCTGGCAGACCTTAACAACCACATCCCCAGTCAGAGTAGGAACCTGGATTGTTCCTCCTAAAATTGCCTGCAAAAAAACAAAGTTTCTGATTAACACTGACTAGATTCACAAAAATGAAACTCAGACATGAAAATAGTGACATCAGAGCAACCAACTCAACTAATTCTTTAGGTAAAAAAATCACAAATTTACTAGATTATTTCATTCCACTGTTACAACCAACAGTCTTTTAAGCCACAATTAGCATGTCAAGAAATCCTCAACGGTTCTTCAAATCACAGGGCTTCTTCTTCAAAATGAGCAACCGCAAAAAAGTATTGCTTCACAAGTATTACCTGAGTGATGCTCAAAACTGCATCAACATGGATGTCAGCCCCCTCTCTACGGAACACAGGATCTTCTCTGACCTGTAAAATATATCCAGCATAATTTTTGGGATGCAATTGCTAATGCAAATTGACAGCAACAGTAGACAGTGATGGAGCTAATCAAGCAACCTTGATCATAACATAAAGATCACCAGGATGATTTCCATCAGGATCTGCTCCACCACTTCTTGGAATCTTAATGGTTTCATTGTTGTCCACCCCTGCAGACAAACAGTGTAAATCAAGAAACTGCACTTATTTATGGACTTTTCACAGAGAAGCTACAACTGCAAAGCCATGCAGGACCACGTCCAATTTCAAAATCACCCATATATTTCTCCAATGTACCAAAAACAAAGAGCAACCACAATTTCCCCAAGACAACCAATTCAGAAATAACTGGATACTATGCGCATCATGAAGAAAATTTCTAATACAAATTGATTTTCTAACTTCAATGGGGTATTAATAATCGCACCATCCCTAGGATGTCCAAAAAATAAAAGAAAGCATGAATGCCAGTATGAATTATGTAGCTAAACAACAATTTGCCTGCTCGACTAAAACAGAGTTGAATAGATTTGTTAGGTTTTAAAGGAAAAAGTAAGATAAAGTCATTTAATCAAAATCCGCCCTTAACATTAAAATTGGAAATTGGAAGCACTATTTAATAAGAAGTTGAGGGAAAAAAATATCCAAGGAAGTTAATAAAAGAAACAAGAAACAAAGAACATGTACTATGAGATCACCTGCCATAACATTCAATGTCACTGTCTTGGGCCCTCTCACGACCCGTTTACCCTTGCAAGATTTGCAGAAGCTCTGTTGCCAGCAGAAAGAAAGAACAGTGTAATTGACTTCTATTTGATTTACTATTTCATTTCCTTAATAGTAGCCCATAAAGAAGAAAATTCAATCTCAAAAGCAGACTAGTTCGGTCAATAAAACAAGCCAGATAACTTTCAAGACAGTTATCAGCAATACCTATTTGTGGAACTATATCCAGGTTCAGAAAAAAAGACATTTGTAGTCCAGAAACAATATGTTATGGCGGAATATTCATCATACATAAACCAAGTAATATTTGAATAAATTATCTGCACATACCTAATATATGGCAAAACAATAAAACAATATAGTGTAAAAATTCAAGTTCTCAAATCATCTGATTTCAGGAATGTATACTGGTTAAGATTCTATACATCAAAGGCACAAAAAATGGGAGATGCAATAAACTCAAATTCAGTCCTTGCAAAGGCCAAGCAGTGAATTGCAACCTTATGCTGCACATGATGACTTATGCAGTTAACAAATTAGAGAGATGATTTCCACAAAGAATAGCCAACAAAATAAATGTTGAATGAGGAGGTTTTAGACCAAAACCACGATATATATATATATATATATAAATATATCAATAGCTTCTACGTCAAACCATAAAAAGTAGAATAACCCCAAAACGCTAACATTTATCCTAGTTGCATGGCAGGAAGGGTTGATGGCAATTGATTAAGTAAAAGCTTTATGAAAGCATTTACTTATATGTCAACCAATGACAGCCCAATTCTATTAGAAGATCAAATATCATACCGACACAATTTTTCCAGCTCCACCGCAATTTGGACAAGTAGATTGAAGTGTGAACGGACCATTTTGGGATACAATCTGAGACAGAAAATCAGGCTATTAGGATGAATTAACCAATTAAAAAAAAGGACTGATGCTGAATGCACTCACCATGCCAGAGCCTCTACAGCGTTTACAAGTTTCAGGCCTTGTTCCAGGAGGAACACCAGTTCCACCTAAAAAATTAAGAAAATTGATTGAGGATAAAGCTAATCAATTTGAACGATTCATCGAAAATGAACTAGGGCTTAAAAAAAATCGCTTGGCACTTCACAATTTTTCATAAAGTAAATTTAAGAACAAATATAGCAATACCACAAGTATCACAATTCAAATCAGTCACGATTGACAATGTTTTGGTGCATCCCTGAACAGCTTCCATGAAGGCTAGTTCAACTGAGACCTGAATTGGATAACGAAACGTGTTAGACAACATTCAGGGAAAAAGTTTAATTTCATGATAGTGGCACATCATTGAATGTAGACCATTACCTTTACATCCTCACCACCCATGTCCCTATTGAAGATGTTGAAAATCTGAACTCCACAATAGTATATGCCAACATGCAAAAAGCAAGTATAATTAAATTCTTAAACTTACTTAGAAGTATTGACCACTGAGTTTCAAGAAATGACAAGAACATAATGCTTTTCAACATCAGACAAGGCACTGTTGCTGGTTCAATGCGTGCTCATATTCTAAACAATCTTCTTTTCTTTCTTTCATGAGGATATCACATACAGTTAGACTACACAACCTACTTAAATCTTGAGAAAATTGAAGCTTATGGAAGCTGTACAAATATTAAAGAATTGGAAACACAGCTTCAAGTGAACATGCAGCAATATCAGCCTATGTCAGCAATCATATAACAACTGCTTGGTCTAATTAATTTGTTAACAAACCTCTCCCAATAACAAAAACTCTTAATTCCCAAGAAACTTTCATTATAGGAAAATATACTTTGAAGTGCAAAAACTAAACTATTTTGGATCTTCCATTATTGCCACTACACCCACTGCCATTCTAAAGAAGCTACTTAAAAATTACCGCATGGTAAACTTTGTTTTAAAATCTTAAAGAGTAAGAAACGGTATGATAAAAGGCCTACATCAGCATTTCTGAATATGTCCTGGAAAGGATTAAAGCCAGCTCCAAATGGATCAAAACCAGGACCTTCACCTCTACCAGCATGTTCAAAAGCTTCATGGCCAAGCTGTTAAATGCACAATGTCAAAAGACTAATTATACATATAAAGGGGGGAAATTGTTATGCCAATAGACATCCAAAGCGGAATGAGTTAAAAAAAAAAATCAATTCCCCATCATGCATGCAAGCAATCTATGCATGTCTCACACAGAAAATTTCCTAAGGGAAGTATCACCAAGAACGTCGAGAAATCGGGAATTCAGCTTATGTATTTTTCAATGATCTGGTTAAATTAAATCTTCAAAGTCAGTACAGACAAAATATCTGTTACAAAGGCAAGTAAGTATATATAAATAAGACAAACAGGACATACTTTACTCCTACTACATACCCAATTGAAGGCAAAAGAAAGCCGCCTGCATTTTGATTGCATCACTAAACATTAGATACTCATTGTAACAGGGTTGATATTGAAGAATCCCTTTTCCATGGGCACATGTGCATGCATCTCTAAGATCAAAAGCCAGGAGTTCGCACAATAATAATGGACCTCTATCACATGCACGCCTAAGATTAGACGCCAGAGCCCAGAGGTATAAAAAAAATACTTGTGGACGTCTATTTAGAACCAAGGTCATAAGCTAATAGAGTTAGGCTACATAAACAACAATGAAATATGTGAGACCTGATCATATTGCTGACGCTTTTCTTCATCTTTCAAGACCTACAAATATTTGAACCATAAAAACAAGATAAATCAAAACAGATCGGATCACAACTGGAAATTCACTTTGTGAAACCTGTGATTTTCAGAATGTACCTCATATGCTTTCTGGACTTCTTGGAATTTCCTTTCAGCTTCAGGGTCACCTTTGTTTGTATCAGGATGCAACTTCTTTGCAAGCTGCAAAGGCAAATCATACAATAAAATTTCGAAACAAAGGATATATATCAAGCACTTTGTATCACAAGTGCAAAGTCAAAAAGATACCCCATAATAAGCTCGCTTGATTTCGGATGCTGTTGCATTTTTACTTATGCCAAGAACATTGTAGTAATCCCTTGACAGTGGCGCTTAAGAGGTAGATCCCAAAAAAAGGTAAACAGGAAAAAAAAAAAAAAAAAGGTAACACAGTTAGTTAACCTCTCATTTACAACATTAACCTGGAATCTCAAACACAGACTTAAACATAATAATTACCAAGAATTGATAGCACGCTGAAATAAATTAAGAGTCCTCTTCAGCAAATAATTATAAATTTTGTTTCTTTCCATATTCACATTCACAGGCATAAAGGCAGCACCAGATCAATCGTACATATTTACCATGTGCCACCACAATCAAGTTTTCTACCAATTTGAGATTCAGTAAATAGTTTGGCACAGCCTAAACTGCACAAACTCAAAACTTGTGCATCTTTTAATTTAGCAGGAAGCTTTTTAGCTTATACTTTAACATTTCTCCTGTTAAAAACAAACTAACACTAAATACGAAATACTCTTTCGCTACTAAATAAGACATTACAGAACTGCTTCATACTACCAGTTAAGACTCATACAGTACACGACAATCTTGCTATAATTTTTCATCGTTAATTTCCTTTTGGAATTGTCAAAGCAAAATATTAACAAACAATTATAAAAATCAGATTGTCAACAAGAAAATTACTAGAAAATGATTACCAGTGCCATGAATTGAACGTGCAGGCCCAGAATTATCATTGAAAAATCCTAGCTTCAACCAATATTTCTCATTACCAACTGCAATCCATTTAGGAGCACAAATGACATCAGAATAGCACAATTCACGACCAAAAACGTTCAAAGAGAAAATCCCATCCCAAAATATCCAGTACCATTTCCTAAATTGGAATTAAAAAGGCTCCTTGATCCATAGCCCAGTGCAGTGCCGAAGCTCCTATAGCTCCCTTTTATTGGCGAATCCCATATCTGCAATCACTCACAACACCATCGATAAGTGCCATAACCGTAATCATGATTCCCACACACACATAAGCACAAAGAGGGGCGCACATAGGAAGTGGAATTCCGCAGGAGAACAGAGGAGATAGAGCGGCGGACGAGCCGGAGGCCGTGGGACCGGACCATTGGTTCGCTCTCAGGGCGTCAGCGGAGTAAAACCCTGGAGAAAACCTTGTTTATCTAACGAATAGTCAATTAACTAGAGCAGAAAATGGTGTGAAAAAGGTGAGAAGAGCTCTTGGAATGTTCTAGCGGAGACTGGTGAGTTTGCCAATCGAGGAGGGTTTGGCTTCCTTGCGGTTTATGTCTGGCGTCGAAACTTGGGAAGTGGATCCGACCCGCTCTATTTGGATCATCCGCCCAAGATTCGTGGATGTTCTAATTTTAAAATTATATTAATATATGATTCTCTCCATTGGCAACAATGAGAAACTGTGTAAAGAGAGAAAATAGGAAAAAATATTTTTGACAGGCAGTGTAATTTTAAATTGATAAAACAAGGTCGACTAAACTTCAATTATATGATCTGGTTTTAGGAAGCAACTTGCAAGAATAAGAACAAATTATCATTTATGCATTCAATTATGTAATCTGGTTTATAAGTTATTGCATAATAAGATTAATGGATTTACTAATTTTTCTTTTTAAATTTAATTGAAATTATACACTCACCCTACTGTAATGCATTTGAGGTTTAACAATGCCTTTCAGCATCAAATTAGCGTTGCCTCTGTGTATGCATATAAATTTCAAATTTCTTGAGAATTTTTTTTCATTGGATCTTTCAAAAGAGTTGTATTTGATGCATATACCACATGCTCTAGTCTGGTTTTCATTTTCATCCATAATTTATGGGAAGAAACTCTGCAGGTCTAAGGTGGACATGTTGGAATCAGAATTGGATTTGGATTTGAAATTATTTACATTGGATTTGGAGTAGAGTTAGTTATTTCAATACATTCGATTTGGTAGAAAGCATGATCTTTTACAATGAGATATGAATTTTTTTTTATTTTAATCAAATTTGTATAAATTAAAAAGTAAACATTGCATATGTAAATTATTTATAAATTCAATATTTTTATTAATTGTAAAATGTTATAAAATTATTATATTTTAATTAATAAAAATAAAAATTTCAAAATATAATAAGATTATAAATAAAAAAATATATAAAAATTTAAAGAGAAGAGAATATCAAAGAAAAATAAATGTTATACATTAATAGATAAATAAGAAAAAAAATAGTTAGTTTAAAGCTCTAAAGCATAATTTAATAGTGTGCAAATAGTTTGGACAAAAAAATTTTTAAAAAATCAATTATAGAGATTAAACAAAGTCAAACGAGTGCTAGGCAAAAATAATAAAAAAGAGAATAAAATATATTAAGCGATGGAAGAGGAATAAAAAAAAGTTTAAAAAAATAAGAGTAATTTAATATGCCAAATGGAAGATGGGGGGAAAAATATAAATAAAAGAACAAAATACATGAAAAAAAGGAGAAAAACAAAAGTTTTTTTATAAGGCTAATTTAGTAATTTTACATTTAATTAAGTGAAGTATAGGCATTATCTTTAATTATGTATAGCTTATGTATTATATATTTATTAAATTAATATAACTTATGTATTTCAATTAAATATATGACAATCAAGTTTGAGTTTTCTCAAAACCCTCTACCTTACTAAAGATTTAGTGAAATCTAAATTTTTAATTGTGATTCTCAAATTTCAATTTCAATAATTGTAAATTAAATATCAAATCACAGGTTTCATTCAAATTTTCGATTCTAATACTTTTTTACCAAATGTCACCTAGGATGGCTGAGTGAACCAGTTCAATTGAAATTGATCCATCCAAGAAGAAGACTGTATCTTTACCTAATTGTTACATATATGATGAACTATGAAATCAGTTGGGAGCAAGAAGGCAGATAACTGAGATGCATTATTTAGTAAGAAACAGAGATTGCATTATCATCACTTGCATGGATCCAAAGGAACTCCACACTGGCATTTGTTATGAAAGAAGAATGAGTTATCCCAACTCTCAGCCCTGTATCTCAGCTTCCACCCAGTGGGATTTTTCCCACTGTCTATTATAAGAAACATTAAGATGCTGCAAGTACACGGCTTCGGTGATCTGCGGTGGAATAGTCCCCTTGTATTCTATTGTGGGAGATATCTAGCACATCCAGTGACTCCACAAAAAACCACTTTTGAGAATCAAACTCGAAACTGTTCCTTGAAATGATGATGCTGTTGGTGATCTTGCCCTTGCCAAAAAGCACTGAGCCATCTCCCGATAAGTTGTTTCTTGAAATGCCAACCGAAGAAAAGTTCACACTTGATAAAGAAGCTGGAAGTTCACCTGACAGCTTATTGTGAGATAAATCAGTGCAGGGAACTCAGCAGCCTTGGGGAGGTGGCGGAATGATTCTGGAATTGGCCTGGTAAGCTGGTTCGAACCGAAGTCAGTGGCTCTAACCGAATGCAAGTGTTGCAAGAGAAGGAGGTATTGAACCGGACAGCCAGTTAAAGGACAGATCAAGGTAAGCCAGGTTGTTCAGCTGATCTGGAAAATCAGGTATAGGTCCTGTGATGTTAGTCCAGCTTATAACCAGATACCTCAAATGTGGCAACTTTCCAATTGCTGGAGGGATTTGACCAACAAGATTAGGGATCTTGTGAAGCCGGAGATTTTGGAGGTGCTTTAGGCCGGAAAGAGCAGAAGGGATTGTGCCATTGAGATCATCAGAAATTATGTCCAGGCCAATGACATAGGCAGTGGTCTCATTGCATGCCACCCCATACCAATCACAGCAATCAAAAACAGGCTTCCATGTAGGAAAAGGGTTGGGATTTGAGAAGCCGTGTTTAAATGCAATGAGTGCAGCTTTGTCTTCCGCTGCAGAGGCTGCAGGGAACAAAAGGAAAAGGAGAAGCAGTAGCATAGCAAAGTGGATTAGCAGATGAATGGGAAAAGGAAAAAAATGACCTGTTTTATTCATGGATTTGGATCTGAGATTCAATGATGCTCTACATATCTAGTAAAAAATGGTGGACTCTATCATGGTGTTTGATTTTCTTTTATCGTGGGCTACTCTAATTTCGGTTGACTTATTTTAGGGCCATTCATTTTTTTTGGGTGCATTTGTACTATCTTTGTCCATGTCGTATATTTTTTGTATCCATTTAGTAACAATCCCATAACTATCAATAGACTGAGAGTGAAATTGTGAACCTCGGGTCAAAGTTTCAATAGAACAAGAAAGCATCTTAATGGAAACGTCAAAACAGGCTTAAGTTCTAAAAAGGGCAAAATACACTACTTAATTTGATGCGGACTTAAGAGTTCTTCATTTTGTCACTCCAGTCTTTGGACTATATCTTTTAGTCAGGTTTATTAGTTTCTTGGGTGAAAATTACATGAGTAAGCAAATTGTGATCTTTTGTACCCACGAGCTTGAGTATTTGCTAAAAGTTTCCGAAGGATCAAAGATTAATGGTTTGAGCAGAAACTCAATTTAAATTCTGTCATTTACAAGGATCAAGTGGAAACCCACAGAGACAAATATTATGCTAGAAGGATAAGTTGTTTCTTGAAATGTCAACCTGAGAAAAGTGTACATTTGCCAAGGAGGCTGGAATTTCACCAGATAGCATGTCATGTGACAAAATCCAATCCTACAAACCCTGCTGTCTCGGGGAAGTGACAGAACGATTCTGAGAAATTGAAAAAAGGGTTAACCATGTGGTGGTTTCTTTCTTTTGGCATGCTGTCTAACGTCAAGCAATGCGAAATCTACCTCAAACAAGATATAAATAGCGATCAGAGCTGCACTAATGTTTTTAAAATCGGACGGTCACCGAATCGTGGATCACTGGTTATTGGTCGACTGATTTAACTATTATAAAAAAATTGATTATTTTAAATTATATACAATAGTATGTGTATACTCATAACAATATTAAATTATTTTAGAAAATAAATTTAGGTCCATTTATTAATACGTGTTTTAGATGTAATATTGAAATATAGTAATTCAATAATAATAAAAATATTATAAAATATAAAAAAACTAAATTAAATTCAAATCCAAAAATATAAATATCGAAAATTTAGTTTGGTAAAATCAAAACAACATTATTAATACTAGAACATCTAATTGAAAGATTCAATATTTAAATTTTCAACAACTCAATTAGAATAATAAATAGATTAAAAAATAATTAGATAAATAAAAGAGAAAATAAAAAATAGTTAGTGAACATTATGGGCACAAATAAATCTTTTATGAGGTAAATTTTTTATAAAACATTAAAAATATTTTATTTAATTTTTATTTTAAACAGAGTGATTTTTTAAATTATTATTAATGAAAAACATAAAATCTGAATTTTTGATCAAGTTGGACCGGTTTACAGTGGGTCAAGTACTTATTCGATATTGTGATGTGTCCAAATTGGGAAACCAACCAGTTTCCCCTGGTTTGGTCTGAGTTTAAAAAATTAGAACTGCACTTATGTATCCGCTAGCTTTAGGTAAACATAAAAGCTATGAATCCACAAGTTAATTGATCAAACGAATAATTTGGCGTAATCAACTTATGTATATGCTCTTTACTTTTAACATCAATAGCCACGTAATCAACAGACAGGTACTGAACCTTTGAACTTGGTGGCTGTCACTTGGGATTTTATAGAAATGCTGCAGTATGGATCATTGGGGCCCATCCTCTGAAAATGGCAATTGTAATAATTCGTTAACGTCATCATATAATTAAAGGAGGGGAGGGGGAAGGCAAATACAAAATTGAGTATAAATCCAGTGGGTGTGTGTGTGTGTGTGTGAAATACCTGCCCAACATAAGGGAGCCCATCAGAATCCATCAAAATGTGAATCGACTTGTCCAAATTGCTTCTCCCAAATGATCTTTGATTAAGATCAGACTTGACGTTTTGTTCAGGCAAGTCCATTGTTTCTGTCTGCAAATACAATTTAGATAGACTGTACACCTCTCAGTGGTTGTCGTTGCGTGCATGTGTGTATGCATGCCATGCACACAGTTAAAACTTTGGTTAGAAAACAGGTAATTAAGTGGTTACCTTAAAATAAATTATAACATGTTGGCAGGCTCCACCTTGGAACTCACTGGTGTTAAGTAATCTAAATTTCATCATATGCGATAACCATCACCAGCTAATTACATCTGCGCAAATGGGCATACTTCATTTTAAGTTCCAGTTATTCAAAAAAAATTATAAATTTTTTTATCAAAAATTGAAATCTTGTATATCATCATCACAATTTTTGTGAAGATGTGAGGCATGTATGTTATTCTGTGAATTAAATTGACAAAATTGAAGAGAAAGCAAATTCAACAATTAAGCAATATATATATATTTAAGGGAGTAAGGCCTATACAGATTTAAATTTGATAAACACTAAGTGTAAATACTGAGGGACAAAATTAAAAGGATATAAAGAATACAGCAACTGTAATGCTGTCAACAAGTCAACAATCTTGATAATAAAGGAGAATTTTCTACATCATAAAACATGAAACATTGAAAAATCACCATTATAGCAAAATTGCACAAATTAAATTAAAAACCCCCATCATTACTATAGCAAATAATACCGATTGTGTAATATTCACGAACTTTTTTTGTTATTTTTTTTTTTTTGGGGGGGGGGGGGGGGGGGGTGTTTGGGATTGTGAGCTTGGATAATTTAACCGAGCTGGCAAACTCATGCTACTTCGATTGAATTCTTAAAATCAAATCTTAGTACTTTTTGTGTTGGGGTTCTTTCTTCAGGGAGATCAGGTGGATTGACGCTTCTCTGGACTAAGGCTGCATGCCTGGAACTCAGAAGGTCATGTTTGGAATCTACTTTTTAACTCAAAATCATAATCTCAAATTTTACATTGCCAAACATACAATTTAACAAAATATTCATCCAAATTCAAATTCAAAAATTTCATCACCTACATATATATATAACTACTTATTTTTCAATTATTATACATATTAAAAATCAAATCAATAACTATATATATCACACATATACTCACATATTTTTTTATTTACAACCTAAAACATAATTATTATCTTTATATTACTATCATATCATCCAATCATTATTATATATTTTATATATATATATTCAAACAAATCATACTATTTATCTTATTAAAACATTCAATCTAAACATACTACTTATCTAAACAAAACTCTTACCAGATATCATTTCTAACAAAAAACCCTCTCCCAAGCATAGACTTATTTTTTCAAGAACTTCGTGGACGCAGAAATTGTTGAAATGAATCAGCATGTCAGTTGGCGATTTACAAGACTTAAAACTTGTTACCTATCAAAGGGGGGAGAGGGAGAGAGATTGATTAAGAAAATGATACTGCTTTGAGGGCCTTCTTTCTTTATTTTTTTCTTATTTTTCTTTTTAATATATTTAATGTATTTTTTATAAATTTTCTCAAGAGTAATTCATTTTTTGTACTCAAAATTAAACTGATTTTCGAACTAGTGTATCTATTTACACACATATATTAAAGACAATAATTATAAATTCAATATTTCTCATTTATGAATTAGATAATATTATGAGATAGCAGTTTAGTAGGTTAAATTTTGTTTGACATCTTTAACCATCTCAGCCTGCTTATTATATTCACAAAAATAAAAATGTTTTTCATCTAATTTTAGTCCGTAATCTATATCATGTTTATCTTAAAAAATTAGTACTTGTACGTGTTGAAATACTGCTTCTACAACAGCTAACTAATAAAAATAATACAAATAATAAATAAATAAATGAAAGATAAAAAATATTCTGGAATAAACATCCTTTCAATTCTTTGCAACAGTACTATGGTCTTAATTACGTCGTCCATTACATTTTCCTTTGTTCCCTAGAAAGGAAAATAATTCGGTCTATAATAAAGTCTTAATAACTATAGAAAGGAGGCATTAGAAACAAATACAACCACGTATTCAGAATAAGAAAAATATTTTAAAGATTGACGAACATTTTCCGTGATTAACAAATAAATTAAATGATTAATTCAAACTACAGGACTTCGAAATTATAGTGGGAGAACTGATTCAGATAGTGAAGTTAAATTTGACAGAAAAGAATTAAAGAAGAACATTTTGAGAAACAAAACACAATAAAAAATCATAAATGCATGGTCAACAAGATAATCAATTAACGTAGCCAAAACTTGTAATGACAAATTCAGCAACATTAAATGTGACATAAATAATGGGGAGGATGATGAAGTATGGGAAAATCAATAGATTACAACAATGTTATCAGCAGCCTATTATAAAAATACAACGGCAACACATTATTTTGCGTCTGTAACCACGAAAACCAGAGGATCTTTCGGAATGGCAAAATTCTTTACGCACGCTTTCTTCGTTGTCGCCCTCGCTCTTTTCGTTTCAAGTAATAACAATTATATTATTTATTTGATATCTCTCACACACACATATGTTGTCGATTTTAATTTTTAATAGCAGATTCATTCGAACATGTAGTAAGAAACTTCATGTTCATATGCATAACAAGTTGCTAACTTTTTTTATCTTTACAATTTTATATTTGAAGTTCCTGTTTTTCTGTCTTTATTATCTCTGGCAAGATTTGACTGGAAACTTGGCCTAAAAATAATCGCACAAATCTGTACTATCAGTTCCTGATATTTACTCCGCTGTCCCATTTAAATTTTAATAGAAATCATTTAAAGACTAAAATATTATTATTTTTTGTTATAAAAATAACTAATCAGATTATTCCCAGAAGTCAAAATTATGAAGACACGAATGAAAAATGGGTACTAGCTTTAATTGTTACGTTGAGAAGGATGCAAATAAAATGTAGTCAAATTTTAGTAATCAAGAAAAATTAGAAGTGCATTTCATCAAATTTGTTGACAAGGAGAGCAGAAATGGAAGATTTATTTCGAAGCCTAAGCATTTGAGAGGATTGGTAAGATGACAAAGTTTTCAACATGTTTTTCTTTTGTTCTCCTCGCTACTCTTTTTTCAGGTATTCAAAAAATTTATGGCGTAATTTCTTATTGATTGTAATTAACATACATGTCATTTCATGTAATACAGCGCAATAATTTTTTGCTTTGTATTTCCGAGTTACTTTTCTTCAAATCATATGGGTCAACGTTAACATACACGTATTATTTTCACGTACTTGCCATAAGTTTTAGCTTTGTATTTCCAAGTTACTTCAAATAATATTATTCAAGAGAATTGATAAATAAAAATATGTACTACTGACATTTTTTTTCTTATTATTTAACGATTGCTGAATATTTGCATGCATTGTATACTACTTCGAAACATGTATTTCCTCATGTTCAGTCTATACATTCATATTTACAGCCACTACTATTAAATGAGTTGATTATTTTTAACTCTGAATTTTCTCTTTTATCTAATTAATTATCTACTGCAATTTAAAAAAATATATATATCATAGCGATGTAATTATATGCTGCTGACAAAAGGGCTGCTATCTCCTTGTACGCAGTTGAGTTGACAATTCCGAAGATGAAGTTCCAGGCAAATGCTGATGAAACTTGCTACTACGTCATTAGTCCGATCATTGACTGCGCTCCAGGTACGTCTGATGTGGAACAGAAATGTTTGCCCGAATGCGTCAAACACTGCGGTGAATCTGTTCAAGCAATATGCTCGGATGGTTCTATCCCACCTGTTTGTGCCTGCTCCTTCGTATCACCAAATTGTACCACAAAAAGAATCTGTTGACGATGTTTCTTCTTTATTCTGTCCAATGCTAATTCATCTTCATATCAATAAAAGGTTATACAGCAGCTGCAAGCAATAATAATTATTATTATAATTATCGTGTTGCCTGCAGCTTTTAACAGTATATAAATAATATGAAGATGGTCAGTGATGAGTGATCTTTGCATAGTTATATTTGTTTCTCATGATGGTTATCATGTGGATCTGAATTCTTATCACTTAATGTTGTTTTGCTTCATTATTAATGGTTTCACTTCTGGATCCATCTCCCTAGCTTGTTTAATAATAAAATAATACTTTCTTTCACCTTTGAAAAGAGGAAAAAAAAAACCCAATCATTTTCAAATGCATGTACTTAGAGGTACGTATATTGATAGGTTCATTAATCACTTAAATCATATGTCACTTTGGGGTGCCGTTTCATTTTGTCGTGTTCACAGAAATAAATAATTACGTGGAAACACAATAGCTAATTTGTCACTAAAAATTCACCATTATATCAAAATTGCACTATTTAAGCTGAAAACCCCATATTGAGTAATATTGAAAAACTTTGAACCAGTCGACTTCTTACAACGACACATTTAAAGAGATAGAAAAATTCGAAATTAGAGTCGATTGGGCTAATAACCACTTAGACCATACACGCACACACCCCTAGCATCGTGTTGAGTATGAATTTATCTGTTACTAGTATATAGCCTGTGTTATGCACCAATAAATTATATTTTTATTTTTTAATAACATTTTAATATACTTTTTGCACAACTAAAAATTTACAGTGCAAAATTAATAAAAATAAAATTTATAAACACACGTTGAATAAAAAAGCAAATACCCATTTTATTGTTTTTCTAGGAATGTATTTATAAATCAAAGGAGGATACACTTCATTTTTTTACAATAAGCGCTAACATTTAAAAATCAAACCAATTTCAGGACACTATAAATATTAATTCAAACTAATTTTAAGTAAATATAAGAAATAATTACTTAAACTAAATTATATTTTGAATAAATATACAAATTTATTAAAATCCGACAAAAATATTTTGAGCACACACCATTCTGGAAACTCACTGCCACACGAAACACGGCAGGCAACACAATTGCAAGATATCAACAATTTGGCTCTATAGCTCTAACCTTAATGTAAACCTCAATCTAGACCACAATTGTGTTACATTTCATATGGTTGCATTGCCGCCTCCAATATTTCCTCAAATAATGCATTCCCATCCATTTTTCTTCTGTCTGCTGCACCTATTCTCTCGTGTCCAGTCATGTCACTACGGGCGTCCCCCTTTATACATTTTAAACCAATTAAATTGTTTTCTTCTTATCATCAATAAGATCCATGAATAATTCATGCACATAAAAACTCCGAAAACTTTAAGTAAAATACTCACTTCTTTGGTTTTATCAAAACCAATTAATTTAACTTCATACACAATATCTGCCATTGGAGGAGCATTTGGAAAAGAAAAGCCCCCTTCTTTTCCATAGCTTAGCTCCCAATCAACAAGTAGCAATGCACATTCCAGATCTCATGCTGGAAATGCCACTAGTCAGCCCAGTCATTTCTTTTTTCTCTGTAGTGAAGAGAAATTGAAACTTTATATCATAGTTCCACCAATTAAAATTCATCTAATCTAACACACCAAAGCTATTCATGACGAAAGGGCAAGTGTCACCATCTAAATGATGTTGTTTTTCTAACTCTCCAAAGACGAAGTATAATTCAACACACTGCTACAACAAATAGAGTTCACATTATTTTTCACAAAGGTAGACATGGAAAGTGTCCGTGCTATGTTGAAATAAAAAGTCCAATTAAGTTTTCAAGATGTTGGTTAGGGTTGAATTGTTTAAGTTATGTTGATGTGTTGAGAACACACAACTAAACAGAGTGAAAATATAAATGAGTCACAAAAGCCGATAACACAATTTAGAGTCACTATTCTTATATTTATGAAGCCTTGCCTAGTAAAATACTCCATTTAAACAAATAGAAGTAAAATGCTCCACTTAAGTGAAAATGTAAATTAGGCACAAAAGTTGGTAATACAAATAGAAGTTGGACAAGTCTCCACTTAAGTTTGTAATTGAATTTCGATAAAGAATTTTGGACAAGTACAATTAAAATTTGAATTAAATAAATTTTTGTGAGTATAATCTCTAATTTAATCATCTAATTCTTCTTTTGACTTGAGAAACTTTGAAAGATCATAATTTGACTTGTCAAATTATCAATATTCACCTTCCATAATTTGAGAAAATTAGATTTGGCTGTTAAATTGGCAAGATTTGACACATAGTATGATTCAATTGACTAGCTTTGACACTTACCACAATTTTGCTAATCACCTAGATTTGTACTAAAATATTAATTTATTTTATTATTTAATTCTAGAAATTTTACGTAATTTAATTCCTAAAATATAAATAATAAATTTTTTACTTATTTTTATTATCAATTGTGCCCACGAGTTTATTTTTTTATTTTTCTTATTTCTTTCTTTTTTGTGACCCTTTTTATTTTCTTCATTTTTTATCATTTTTTTCAACACTTTTTTTTTCGGATGTTCAATAACATTTTTTTATCTACATACTTATTCAAAAACTACATGCAACACATGTATTTTTTTTTTCTTCTAGATAACTTTGATTTAAGTGAGTTCTAACTGAACTTTTTTTTTTCTTGGTAACTCATACCATAATGCATTTTAAGAGTCACGTGTCATCGATCAATGAGGAATATTTGTTCATCCTTATCGGTCAAAGTTGTCTCATGGAGGAAAGATTCTTTTCATGGGTGCATGCCTTACTTGTTGGTCAACTCATAGGTCCTCAATGAAAATTAACTGTCTTTTATCACATGAACAAATAGTCTCGAACAATTTTCCTTGGCCCAACTTCTAATGTGTAGGCCCTATAGTCAACTTCACCACCAAGTGTCCAATTAGGCAACTCTATTACTTTTGCAAGCCTGTCTTCTTATTTGTGAGAAGGCTAAATGGGGGAAATTATGTCCAATTTACTCACGAGATAGATGTCAAATTTGTCCTTTACCCATAGAAGCACTTATCTCATATTTTTCACAAGCTTCACATCAGGGCTCATGTAAGTCAATTCTCACAAGTTTACATGGCCTAATGGGCTAAATTTTGATGTAAGAAGATCACAAAGTATTATGTGCCTTTAACAAGGAAAAGAGGACAACCTATCCCAAAACCACCAAAACCCATCTGGAACATTGAAATGCATTGAGGCTTATGTACACCAATCCTTATGAGTTTCCATTGCTTAATGGGTGGAATTTTAGTGTAAGAAGGTCATAAGGTATTGTGCGCCTTTTGTAATGGAAAGAGGACAATCCATCCCGAATCCACCTATACTCATCTAGGACGATGCAATGCGTGAACCTTGTGGGGTTTTGCTAAGCAATATACTTTCCAATTGAAGATTCTTCCATCACCCATAAAAGGCACCTTGTCGAATGATCCACTTAATTGACTTTTTGCTTGGTGGAGTTGCTCTTATAAGGATTCTTGAAAGTAAGGGGAATTTCAAAACAACTTTGACTCGAAGTCCTTAAAAGTTCCTGAAGATCAACTTTAGAATGACATTTGCGGTAAATTGACACAAGTTGACTTCAAGAGGGTGGGTGGAGAATCCTTAGAAAGGCCTCAACCACTTTAGCATTCTTCATGTATAAGAATTGTGAGATTATTATTTGCCTAGATTACAACTTACAACAAGGAAAGGCTAATGGCATTTGAGAGGCTTTGTCTTAAGGCCCTTTCCCAATATCTTTATTTTTGCAGTAGTGAAATGGTTGAGTCCTTTGGGTCCTCTAGGGCACTTGTAGAGACTTTCTCAATCCACTTTGCATCACACAGTGAAGTGCCCTTTTTTCAATTCAATGAGATTGCAATCTTTTATAATTTTATAATTGAATTAGGAAAATTTTCAAGCTGCTTACATTCCCTGTAAAGAGATATAATCATAACGTAATTTAAACATATTTCATTTTGCAAGGATTTAGCTATTCCCAATTTATATTCTTATGAGTTAGAAATAACTTATAATTTAAATTCATGTGTTAAGGAACATTCGATTTTCGGTTCAATTTTTTATACTCAAGTGAATGAGTTTAATTTGGTATAACAATTCATACCCATGTTAAAGAGCCTTCAATTTGGTATTTGATAATCTATGCTCGTGTTGAAGTGTGTTCAACGTAGCATGACAGTTTGTTTTGGTGCCAATGAGCTTCCAATTTAACTTTTTGACAATTTATATTCATATCAAGGAGTTTTTTTTTTTATATAGTTTTCTGCCTTTTCCTTTTGTTTTTTTGGCTCTTCGTTTTTCCTTTTTTACCTTTTTTCTTTTACTTTTTTTCAAGAACTCTCAATTCCTCTATGTGCATTTTGACGCTTTTAATGGGTCTTTTGTACTTATTTTATGCCCTTAGTTCGTTGGTGGATAAGGCCTATCAAAGACACAAACTTCTGCTGATTTCAGTTCATTTGTTGAGGAGTGATCCTTAGTGATGTAGTATGCGGTTGCCCTCTTAATAGTGAATAAGATAGGATTTTGGTCAACAAATTTGAGGCCTACTTTTGGATTTTGGCTTGTGGGTTGCCAAGGGAGTTTTCCTAATGGCAAACGCTCTTGGAAGTTATATCTTACCTTGATGAGGAGTTCACGTGTCTTAGGACCAAAGCATTTGGCAAACTTTAGCTCACATGTCTTAATTTGTTTCTTTTTGAACTTTTTGGGCAATTGAGAAGAAGGTTCTTTTAGGTTAATTTGAGTCACTGGCCGCACCAGATATTTGAAGGCGACATTCCATGACGACTCTTCTTTTGAGTCATTTTTAGAAGAAGACGGATCACTTAGTTCTCTTCCATTAGATTGGACCTTTCCTTGCTTCCCCTTTACTTGGGAAGAGCTTCCCCCTAAAGTCTCTGCTTTGTTTAATAGTATTTCGTATCTACAAAGTGTGATTTAACTTTAGTAAATAGCTTGTTGTGACCAAGCAGTTTCTTTACCACCCCATTACAGCTATTGTTAAAGCATTGATGCTAAGTAGAAAGAACCCCACCATTTTCGTAGATCCATGGTCAATCAAGGAGTACATTAAAGGACATTTTGGTATTATTAACATAGAATAAAACCTTTGACTTTATGTCATATATTAACAACTTTATTCTTATGGTACCTATGGTTTTCTGCCCCTTATGGTTGAATCTTTGTATCATCATCCAATTAAT
Organism: Avicennia marina; assembly: GCA_019155195.1. Taxonomy (NCBI): domain Eukaryota; kingdom Viridiplantae; phylum Streptophyta; class Magnoliopsida; order Lamiales; family Acanthaceae; genus Avicennia; species Avicennia marina. The sequence goes on from CM032760.1 coordinate 12,370,152, forward strand.
TGATAGCTCATCTATGGGACTTTTCATTTCTCTTATTGTACAAAGAGGCAAGATGCGACTGTAAAGCATCCATCAATTAAAATCTTCTTAACCACTTGTTTATGAATGTAACCTAAGATGAACAATAGCCTATTATGGGGTCGAGAACCCATCATTAAATCATCATCCTTGAATGTGATCCCATATATGCAATCATCAACAGACTTGTGACTTTTCTTTGGCAACATGTCAATATGTTTGATTAGGGAGAATGTTATATAATGTTCAACAAAGATAAGAGGAAGGGACTTATCATATTTTTAATAATAAGTTTACTACTGCAATGACTAAAAATCCCATTTTTCATTGGAAGAACTAACTACATTGAATTAAGGTTTCACTTTATCCAAGGGTTGGTAAATAAATGTGAAATAGTGATAGAGTTTTGTAATACACAAATACCAGTTGCCGGTGTTCCTTCTAAGACACCTGTAAGTCCAAGACATGAATTCATCCCATAGCTCATTGAGGACTGTTGAAAATTTGATTTAAATGTTATAGGAGTAATTATTTCCATGTAAGATGGATTCTCAAAGACAAGAACCTTCTGTAAAAATTGAAGATTTTGGAGAAGAAGACTTACCATTAACTTTTGATCTTGAAGGTATATTGTGTTGATTTCTTTCCTAGTCACTAATTTCCTTAATTCTGTTGCATGCAAGTTAAGAAATTACCTTGTTTTGGTTGATATTGAGTTGAATAAATAGATGATGAATGTATTGAAAAACCATAAAGCCCTTTCTTCTCTTGCTGTTGTGATTGCCAAGGCCTTGTTTGGATTGGTTGGTTTATGCAATAAAAAATTGTTCTTTGGCCCTCAATTCTATCTTCATCCTTGGCTAATTTCAGCCACTTTTTCATCTTTTAGCTTCCAAAATCCAACGGGACCTTCAGTTTCTGTACTTGGGGGATATTGGGGCTTGGAATCATGTCCAACATGGTTGCTGTTTCTTTGGTGGGGTGGACGAGTAAGTGGTTGGAACAATGGAAAAGATTCCACTAGACATGGAACGAAGTCATTTGGATTGGTATTATTAGATTTTGGCTACTGCATGCGCTCTGAATTTGATATTTTTCTCTATTATAATGAATATATAATGTAAGGATATACTAGAATTTATGCATAAAGATGACAATGAAAGCTGCAGGGAGAGAAATGGGGTCGGTATTGGAATGGGGTAGGGGCGGGGGTGGGGAGAGGTTTTTTTTGAGGGGCAGTGAATAGCGAACCTACACCTACCCATCCCCCACCCAACCACATGCACTATTTAAATAATATATATAATTATACATATAGATATATATTATTTTAAATAAAATAAATTATAAATTAAAATTAGTTGTGTTAAATGTTAAATAATTCTAATTTATATATAATTTTACATTTGGTTAATTTGAAAATTAGGTCACTAAATTAATAGTTTGATCACTCTATTTAAAATTAAAAGAAATAATCTTATAAAAAGAATTAATTTTTAATAAATATACATTTTAATTGAGATGAAATATGCACTTTTTCACAAAATTAATATGTTTTTCTTACAATGAAAAATCATAAAATGTGAAAAAAAACAAATTAATTACAATAAACACAAGTATAAAAGTTATAATTTTAATTGATATAAAGATTAAAACTCATTAGTATTTAAACTAAACTAATTAATTAATTATTATAAATATAAAATAGTATTTTCATTGTAAAATTATTAATAAATTTAAAATTTTCTCTCCAGTGACCTCACTTAATGAGGACGAAGAAGAAGAAACAACGGAAACAACGGCGGTTCTCTATTACAAGAGTCGTTGATTAGTGATGCCTGCAGTGTCTTTTACTAATTAAACCTTGTTGCCTACCTTTGTTTGTGTCTTATTGACCTTGCACAACTGTTTCGCGTGTGACGAGACATGACAAGTGTCACGTTCAGCTATTTCTATTTTTTCCAAACTTTTTGCTTTTTTACTGTTTTCTTAATTAATTAAAAACTTTAATTCAATTTTTATTTTATTTTGATTTTATATTTATTAATTTGCCTATCATTTTAGTTTTAAAATAGGTTTCGATTTGGTATTACTTAATTATTGTGTTATTTTTTTTTATCAACTTATACATTAAAGTATATTGTCAAAATTAATATATAAGAAGTTTAAAATTTTTACTTGGTAATGTTATTGTACTAAAGTTATCTATACAGTAAAATTATATGTTTGACTCCTGTCCACATGTGTGAATTAACTGCAATTGTTAACAAATAAAAATAAATTAAAATAAAATATTATTTTAATATTACTTTTGTAATATTTTTATATTTATTATAGTATTTTTTATATGTTTAGACAATTCTTAAGTTATAAAATGATTAAAGACAAGTTAAACTTGTTATAAAATTAAAATAACAAGTGCAATTAATAAAAAGTAATTACATAAATTATATTTAACAATACATTGGAAAAAAACCAGAATTTTTTTAAAAAATAAAATTTTTCAAATTTTCTTATAGTTATTAACTCCTCAATTAATTAGAATATATAATTTTTTATTTTAACTTTTTTGGTAATTTTTATCTATTTATTTTTGTAATCAAGTTTTTGAAAATTAAATTTTGTATCTCAAAATTAAAAATTTTCATATTCATTGGTGTGTTTTTATATTGAAAAAACTATTTTTTTGAAATCTATAGTTTTAAATATTTTGAATTTAATAAGTTTTTTAAATTTGTGTAATAATTTTTAATTCTAGTTGAATTATTATACTTTAATATTACACTGAAACTTGTCATTTAGTATATCATTAAGTTGAATTACATTAATTTTGTAAAATTATTCTAACAGTAATATCTATATATATAAATATCAAATTATATAATTTACAAATTTTTAAAATGAGGTTAACCCAATTTTGAAAACACTGCTCTAATCTTGTTGACTTCTTGTTGCCAGTCAGGGCTTTCTTTTGTTGCAGCAGAAGAGACAAGAGAACCAATAGAATGTTGCGCCGGCTCGGTTTATGGGCTTTTTGGAGAATGGGCTTATACGGGCCTCCAAGACTCTATCCCTCAACTAATTGATTGAGGCCCAAACAAATCACTAAAATAAGATAACATATTTTAAACAAGTAAACTGAGTTACTTGCTCTATAATCTATACTCGAAAGCATTTCTTTAGACATTTCATTCATTTTATAATAATATTTTTTAAACTATCATACAAAGCTCAGTTTGTTGTACAAAAAAATAAAAACATATTTATTATAAAAATTTTACCGACAATAATAAGAAACAATACCTAACGTGTATGCACGTGGCATATGTGAAAAGTTTGAATGTTTTATCAAAATATTGAAATGATGATTTTTGAGTGGCATGCTTTGTGAAATAAATATGAAAAAATTATTGAACTTTTTTAATTCCGCGCTTTAAAATATAATTGTAAAATTTGTTATTTCTCCTTCGCTCTCATCTCTGTGTCACCAATATCTGTCTAATCCCCAGCAACAACCTTGCTGAGATGGCAACATTTTCTTCACCATCGTCGTCTCTAATTTCTCTAAATTTCCTGCAAAATCCGACAAACGCCTTCAAAATCCGTCTCCCAGTGCTCCACTTTCACTCCTTCAAACCGCAAATTGCACCTTTGAAGTTGAATCGCTTCTCAGATCCCAGGAGACCCAACGCAGTTGCCGCGGGCAGTTTGGAAGAGCTAGCGGACCCATCTTCTGTGGCCACAAGACGATTGTACGTGGGCAACATTCCACGGACCGTCACGAATGATAAGCTCCAGAGTCTCGTAGAAGAGCACGGCGCCGTCGAGAAGGCCGAGGTGGGTCTTTTCACAGTGTTGATTTCTTTATTTCGACTGATGATTTTCTTAAACTGTAGAGATTTCGTTTGGAGTTATCTCGCATTGCAGTCTGATGATGTTTTGCGGATAATTGGTAAGATTTATATATGAAACTCCTCCGATAAATTTTTAGTTCGAAAGACCTTTGTTTCGACGCCGCGGTGACGGCGTGGATAAATTAGGGGTTTTCTAATTTTTTATGTGAATTAAATTGAAGTAAATTCTTAAGTTCTTCAGCGGATGAAGATGGATTCTGAGTTACCCTTGAAACCACAGCAAACGAAGAAGCTATAAAGTTTCTGTGTTCTTTTTCAATTTATTTTAGCTTCTTGTTAAATAGCACGGACTCTACTCAGCTCATGCTTATCAGTTGCTTGTACTGAATGGTGAATAGCCACTTCATACGGTAGAGTTGCTTGACATGTACTCTACTGCCTTTATAGGTAATGTATGATAAATACTCCGGGAGGAGCCGACGATTTGCATTTGTAACAATGAAGACTGTTGAGGATGCAAATACTGCTGTTGAAAAGCTTAATGGCACAGTGAGTTATCGATAATTTCTGGAAAACACTAACGAGCCAGCGGCAAGTAATAGTAGTTTTGGTTTTACCGTACTCAGTTACTTGTTGATGAGTTGTCATTTTTCTTCTTTACAGGAAGTTGGAGGGCGTCAGATCAAAGTAAATATAACAGAAAAGCCAGTGCCGTCTTTGGATTTGTCACTTCTTCAAGCTGAAGAATCTCAGTTCATTGACAGTCCCCACAAAGTATATGTGGGCAATCTTGCAAAAACCGTAACGACGGACTCCCTTAAGAACTTCTTTGCTGAGAAGGGGAAAGTTCTCAGTGCAAAGGTTTCTCGAGTTCCTGGTACTTCAAAATCCAGTGGATATGGTTTTGTTACATTTTCTTCGGAAGAGGATGTGGAGGATGCCATATCATCTCTGAATAATGCGGTAGGTTTGTCGATGATGATGTGAATTGAAGTTTTTGCATTTACCATTTCAATACATGCCAACATTGATGAAAACAGCTCTGTCAATTTTACATCGACCTATCCGAGCATCCATTGCATGTCTCATGACATCTCCCCCGTGGGAAACTGAAAACTGAAAATAGTAGATAATTTTGTGTTAAATGCTCCTTAGTTATAGCTGCTTCCTCTCTCACGTATTCATCAAAAAAGCCATGATTTCCATGGTATACCTGCAGGAGCATTGTTGGGTCACCTGCATCAGAGCGAATACAGTTGTTGGTATTGATCATGTCTGTCTTCAGTCTATTAATACACCCATAAATTTTGTGTTTACTTCCCTGGCTTTACTCACAGTTGGTCCAAATATCCATCTCAGCCATCCATACAAATATAGTAAGAGTGAGATGAGACATACTGCTGATGTTTGGTTATTTTGCCTCTACGCAACATGCTCCTGAAAATCAAACTACAACAACTAGAACCAGCGTCCCCCCCCCCCCACCCCCACCCACCCACACACACACACACACAAATACATTATTCGAGTAACTTAGGGAAAATCCAGCGAAGAAGGAAGAAAGAACAATGCACCCTTGCACTTGCCCAAAGTAAGAAATCATTAGCCCTTTATAGAGAGTGGGAATGATAACGAATGAAAAGGGATTTTAATGGTGAACAAATTAACTTTAAGCACTCCTTAATGTGTGATGTGAGCTCGTGAAGTAGTGTGTGCCAATAGTTTATGGCCTTCGCGTGCTACTATTTATCTAATTGCTTTTTTTTTTTTGTATAAATTTGTTGAATGGTTGTCTGAAACATTTGTTGGCTGATTCTTTTATTTCTGCGCTTTATAGGTGCTTGAAGGGCAGAAAATTCGTGTTAACAGAGGGTAGAATGGTTAATAGAGATCGAGTACTGTTTATCTGGATTTCAGGGAATGCACTGGAAACATGCCCTTAACTAAAGAAGAACCAGGCATGAGTGAGACCTTCCTTGTCAGCGGGAAATAGATAATTAAATATTTGAGCTGTGAGCACTTAGTTGTTTACTTTATGATTTGTTCTCAATGTGCTTTCCAGCAGCACAAGGTCTAGAGATGTTCTCAGTTCTTTCTCTAGTTTTCTTCATGGTTTAGTTTGTTGTATTACTGTTGTGCATGGGTTTCAAGCTTTTGAAGCTCATTTCTGCAATTTCCAGTAGGCCTTTTTGTTATAATGCGATGAGGGGTGTCAAGTGTGGCGCCTTATCACACACGGAGAAATGATCTTGGAGTAAACTTGGATAACTTTCATCCTCAGAAATTAATTTTTCAGGAACGGATTATATATTTGCCATCTAATTATTACATCATTTAGTTGTCTGTTCATTCATACCCAAACAGGTTAATGATCATATAAAAAAAATTAAATAAATAGAAGATACAAGCTGTGGTTAGACTTATGACATCGACTTCTTGAGTTTTATGTGTGTTTTTTTTTTAAATTTCATGTTAAGGCAGGGCATTTGGACTGACTGAGTGCTTGATTATGTGAATAATTTATTAGGTACACAAAACGCTCCCCAGATAATAACAGGACATAAAAACTTGATAAACTCTACATTATGTTGACATAAGAGTAGTCATGAAAAATGTAATATGCTTATATCTATACAATATTATTGTGTCAATAAGGATATTTGATTGTACAAAATAAATTTACAAAATTACTTATATTTTATTTATTTTATTTTTTTATTATTTTCTTTCTCCCTTTCTTTTTGGTAACTTTATATTTTTTATGTCTCTCCAAAAATATCGTCGTTTTTAAATTTTTTTGATCTTTCTTCATTTTATTATTTTAACTATCTTTTGCACAAAGCAAAACTATTCAGTTAATCTTAATATAAATTCTTTTCACAATGCAAAACTATTCAGTTAACCTTAATATAAATTCTTTTCTTTCTCTCTCTTTTTTTTTGAACTTATTATTGTCATTGTAATTTTCTTTTAAAATTTATCTTTTTCAATTTTTTGACCTTTCTTTAGTTTCTTATTTTATACGTTCTTTATATTTTTCATTTTAAATAATTTTATTTTTATTTAAAATACAAAATTGAGGAAGTGATTTTTCTGAAATGTTTGGAAGAATGAAAGCGACATGCCATAATAGAAGGAATCCGACACCAGATTTTTTTATTTTTTATTTGGAAATTGGGCAAGGTGTAGTTCTTTTTTCTTAAGAAAATAGAAGATTTTGTGATCAATTTCTAGAGAATTACTCAACCAAGCATATTCTTAGAAAAAAAAAAAAATTTCTCTGGAAACTAGTTTCTCACAAAATGCGGGTTTATAATTAAACAAATTGGGATTACAACTCCAATATTCACACAAACGCGCAGTGTGGACCTTACACACGTAAGTCATATTTGGACAAATCGAGACTATTGCTTGCACATCTAAATAAGTGTGTGGGACTCGAAATTTTTCAATACATTTAAAGCATAACCACAAAAAACAGAACCATCTCATTTTTTCTTGAAAAAAAATTAATTAATCCATACACCACATCCAACACCCAATCACAATCTTTCCTTTGATACAAATAAAGCAAATTTCACGAATCACTTCACCATATATTGCACCTTCTTAGTGGAACCAACCACTCAACATTTCTCACTCTAAACATTCTTCAATATTTTTCTGCCCTCAACGTTAATGGCTGTCTTCGCAAGCTGCTTTAGGTGCTTTATTCCTTCGTCTTCACGCGTGTACGATATACGCAAGCCAAAGAATAAAAGGGAGTCACCTCGTGCACCGATTCTGGTGCCCTATTTTCCGGTAAACCCGCATAGGCCACGCCTGTAAATCGTGTTGCCTATGTAGTCTTAGCATGAAGAGCCCTTCCAGGGGGACCAGGACAAGGACTCCATATATGTCAAGGATTGATCCTTTGTCTGATTACTACTTGGTGTGAAAATGTTGGGTTATGCCTAATGTGATGCTTATGCTCGATTTTGTTCTGTACTTCAATTGACGTGAGGAAATAAAAGCAAAAGTTTTGTTGTTATTATTATTATAAAGATATTCCAACTGTTTGCATGTTATTGATTCACTAATTCTTATTTTCACAATGATAAATGATGGTCATAATAAATCAACCATGAATAAATTGGCCCATTGATGGCATAATTTGAAGTTAGTACAGACGATTTCTTTCTTGACAATTGTTTCTTTCAATATAGATTTGCATGATATATATGAGGCTGCAGAAACGGAGCGATGGCTATCGGTTTTGATGATTTGAATATTAGTAGCCATTTCATTTTAATGTTTTATATGTATGAATGAAATAAAGTACAAATTGAATAAAACTAAGAAGTGAATGAGATGATTTACTGTATACTTGCATTGTATAGTATGCACAAAAATGGCATTAAAAATAAGAATAGAATGAAATTGTTATTTTATTATTTTATTTTATATTTAAGAATGCTAATTAAAAATAAATATAATGAATTAAAGACAAATATTTTTTAATAAAAAGGAGATTATTTGAAAATATTTAATGAATTATTATATCTTTGCTATATGACTATATGTATTTAGATATATAATAAATATTTAATATTTATATAACTATACAATATTTATATTGTATGCAAAAATTATATGTTTATATGCATTGCTAGTACTTAAATGAACATGTATAATTAATTTTTAATTAATTTATTGTAAAATAAATATTTATATAATTTTATTTTTAACTTTATATAAATATTCATTATATGAAAAAGGTCAATATTCAAGTGATATTACTGTATTAGCTACCTTTATGAGTAATGTGTGTGTGTGTGTGTGTGTACATATTTCTAATATATTATGTTTATTTATTAAGTATACGAACATATGCTATATTTAAAAATTATTTTTATTATTGTTAAAAATTAATTTAGTACTTTTATTGGATGCATAAATATGAATATACATTTTACATATTTAGAATATATTTTAATTATATTTTAAATAAAAATAAGATAATATATATTATTAATACATATATATACTTAATTTTAGGTATATATATTTTCACATATGATATTTTTATATTTAATATATTTATATTAATAATGTATCATATTTATTGATATAAATCTTGTAAATTTAAAAATTAATAAAATAAATTTAATAATATAAAATATAAGTCATTCTCAAATTATTGAGAATGAGTAAACCTATGGGTAGAAAGGAATGTATATTCCTTATTTTTGAAAATATTGATTTTCAATGAAATAATAATTTTCTACTAACTAATCATACCAATCATAAGAATAAAAATAACACGAAAATTATTATTACATTCTTATTTCTGCTTACCAATCATGCTATAAATCTTTATTGCCTTGTCGACACTCAAGAATTTGCATAGCCAAATTAGGAAAAATTTAAATGTAACTTTTTGAAATATGGGAAATCGAGTAATGAAAATCCCTGTCTGATAGGTCAACCAAAAGGTGGCCATAAAAACATATGCTCACGAAATAACTAGAAGGTTGTCTTAAAAGGATAAACTAAAAAACTTACAAGCAAACAGCCACGAATCTCGACGTCTTTGCTTGTTGATTAATCATTCTTAACTGGAAAATTCCTATAGGTGAAAAGATGTAACTGACAAAGGTGAAAAAAATTAATACTCATTTATTGAGACATTATTACTAATTAATGAGAGGGAATAGATGCTGATTTACCTCTCTCAGATATTACGGAAATAATATTAATTATATATGGATTAAATAATTCAAATATGTAAAACGAAGAAACCCCTCAGTCAAAGCATCAAGCTAGCAACGTGGAATCATATCAATAATTTGAAACAAATATTTTTTTGAGAATAATACCATAAAAATGGAGTTTCTACTAGATTTTATAAAATAAACAATTTCCAGGTTAATTTTTAAATTTTAAATGCATTATATCCAATAATATATTCAAAGTAATTTTATACATATTATTACAAAATGAAGTTGGTCTATTGTTTATTATTTGCAAGGGAAAAAAGGAAAGTAGACCTAAACGTTTTTCTTAAGAATTAGAATCAAGAAATAAAATGAAATACGAACCAAAAGATTGAAGTAAGCTTATAAAATTTTGAATGTGTAAAAATGTTACGAGGACGAATTAGAAACCAAAAAATGGTAAAGAAAAAATAACTGTAAACATAATATATTTGGAGAGAAACCAGAGACAAACATCGTAACCAAACGTTAGATTTCAAATATGATAATAAAGGTTCGAGAAAAAAATTGTAGTCAAAATGTTATGAAGAATATCTACTTAAATATGATTAGATTTAGGCATTAGACGAATGACACTTTTTGAACGATCTCACATTGTAGCATATTGGGTAAGAGGCAAATATGATGTTATGGTACTTTACATAGAATTAGTCGAGGAGGAAGTCACAATACCATTAATGATAATAAATAGATTATGTATAATTTTAATTAATAAATCACGTGCTTTCACAATTTTAAATTTGAAAACTCATTAAATGTAATTATGTGTTGGTCAATAAGGATTTTCTAAACAATTTAAAAATTTCAAAGTTAGTCAAAATTACAAAATTTAGACGAAGAAGGAACAACGTTGCACGGTATGGATTAGATTAGTTTGTTAATTTTTTAGATTTAATATAATTAAAAATTCAAAATATATCTTATATTTATACTATATATTACGACTCAAACCCCGATGATAATCAACCTTTTCATTTTAATAGATTTTTTAAAATGTCCATCTTAATTAATTTACTTATACTATTCAACAAATAATTGGTCTTAAATATAAATAAATAAAATACATTTAATTTTTTTTTTTCTCTTCATTACTATTATTTAAATTCTTTTGCTCCTTTTTAATCAACATTTAGTTTCTTCTTTCACAATCTTTGTTATTAGTTCTATTTTTTCTTTCCATCTTGTTAAAAAATATACAGTTAAGTAATTTCTACCTAAAATTATAGAAATTTTTATATTTTATTATAATTAACGAAATTATATAATTTTTATAAGCATGTGCGCATATAAAGTGTGCAAATTTCAACGGTACTATATTATTAAGCCTCAACCTCTTATCATAACTATATTTGGTCTTTTAATATTTTTACAAAATATACCCCTGCTATCTCAATTAGTTGACTAGCATTAACCTGTTCAACATATTTTCTTTTCATATTTAAATGGAGAGATAATAACTTTTAATTTTTTAACCGCTCTTGCTAATTCATTTTTAAATTATTAAAATCAAGGTTATTTATTGTTGTCATATATTCACAAACATATTATATAATAAAAAATAAAATCTTAATCATAGTAATTTTGTATTTGTATTTATTTGAAAAAATCATGGCATGAATATCTTATATTTATTTTAAAACTTGAATAAATTAATTTTTATTTTCACATTTTTTATCTCAATTTTTATTATATGAATATTTTTTTTATTTTATGTTTTCATGCACATAATGTGTATGGTTGTTAGTGTTTAGAAACACACTAACAAGTAACAACAAAGGGCTATTTAAGCCCGTTTCCTTCTAAACAATTTGTAAACTTTATGTTATAAAACTAAAATTCTATTTTCTTTTTTAATTCTTTGATTGCTATATAAAGAACAAATAAAACCCCCCTCAATCCGTTGGGTTTGAAATTTCATGAAATTAGGAAAGCATTAAGAATATATTGATAACAGGCCCGTGACTTTTTTTTTTAATCACGTGGTGTTTTGTGTGTGGACTCTTTGCAACAAAAATAGAATTGTCTCACTAAATAATGATAAGAAATTAATTGAATGCTGGTGATTGGTGCACGTTCATACATGCATGAGTGTGTGTGTATACAAAATTTTACAATATAACTTATATTTTGCAAACATAAAATTATATTTTTATTGCACATATATTTTGTTTTACAGTGGTATTATATTGTATAAGTATTTTATTATATAATTCATCATCTAATAAAAATCACATATGTTAATAACTATAAAAAAAAATACATATAATTTTATTAATGTTATGGAATACTCCAATCTAATAATTGAAATAAGTTAATTAATAATTTTAAATGCATCATAAAATTATATAAAATCAGAGGAAAAAAGTTTAAGACAAAAACCAAAAAAGAAGAAACGAAATAAATCAAATTTAGTTGAGAGGAATGAGAAAAATGTAAAGAAGAAAAAGGAACAACACAAGATAAACCCGAAATGGATATTTTGATCCTTTTGATTTCCCAGGAACAAAGGGAATTATCTAGTAGCTTTAGCATTAATAAATAGCATAAACATAACGCATACAACACCCAATCAAAACCCTCTCCTTGCTCACCAACCTTATAAGAAAATCATTTCATCATTCACTTCGTTATAAACCGCATCTTTCCCCATAACCATTCTTCATATTTCCTCATGTCCAAATACATATTTTATTTCTACACGTTTAGCTAACAAAAAGAGAACACAAATCAATATTTTTTCAGTCAGCAAAAGCACTTGACAATGGTTCTCTTGGCAGGTTTATGTGGGTGCTTTATTCCTTCATCTTCACGAGTGTATGATACAAGCAGGCCAAGGAAATGCAATGATAAAGAGAAGTTACTGCGCCCACCAGTTCCCACGTCTTATTTTCCAATAAATCATCAGAAGTCGATCCTATAAATCGTGTTGCTTAATTTAAGCGTAAGGAGGCTTTCCGGGTCGAGGATTCATTTTTCTACCATATATTATTCAGCGTGAAAATGTTGGGTTTTCCTGAATGCCATATTTGGGTTGTTCAATTTTATGCTATGTTTCAATGTAAGAGTATAATAATAATAAAAATGTTGTTGTTTTTTATTTTTGAAAAATAATCAAATGTTTGCAGCGTATTGATTCAGTCATATATGTTTCAGGATGGTAAATGATGATCGTAACAATTTAACAGGAATAGATTTGATCCAGAGAAGTTGAACCTGTTGGCCTAATTTGAAGTTTGTACAGTTGTCTTTGTCTTTGACTTATTTCTTTCAATAGACTTGCAAGATATATTGAGGCTGCTCAAATGAACAGAATCAAGGTTTTATGATTTAGGAAGTTTGCATGATTTGAATATTAATAGCCAATTTTATATTATGTTTATGGTAAATTCAAGAATGATGGTATAGAAATTTAGCGATAGTCCAAAAGTAGGGAAAAAGTTAAAAAAACATATATATATAAATATATATATATATATATATGTTTTAAAAGTGCACATTTGGTGAGATGAAGAAGTGAAAGTTATGACTTCCAAACAATAGCCTTTAATGCTTGTTTGGCACTCAAAATTTCAAAAATTAAGTTAGGAAGTTCAAAAGGTGTTTAGAATATCATATTTTAAAGATAACATTTTTAAGGAAAAAATATAACTTATAGTCTGCATAACATCGAATAGTGAAAAACTCTTTCTTATCAGGTCAAGCAAGAGGCGTGCATAAAAATATTTTAAAGGTACTTTCAATTTTTTAAAAATATATTTAAAGATTTCAGCTTCTTACTGTGGAGCTTTACAGACTCCATATCCTAATAATCTTACAACATTATATAACATCCATCTAATCCTTTTCAGATGTTTGATGAAACATCAGAAAAAAAGGCAAAAGGTTGTCTTACAAAGAAACTAAAACAATCACTTGGTTAAGCATTTCCAGGCAAACAGCCACGAATCTTGACATATTTGCTTATTGATTAATCATTCTTAACTGAAAAATTCTATAGGTGGAGAGATGTAACTGACAAAGGGCAAGAAATTAATGCTAATTTATTGAGACAATTATATTAATTGATGAAAGGAAATAAATGCTAATTGACTAATACATACTATTGCAGATTTTGATTGGTCTAGTATTTATTACTTGTGAGGCAAAAATATAATAAAAGATGGTCGTAATTCCTTTTTAACGAAGGTCAAGAAAAAATGTGAAAATATGAATCCAAAAATTAGTGCGAAGTAGGATTAAACAAGTGTGAATATATTAATCGAGAGATAAAGAATAAAAAATTGCAAGAAAAAAGAAATAATCAATAAAGACGATCGATCAATTTTGAGAGAAACCAGTGACGCACATATATACAAATATTTGGAAAATGGGAAAAATTAGATTTCAACAATGATAATAAAATTGCTTTGATATTTTTGAGAAAATATTATTGTCAAAATGTAATAAAGAAGAAATGACATAAATATGATTATGCGTATCATAATATTGTAGCATATGGGATATCGATAACAGGCAAATATGATGTTATGGTACTTTAACATATGTTGAGCAAATCATTTAATAGAATTGCAATTTTTATGGAAAAAATAATCAGTTGACGAAATCAGAACGCAGCAAGTGATAATGAATAAATCATATAAATAGTAATTAATAAAATAACGTGTTTGCAATTTTAAAATTTTACAGAGTTTATTCAATGTGTATACGTATTGGTCACTTAAATTTTTCTTGGCAATTAAAAAAATCTTCAGTCAATTTTACTCAATTTGATAGAAGAGACACTTCAGCTATGTTTGGGTGCAAATTCTATTTTCATCACATCAAAATTTATACTTCCAAACATACTAATGTTTCTTATATATTTATTTCACTTACTTTTACCTTTCTAAGTTTTCTTATTATTTCTTTCCCAACGTAACTTGCATTAATGGTGGATATGAATGTGTTAATAATGTAGCATAATGATATGGGTAAGGATGACACATATGACATTATTTTTATTTAAATTTTCTTGAGTAAATCATCAAATAGGAATGGTGAATTTCTTAAGATATATAACCAATTTTGGAAATTAAAATTCCATTAATGGTTATGAATCGATTATCTGGAGAATTTTTTTTTAAAAAAATCATTCACCTTCAATTTAAAATTTTTGAAAATATTATCAGATTCAATGATGCATGTATTGCCCAAAACAATTTCCCGCAAAATTATACAAATTTGATTAAAAAAAGCCTAATGTTCGTGTATATAATAAATATATGTAAACTTCATCAACCACACGTTACTATTCATTTCCTCATCATTTCAGCTTAAAAAAAGAAGGAAAAATATTAATTCTTGATACGCTCATAAGTCATAACCTCGTATATTTCTGAACTACTGAAGGGAAATTACTCAAGAAAATCAAAAAACAACTAAAGGGAAAGAAAACATCACTCGGCTCTCAGCCAAATCGAAGCTCTCTTACATAGAAACAATGGCTGTCATGTCAAGCTTTTGTAGCTGCTTTGTCCCTGCATTTTCAGGCGTGTCTGATCCAAGCGTGCAGAAAAAACAGAAGAATAAAGAGGCGGCCGTCACTGCTCCAACTCCAGTGAATTAGGTCCCAATTATCTGTCAGCTCAGCCGCATATAGCCGTTGATGCCCGCCAGACATCAATAACAGCTTCAAGAGGCCTCGAGGCAGCTTGAACTTAATTTCATGGAGTAACCAAGCTGTGATGACGCAAACATTTGAAAACCCTACTTCTCTTGAACCATTAGAATAAAATAAAACGTTTTTGAGTAGAACCTGGTGGTTGTGTTGCAAGTCATCATGATGTTTATTCGGTTAAATTGAATAAAATCAATATCAAAAGTTCGATACGTTAATATTATATATCGATTATTGAGCTTAATTTTTTAGTTTGATTTAATTTTTTTTTTAAATTAATTTTGGCAAATTAGGTTTGGTATTTTGCTAACTGAATTTTTTTTAAGAAAAAATCTTTGACTATTTTTTTATGTTTTTTTTTTATTTTAAAGCTTGTTTGTGTGGTTTTTTTTATATTTTTCTAAAAATTAATGCAAGAATAGATAATGTGAAACAGATAAACAAAAAGTATAAAAAGATAATTATTATTGAACAAAAAATATTTTTAAAATAAATAATTCAATGTTCGTTTCTAAACCATAACACCAAAATCGAATTAAATATTGAATTTTTAAGAAGGTTACATCGAATACCAAATTTTGGCTTTGGTTTGATAATCGGCCAATTTACCTAAAATGCGAGCACCTTGTGATCAACCCAAAAGCAAGTTAAAGCAATCATTTTATGAAGGTGAGATCTTATTATTGTAGCTTAGTCAAAGCATGTAAAGTTTTGGACTAATAATCGGTGTATTACTGTAGCAAATCAAATTTAGTTCCTAGATTAATTAATTTGAGTGGCATGTATTATGTATCACCTTTCAGTTGAAGCCCTGTAACTTCTGCCTATTAATAGGAAGATTTGAAGATGGGCTTCACAAGTTATACCCCAAAATAGATGCTCTCCAGGGCCGGGTCCCAAATTTTCTTCTCTCTTTCCTCCTCTCGTTTTAATCCTACAGTTTCTCCATACGTGGTAGCAATATCAACTTGCCTCTGTATGCACCTCCTAGTTCCCCAGTATAAATTCATTGTATATATTGAACCTGTGTGAAAAAATGAATTACTTCGAAAAGAACGGTGAGGGTGCTTGACTTATTATCCATCCATGATCCATCATTTCTGTGTTTCTGCCAGAAAATTCCATCCCATTGAATTCCCAAATAAGAACCCTTTTTCTCCTTCTTTGATGCTTCCCAAAATATTTCCGACGTAGAGGTGTATAATATTAACAACATAGACGTCCGTCCAAGCAATCAACATTGCCTATGGGGATTGGATTCTTGTATCCATTCTCTATGGGCTTCTAAATTAAGTGTGAAATTTTTATTCAGCTATAATTCAAAAACAGCAGTACAAACTTTATTTGCCTGCATCAGCTCTTTAGGTGCCAAGCCATGGATTTTCAGCCCACTATTGAAGGCCCCTAGTGGCCCATCTTCATCGCCGCCATTGTTTATTCTCTTCTCTGGTTTTATTCCCTTCGATTACATTTTTGGCTTGAAAAGGACATAAAACCCTTGATGTGGGCGCGTGGCGTACAGTGGCCCCTAGAATTGACCAAAGGTGAGGCCAAGAACCCGAAAAAGGAAAAGTGTTTGTAAAATCTCAGGCGGCCCCGTTGTGGGTCGCCAAAAGCGCCTGTTCCAACTTCTCAAAAGCTAAGCCAAAAATTTCGAATTGCCTTCTCGTCATCTCGGAAAGCTCAAAAAAGGGGGGTTTCCTCTTCGGTTCCAACTCAAGCCCCACCTCTGTATTTTCCCCACATCCCAGTCACATACAGAAATGTACATGAAGGCCTAATATTTATGCCCGCAAGCCTAATAGACCTAATTCCATCTAATAAAGTTCAGACTTGGAGCCCAAAAGTGTGCATTTCCATGGCTCTTGTAAGCAGAATCCCATCTCCTTCCCCAACATCAATTGAATCGAGAAAAAGCAAATCTTTTGACCCCAAACCAGTTTTTAGGATTCATTGCGCGTCACATTCACCAAAGGTGTCGCCTTTCACGGAAAAGCATTCGATTGAGAGGTACCAAAGAGATAATTGGGTGTACAATAGTCAGCTGCAGCAGGCTTCTTCCTCCTGTCCACTCCCTCCTGATCAAGAATCTATCAGGGACTATGATATAGCTTTGCAACTTCCTGAGCTGCGGAAATTACTTGATGTTTTGAGAGAAAAGAGAGAAAGTGGAAATGGGGTTCAGAAAAGAGGTCCCGGAAATGTTTTTTTGGTGGGTACAGGGCCCGGCGACCCAGAATTGCTGACTCTTAAAGCATTGAGGGTGATTGAGAGTGCTGATCTCTTGTTATACGATAGGCTGGTGTCTAATGATGTCTTGAATTTGGTGGGACCTAATGCTAGGCTTCTGTATGTTGGCAAGACTGCTGGGTACCACAGCAGAACTCAGGTTAGTTTATTTGTTCGATTCTCATACTTGTGCATGTTTTTTTTGGTGCTTTCATGATATAAATGAGGTCGAGTTTTCAAGTGGGTTTTGATGATATGTTGAAGTTGATTTTTGACATCTGTCTTGTTGCATGATAAATTCTGAGTTTTCACCAATAGTTTGCTATTTAAGGTTATTTGCATCGAATGCTTGGGACGTTCTAGAATAATGAAATCATTGTTGAAGTTAGGTTTCAGCTCTTTGCTTTTGTTTACTTAACTGAGTAGAACTCAGATTATGAGTTTACATAAGGAAGCGTCTCGTTATGTTTTACTCTCCAATGTGATGATGCTGAACAGATTGAAGTACTAAAGGTTCTGTCTGTGTTCTGTGGCAAATCAAAACTTGATCAGAATAAAAATGAACTCGATTATAGGTTGCCCTGGCTGTAACTTAATATCTTAAGTTCATTTTGTCATGGGATATCAGTCTCCACATTAATACCCTTCTGTTTGTACAAATGTGTAACTAAATGATGAATTGCATTTGGCGATGGTTGCTTGAGACAAAAAATTGGATTTCATTCTGAATAAAGATATACTGTATGCTATTGATGTAGTATTTTTGTGTACTGTGAAATCATTTTGTTGAGGTGGTGATATTTCCATTTCAGTTGTATCTTCTTTTACATAGCTAAATTTGTTTATTGTCCTGTTGGGGAAGGAGATATTGATGATTGAAGGTTTCTGCAGGAGGAAATTCATGAATTACTTTTGAGCTTTGCTGAAGCTGGGGCAAATGTTGTGAGGCTCAAAGGTGGGGATCCCTTGGTAAGTCTGCTGAAACCATGTTCAGCGATGTCTGTTGGGTAAACACATGCATAAACACAAAGTTTCATGTAAGAATAAGTTGTTAAAAATTGCATGATGTGTCTTATCATTACTTATTTTTAGGTATTTGGAAGGGGTGGAGAAGAGATGGACTTTCTGCAGCAACAAGGCATTGAGGTGAAAGTCATTCCTGGTATGATGATCTGAAAATAACTTTGAAGATGTTTGTGTTATCTCCCTCTTGCTTCATTGGTCCCTAACGTTTCCTTTTGATTTAATTCGATTTTGCTGTGGGATGGACATTGTTAAGTTTGTTCAGAAAAATGACCTGTAGATGACATACCTAAGAGGAATGGGGATTTAACATAAATAACATGCAAAGATTGCAATATGCTTCCAGATGTGTTGATTGAGGATGAAAATTTCCTTTATTGATGATCGCTCTTATTTTCCACGAACAGTTATCTACATTAGGTCTAATTTAGATGATACAGATTATATGGGTTCAAAGGTTCACTTCCAGTTTATAATTAAAGAGGTCTAGGTATCTCTCTTAAGCTCTTACATGTCATGTCTTACCCTGTCTGCATCCATTCAATTTCCTCGCTTTCCTGGAGCTTGTTTTCTTCTGGCCCATAAATGGTAACTTTAACATGCCCACAGTGCTCACAACTCTGTTATAATTTGTCTTTTGTCCCTTCAAAATGAGAAAGAGTTGTAACAGAATATGGTTTTTATACGGATAAGAGGTATTCCTGAAAATGATAAGTTCAAACTGTCGACTGATGTCAATTTTTGACAGGCATAACAGCTGCATCTGGAATAGCTGCTGAATTAGGGATTCCGTTGACACACCGAGGTGTGGCAAATAGTGTCAGATTTATCACAGGTCACTCTAGAAAGGGAGGAACAGATCCACTATATGTGGCAGAGAATGCTGCTGAGCCTGATTGCACCCTTGTTGTGTATATGGGCTTGGCAACTCTCCCTTCTCTTGCCTCGAAGTTGATTTTCCATGGTTTGCCAGATGACACACCTGCTGTCGCCATTGAGCGAGGAACGACACCTCAACAACACATTGTGAGCACTTTCTTAAGTTTATATAAATTTTAGGAAGTTTAGTTTCAGAAATATATGTCATCTATAACAGTCCTCATTTCACTAAACTTGCAATGGTTCCCAATCCTGTGTTAAATATTTGTGTATTTGGATAGTAGATGTCACGTGATTTACAGTAATATTATGGCTTACGTCTGTGATAGTGTAGCTCTACCGTTATCTACCTTTTACTCATGTTTATTCAAGGTAATATCTGATTGAAACTATATTTGCTCCGATTAGGTGTTTGCTGCACTGAAGGACCTTGCTGATGAAATTGTGTCACAGCAGTTGGTGTCGCCAACTCTGATTGTCATCGGGAAAGTTGTTGCTCTTTCACCACTATGGCCACATGCCATGAACAAGACTTCCACGTTGGTGGAGACCAGATAGCAGCTGGACAAAAGGGAAGACCCTCGTTTCCCACAGTCTGGCTGAGAGCTGCTTATTGTTTCGCGGAGCAATTATGGGATGAAAATAGTCACTTTCCCCCTATCAAGACTCTTGAGATTCAACGCAGAGCGCGAGTATGCACAAGCCTCTCATGCCATGCTTGGCTCGTTTGTGGTTAAATTGCTGGTAGATGAATTCAGTCTCCAACCCTCGCGTACTTACCAGTGCAGATTTATTTTCAAAGACGTGGAAAGATTTTTTACTGGTGATTTTTCCTTACTTATCATCGGTTCAGTTCCTATGTATCCAATTCGATTGTTTAAGTTGTGTTTTTATTCATGGCTCAATATGATCATTTTTCTATCACCTGTTGTCAGAAATACATGAGCATATACATTACCAGAAGTGCGTTGCATTTTCCTTCTCTGGATAGAATATCGTCGCAATGAGATGTTTCATATTTTTCTTGTAACACCTTTATGAATTATTCTTCTGGTGTTGTATGAACTATTATTTCAGGAGAGCAGAGTCCATTAAAGTCAGTTCTTTTATGATTGCAATTTTAACAGTAGTTGTCTCAACATCATTATTTTTCCGTGCAAAGAATTGATTCGGGGACGAGCAGAAACATTTACATAAACAACCGAAACGAACAAAAAGGAAATTGACGTGAAAGACCGCCAAGATGCTATGACACAAAAACTTAGGCTATGTTGGCCTTCAATATATATTAAAAGTACACACATTTTAATCATTCTATATTTTATATTTTATTTCTTCCTCTCTTTTATATTTTGCACCATTTTTAGAAAAATACACTTACGAACCAAAATAAGCACAACCTTAAGTAATCTATGTATAAAATAATCTGCATATATATATTTAACGCATGCAGCTTTTTCAGATACAAGGTAAAGAATAAATGAAATGAAAAAGAGTACATATGCACAAATATTTCCTGTGTTGCTCCCTAACTGAAATTTACTAGCAGCAAGGCTACAGCAAGGTAGAATCGATGGAGCAAGACTGCTTATTTTAGTGCCTATGAGTGGTTCATATACAAGCAAGGCACTGAATTCTTTGTTGAATTCTTGCCACAGGACACTTGCTGAGTTCAGTATTTATTGCCATTACCAAGAGGCGGCCAATGGTGAAATGCCCAGGCATCTTGTCCACTGTGAACTTCTTCTAGAGATTAGGCCATCGTGCATTTGCCAGTTTGTCTAGCTTGACGTTCTGCCAAAGTTCGTAACTTACAGGATGACAGATTTAGAAGATGGAATGATCGGCGGTTTTATTATTGCACATGCACTCTGGGATAGGATACTTTGTCACGTCCCTCCCGTTTTTGCTAGTCCTAAGCTCCGGCTGCCCCATGGAATCGCGGTGCAGATCCAGTATGATGTTATTGAACTCGGCTTCAGAAAGAAAAGAATCCATGAAATGGGAGAGCATGTGTCTTTTGTTTGGGACGATAGTCTTTTTGTGCCCTGCGTAGGCTCTCTGCCCCTGTTTCAGAAAAATAGCAGGACTTCAGGGAACAAGAGTCATGAGCTGTGCATCACTATGTCTTGAGAAAGACAGAACAAAGATGGGGCCCTTGAAGTAGATCCTAGTTTTGAGGCAAAACTGTGTGAAATTATATTCTGCATGACAATGCAGGTGGAAAGGATACCTGGATGGCATGGCCCATGTTTCCCCCATGAGATGCCATGAATACATCGCTTCTCTCAGAAACTATACAATCAATAGCAGCAGTCAGGGATGCCTTATTTGCAAATGGCTCAAGCTCCCCTGGCAAGGCAAGGTCTTCCTTATTGTAGAAATGTGGAAATTCTCTTGTCAAAGGAAGTAAGGCTTCTTTTCCTCCAAGTGGAATCCCTCCAGCCCAGTAGATCCTCGTACTTTTGGGGGCGCCCAAAGCTTTAAGCAGCCTAAATCACGATAGCAAGAGAGGTTACAAGGAACAATCCTCAGAATTCAATTCGTTGAACTTCCAATATTCCAAATGTCACCTTACAACTTCCAAGGCATTTAAGGGGCATAGGCCGGCAAGTTTTCTTTCATGGTAGGTCATGTTAGATCTTGAAGTCAAGAGCTCGGGCCGTGCCTCTCGCTCGTTATTGACCATCTCATCGTAATCAGGACTAAGGCCGGGAAGACATCCTGTTCTAACCCATACATCCTTTTCCATGCGCAGATGAAGAGCAAGATAAGGTCCCTTGCTTCTCATTCTCTGTGTAAGCTCGTTACCAAGCTCAAAAATATGTGGGGCAAACCTCAAAGCTTGAAAAGCAACCTGCAAGTTGAATAGATTTGCATTAGTGGAGGAGACATATGCAGCAAATAGCTGAAAGAGTAAAGGTAAATCAAGAACACAAAACGATTAATCATGCACATTAAGGAAAAGTCCAGCCTTATTTTTCAATTTTATTTTTTTTTGACTTCAGTAATTTAACAGTTAAAATGTTAGAGTGAGGCTTTTAGAAATTCACAGGACAGCTAAAACAGAAAGCACAAGGAGAGAAGAGGTCACAAGATACCTTGCAACGAAGCTTTTGAAGGTCGGAAGGAAGATCCTTAGAGAGCCTCGAATCTAGACCACGTAACAGTAGTACACCATCCCTCCTGATCTGCAAGAAACAAAACGATAACTTTCAATTAGCCCTCAGCCAACAATACAAAATTTCCCTCCAGTTATAAGGTCTGTGAAACACAAAATTCAAACACATCACCGGAATCTGCCAGAAACAGAGTTCTTAAACACAAAGAGTTCAAAGAAGATACACCAGTCGACCAAACAAGAAGGTGAAATTTTTTTCAGGTTTTAAGGTTTTGAGGGGGTTATAACCCACACTTTTGTCAAAGAAACAAATTTTGCAGTCATATAGGGATAGACTCAAATTTTGGAGTCATTTCCATGCCTTTGTAGCTTGAAGCAGTCCAATGACTCATGCAAGATTCAATCAATAGAGGAATGGTAACTTTCCACTAACCAGAAAAACATTAAACTTTTGAGAAACAAATTTTTTACTGCAGCATTGATGCATTTGTGGGCCTTTGCTTATTTGCTAAAGGAGTTGGCACAAAGCTTACGGGTTCTTTCTCTTTTTTGCCACTCTTGTCAAGTGATAGCAACACCAAATTTCGTAAGCAACAAAGAATCAAACAAAATGAGCAACTTAAGAACATAGAAGGCACAGCATTATTTCCTAACCCGTTTAAGGTAGCGTGAGCGAATCCACTCAGGGGACACATGGAGGGGAGTCCTCTTCTCCTCCACTGGCCTTGTCATCAAATGGGTTGAAGGAAGTGAGGATACTATTCGCACATCATTTCCCAAGACATTCTTGAAATGATCCAAATCAAATATATCAGAAAATTCACTGCAGCAATCACAAGAAAAAAATAGAACTTCAGTAATTTCCCCCACAGAAGAAGTAATTTTGAAACTGCAATAAAAGATAAGAATTCAATTGAACAGAGTAGCATAACAAGTGCTGTACAACAATCTTAACATCCACAACAGTGTCAGTGTCATGACTAAAATATATAAATATGAAGCAAAAAAAAAATGCCAAATGTCTATAAATGGGACTAAATTGGCGCATTCTTATAACGTGGGAGTGTGCTTGAAAACAACAATTTTTTTCTTCTTCAGTGCTTTAAGAAAGAAACAAAGCTGAAAAATCAAGAAATGGTCAAAAGAACAGACCTTTCATCACCCCAGATAACATTCACTTGCAAGATGGGCACAACCAAAGCTGCACCAAGAATTCTCGCAATCACCACAGCATCAACAATCTGATTCCTCTGCTGATTCAGCCCCCCAGCAACCACCACTAACAGGTACTTGCTTCTGTCCTTCACAATCTCACCGCTCTTCGTTCTGTATCTTTGACTGAAATCCAAACAAGGCCTGTATCCCATTCCATCAGGCTGCGTCCAAAACTGTGCCTTTTCATGATTTCCAGCCTCTTTCATATCCAGCTGGGAACTCGAGAACCCAGGCGAGAATGAAGCCTTTTCTTGTAAAACGGGACACGGGTTTCTCGAGAAGGGTATTATGGGATCAAAGTCCAACCACGTCTTCAACGTACAAAGGAAACCAAACGCAAAGATCAAGAAAATTAGAAATCCTGGACTCCTGAACAGAACCCTGAGCCTTAAGGGGGCGCTCTGCTTTTTCTTGGGAGAATGCAGCAAAGACTCGAGAGAAGATTGTGAAAGAGAGTTGATTATCTGAGATGGCACCGAAATGTAGCTCTGGTGCTTCTTCCTGTTGCTCTTCGACACGGCCATTTGACACATTCGGACAAAGGCACGAGCAGGAAACTCCCTATCAGAGACAATGAAACGAAAACGGTGTGCAGTCGTATCCGACGGTGTTGTAGGATTCGAACATGTCCTTGATCTTCCTAGGGAAGATTGAAGAAAGAAGACAAGAGGGGTGAGAGAGAGAGAGTACGGACGGCGGGAACACAAAACCCGAGGGATGCCCGTTTGCTAGGCGATTGCTTCGTACAGACTAATAAAATGGGAGACTGAGAGACCAGAGGAGGTGCTAGTTTTCGTGTCAGGTTTTTTTGAATTTCTTGCTTTCTTTGGTTTAAGGTTGCAAGCAATGCGTCTGATGTTTATAATGATGTTTGTCTGAAGCGAAGATGCATTTAATCACAACGTTTACTTCTTCTAATATTTACACAGAAAGGTTTACTCTGAAATAATTTTCTAATATCCTGAGAGAAGTGAAGAGCCTTTGCATGAGGGATGTTGTAAATGTGTAAATGTTTGGTGGGAAATCTTGTGGGAGATGAAAACGATGAGATGTTTAACAGGAGTAAAAATTATATTTGATTGTAAATGCTGATGGATGAGAATTTCGATTTGTTTATATTTGAGTGACTGTATATATATACACAGACACGCAAATATATATAATGATTCAATGATATCATAACGTATAAAAATAATAATTAATTTTTGAAGTATAAATATATATAGATATGAATGTATGTGTATTCATGGGTATGAATTTAAATATAAAAATGTGTAATTATTGAAATTTAAATGTATTAAAGAGAGAATAATTATAATTATAATTTAAATAAAAATTTAAAGATGATATGAGTTGGATTGTGGAAATTGAAAGGGATTAAAACCCCTTTTCAACTCTCCAACTAAACGTACCGTTAATGTTCTTTATCTCATAGAAATTATTAATTTCATTACTACATGCATCATGATGTCATTAAGTATATTAAAATAAAAATTCTAATAAAAAATGAGATTAGTTGTGTTAGTTAGCTCATGTTGAAAGTTTTATTATTGATCTCAATTATGCTGCAATAATTATTTTGGTGATTTGCAATTCAGCCATTTAACCTTTCGAGGGCAGTGTATGCCAGACAAATATGTTCCTAAATTACAAGAGCTTATATGTATGTACGTACGTACGTACGTACGTATTGCTTGTATTTAGCACTACAAAAAAGCGATTTGTGGATTACTTGATGAAACAGATTTAGCAGCTGGGATGGGAAATTGTGATTCAAGTTAGTTGTGGCCCTATCGCATCACTTTAATTGGAAAAGAGGTGGATTTATTTTCTTTATTATTTAACAAGGCATATATACATCAGAACATCCCTATCACTCCAGAGTTAGAATTCTTAAATTATGAATAATTGGACTCTTTAAATTTGTTTATTGTCTGCATTTTGGATGTCGTATGAATGAATTAATAACCCAACAATTCAACTTTTCTATGTTGTTTTAAAATATTGACTAGGATAAATGTTCATCACCCCTAATATTTGACTTGCAAAAAG
This sequence comes from Avicennia marina, assembly GCA_019155195.1. Taxonomy (NCBI): domain Eukaryota; kingdom Viridiplantae; phylum Streptophyta; class Magnoliopsida; order Lamiales; family Acanthaceae; genus Avicennia; species Avicennia marina. The sequence goes on from CM032760.1 coordinate 12,395,955, forward strand.
AAGAGTGTCAATGACGGGATATTAAGTGATAATGACGAAATTATAATTAATCATATGCATTTACATTAAGTGAGAAAAATATTTTTTTTTATTTGGTAACAATTATAATCTCTACAAGCTTAATAATATTAAGAGTTTTGTCTATCATCATTTAAGGACATGCCTAGATAGAATAAAAAACAGTAAAAATGCAAGTATCAACAATGATTTTGTGATAATTTTAATTTGTCATGTATCTTTTACTTGTTATCAATAATGAAAGCTTGGAGAACATGTTTATAATTATTAAGCTCGGGACAATCACTATTTAACAAAAATTAAGATTTTACCCCGTGGGATTAATAATAGTTTCAACAATATCCCATATCTAATATTATTATGGGCTTGGCATTTTCGCAGGGCATGGTAACAAATTGGATTAATTAATTTAAATGTGAATTTATTTGTAATAGCAGGTCTTTGATATGGATATGCTGAATAATTCAGTACATCTAGATAAGACTGTGTTATGGTGGTTGACTAACTATTTAGACATTATAATTTAAATCATTCATTTTTAATTAAAATAAAAGAAAAAATATATATGAGTGTAATATTTCTAATATTTCCAGCACGAGAGAAGTTGTCCTAATCATTATTTTATTCATCAGTAATATTTTTTTAAAAAAAAAAAAAAGAAAGGAAAAAGGTATACGCATACCCATCTCGAAATCCAGCTGGAAACCACAAGATACACGCTGGCACCATTTCCAACGTGGCAGACAGCGACTTCTCCCCACGGGCCACCTCGGCGCCCCCGAACAAGGGGAGACTATGTGGGACCCAAATATGCTTCGTTTGGTTGCGCTGGATTTTGTATTTGATGCCACATCTATTTTTATTTTTATCAAAATTCAAAACAGTTTAATCATTATATTTTAAATTCTTTTTATTTCTACACAACTTTTTAAAAATATATATACTTAAAAAAACACACCTTTAATGTTTGAAGGGCCAAAACACTAGCTCAATTGCTTAATATTAAATAATTTGTTATTAGAGTCTTCTCCAAGCAAAGGATGCAATGATAAATGTGCTTTAGCATTGTCCAATGCAATTCCAAATTTTGGGGGAATAGAGAGGTCCAATTGGTTATACTTGTGGAGATCGACACGCGGACTGTAATTGTGGGAGCAACACTCCCAATTTACACAAGTATCGCTTGGTCTAATGAATTTTGTTAACTTAAAAGGACAAGCTTTTATTTTGTTGTTTCTTAAGGTTTTGCACAATAATCTCAGATCGAGTCATTATTCATATAATTGCTATATCTCAACATGACGTGTACCAATAAAGAAACTCTCAACTCATTTGTAATCACTTGTTCTTACTGTTTTGTTCGAGTACTCCGAATATATGCATAAACATTTGTTGTTTCATTTAAAAAATGTTGAAACAGTTATTGAGGACACGTAACATTATTGAGACAAATGATAATTGAAACACCACTTTCTTTCGTAATTTACTTGAACAAACAATAATATAAATGCCACAAATAACAATCATTGAAGTGCAAATTGAAACAAGAGTACAGCCACAAAGTACTTATTAACACCATTCTTTCCATTATTCCTGAGAATAACTCCTTCAAAGAACCGAGTATGGACATATATGATAATCATCATTCTTTTCAACTAACTCCTAATAATCGACCATTAATTTAAACCACAATATTCTGTCAGATATGAATTTTACTATGTGGAAAATTATGATCCATTTATTTTTACACATAATATGTAATTAAATTATAAAATGAAATGATACATTTAAATTAGATATTATGACATAAACTATTACATCATTTACATTACCAAAAAACATATATGAAAAGAAAGAACTATTAAAACAGAGTAGATTAAATACCCAAGTAAATACATTATCCTATAATTATCATGTAATCACTATACCAAAAGATAAATTTACGACACCTATGGAGCTCTACATTATTATTTATTAATTAGGTATGATCAAAATAATTTAAAATAGAACAAGGGTTTTTCTTACGGCAAATGCAGCACCACAACATTCCCGCGTCATTCAATTATTGCAAATTTAGCAAGGAAATTATTATTGCTTTCAACAGAAGGAGTCACATGCAAGAATATATGCATGGCTGTTTGGCGGCCCACGTTTTCAGCAAAATGCTTCAAATTAAATTTTCTATCAAGTGTCTTTATAAACGCAGCACCCAATTATATTGTAGGGTATTTATTTATTATAAAATGATCAACTTGTAGGGTCAATGGTGAAAAGTCCTACCCCAATGATTCCATAAAAAATTGGAGATTAATTTTATTGCCTAATTATCTTTCTTATTAAAATAGCCATATTGCATTACAATTTGATGATACAGATCTACAGTAACATCAAGATGTGAAAAGTCCTATCCCAATAATTCTATGAAAACACTGATTAAATTTATTGCCTACTTGTCTATCTTATTAGAAAAGGCCACGTTGCATTTGGAATTTGATGAAACACGGCTACAGTAGACATCAAAATGAGGGGAAACCACAAAATGAAGACTTGTACGCTTGAGTTAAGTGATGATGTAATAACGAGGGGAAACCACAAAACGAAAGAATAGGTTGGCAATGCTTAGGGAAATGTATCCAATCATAGCCCGGCAAAAGCTTGTAAGAATTATTATACAAACGCAGGTAGAGACAAGAATGTATAATCGGTGAAAGCAGACAAAGCCATGTTTGTGGTCATTAAATTTGTCATTTTTCGGATTGTTTTGGTTGGATGAAGTTTGAAAATAATAGAGATTTTGAAGGGTGTGACATCATCATGTTTAGCAGTAAAAATTTGATTTGAATAAAAATTTAAATTTATTTAAAATTGAATATATATATATATATATATAATATGCAATAATGATTGGATGATATCATAATATATGATTTTATAAGATATAAATACATACATATATGTATGAGAGTATACATGTGTAGTATTGATTTCATTATGAAAATATATAATAATTGAATTTTTAATAGTTAGTTATATGTAAAAAGAAGAAAATTTTTAAATTTAAATTTAAATAAAAAAATTATAGTGTAAGATATTTGGTTTGATAAAAATTTAACAAGATACAAACCCAACTAAATTAGTTTCCAAATAAAGCTTGTGCTTTTAAAAATGAAATAAAAGGCAACGTATTTATTTTTTGGTTGATAGTGGAAGGGTCATTATTGAGAAAAAAGCGGTAATTGTCATTGGCTGAGAACTTTCTTATTTGGAAGGAATTGAAAATTGACTTTTAACTGAAGAAATGAATTCCAAACTTGAATTGAAAGTCTAATTCTCGAGAAACGACTATAATTCACTTGAAATGATTACAGGGTCACTGAGTTTGGAAGTTTTAATGAAATTTTGGGGCAAAGTGAGATGGAGGCACATTGTTTTATTTTTACTTATATTATTATATTATTAAGAGTTTAAAACTTATTTTGATTTTGCAAAATTAAAATATATATTTGTTCCTTTTGATTACACATAATAAAAAAAATCATATTTATCCTTATGTTAAATTTTTTGTTCTTTTCTATGGCTTATATCTTCTTTTTCTTTTATATAATTTATCTCTATTTTTTACTTTCTTTAAATATTTTTCATTTATTATTTTATATATTTTTTATGTTTTTAATTTTAAGCAATATCATCCTTTATTTAAATTGTAACAACTTTATAATTTGCAAAAGATATGTGCCAAATTCACTAATTAATTAAACTATTTTCCTGCGTTTTAAAACTGGGTCTAGTTTGTTGTCTAATTAAATTCCCCTGTTGTGGAAGGAATCATTGAAAATTTTCAAAATATTTTCCTCGTGCATGGCATGTTATGTTGGCTTATTTCATTTTTATTTAAAGTAATATACAATTTGTTTTGCTTATATATATAAAAAAAAAAAAAGGAAACACGCGTTGATCCATCAAACAAAATTTCCATTCATCAAACACAACCTTTTTCCATCATTCTCTTCCTTTTAGAGAATTCATAAAAAAAATTCTAATTTCTTAGCTGCGAAAACAAACACACCCAATATTATTTTCCCATTTAACAAAGGGAAGGCAAAGAAATACATAAAATGTTGCAACTGAGTTATGCTGTATATTATCATATTTAACTTAAGTTGGTTTCAATTGAGTTTAACATTAATATTTTCCAACTTACACGATGAAATTTAAATTGGGCATTTTTTCTCTAAATCAAACTATGGTACAATTTCCACCTTAAAACTGACGTCTATCATTTCACATAAAAGAAAAGAGAAAACATTGTCCACATGTCTTACCATCATAGGTAGGATTAGCCTTAAAGTAAACTATTATTGCATGCAAGCGTGGCCGCAATCGCATTTAATCATTAATCTATAGCTAAAGTCATTAATATATTCCCATGATATAAGCTTAAGCCTGAAGCTTACATCCATTAATTGTATAATCTTTGAACGTGTTGTAAATTTTAATAATGGTGGAGTAAATGAATGGCCTAATAATGAGGGATGAACCATGCACCATGATATTAATGTTTGGTGATCATCAATGGTTATTTCGTGTTAGCTAATATTCATATTTGTCTCATTAATTCAATTATTATTTTAGGGACGTGGATTATTACATCAGATCGAGTAAGTATTCATAGTTCAAGTGGTCGGTTGTTGACTAAGTAAGAACCATTTCCCAACCACTTCATCAATCATTTTTGACTTTATTGTTACCAAACCCTACCTTTAATCATGATCATTGATGTGCTTAGTCTTTCTTCTGGGAAGTAGTTATTTTGTGTGACCTCAAGAATAATTGCTGACCAACTTAACCCAAAACAAATTAAAGAAAGAAGTCACTGGCATAAATTTTCATAACTCACCCAATTTTGTTGGGAATAAAAGAATATTAATACATTAGACAAAACTGTGAGCTATAGCTAATTTTCCGTTATTGGGTGTTCTTTTTTATTTTTTAAAAAATTTTTTGTGGGGTGGGGATGAGGGAAGTTACCCTGCAAATATTGTAAGATCTTTCTCCCTTCCTTAATTTTGAATATTCTGTGAATTGATTAAAATATAAGTCATCAAATTTTGAAATGATGGACAGTACAATAATTAGCAACCATTTTCAAAAGTGAAGCTGTTGGATGGTTAAAATCAGGCAGATAAGAAGTTGAACAAACCACATATATTTCTCTAGCAATTTATTTCGTCTAAAATAAACTAATAGAGTTGTTGAAAAATTATTTGGGTTGTATTATATATTTATTCTATTGTAGAGGGAAGATGCCAGATGCAACAAGTAATCA